>OZ018332.1:48958665-49558665 GCA_963969495.1 Ceratothoa steindachneri
CAGCAACATATCGCTCATCACATCATGAAAGGCCTTTTAAAAAATTCTGTAAACGGATTCATGGGCAAATAGGTAGTCTTTAGGGTAGGAACACCCCTTAAAATTCATTTGAATTTCGGCACCTTTGCATATGTTCGTTAATTCAAGTTCCTATGCTCTTTAATACGAACGTGTTCTTCTGATGATCCTGAAATACTTCCTTAAGTCTTCCGAAGCATTTAGGATTAACGGAGTTAATCTCAATTTTGTCTCCATTAATAGCGTTTCGTTCATATTTCCATTCTTCGATTAATTCTATTCCTAGTTTTTGAGATAAACGCAATTTTCTAGCTATAAAACCTTGCCGAAAAAAGTACTAATAAAACACACTGCTTTCCTAAACACCCCCAAAATTTAAAGCGAAACTAACGAGTGCGTCTTCCCCCCAAAAAAGGGAGGGAGGGCAACTTACCTCTCACACCACAGCGCAAATTCTCAAAGTCAAAAAATCCTTCGAGGGCAGCTATTGCAGTCCCTAGGTCACGTCATTAATCACCCTGCAGATCACACACCCGTCTCTTGGACTTCTGATCAAGTACTATGGGAAGATGCAATAGAATCGAGTGATTCAATATTCCTCGGCTGCAACCCATGATGGGCGGAGCTACCGCGTGACGTCAGGGGATCGCTAACAACCCTAACAAGTAACCAACCGCTCTAGATTACAATAAGTATCTTTTGTTAAGTTGGGTAGGAAATGTATATTTATCATTGTAACGTTACAGAATTATTAGATATGAATTTGGATTAATACTATTAAAGTTTTAATAACAGGATGGGTAGATTAGACAAGGCCAAATGGAACAATACACTGTAAAGGGGCAATATTACAGTAGTTAAAAAAGCTACAAAGGACAAGTTGAACATCCGCTATCCATCCGATATTCTATTTCCTCTGCCGTCCTGACCTCATTTGACATTTTTTTTGTTCGTTATTACCCTTTAATAATAAAATAAAAAAAGTTTAAAAGGTGCACCCAAACATGAACACTACGATAATATAATTATTATTATAGGATTAAAATTAGAGATAAAGGAAACATTAGATATTTGTAATTTAAAACAAAATCGGGTGGATTGTTTAAGAGCTAAGGCGTGGTGAGTGATGTCGTCGTATATGATTGAAGGGTTACTTTCGCTGAATAAAAAAATTCTTTATTTGTTTGTGATTTTTCCGCGAGAGGAATGATTGATTGCATGACAGACTGGATGTTGTGATTGATAATTTATTGGTCTACGCGATTTTAAAGGTCAAGGATATCTTTGTTATCTTTAGGTCAGTTTTGAATGATGATTCTGAAAATGACCTCCATTATTCTCTTTCAGGTCAATTTTTTTAAATGAGATATTTTCTAGACATGTTCATTTTCTATTTTATTAGTAGTGAATGATTCATCTAGTTCTTATAGATCTAGAAAATGTTACAAATCACTATAATATCCTAATAAGGGATGAATTGCCTCTTCAGGGACTTCCGCTAGTGCTGAGCAGATACCACATCCCTCTTTTTAGGTACCAGCAGTAGTCGGTCAGAAAGTTGACGTCTTATCGGCCTTGACTTCGTTCTTCGGTCCCTCGGTTGTCCTTGGGAAAACGCTTCCCTTGTTTTTCACTGGTCTCCACAATTCTCTGGAAAATAGTCAAGATGCGATCTGAGGAATTGAATTTTCACTGACATGCGTCCACCAAGTCGGTAGAAAGTCTCAACTAGTTCATCCATAGTTTTCTGATATTCTGAATTCCGGTGTTGGGCCAAGAAGTTCAGAGTGACATATTTCAGAGCCAGTCAAGCGGAGTGATCAGTGAGATTATGCTCCAACCACTGTATATCAAATTCAGTCTGATGAAGAATCTCATGAAGTTGCTGGACAAATAGGGGGCAGAATTCAGGTTTGCACTGCAGAATTTGCAAAAGTAAGCAGCGAAAAACTGTCTTATCTAAGGATGATCAAATATCCCCCAGCTTTCAGTTTCTCGCTGCTCACTTTTGAAAATTCTGCAGTGCAAACCTGAATTCTGCCCCCTATTTGTCCAGCAACTTCATGAGATTCTTCATCAGACTAAATTTGATATACAGTGGTTGGAGCAGAATCTTGTTTGGTTCGACCAGAGGGCGGAAAAAAACGTTGTGTGAGATGAGTTGCAATCCTTGTCTAGAAGTTTACTCTCTTTGGAAATAATTCTGGTCGTTTGCCCGGCTCTCCCACAAACATAAGGAGCATGGATACTTCATGTATCCGTCTTAAAATCGTAGGACGAGACCAACTACTTTGAGATCTCCATAGATCAATTTCATGATGCTAGTAGTTGAGAGCAGGCAGCATGTGTTCTATGCTGTTGTGAGTTTTCCCCATTTTAACTGAGTGAAGACAATGATCAAAGCGAAGTTGTTGCCGCTGTTTAGAAGAACCGCATTGAGACTTCTACTTGACGAGTTGATGAAAAGTCTCTATTCTGTGCCGACAGAATTCAAACCCATTAAATCGGTCAGTTCAGGGGTGTTTTTGCAGCAGATCAGCGAAGACGCTTCATCAAACGAGAAGAATTTTCGGAACTCTTCTTCGCAGTTTTGATACCAAAAAACGTTGTATCCGGTGCCAACAGCCGTTTCTCACGAAGGCGCCAGTTCACCAACTGACAAACTCCTTAAACAGGTTCAAGTGTTGCATCAGGTCCCTTAGTTCAGTTTGGCTCATTGGGTTCTGTCTGTCTTTCCCTGCTGTGTAGAATGTACCCGATTTGTTTTCCTCTGTCGCTTCTCTAGCCTCGAAGTCGGACGACGATCTTTTGTTGACCGAAGGTTCAGAAACAAGAACACCAGGGCCATGGTCGACCGACTTTGAGTTAATGGAACATCATGATAATGAACATGCTGAATGTTCTTGCGATTAATTTCCTGTAAATTTGTCATACAGAAATAAAAGTCAATGATGTGATCTTTTCCTTGCCTCTACACTATCGGAACACTAAATGCTATACTATTTTTCGTGAAAAATCTCTTCTGACATCTGAGAGAAAGTTTTGAAAGAATCGATTACAAGTTAAAAAATTTGAGAGATATTTTTTAATTTATTTTGAATAAATATGGTATTTTTGAATAATGCACGATAACACTAAACATCAAAAGGCGAAGGGATAATAATAAATAAATGATAATAAGGTTAATATTATTACTACTAATATTATTAACAATAATAATAAATAATTATCTTGATACTACTACTACGAATTAATAGTATTATTACTATGAATAATAAATGTAAGAAAGTGGCATCATTTTTGTAAAAAAAAAGAAAAATCAATGAGGACAACCATCATAATTTTTTAAAGAGGAGTTCGCAGGAAAAATGGTGAAGTTATGGCACATGAAAATGTGTGGAAGATTCCTATCCCATAACTACTTAGGGTGCTATTAACTCTTAGGAGTCCATAACTGACATGCCCTTAATAGTTTTCACTTCTTAAGACTAATTTGAAACAAAATGGAGTAATTGTAATTACCATAAAGTAACGCAAGTGTAATCCGATGAGGAAAAGCTCCAGCCCGGTGTGAGGAAAAAAAAGGCGAAAAAACAGATGAGGTTGAGGCTGAAAACTGTGGTAATTTCCATATTCATGTGCTGGGGTAAGGAGGGCACGTTAAAAATCCTTTGAAAATAAGTTCGCACCTAAAACGAGGTCAACAGACCTAAGTCGCGTGCTCTCAATTATTCTCACTTATGACAAGGGGGGGGGGAGTGCAATCTGACCCATATTCAGTTTTCTTTTAATAATTCATGGACTAACCTAGGGAGGACATTCGCAATTATATCATTCGAAAGAAGATTTAAAACAACATTAGGGTTTCAAATTTCGTTAGAATTGGCTGAATAGTTACGATGTTATTGAAAAATAAACTCATTAAAAAGTAAAATAGTAACCAATCGCCCGCTGGCCTCCGGACCGAATAGTAACTTATAGAATCGCTTGCACGCGACTAAAATGAGGTGACCGCCGTCATATGAACTCGAGTACTTTTGCAGATTAAATGACTCAGATTATTCCGATGCGTAATTATAATTATAATAAATAACAATTATATTAATAGACCAGGCAATGGCTTCGCCACTTCCCCTTACGAGGGAAGCTTGCGCTTCACTTACTAAGATTAAAATTTAAAATCTCCAAAAAGCAGCCATGGTCAAATTTTTATAAATTTTCTGAACTTCGCCAATTATAATAATTTTAAAAAGAAACTCTAAAATAAATTTCCCCCCTTTCAAAATATCACGTTGCTAAAATATAGTTATAGAAGAAGATATATAAAAATAACTTTTCTGAACTTCACCATTTGTAATTCTTTGGGTTTTAAGAAATTCACAAAAGTTCGATACTTATATTTATTTTTGAACTTCACCATTTTGTTTTTTTAATATTATAAAAGAATTATTAGAAATAACTTTGATAAAAAACATAAGTCATAACCAAACTAAGATGAAATTATTATTCATATACTCAAAAAATTCCCTTTCTAAAATTATAGTTAATGATGATCATGATGATTAATATCAATTAGATTAATAGACTATAAATTATGAGTTAATATACATTAACAATTAAATGTAGAATCAAAGCAATGTAGAATTAAAATAATAAAGAATTAATATTATGTAGAATGAATAGAATTGGAGAATTGATAGAAACAAAAATAATAAAAATCAAAATTAATAGAATATCGAATTAATATACATAAATATTGAATTGTAGAAATAATGTGATAAATAATTAATATAATACAAAATTAATAGATTGGTAGAATTGATATATAATTAAGAGAATTGGTATGATATAGAATTATTTTAATGTAAAATTAACATAATTATAGGATTAATAGAATTATCAGAATTAATAGAGAAAATAAAGAGATTCAAGATAAGAAAAGAAATATTGAAGAATGGCTCTCTTCCCCCTATTTTTTAGTGAATCAGAGCCCCCCCGCCAAAAATATTGAAGACACCCCCGGCAAAGCTTTGAAGAAGACCCCCCCCCCCTAAAAAAATATTAAAGAGCCTCCCCCAAAATATTGAAAAAGCCCCTCTCCAAAAGGATTGAAGAAGAGCCCCCCCCAATAAATATTGAAGAAGTGCCCCCCCAAAAAATATTCAAGAAAAGCCCCCCAAAAATATTCAAGAAGAACCTCTCCAAAAATATTGAAGAAGACCCGCCCCCCAAAATGAAGAAGAGCCTCCACGTTTTTATTGAAGGTCTCCCCTACACAAAATGGGCGAGACGAGAGTAGTCAAGAGGAGGAGGGGGCTTCCTCCCCCTCCCTCCGATCCGAACCCCGGAAATGTGTAATTGTGCGCTTAATTGTGGCAGTGCCCCCCAGGGGTTCATGGGGGAGGGGGCAAGGGAGGGGATGGTCGGGGGGGGGAAGAAAAATGATGGTTCTGAAGTCGCGAAATTGGATCGCGGATAAGAAGACTTCGTGGTCCAAACAAACCATCTAGGAGCAAGTTCACTTTACGGAGTACAAGTACTCGTGTGTACTACCTAATCACCGAGGGGGGAGAGTTCACTTCTACCCACTTACACTATTGGAGCGGAAATTGGCGCCAGAAATTAAGCTGCCGGAGAAATGAGGCGTGTGTGAGTACTCATAAATCCATCAGTACTCCGAGACAGACATTCCAGGTGTACTACTCCAAGAGTATTTCGTCGATAGTCCAAGGATACTTCACCTCTACTTCATTAAGACTCATCAGTATTCGACCAGTACTCAATACTCCACCAGTACTCCAATATTAGATAAGTACTCAATCTCGCATAGGATATATCGACACAAACATACCCTTAAGAGAGGAAATCAGCAATGACCAGCAAGGGCATAGTACAAGTGTTTGGAGTGGAGGAAGATGGGCCATGTAGTACTCAGTAGCAGTCGTGAGAACAAGGAGTGTTCATAAGGAGTACATGGAGCAAATGATGACTAGAGATTCACCCTTGAAAGTAGGAACCCGGCCGAGGAGGGGAGGGGGTAGTTAATTGATCCTTGTAGTACTCAGTAGTACTCATGAATACAATGAGTACTCGAGAGCTAATTCACAATGAGTGCTTAATGAGGCAGCGCCCTCTGGTAAGGCGCCATACGCCCAAGAACAAGTGGCAAGAAGCGAGTCTATGTAAAACGTAATAATAACATTATCATCATCAGTATTTTTACTTCATCATTATTATCCTCATTATCATCATCAACTTTGTCATTATCATTATTATCCTCATTATCACCATCATCAACTTTTTCATCAACACCTTTGTCATCATCATTACTATCCTCACCAGCAACTTTGGCATCATCATTATTATCCTCATTATCATCATCATCAACTTTGTCATCAACATTATT
Source organism: Ceratothoa steindachneri (assembly GCA_963969495.1). Taxonomy (NCBI): domain Eukaryota; kingdom Metazoa; phylum Arthropoda; class Malacostraca; order Isopoda; family Cymothoidae; genus Ceratothoa; species Ceratothoa steindachneri. The sequence goes on from OZ018332.1 coordinate 48,965,090, forward strand.
ATCCTCATTATCTTTATCATTATTATCCTCATTATCATCATAATCAACTTTGTCATCATCATCATTATTATCCTCATTATCACGATCATCAACTTTGTCATCATTATTTACCCCATTATCATCATCATCATGATCAACTTTGTCATCATCATTATCATCCTCATTATCATCATCATCAACTTTTTAATCATCATTATTATCCTCATTATCATCATCAACAACTTTTTCATTATCATTATTATCATCATTATCATCATCATCATTATTATCCTCATTATCATCAGCAGCAACTTTGTCACCATCATTATTGTCCTCATTATCATCATCATCAACTTTGTCATCATCATTATTATCCTGATTATCATCATTATTATCCTCATTATCATCATAATCAACTTTGTCATTAACATTATTATCCTCCTCCTCCTCATCATCATCAACTTTGTCATCTTCATTATTATTCTCATTATCACCATCATCAATTTTGTGATCATTATTTTCCTCATTATCATCATTATCAATTTTTTCATCATCATTATTATCCTCATTATCATCATCATCAACTTTGTCATCATCATTATTATCCTCATTATCATCATCATCAACTTTGTTATCATCATTATTATCCTCATTATTATCATCATCAACTTTGTCATCATCATTATTATCCTGATTATCATCATCAACTTTGTCATGATTATCACCCTCTTCATCTCCAGCCTCACCCAACTCAGAATCCTCATCTTCATTCTCCTACGCCTTATCTTATTCCTCCTCCTTATCATCATCAGTATCATTATAGCATCAATATCACCATCTTCGTAATTATCATTATGATCATTATCCACTCATCAACATTATTCTCATCATAATCATTCTTCTTCTCCTCCTTATTATCATCATCACCCCCACCATGATCACCAACACAATTATCATCACCACCTACTCAGAGCATCATCATACTCACGATCCTTCTCTTCATCATCGTCATTATTATCATTATTATTACCGCTATTGTTATCGTCATTATTACCATTATCGTTATAATTATCTCTCTTATCATCCTCTATTTCTCGCCGAGAAAATTCGCGATAAGAAACGAAAGTGGTAAAGTTGGGGAGTGAAAATGTAGGTATGGCATATAACCCGAGTAGTCTAGAGAGGAGTCTACTTGGGGCATCTTTGATGGTTTTTCAATTTTGCTGTCTTTTATTTTCTGATGGTTTCATTTTGCTGTTTTTTTATTTTGGTGGTTTTATTTTGCTGTTTTTTTATTTTGTTGTTTTTTTCATTTATGTGGTTTTATTTTGCTGTTTTTTTATTTTGGTGATTTTAGTTTGCTGTTTTTTTATTTTTTTGTTTTGTTTTATTTTTGTGGCTTAATTTTGCGTTTTTTTTATTTTGATGTTTTTTTTTATTTTTGTTGTTTTATTTTGCTGTTTTTTTATTTTGATGGTGTTCTACTTTGATGGTTTTACTTTGATGTTTTTTTATTTTGATCGTTCGATGGTGGAATTTTTTTAAAGATAAATAGCCGCAGATGCTCTTACAGGCATTGAGGCCGGTAGGGCACGTAATCCTTCAGATGTCAGCTACAGCATGGTTATTCATGTTTTACTTAGCAGTTTGATACACCCTTACGGGTTCCGTGCGCAAAGGAAGGAACTCTAAAAACCTATGAAATAAGACATTTGGAGAGGGGGGAAGGAACTCCTCAAGTCTGAGAAGAACAGCGTCCTCATTGAGATCTGATATCAAAGCCTGGATCGTCTGTGGGATCTATTATCAAATCCTGGCCTATTAATGTAATCCAGTACCAAACAGAAACTCATAAGTTCGATCTGGTATTAAATCATAGGTTATAAGTGAGAGCTCATGTAAAATATTTTGTAACCCTTAGGATTTAGTATCAAATTATGGGCACTCATTGGGATTTAGTATCAAATAATGGGCACTCATCGGGATTTAGTATCAAATCATGGGCACTCATCAGGATTTAGTATCAAATCATGGGCACTCATCAGGATTTAGTATCCAATCATGGGCACTCATCGGGATTTAGTATCAAATCATGGGCACTCATCGGGATTTAGTATCAAATCATGGACACTCATCGGGATTAAGTATCAAATCATGGGCACTCATCGGGATTTAGTATCAAATCATGGGCACTCATCGGGATTTACTATCAAATCATGGGCACTCATTGGGATTTAGAATCAAATCATGGGCACTCATCGGGATTTAGTATCAAATCTAGGGCACTCATTGGGATTTAGTATCAAATCATGGGTACTCATCGGGATTTAGTATCAAATCATGGGCACTCATTGAGATTTAGAATCAAATCATGGGCACTAATCGGGATTTAGTATCAAATCATGGGCACTCATTGGGATTTAGTATCAAATCATGGGCACTCATTCAGATTTAGTATCAAATCATGGGCACTCATCGGGATTTAGTATTAAATATAGGGGCACTCATTGGGATTTAGAATCAAATCATGGACACTCATCGGGTTTTAGTATCAAATCATGGGCACTCCTTGGGATTTAGTATCAAATCATGGGCACTCATTGGGATTTAGTATCAAATCATGGGCACTCATTGGGATTTAGTATCAAATCATGGTCACTCATCGGGATTTAGTATTAAATCTAGGGGCACTCATTGGGATTTAGTATCAAATCATGGGCACTCATCGAGACTTAGTATCAAATCATGGGCACTCATCGGGATTTAGTATCAAATCATGGACACTCATCGGGATTTAGTTTTAAATCATAAGAACTCATCGGGATTTAGTATCAAATCATGGGCACTCATTGGGATTTAGTATCAAATTATGGGCACTCATCGGGATTTAGTATCAAATCATGAGCACCCATCGGGATTTAGTATCAAATCATGGGCACTCCTTGGGATTTAGTATCAAATCATGGGCACTCATTGGGATTTAGTATCAAATCATGGGCACTCATTGGGATTTAGTATCAAATCATGGTCACTCATCGGGATTTAGTATTAAATCTAGGGGCACTCATTGGGATTTAGTATCAAATCATGGGCACTCATCGAGACTTAGTATCAAATCATGGGCACTCATCGGGATTTAGTATCAAATCATGGACACTCATCGGGATTTAGTATCAAATCATAAGAACTCATCGGGATTTAGTATCAAATCATGGGCACTCATTGGGATTTAGTATCAAATTATGGGCACTCATCGGGATTTAGTATCAAATCATGAGCACTCATCGGGATTTAGTATCAAATCATAAGCATTCATCGGGATTTAGAATCAAATCATGGGCACTCATTGGGATTTAGTATCAAATCATGGGCACTCATCGGGATTTAGTATCAAATCTGAGCACTCATTGGGATTTAGTATCAAATCATGGGCAATCATCGGGATTTAGTATCAAATCATAGGCACTCATCGGGATTTAGTAACAAATCATGGGCACTCATCGGGATTTAGTTCAAATCATGGGCACTCATCGGGATTTAGTATCAAATCATGGGCACTCATTGGGATTTAGTATCAAATCATGGGCACTCATTGGGATTTAGTATCAAATCATGGGCACTCATTGGGATTTAGTATCAAATCATGGGCACTCATCGGGATTTAGTATAAAATCATAGGCACTCTTCGGGATTTAGTATTAAATCATGGGCACACATCGAGATTTAGTATCAAATCATGGGCACTCATCTGGATTTAGTATCAAATCATGGGCACTCATTGGGATTTAGTATCAAATCATGGGCACTCATTGGGATTTAGTATCAAATCATGGGCACTCATCGGGATTTAGTATTAAATCTAGGGGCACTCATTGGGATTTAGTATCAAATCATGGGCACTCATCGGGATTTAGTATTAAATCTAGGGGCACTCATTGGGATTTAGTATCAAATCATGGGCACTCATCGAGATTTAGTATCAAATCATGGGCACTCATCTGGATTTAGTATCAAATCATAGCACTCTTTGGGATTTAGTATCAAATCATAAGCATTCATCGGGATTTAGTATCAAATCATGGGCACTCATTGGGATTTAGTATCAAATCATGGGCACTCATCGGGACTTAGTATCAAATCATGGGCACTCATTGGGATTTAGTATCAAATCATGGGCACTCATCGGGATTTAGTATCAAATCATGGGCACTCATTGAGATTTAGTATCAAATCCTCGGCACTCATTGGGATTTAGTATCAAATCATGGGCACTCATTGGGATTTAGTATCAAATCATGGGCACTCATTGGGATTTAGTATCAATTCATGGTCACTCATCGGGATTTAGTATTAAATATAGGGGCACTCATTGGGATTTAGTATCAAATCATGGGCACTCATCGAGACTTAGTATCAAATCATGGGCACTCATCGGGATTTAGTATCAAATCATGGACACTCATCGGGATTTAGTATCAAATCATAAGCACTCATCGGGATTTAGTATCAAATCATGGGCACTCATTGGGATTTAGTATCAAATCATGGGCACTCATCGGGATTTAGTATCAAATCATGGGCACTGATTGGGATTTAGTATCAAATCATGGGCACTTATCGGGATTTAGTATCAAATCATGGGCACTCATTGAGATTTAGTATCAAATCATGGGCACTCATTGCGATTTAGTATCAAATCATGGGCACTCATCGGGATTTAGTATCAAATCATGGGCACTCCTTGGGATTTAGTATCAAATCATGGTCACTCATCGGGATTTAGTATTAAATCTAGGGGCACTCATTGGGATTTAGTATCAAATCATGGGCACTCATCGAGATTCAGTATCAAATCATGGGCACTCATTGGGATTTAGTATCAAATCATAGGCACTCATCGGGATTTAGTATCAAATCATGGACACTCATTGGGATTTAGTATCAAATCATGGGCACTCATTGGGATTTAGTATCAAATCATGGGCACTCATTGGGATTTAGTATCAAATCATGGGCACTCATCGGGATTTAGTATCAAATCATGGGCACTCATCGGGATTTAGTATCAAATCATGAGCACTCATTGGGATTTAGTATCAAATCATTGGCACTCATCGGGATTTAGTATCAAATCGTAGGCACTCATCGGGATTTAGTATCAAATCATGGACACTCATCGGGATTTAGTATCAAATCATAAGCACTCATCGGGATTTAGTATCAAATCATGGGCACTCATTGGGATTTAGTATCAAATCATGGGCACTCATCGGGATTTAGTATCAAATCATGGGCACTCATTGGGATTTAGTATCAAATCATGGGCACTCATCGGGATTTAGTATCAAAACATGGGCACTCATTGAGATTTAGTATCAAATCATGGGCACTCATTGCGATTTAGTATCAAATCATGGGCACTCATCGGGATTTAGTATCAAATCATGGGCACTCCTTGGGATTTAGTATCAAATCATGGTCACTCATCGGGATTTAGTATTAAATCTAGGGGCACTCATTGGGATTTAGTATCAAATCATGGGCACTCACTGGGATTTAGTATGAAATTCTAATTTATGATTGGAAATTATTATAAAATCCTGACAAATTAATGGGAGTGAGTTTTGAATCATGGCTATTTATTGAGATTTAGTATTAAAACCTGGGTAAACACGGTTGTTTAGTTTCAAATCGTCCCTAATTACTATAATTTAACGTCATATCAATGATATAAAGTATTAAAATAGGTTTATTATTGTAATCCAGTATCAAATACAGGCTCATAAGTTCGATCTAGTATTAAATCCTGCGCCATCTATGAATCAGGTATCAAACCTGCCTAACCATTGAGATTTATAAACATATCTCGGCTACAACTTGGGTTTTATTATCAAATTCTGACTAATACTTTGGATTAATAATAAAATCCTCGCTAATTACCTGGATTTATATAAAATTTTAGTAAGTCATTGGGAATTGTATCAAATCTTTCTAATCATTGGGAAATAGTATAAAATCCTGGCTAATAATTGAGATCTAGTATAAAACCCTATCTAACCACTGAAATATACTACCAAATCGTCGAAACCACTATGATGTTGTATCCAATCTTCGCTCATCAATGGCACATAGAATAAATTCTTTGCTTTTACGTGTGATCTACTTATTAAATCCTCTCCCACCGATGGGATCTAGAGTGAAATCTCGTCCATTAATGGGATCTGGTATCAAATCCTAACTCCTTGATGAATCTAGTTTCAAATCCTGTTTTATCGATGAGTTCGAATATCATTTCCGTTTTCGTTCGGGTGAATTTGCTATCGATTTAGTTGGAAGAGGTCCTAAGGAAACCACCTAGTTCCCCTAGGAGAGTGAAACGTCAGGAGGCTTGACGTAACAAATCCCTGTAAATTCCAAATATTAAAGTGCGGGGAAGGAGGCATAGAGGCTTCCCGAACCCCCCTCGGATTCGTTTCCTCGAAGGAAGCGGAAATGACGAGGTTTCGCGTACAACGGATGCGGTTCAAGAGTATTTGAAGCGAGGGTGTGACGGAAGTTGACAAAATCAACCAAACGGATGATTTTAAGAAAAAAAATGAATACCATTTATTGCCAACCTTACACGAGGGGTCAGGGTGGAAGGGTAGGAAAAATGAAAAGGAGAAAACGAAGATTTATCAAAAGACAAGTATAGGCGGACATTAAATTACAACTTAAAGGGAAAAATAGAAATTGCAATTTATGTACGATGTAGGATGACATTTTTTATCAATTAAATTGGAAATCAAACTATTTCCAACCCTGTAGAACCAATTTATTTGATGCATTGCCCATTTAGTTGCGCATCAACCACTAAATGGCCCTGCGAAGCAATGTATAACCTTTCTCGATGCCATTTTTATCCTTGTATGTTATCTTCTTGATGTTATTATTATTACTCAGCAGGAAGAATCGAAAACCAACAAGGGCATCTATGCCAGATCGCTTGTATGGAGAGGTGGAAAAGATAGGGGTGATGATAAAGTGATAATGTGTTAGAGGTATTGCCGCAGATCCAAATATGCGCCATGGGGGTTAGAGGTCGGAAAATTCTCCAAATGTCAACGGCAGTAAGGTAACCCATTATACACATGAGGGCCCTTTAGGGGGAGGGGGATAGAAAAGTACTTCTTAAACTGGTGAATGGTTCACCCAAGGGTGAATGAAATTATTTTTGGAATGGCTACAATCAGAGATGTGAATAAAGGGCGAATGACTTAATTTATTCAGATATTTATATTTTGGTTTTAATGGAGGTGGGGCTGCAAATTTGATGGGGGGTTTCTTTCCACCTATTTTCTTAGTTTAATTTTGATCCAATTTTTATTAAGAGTTCTACTCCATTTAAATTCTTTGTTGATTTAATGGAAGATTATTCATAGGATTTAAGTAATTTATTTTTAATATTTTCTTTTCCTATGGTATAAAAATATTGCTCGATTTCCTTTTTTTGTGGTTTCAATTTTTACTTCAAATTTGGTCGTTTTCACCTTTTGTCTTTTTACTTAGATCTTCTAATTAGTGTCTTTTCTTTTGTATTTATTTCGTTTGATTCTGATACTTTTCATTTCCACAGAAAAGTAACATCGGGATTTATATGGATTTTTGCATAACAATTTTATATCTGGTAAGTAAAAGGTACAAACAATTATCTCCTCCGACATTGATCGAGAACTACAGAACTTAGACAGTCAAACACACTTAGATCCAATCAAGAACTAAGAGTGCGAAAGATCCTTGGATACACGAGGGAACTGCTGAATTAAGACCGCTGAAAACTGTAGGATCTACAACAGAACTGCAAAGTTGAGGCTGACAAAGATCCGTCGATCCAATCAGAATATACATAATTAAGACCTGCGAAGACCCCTAGATCAACTCAAGAACTGAAGAATTAAGACCAGCGAAGACCCTTGAATACAATCAAGAAGTGCGTAATTAAGACCGGTGAAGAGCCTTTAATCCACTGAGCAACTGTAGAATTAATACCGAAGAAGACTCTTGGATCCACTCAATAACTGCAAAATTAAGACCAGCTAAGACCCGTGGATCTACTCAAGAACTGCATAATTAAGACCGGCGACAGCCCATTGATCCATTTAAAAACTTTAAAATTATGAGCTGCGAAGACTCTTGGATCTACTCGGCAACTAAGGCCGAGAAATATCCTTAGATCCACTCAAAATCTTTAGGTGTAAGACCGCAAAGACCCTTGGCTCTACTGAAGAATTTCAGAATTAGGACCTGCGAAAACCTTTGGATCCATTCAATAAGTGCAAAATTAATAACTGGCGGAATGCCATTGGATCCACACAAGAACTGTAGAGTTAAGACCTTCGAAGACCCTTGGATCCATTGAATAAGTGATGAATTAAAAACCGGCGAATGTCATTGGATCTACCCAAGAAGTACAGCATTAAGACCTACAAAGACACTTCGATTGACTCAAGAACTAAGAACGGGAAAGACCTTTGGATCCACTCAAAATTGCAGAATTAAGATCAGCGAAGACCCACGAAGCACCTTAAGAAATGCAGAAATAAGACCATCAAAGAGCCTTAGATCCACTCAAGAACTAAATACAGGAAAGACCTTTGGATCCACTCAAAAATTGCAGAATTAAAATTGGCGAAGACCCTTCGGATCACCCCAAGAACTGAAAAAATAAGACCAGCAAAGAGCCTTAGATCCACTCAAGAACTAAGAACGGGAAAACCTTTAGATCTACTTAAGTATTAAAGACTTAAGATTTGCGAAGACCCTTGAATTCACTCAAGCTCTGCAGAATAAAAACCTGGGAATGCCCTTGGATCCACTCAATAAGTTCAGCATTAAGACCAGCGACGCTCTTGGAATCACTCTAAAACAGCCAAATTAAGACCTGCGAAGACCTTTTGATCCAATCAACAACAAAGACCGGGAAATTCTTTTATAGCCATTCAGGAAACTGCAGGAATAAAACCGTTGTGGACCCTTGGATCCACTCAAGCACTGCAAAATTAAGAGCGCGGAATACCCTTGGATAAACTCAAGAACTCCATAGTTAAGACCGGCCAAGACTTTGGATTCAGTCAGAGGGAGAGAATTAAGACCTGCAAAGACCTCTGTGTCCACTGATGATCTAAGACTTGTAAAGATCTTTGGATCCACTAAATAACTGAAGAATTTTAACATGCGGAGATCCTTGTATCCCCTCAATAAATGCAGAATTGGACCGGCGAAGACCCTTCGATTTACTCAAGAATTGCAAAATTAAGATCGAAGAAGAATCTTTGATCCACTCAAAAACTGCAGAATGAAGACCGGCGAAGCTCCTGTAATCCAGTCAAGAACTGCAGAGTTAAGACCTTCGAAGACCCTTGGATCCACTCAAGAACTATAGAATTAAGACCAGAGACACCCATTGGATCCACTCATGAACAGCAGAATTATGCTCTGCAAAGACCCTTGGATCTATTCGAGAACTAAGACTGGAAAAACCTTTGGATCCACTTAAGAACTGCAATCCTAAGCTCAGCGAGGACCTTTGTATCTACTCAAGAAATGCAGGAATAAGACCAGCAAAGACTCTTGGTTCCAATCAAGAACGGTAGAGTTAAGACCTAGAAAGACCCTTTGACCAAACCAACAATTGCTGAATTAAGACTGACGAAGATCTTTGGATTCACTCAAAACTTCAGAATTAAGAGCTAGGAAGATCCATGTGTCTACCCAAGAACTAAGAGATGGAAATACCTCTGGTTCCGCTCAAGAACTACAAGAATAAAACTAGCGAAGAACCTTAGATCTACTCAAGAACTGCAGCACTATAACCAGCGAATTCCCTTCACTCCACTCAAGAACTGCTTGAATTAAGGCCAGCGAATATAATTAACTCTACTCATTAAGTGCAAAATTAGACCGGCGAAAATCTTTAGATCTACTCAAGAACTGCCGATTTAAAACTGGAGAAGACCCTTGCATCTACCCAAGAACTGAAAATTTAAGACTAGCGACGCCCCTTGGATCCACGCAAGAAGTGCAGAATTAAGACTTACGATGACCTCTGAATCCACTCAAGAACCAAGACCGGGTAATAACTCTGGATTCACTCAAATATTGAAGAATTGAGACAGTCCAAGACCATTGGATCTCCCCAAGGTCTGTAGAATTAAGACTGGCACAAACTTGGATCTACTTAGGAACTGGAGAATTAAAACCATAGAAGACCCTTGGATCTACTCAAAGACTGCAGAATTAAGAACTGTTATGACGCTTGGATCCCCTCAAAAACTCCAGAACTAAGTATTGCTAGAACACTTGGATCCATTCATGATCTAAGACTGGGAAAGCCCCTTTGATCCACTCAAGAAATGCAGAATTAAGACAGGCGACGACTCTTGAATCCACTCAAGAGCTAAGACCGAGAAAGTCGTTTGGATCCACTCAAAAATTGCAGAATTTAGATCGGCAAAGAACATTAGATCCACTCAAGTTTTGCAGAATTAAGACTAGATAAGACCCCTTGGATCCACTTATGAGCTACAGAACTAAGACCGGCGAAGACCTTTGGATCCACTTAAGAACTGCAGAATTAAGACCGCTGTAGACCCTAAGATTAACTCAAGATTTATTGAAGTAAGATCAGCAAAGTCCCTTCGATCCACTCAAGAACAACTCGAGGAACATATTAGTCCTATAGGATAAATAACCAAATAAAAGCAAAATTCCACTGCTTGTCATTTGTCCTATATATACACAAGAAGCTAATTCTAAGTTCGAAGACACTTTAGTAGCTTTATTTTATCTAAACTATAAAAGTTTTAATGATTTTTCTGTTCTTACTTTTTTGTTCTCTCCTTGTTAGCCAGAAAAAAAGAAAGTTTAATCAAGGAAAGTTTAATTTTGTGATAAATAATCGAGGGGAAAAGAGAGTGAAGTAGTTTAAGAAGCGTGGTTATTGGATAAAGTGAGCATGATGAGAGCTCCATGATATCAAACATTTTAACTGCAGTATCCTAATACCATACATACTTACCCTTTTCTACCCAGACACTTTCAAAACGAGGTAGAATTTGGGAATGATAAAAAAAATATGCTCCAAATAATGGGCCTAGCCATTTATTGATGCTGGTTGCAGGGCTTACCATAAATTAAGAATGATGCTGGTTGCAGGGCCTCCAACCTTTGGCTGCCAGACCTCCGAGGTGACTAATTCGATGGATTGCAAGATAAGAGGTAACCTCCATCCACTGACATATAAGCCTATTGTGAATAACAATAGTTTTTATTGCTTCAAGAACAAAATAAATGAATTATTCCATCGAGGTAGATTCTCCAGATAAGCTATTCCATTCCTATAAATGGAAGGTTATTTATATGAAAGTCTAGGGAGATTGAACTTCACACTTGAAACGCAAGGATGACTTGAAAATTATAAAGAGTACGAACTAACAAAGATTGCCAGGGCTATCAGAAGAAGCTCTCCATAAAAAATAACATGTTCTAGTGTTTGAACGCATTTCTACGTATAATTAAAAACTATTTCAAACAGACCACCCCAAAGTCTACATATGTATTATGTTTTGAGGCTGTGTATGTCCAAGCCCTCCGTAAGGGGCATGGCGATTTGCTTTCCTGGCTGTCGTGCTGACGGGACTCAGCGCCCCGTCCCATCCCAGCTTAGCCTTTTCTCCTGTCTGACACTCTGTTTTTCTACCCTGCTTCGTCACTTTCCCTACAACCTCTCTCACAAATTTCTCTGGTCGGCCTCTAATTTCACAGGGTAAACACTGACCAGCTTCCTCTCAGACAACCATTCCGGATCGGGGCTGAGGTGGAAGGGGACAACGCCCCCTGCCGTTTCGGTGAGCGATCAAGCCAAGATCGGCACGTTCGGCACCGGTGCTCCTGCGGGCTGGGAGTTACAGACAAAGACCAAAATAGCAAGTGCGCAAAGCGGAGTCTCGATTACATCGGGGCCCCTCATCAGGAGACTACCTGGCGTATTCAAGCCTGCTGGCTTCAACGGATTTCTGGTTATTAGCTCCACTGTTTGCAGCATGTTGGACAAGGAAAAAATAATCTATCATAGGAAAGCACTAGCTAGCGTGATTGGTAGAGAGCCGAAGGTGACCCGTTTCTCGGACGGGAGCCTTCTGGCGAATGCATCGAATCCCCCCAAGGCGGCCATGATTAGTGCCCTTCGGACACTTGATGGCACGCCTGTGAGTGTGACGCCGCACTCTACTATGAACTACTCCAAAGATGACATCACCTAAGAGCTGGCTGACCATGGAGGGGTGAAGGTCGAACGTCACGTTCAACTGTGACAAGCTCCCTGAGTCGGTTTGTGCCGGTTGGTATCGCTACCGGGTGAAGGCATTCGTGATACTGCCGTGAAGGTGCTACTACTGCCACCTCATCGGCCATACGAATATCTCTTGGAGACGTGCAAATTCGGGGTTACCCGAAACCTGTGTAAGTTGCTCCAAGGCCGCACACGATAAGTCTAAATCTTGGGTGGCCAAGTGTGTCAATTGCAGAGAGCCCCAACCCGCTTCTTCAAAGCAATGTGGTGCGCATCTCCTTGAGAAGGAAATCCTGGCCGTTCAGTCCCAGAATCATCTCTCATTTTGGAATCCCCTCCCACCCGATAAGTCCTCGTAGGTGACAGTACTTTCAGCGCATTGTTTGGGCAACAGCGCTCTGAGTTCTGCCTGCGGGAAGCGTACGGCCATTTGCGTGAGGTTCTTCTCTTTGAGAGGGCCCCCGCATCTCCTCCGAGCTAGGCCTCGAGGGCATATTCCTTCAATGGAATTGTCGCGAACTTCGGGTCAGCTGGAAGGAGCTGCAGAGGCTCGTCTCTTCACGTTTTCCATTAGTTATCGTTTTAAGGAGACTATCCTGGGAGCGTGCCCCATGCCCACCTTCCAGGGGTATAATTATTTGGCGACGCCACCAACACCGGATGGGGGCGGGACAAAAGGATGCACAATTTACACCCGGTATGGTGTCTCCGTCCTTCTCTTTGCTTTGAATACCTCCTTTCAGGCACTAGCTGTGCAGCTGCACATGGATAGGAGGTATACTGTTATTTTTGCGTCTATTCTACATTCAGCCGTCTTCGATGCGGGGAACCTCCACCGCGTCGTGGCACGGTTGCCGAGGCCCTTTCTCTTGCTCGGTGATCTGGACAGTAGACACCACCTTTGGGGAAACTTCTGGATTAATCCCTGATACGGTATCATGGAGACCTTCCACACGATCGGGGCGAGGGGACGCCTCCCAATCCTTATATCACATCGTTGCTGCCGGAGGATGTTCTCGCTACGCTCAACGTGAACAATCTTTCGATCTCTTTTGGTGTGGCAGAGATGCCAACTCTGGAGCGTCGACTCCAACAAGCATTGAACTGCGTCTCTTGGTATGCCGAAGCGCACAGGTTTCGGTTTTCTTTGGCCAATAATAATGTGGTACACTTCTGCCAGGAGTATTACGTTCGATATTTTTGGAGCACGTTCCGTGTCACGCTGGAACCATGCCAGTGTATACGGATGTCTCCAAGTCTCAAAAGGGGGTCGGTTTCCACGCCGTATCCCCTCTGTTTAAAGTCAGCTGGGCTCTGCCAGGGGCTGCATCTGTCTCTACGGCCAAGCTGGTTGCAATACACCGCTTGGTACGGGATATAACGCGGCTTTCCCTGTTCGGAGACCGGATTTCGCTTTATAGCGAAAGTGCCCTAAGTGCTCTCGGGGCATTGGAATCTCCGCATCCCTGGTTCGCGATATCCGTGACGCCACGGTTCTGGCGAGCTGGGCTGATGTCGAGATTATCTTCTGCTGGGCTGCTGGGCGTGTAGGAATTGGGGGAATGAGCTCGCCGATGAGGGCAAAAAAGATTCTTAGAAGACTGGGTGACCAGACCAGTGCTTTGTTCTTCACACCGATTACATCGCAGGAATAAGGGCAGCCCTCTGGGTGGCTGTGCAAACAAAATGGGAGACGGTCGAGGGTAACTTGAAGTTACGTGTCATTGCTCCGCGACTCTTCCCTAGATCTACCCCACACTGCCGGGATGGCTTCAGGTGGATTTCTGTCGTCTCCGAATTGGACACACTGGCGGGACGCACCGCCATTTGATGGTGCGCTCACTTGCGCCTTATTGTGTCGACTGCGTTGTCCCATAGACTGTTTGGTATATTCTTGTTGAATGTCTCAGTTTGGGTGATTTTCTCGCACGTTACCTGTCCCGGTACCGGGACGAGCGGGGTTGCTACCGCTTGTCCCTTATACTCGGGACTAGTTCGTGCACATCGACTTGTGGACTATACGACTTTTTGGAAAAGGCTGGCCTCCATTTTATTAGACTGTTTTTTTTTGTAGGTCGCCCTGCGCCGGGGTATGCGGACCTACCTCCGACGCCGGAGCGCGCTTCGTTCTTGTTGCCTTTTTGCTTTCCCATCTTTTTTATTGTTGTTGTTTTTTAGCCTTTTCTTATCCTTTGTCCTTTTTATCTTTGTTATCTGTTATTGTTATTCATATAATATTTATTTCTCAATCTAGCCTAGTAGTAGGTTATGATGTGAGTACGACTACTTTTGCCCTAGTAAGCAGTCGCCAGATGGTCTCTCAAAAAAAATGTCTTTTGTGAAATTGGCGAGAAAAGGGAGGAGATATTAATCTCTCGGTGTAATGGAATTTAACCATTTGTAGTCGCAGGTTATCGGATAAGTGAGGTCTGATTTTTGAATGTAAGGCTGGATGCATGTATCTTTCTTTCTGACTGACAACAATTTTAGAATAATGCGTCTTGCAACTTCTAATAGTTTGGGTGATAGACGTCAGAAGTGACGGAGACCGAGGAGGGGGGGGGGGGGTCATTGTTTAGAATTTGCTGGTGGTAATTGCTCGAGAAGAGAGCCACATATGACCGAAAATGAGATTGACGACACTTGGGTAATTTGTACTATCTTAATCATTGATAATTTGCGGGTTTTAAATTCCTCATTAAATTGAAATGAGAAAGGAAATCCGAATCTGACATCTCCGTTTTTACATTACAAATGATTAATTTCCACTTGAAATTAAGTCACAATTCAAATGAAAGGGATGTTTTCTTATCATATGTCCTGATCGGCGAAGGTGTGGCTGTTTAAAATATAACCTTGGTCTCCTACTGCTGATCGATGTGAGATGGTAGTATGAAATAAATGACTGATCCGGTAACCATCACGCATCTCTTACCCATGAACGGGTCGTTGATGTGAAGACACGGCTTCAACGTGACGATGAACGGCACGTTTCCTATTATTGTCCTTTCGGCGAGTTTTCCAAACTGGTGCGGTTGTGGGAGGTGAATTTGCATCCCCGTGATGAAGTCCGCCGATTCTCGAGCTTGTTGTGCCTTGAGAGATTGAGAGAGGGTAAGCATCTTCTGCTGCAGTTGTCACCGCTTATCATTGGATCTCTCCTCTCGCTGGCATGGGCTACGGCTACTTGTTTGTATCGTTTCCAGGGAGAGGATCTTCAATGTTTCTTGGATTTGTGATGGGTCACTGTGGATGAAGGATCCCTCAAGGATTCTTCGTTGATACTGCTGCTTAGTGTATCCTGCATCCCGCGGAGGAGGTCGACATGATGGAGATGGGAGAGTTTGTCATAGAGGGGCAGGAGCTCCCTCTTTTGGGCAACAGTCGGAGTATATCTCTCCCAAATATGTTGGTTTTCAGGGTGTGATAGGTTTATAAGCCAGTTGAGTCATTTATGAAGTGAAAGTTGCTAGTCACTGGTTACCCTTTCCAAGAGGAAGAGTAAACTAGGAATTCGGGCAGGATGGGGAGAATTCTGAGATTGACGGCGTGTACAACACGACTTGCCTGGCGTAGGAGTGTCTTGACATTGTTGTTGAGCCATCTTTCCTCTTCTCTGTGTGGCGAGTTCCTGCGATCAATCCAACGTGCGAAAGGTTACTCACTCAAGGATCACTAGAGTTATGAGTACTTATTTGGCTCACAAATGTAAACTTCTTTTCCGTTGATTAATAAATACAATTTATTTTTTATTATAAACATTATTTACCTTTAACTATCATCTACAAGTAAAATGAATTCGAATTTGGGTTGCTATAGTGACCGAGTTGAAGAACGGGGTGACGACGAACTGAGGAGGAGAAAGAGGTGACTCTACTTATGGGAATCTCAGAAAACAAATGAGAGGTAATAATGAATAAGTAAATGATAAAAAAGACTGATGATAGACAATATTAATCGTGAATGCTAATGTCCTTTGTATTTATACGAGATATAAATTCAGAAGCTGGTAACCTCCATTCAAGTTTCAAGGAAACTTGTACGGGGTTTCTAAAGGATATAAACGACTGCTTAAATTTATTTTCTTTATTTGAAATGAGAACAGAGAGTAAGATATTAGAAGTTGATCTATGTTCACCTTCTTCCTGTAGGTCGCACGTTCCTGCGCCGGGGAGAGGCGGACCTTCCCCCGACGCCGGGGCTTGCCTCCTGCTTATTGCCTTTTTCCTTTTTTTCTTTTTATTGTTGAAGTTTTTTGCATCTTATTTTAAAGATGCCTGGTACTAGGCAGTGTTGAATACGGCGACTAATACCCAAGTAGTCAGTCACCAGATGAGCTCTTAAAATAAAAAGAAAATCACCTTCCTATGTGGATAGATGGATAGAATGGAACAATTACTTCCTGTGGATCTACTGATTTTATCATGGATTCCTAACCACGCATCCCTCTATTACTCAGTTGCTTCCATCGCTTTTAACTTTTATTCCCCTTTTACACGTTCAACTTCATGCAGAGAGCGGAAGAACCGCTAAATCTTTATCTTTTGTGGCATTCATGCCGTTGTGTTTCTAAGTTGTGTGAGCTTGTGTCGATTGTTCTTTGTTTAGTTTATGCTGTATATGTCACCGTATTTATTTGTTATTATTTATTTATGATTTAATTTTCCACTTTTCAATTAAGTTATTTTATCTTTAAGTTTAGTATTTTCTTGTTTGTTTAGTTTATGTTGCATATGTTGCGGTGTTTACTTGTTATTTTTGATTTATGTCTTAATTTTACAATTTTAATTTCCGTTATTTTATCTTTAAGTTTAGTATTTCACTTATTTGTACTTACAGTTGGCCACTTAACTTTGGTCATATCATTTCACTTTATTTTGTGCTTTGCCTTTTCCACTTTAGTTTGATTTCTTTTGTTTATCCTTTCGGTATTTACGTTTAATTATCTCTGTCGGTTATGTATTGGTCGAGTTAAATATCATTGTCGGTTTTTTGCCAATATTTTGTTAATGGCTTCACTTTAAGTAAACAACGGTGCTTCCTCAACTCTCCGGTGATGTCTTCCGCTGGGAAATCGAGCGTTAAAGGGGCTTTCTGCTATCATGGCTGTTTGATCTGCAAACATTGGAGGAAGTGCTTCTATTTTCCTCCATAAATTCTTAGCTCTTTTCTTGATGTTGATATTTAGCAGTTCAATTCATACCCCTTGAGACAGACTTTGCTATCTTCTTTATTCTCTTCCCCGCGTGTTTTCAATTAAGCAGAGAGCTTGGTTCTGAATCCGATAGAGTTCCTGTTTTTTTTAGTCTTTGATTCTCTGTTGATTGGCATGGGAGGGAAAGAGTATAGAATTAACCAATTATATTACAGGAAATATGAAAACAACGAATCTGAAATCATCACTCATACAGCAAGAAATGTATAGTTAAGGATATGTGGTTAAAGGAGGCAAGAAGAATGGGCATGTGCGTGTGTTAATTAGTGTTGCCTCTACGCAGGGTAGGGCTTGGCGTTTCTGGCTGAAGTTGTTGTATGTTGATAGTTGATTTTTCTTGGTCTATGAGGACATCTTCTTTCATTTTCATTCGGGTGAGCTTTGCGATGGATGATGCCGATGTTGTCTTCAAACATGCTTATGGCCAATCGAGTGGGGGTGCTGATCTTTATTATGTCCTTTTATTCCAACGTTTTCTAAATGACCTGCAAGCCGTTTTGAAGGGGTAGTGATCCTTAAGGCGATGCACCAAAAAATGCGGTACTTACAGTAACCAACGCTACATGTGTATTGATACACGACGTTGATTTCCCGCAAGGCGTTCATAGAAGGAAGACATCAGTTTTCCATAATTGTGGAGGCGGTTCTTCTAGTTTTTTCGTAAATGACGAGGTTGAGCTTTGTATTTACAAAGAAATAAAGGCACGACTAAAGCAAAAGCCTTATTATTCTTTTTCCTAGAGTCCTTCCTTAAAGGTGTTGACGTGTAGGAATTATCGCTAAGGATGAGTCAACCTGTGAAGCCGAGCAAAGAGGAAAAGAAGGTAAAGGAGGAATAAAACTGGGAAGTGATGAAAGTGGGACCTCAGAAATCTATAAATAAAAACTTAACAAAATACTAAAATATGAATATAATACAAAGTGAAGACAAAGTAATAAATTATTAATTAATCACCGGAAAATGTTACTTTAAGCCATTGTTTATATGTATATTTCGATTGATGCGGTCACTGTCTAAGAGACCCCTTTTCTCAGATTCCCTTCACTTGTTTGCTTCCCTCTCGACGATTCTGGCTCTTTTCCAATCCATCTCACGTCCCTCAGAAGTGTAATGAGATGCAGTGGCTGAGGATGGGATCGTTCATTCGGGAGGTTCTTCTCTGTTGGTCGATCATGGGCTGGAATATTTTTTACGTTTTGCTAACATATGTGGTAGGGCAGTTGCTGCATATGATCTCGTATATAACACCCGACTTGTCCTTGTTCACTTTATCCTTCAGTTTTAGGAGTTGGTTGCGTAGTGGGGTCATGGTTTTGTGTGCCACTTCTATACGATGGTGTCGGAGTTCTGCTGTCATTTCCGATGTGTTTTCCATGTAGGGTAGTGTTACTCTCCTTAGTGTATCTTTACTGGTCTTCTGGTGGCGGCTTTTATTAATAGCTTTCAAATGTTTTTTTTCTTCCTCCTATAGTGTGCTGTTTCTACATTGAGTCGAAGCTCTTTTTGAAGAGATTCTTTACCCTGTTCTTCTTGGTAGGAGTTGGTGGACACTGTTAGTTTTCTTTCTGTATGCTCTTCACTGAAAGATTCCGTCAGGTTCCCTTAGAATCAACGCTTCTATGAATGGGATCATTTAGTTTTCTTCCTCTCCCATAGTGAATGGGATAAAATGTTCGTATGCTTGAGTCTATTTTGGTTTTGTCGATGATTAAGGACGTGGTAAATGAGAGACAGTGAGATCGAGATCTTCAAAATTCTGTTCGACAAGTTCTGCTATGACGATGGATAGCAGACCTCATTGGGGTCCCTTATTTTTGATGGCATCTTGTTGCCCTACATGAAGTAAGTGGAATCCATTAAAATATAAGGTGCGAGTACTGGTTTCGTCGAGATGGCTGTTGTTAAGGAATTTGCTGCTGTTCCGATGTGAGGTTCATTTAGAGAGATGTGATGGAGGTGACATCAAATCGTACGAGTATCTCTTCGTCTAGTACTTCATTCCTCGGACCATATTGATAAAACCAGTTGCATTGTCCATCTTCGGGGAGATGCGGGTGTTAAAGATCTGAATTCCCCCGCAAGCCACTTGGAGCGGTCGTAAATGAGGGCCTGAACCACACAATCGGACCCAAAGCTACATCGGATTGTGGGTCGCTGGCAGCCTGATTGAGCATGGGATTACGAAACCTTTTGCCCTCCTTTCTGATATTGAAAATCACTAATCAGTTTATCTCTTATATTAGAAATCCAGACCAACAGGATCCTTAATCTCTTAGATACAATCTGGGGCAATCGAGGACATGCCCCTTATCCAGAAATAACACCCCACACAGGGTATAAGACTTTAAATGAGGCAACTTCCTCTTACGTGACCTCACTGAGCCGATTGCAACCCCTGAGACGCCTACGCTCTGGCTCTGCCCCGTTACTGATTGATTTTCGTAGTCACCCTTGTTTCACGGGTGATCGTGCTTTCTCGATATTTGCTCCAAGGATGTGGAATGCCCTGCCTGTTGCGATTCCTTCCCTCCCCTCTTCCCCAAGCCTCTCCCTCCTTAAAGAGGGGCAGCCCTCCCTATTTACAAGGGGGTTTAAAGTCACACTTATTCAAATGAAGCAGTATTTTCTATTTATAAGCATAAAGTGCAAACTAACGAGAGCAACAATCCAGCCAGAAAGGTTTTGAAGGCGTATATACAGTGATAATGTGTGTATGCTGGGGGGGAAAACTCGTAACTTTAAGTCCTGGAGGGGCCCAAAGACTTAAAAACAATGAGATAGGTTGCGATGCCTTGCAATCGGGGGAACTGAATGAAAATAAGAGCTTAATTATCCCCGTAGTGGAGATCAGGTAGAAAGGAGACGACAAAATTGTGAAGAACAATCTAGAATTTTATCCACTCATTATGCGAAATTGCCCCCCCCCCCCTCCCTATCTTTTTCCTTTCCCTACCTCCTGCATAAGCCCGCCCCCTCCCCATGTGTGCAGAGAGGGAGCATATAGGGCTAAAATCTTTAATTGTGCCGCTACGGGGTGCACCGACAGAAAGGTTTTGTCCCCGCTACGAAATTAAAGAAAACGAGATTTGAGGTCTGGGAATAGAACCAACTAAAATATTATATTTAGGGCTCTTAATTTACATCTGAATTACTTGTCTTGGCTCGGATTATGAAATGAAAATTATATATATTTACGAGAGGAATTTAAAGAGTTATCAGAAAATGCGAATTAACAAAAAACAATGAATTTAAATTATTTTCCCTGCTCGATAAATTCCTTACGGCACTGATTTGATGTGTTATATAAAGAGGAAGTGATTTGGTGGATTAACAAGGAAAAGAGAGACGCCATTAATAGGAAAGTGCAAGGTCAAACATGGAATTCTCGGTAGAGATGCAGTAGCAGATGAGAGGAATCATCGATGATTTAGAGATAGTTTATGGAGAAAAGGCACCCAAACATAATGATCCACCTCTCTTGTCCTTAACTCCACCAATAATTCAATGTTTGTTCTTGCTTTAACACGAGTGATGTTCAAATGGGGAAGGGGGCTTGTTATAAATCATTTTAACCTCACTGACGTTAAATTTTAACAAAACACAAAAAAAACAAGGGGAAACTGACAGCAACTAATGCAAACAGAAAGAAGCTTTTGCCGACAAGGATCAAATAAATAAATGGATAGGAATAAAATAAATAATTGGTAGTGACTTTACTTCCATCTGGTGATTAGCCAGAGACAATGTGGGTCAACTTCGCTAACGTCGAAAGAAACATGAGCCCCACAACGGCACAAGTTGGTAGAAGGAAAACCTAAAGTGGTCACCTTTATGCCTCGAGAAGCCAAGAAGACCTCGCAGGAAGGATGAGATTCGTTCAATGGCAGATGCAACGGAGCAGACTCGAAAGCTATAGTGGACAAATCAATGATAACTTTACAACCAGGGCATACCATTTAAGCTCTTCTTACTGAACTAGAGTGACATGATCTAGTGGATCTGTAGGCAAAAATCAATCAGATTTATACTCAGAAACCTCAATTACCCCTTGTGACATTCGTTTGGCCTTCATATCTCTAAAAATGGCCGATTCAGCACCTTTAGCCACTAGGTGGCGCCACCTGGTGATAAACTTATATTTGAACTCAGTGACCTCAATTACAGTTTGTAGCATTGGTTTTAGCTGGCTACATTGAGCCATCGCCTCCTGGAAGGTCAACTTATATCATATTTGAACTCAGTGACCTCAATTACAGTTTTTAGCATTGGTTTTAGCTGGCTACATTGAGCCACCGACTCGTTGCGGACAGAGGATGAGCACAGCACGAGATTTGCATGACCCATAGACCTGTTTGCTTTGCTGCACTTAATAAACACAATTTAAACCAATGAATAGATAATACAATAAAAAAAAGAAGAGGAAGCAAAATGATTAATTTAGGGAATGAAAACTAAAACTCTTTTAAATGATTCGAAAGTTTGACGCAAAACAGGAATAAATTCCAGAGGATTTGTTTCAGAAAACAAGTACATATTATTTGTTAAAAAATACGTGATGAAAGAGGGAGAATAGAAAGAACGATAGGAGTGAAATGGAAAGTTAGGTGTTGGAAATGTTAAATTTCATCGCTGGAGCAACGTCGAGGAGGAAGAGTCAGAAGTTTAGCCCTTGTAGAAAATTGTTGTGCGCATGCTCCCTTTGTGATTTATTATGTTTACTCTAATAGTCATTGACGTATTTATCCTTATATTATCGTCTCTTGAATATTCATAAATTCTTATGTTTTTTTTTTTCAATATTAACCAATTAGAGACAGTTTTATCGTCCTTCCTAGTCGGCAAAAATTGTCATACAAAAATGAAAGGTAATTCTCTACGATACCAGCACCTCCGATTGGGGCTAGAAAAACTGGCTTTACCTCTTCTTACCTTTGCTAGAGTGCCCTAGAAGTAATATTTTCACGGTGCAGAGAGTCAATCTCCAACTATAGGGTCAACACAAATGAATATTTCAACATCATTTGTAATGCTAGAATGTTTCCACATCACAGCCTACTTTCTCCATTTTTATATTTGCATAAGTTCCGCGCCTCTCTAAATATATGAATATCTTTCTAATTCATTTGACGTGTTTACTTATTTTTATAATAATATACTAAATTATAAAAAAAATCACAAATTAAGAGCGGTAGATGCGATTTTGAGAAAAAAAACTTGGCAGCAAAAATATTTGGGGTAGGATGGGAGTTGGGTAGAGCGAACTGTATGAGCACGATCGCATCGAAAATTGTCGGCGGCTATCGCAAACTGAGCCGTCAAGACTATGATAAACAATTTATAGATCACGGCTACTTTTCTTAACAGCACAATATTTGGTCAAGTTGACGCACAACCGATACAATTAGAATCTAAGGCCTAAGCTAGGAATCCACCGTTGTTTTGTTTCAAAATTAATTATGCACCGCCCACAATAGTCTTTATTGTAAAAAAGGCTCCATGCACAACCAAGAAAGAGAAATTTCCGTAATTGAATTGCAATTAAGAATGAAATATAATTTAGGTTAAATAATAGGCCATACTCATACAAGTCCAATATTTTAATTGCAATGACGCCACACATCTGTTTGAAAAAAGCAAAAAAGCACATAATAAACACTATATAAATATACCTTACCACAAAATGATCGCTGTAGTCGAGCACGAATGCCTGACACTCTCGATAACAAACTTGGTTTACTCTCTAGAGTGACTCTAAAAACCTCGTGATCCCGGCGAGAGTCTCATTTCGTGACAACAACCGTGCAACTCTCGGAAGTAGCAATCAAAGCAAGGAAAGGATATCGTTCCAGCACAAGCACCAGCAGAATAATGAGTCAAGAACATGCAAACGACTTAGAATGCCGTGTTATGACAACCCATTGCCACCACTTCAATCTGATACTTCCCAACGAGCTCATACAGGTATTGATTTACCAGAATAGAAACACTTTTCTGTTTGGATAGCATCACATGGGATCACAACAAGCTAAAATCGTTCTTTTATGCGTTCGCCTACCACGTGATCTAGTCCTTCTTGTATTTAGAGAATCGAATACCCTTGCTCATATGCAACGCTTAACGGCGTGATATTGAGCGTCATGTTGCTTCTGTCGCTCAAAAAATTGAGATGCTAAAAAAGACTACGCAATTCTCCCACCTAACCCCTGTAGGTCACCTAAAGAGATTAAAGAGATTATGGGACACGCTAAGATTTAGCATTGTAGCAGAATGAAGTCAAATGGCGGCCACGTGCCCTTCTGTACCCACGTGGATCCGGAGATCACCGCATGGAGCTGGTGAAAGCATGTCTGAACCTAGGCAAGGAGGCGGCCGACGCTGTTATCATCGCCCCAGCTGTATTTGCCTAGGGACCGATGTCATAGCCCCCCCCCCACGGCCACATCTCCGCGAGCATTCGGGCTTTCCACTCGAAGATTGGAATCCGTTGGACATTCCAACGATCGTTATTACGATTCACCCTTCCCCCGAGGGAGTCGCCGATTTTTCCCCAAGATCGCGCGCGCGTTTGGAGCCTCCTCACCAGGCGCCTATATAACGCTTCGACTGAGTTTAGAGAGCAGCACTGTTAGACTTCCACCTACTCCGACGAACGAGCTAAAAGACGCTCTCTCCCTCTGTCTTAGTCAATCGACAAGCTTCGACATCAGTGAATTCTGCTCTAGTCAATCGGCAAGGACTAACAAGGATTCCAAACTCCAAAGGTGACAAGTGCTCCCTCGTCTGAAGAAAGGTAAACCAACTTCTTCCGTCGCATTCACCGTACCCCGATTGGCCCCCTTTTGGCAACGAGCACCTAAGGTAATCGCAACCGTTGCCAGCTACAGATTGATCTTAAATCTGGCTTATCCAATTGCTCCATTATTTGTGTGAACGCCCAAGTTTAAAATCCACCTTTAAATCACCAAACTGAATTCGACCTCTTTAATCCCTTTAATGCGATCTGGGCGACCATTCCATTTAAACCCAATTTCTATGTAAATATATATTTCTATTTGTTGTTAGTAAAGTTATATTTCCGTCATTGTCTTTCTTTTGCAACCCCAACGCGTACAAGCTACCTGTTAATCTTTGGCCAACTTGCACTCTGAAATATTTGTTTAAAAGAACCCCACAAAGTTAATAATAAACCATCCCCACTGGACTCATAACCATTTCCCCTTTCCCTAACGGTCTTCAACCAACTTCGGTCTTAAGACCCAAAGTACCTACGTATATATAAATATATATGTGGAGGTATACTTTTGTCGAAGAATGGTATTTTTGTTGTTTTAAGAAAGAGTCGGTCTCAAACACGTAAGGATTTAATGAAACACCTAGAAATTATCCCAAAATAAACATATATTTTGAATTTAATAATTAACTACAAAAACAAACATGAACCACATAAATACTACTAATTTAAATACACAATAATGACTTCAATAAGCTTTTAAGTAAGGCTTCTTAACTTGACCCTATAATTTTGGTTAACTCGCTACTCTCTTCAATATAAAATAAATAGGCTAATTGTCTCTACTTGAGTTTAAATACCTTGGTTGCTCTGGCGGCGGGTTTGAGTCTGACCTTGAACTCAATGAGCCCAGACACCTCAGAAATCCGGTGGGTTCTTTGACGCGTGCCTCTACCACATGGTTGGTGGTGGACGGGATAACTTGACAGTCACAAGGGACTTTGGCGAGTGTAGCAGATGGGGGTTCACACGGTATTCTAGGGGGGGAGGGTCTTCTTCAAGTTCGAGAAATATCATGGTGCTTTAGGATGCACCAGGATAGGAGGGGTCTTTATGACGAGAGTAAGTTGAACTTGGCTCGAGGAGGAGCTTTTTCTTCTACGTTTCTGAAGTACTCAAGGTCAAGGAATATCACGGCGCTTTGTGCTACATCAGGATAGTGGCAGGGGGAGGGTTCTCTGACGAGAATCAGTTGAACTTGGTTCCTAAAGTAAGTTAACTTAAGAGTTTGGTGTGACCACCGAGTAACGGGCTCGAGGGGGAGCTTTTTCTTCTTCGTTTCGTAATTCCTCAAGGGCGAGGACTATCATGGTGCTTTGTGCTATACCAGGATAGTGGGGGGGGGGAGGGTTTCTCTCTGACGAGAATAAGTTGATCTTGAACAAGTTAACTTAAAGTTCGGTTTGATAACCAGGGACTAGTTCGAGGATGAGCTGCTTCTTAGTCCCCTTGGTAGCCTGGCCTCTCTTGCCGAGGACTTCGTAGCCTCGTTGATTCACGGATTCTACCTCGTTTTTCCCAAGTGTTCGGTATTAATACCTCATCACCCCACTGTGGTAGAGGTAGGAGGGGGGTGGCTTGTGGACGGGCCACAGGAGGGTTCTTACTCCAACGGTTTTTCTCAACAAGTCTTCCCTCGGGTCCAGCTGACCCTTCGAGCTTGAGAGAAAGGCGTTTCCAATTTCGTACTTGGGGTGAAATTGAATATACACTCGTAGGGGAGATCTTGCAGTTTAAACCGTTCTACTTTTCATAGGGACGAGGGGCGAGGGGCTGTGGTTACGAGATTGACCCAAGGTGCCTGGCCCGGATGTTTTTCCGGCCAACGTCCCGTGTCTCAACTGGGAGAAAAGGGAGAGGGTCGATTCTCCTACAATATAGTCTGGCCATTCCACGACAAGCATCATCCAGGATTTCACCATGCTAACCTTCCTGCGACAGATGCCGTCCCACACTCAACAGGTAATTGAGATCCTACCGTTTGGCATTTTAGTTTACCAGTTGGCCTACGCAACAGCACCACTTGGAGAAATGGAGGCACAGACAGGTTGTCCCAATAGAGGAGAATTCGCTCTACAGGACGTACCTTGAATTACAGGCGCAGTGGCTTTCCTCGCAGCAGAGTTTGCTACTCTCAAAGTGGTTAGCAAAATTGAAAGAGACAAAGCATTGTCAAGAGGAAGATTCCTCATACCTTGTGTAAGAGAAATTAATTTCCCTTCAGATGGTAACAGGTTCCCTCATCAAGCCTTACGGGGACGGAATGATGGGATTGTCAATGTAAACAACACGAAATTTATTCCTCTCAAAACATGGTTAATATTTTGTTGGAAAGATTGGGCACTGTTGCAAAGTCCTTGTTACATTGTAACCCACTCGAACGATCGGCAGAACCATAGCTATTTTGTCTATAGAAGGAGTGCTCATAGGTACTCGTATATGGGAGAAAACTTCCTTCATATCAATCCTCGAAAATGTTTGCAATTTTGCAAGATTGCTGTATAGTCAGGAAATAAAGTAAGGTATAGCGATTTTTTCACGTTGATTGAATTTAATAGCTTTTAATTACTGGTTACTCTACAGGACCAATCTGTTTTCTGAATCAAATTAATAGGTCTTGCAAAAGATGATTAAGAAAGACGATTTTTTCCTTCATACAACAATGATTGAATTGTCTTTGGTAATAGTTAAAATCTTAGGCAAAGCCATCTGGGCCTACATGCAAATTGCGGACCTTCAGTACTTATTTGATGGACAAATGACGGGGGGGAGGGCACTGGAATTGTTCACTACCTCAATTACAACACATTGTTTTTTCAGATTATATCTATCGCTGAGATCAGTGAGAAGGGCACTGAGCGATGAATATTTTGAGACTGATAATTTCCCTAGGGGTGCTATTTCAGGACGCAAAAATCACTAATTAACATTTGAGTCTCTCCGTCTATTAATTTTGCGCACTTAAGATTTACTATTAAATTAAAATGGAAACAAAAAATCAGCACCAATAATTGCAGTAACAGACATCGCACACGGAGAACTTCCTTGTCACGTAATTGGTCGCTAAAGTCGAACACAAACGCCCGACACCTTCAGCAAAAATAGCTTAACCCGACCTATCTTGACCTAAACCAACATACGCTACATAACCTAATCTAATTAAAACCCAAAATACATAACCCAACCAAGCCTAATAAAAAACCTAACTTAATTTACCTATCCCAACATAACTGAACCTATTTTATTTTAGGTCCCATTGAATACTTGCTATGTTTAATTTCCTGGAATATAGCATGATTACTATTGGATATTTAATTTTATAGGGTATAGCATAATTAATTCTCATAATTGTTGCCTGAATCCATAGCGCTCCAAAATCCTCACCAAGCTTGAATATTGGTTACCGAAGGTCCCCAGATTGTTAATTTTCTCGTTAATTTTCGCGTCACATGATTTAAAATAGTATTCAGGTAAATTGAAGTACCTAAAGTCTACGTTCTCCACCCAGGAACGAGAAATTCTCGTAGATCTCCTAAAATTGTCACCTTGAATACCGGTTAATAAAGGTCGCTAGAATGTCAAACTTGGTTATTTCCCCACATGTTTAAATAATAAAAACAAACAAAGGTGTAAATAAATGTTAAGGATATCAGATACATATGTCTCCCACCGAGACACCCCGAATTCCTGAACATTCTCTCAAATTGTAAGGTTGTATTAAAGGCGCGAAATCTATGAGGAGAAAAACACCCTCTTCTCTTTTAAAAATATTACTTCGAGCGCACTTTATAAACATAGGAACAGGCAAGGCCAGTTTTGATATACTCAATTAGAGAGTAGGCCCTACTTAAAATTTCATAATTACTTTTGTCCTGCCACAATTAAGTAGCATCGAAAACCGGGGGTAAAAACAGAGTTTAAGAGTTCCGATAAAAATCGAAGGCAAAATAAATTATCCTTGAAACTGTCTATTGATTTTTATTTGGCTCAAAATGTGCTAAGGTGGAGTTACGTTCTGCAGCGCACAAAAATATACTCCAAGTACAATACATTACTTATTAAGTTACATTGTGACAAATTGGTAACTACCTTCTATAACTTTGCCTATTTGGCCAAATAGTTTTACTAAAATTTGCAGTTTCTAGATATTTAATTATCCTATATTTACGAACTTATTCTCAATATAGGCTATGCATACAACTATTTTGTTTGCTTTATATTTCGAAGCAATATTTTCTTTAGATTATTGTTATGATAAATCCTAATTAAATAAACGCATTATACGACACGCTACATAATTAATTTATGCATTATATTCATTATTTCTTAAATTTATATATCTGTTGTTCTTCAGTACACTTATCTTATACTGGGTGTATGGCCTAATGGAACTTATTTTGAAATTTTTACTGATATTTTCAAATTTTTAAATATGGATCAATTAATTTAAGTGACACACTCATATGTTTGTAAAGTATAATAATAATAATAATAATAATAATAATAATAATAATAATAATAATAATAATAGCTTTATTCTAGATTTAAACTATGGGATTTTTGTGGAGCAAGATAAAAATTATTGAATGTAGAAAATACAACGTCTTTAAATTGTTGAGGAAGATCAACGCCAGGTTGGAGTTTGTGGCTTAAAAATGCTCCTGAAAGTGAATGTTCTGAATTCAAAAAGCAAAAAACTTTGGTGGAAATATTTAGCTATAAATTCTGTTGGAGAAGGAACTTCCAGGGTTGCTGCGTGGGATCCGATGTGCTCGAGATAAATGTTGATGCAAATGAGGCACCGCAAATTAATGCAAATTATTTGAGATTAATTAAGAAAGTCTTTTCTGATTCTTTTTAAAATATCTTGTGAATGAAAGATTTCAAGATTTCGTAAAAGTAGAATTGAGTGGAGAAGAGAAAGGCTTATCTTAGATTGCAAGGCAAGTTGAATAGTCTCTTTCCTATGATTAATCGTTTTTAAGAAGGAAGGAAGTGCTTTCCTAAGGTTCTAGGATAGAAGGAAGAATGGAACTGGTTTGCTAACCTCGCTGAACCTCTTAGTCCACTTGAATTTGTTTTGAAGTTTCTTTGCTCTGAAGAAGCAAATTGACTTAAAACTTAGATGATTATGAAAATTAGCCTTAAGAAGTTAGACAATAAGCTAGCTTTTTGCTTCTCATCTCAGTAAATGCCATATCCAAACGCTATTCATCAGAAAGACAAAAGGAAGTCCTTTAATTGGTGAGTTACTGAACCAATCCAGAAGATTTTAAAATAAATAATTTGATTTATTCCATTTTTTTAAAATATCCTCCGAGCAAGCAATAATGAAAATCCGAGAATCTACTTCCCTTATAGCTTTTCCCTAGTGAGGTAGATGATAACGCCGAGCCTGAAGTGCGATCTACAGCTAGCATTTACTAAAAATAATGACTTAATGAACGAGTGTCTGAGCAAAATGAATGGAAGAAGTTTCAGATCAACTTTCAGCAGTTTTTGCATCTTCACATGGTTCACTTTGGCCTACAAAGTTAGTTGACTGCCACTCCATGGAGTTCGCCTGATCTAGTGCATCGTGTTCCTAATGAGGATTGGGCTCCTCCTTGATGTGGGTAGGGTTGTCCTCAATCTTGGAAGACAATTGTCTGTCTCTTTAACCCGTTTGCTCCCCCCCCCCTCCTCCGTTCTGTCCAGGATGGGATTCAACATTCTGAAAATATCGTCCGCTGACTTCCCGCTCTTATTCAAATACCCGCCCGCTTCACATTTTCCAGTCATATTTGTAAACTTTTTTAAAATTTTTACTTTGATTCGCATAATTCAATAAATCTTCAAAGAACCCCCAAGAAAGTAATTAATGGTATGTAAAGATATTTAAAATAAATTGTATAAAAACAGTCTACACTTTCCACCTTGAAATTTGTCGATACCCACGGCAAAGTGAGAAGCATTGAAAAATCAACTTTGCGGAACGCTTCTTCTTCTGGCTAGATTTCAAGATAGCATCACATTCACAATGACCCATCGAGGATACCTATAGAATAGGAGGCCAAGAGCCATAAGGAGATCCCTAAGTTTTCGCGCGAATTTCGAATCACCGCGGCAAGAAATCTTGGACCCGAGAAACAACTTTCTATCGGTTATGAATCAAATTGGGGCTAATGACTAGCAATTTTATAGTAACTGGAATCAAAGCTGGATCCATCAATATACACCAGGCAGAAAAATGCAATCAAAGGAATAGTTGATTAAGTTTAAAAAAACAAAAACTTTAAAAAAACCTTCGTTTGTTGGCAGTTAAAAAAATCTAGGGCTTAACTCAAAATGGAATTTCTGTAAATTAATGCCCTAAGATATCTCGTTAAGCTCCCTCTTTTTACTTAAAATCGAGATATCTCGTGATGATTATGCAAGAAAGTTAAAAATGGAATATGTCAGCGACGCAATTGAAAAATACATCCACCGCAAATGATGGGAGTTGAGGCACATTTTTAGTCGCGTGCGACTCTATATCTCACTATGTCGGTCGGTTGGTCTCCGTTTTTCTTTTGTTTTGGTTTGTTTTGTAACTATTCGGCAAATTCTGACGAAATTTGAAACTCTTATGTTGTTTTACATTTTCTTTCGTTGATATAATTGCCAAAATCCCCCCAAGGTTAGTACGGGAATTATTGAAAGCTTTAAAGGTCGTTAGGTCATAAATCAGAATAAGTGACAGCACGCGACTTCTGTCAGCAGACCTTGTTAAAGTGTGCAATAGCACATTCACACACAAGGGACAATGAGATGTACAAACGTGGAGTTTGATTGATTGAAGTAAATAATCAGATAATAATTACAATAAAAATAATTTTGTCATTATTTTAAATGGTGGTGGAAGATGGATTAATCCGTAAATTATAATCGATATGTTCGAATTGACTTCCATTTATCATTATCTCTCCTCATTATATTAATTAATGGAAATTTAATACTCGTAATATTGAATTCATTTTGCCTCTGGAACATCCTCAATCCATATGCACTTTCTTCAAGCAACATGGAGTTGTTATTAAAAGCCTGTACATAAATAATTTCTAAAATTATTATTAGTTTATTATTTTCCCCCTACCTTTGTATTTCTTTGGCCACTGATGAGGAAATCAATCCACTCTCAATCGTCATGGCGACGTGTTTCCAGCCAAGGAGGGTTTCCTATGAAACTAAGCAGGCGTCACTTGTTGCTTAGTCTTCGGCCGTTCGGTTTGTTGATTACTGGGCTGGATTTATGGTTGGCTTGCTGGAAGATTGGTTTACTGGCTGATTGGTTTGCTGGGTGACCCTAACTGGTTCATCGTAATTGGTTGGTTAGAGAGTTAAACTTAATAACTGGCTCATGGTAGCTCTTTGTATCTGCTTGGTGGCTTGCTGGCTGATTGTCTTTATAGTCGATTCCTAAGAGACGGGCTCAAACACAGGTGTCAAGAGCTTTGTTTTCGGATCTAATTTTCTCAAGGGGATTAATTGTCGTTGTTAATTCCCATTTGACATACGCTACTCCCCCCTCCCCCAAACTTCTCTCTCCTGCACAAAGGAAAGGGGATCTAATTTCACACACAAGTGTTTTTATTTGTTCGTATTTTTTACGTATTTATGGCATCGTTTTTGCTTTATTTCATGCTTCCTTGGATTCCTACCTCCTAGAAATATAGTAAATTGGAAAGTACTTTTTTTGCTCATTCGTGCGCCGCCTTTTTACAGTCCTCCTGTATGAGGAGTTTTCGTTTTGTAGAGAAATCGCCATATTTTCAACCTTTTTCTCTTTTTCCTTTTCTTTTTAGTCATCTTTCTCCTCTCTCTTCTACTCTTAATCAGTCCTTTCCTCTCGAAGAGGATTTAGCTATCTACTGAGAATAACTGCCGTGGTTGCTGTAGACGCGCCCCCCTTTCCTTTCTGTAACAACTATGTTCCTCTCCTTCAAAGCATTTGGTTCGACTAAATAGAAGAACTTCCTCTGGGTTCAGACCCGACCTCGTAACCAGTCGCTTGGAGTCCTGATTCTTTGGGACTGGCCCTGGTTTGCCCTTCGCGCCTTGTAATCGCAGCAGAATATTAACAGCTATCAACACAGCCCCTTCCGTCTCCACTTTATTTGGCTGCCAAAAAGGGTGGAACTCCGCAGTGGGCGTTCGGTCCTCGGGATAGGGCTTGGACCAAAAAGGAACGAGGTAAGGAATAACGACACATCAGGATACGTTCTCCGGCTCCGCATAGATTAACCTCTATGCGGGGATGACCGTGGTCCATCCAGATAGATCCCAACGAACACGCCTACTGACCAACTGTGTTGCTTAGAACTGGGCCGTTGTCTGCGCCAACGGGCATCCGCAGTGGTTACTGGAAACCAGACTCCTCGTGTCTTTCGCATGTTTTTGGCCCCTTCGCCAATGAAAACCAGCTAAACGGAACGTTCACGGATGGAGTTAGCTCTGTTTTTTGTCCTAACAAATTCTTTATTTCTAAAAACAACCTCCGAAAACCCATGAAGACTACGACTACAAGTAAAGATAAAAGTAGCACATCCCTCCGCTCTCCTTCCCGAACCCCCTCCCCCCTGTGCACTCTAGTTTGATAAATACTGATCTTGGTGCAGCAACTCCCCTGTCACCACCCTCAACCGATAGAGGAACTTCTCTTTCTATCTCTTTTGCAAGCGCCCTCGGGTAGTTCCACCATCCCCTGTGCGTTCTCAGAGGTCTCTCCAAGTCTCTCCTAGTGGAGAGGGTTGTTTCCCCTTCTCCAATAGATACGGACTTGGGGGGGTGGGCTTTTCCCCTTAGCCCGTATGCAGAGTTGCCTTCATGCGACTCCAGTCTAGTGGAGGACCTCCCCTATACTTTCTGAGGGAAGAGGGCGCTTAACCCATCTCCATTCCTGTCAGGTTAGGGGGTCTCGCCATTATTTCCTTTAGGAGAGTTTCCTCCAAGCGACTCTCCACTTGCGGCGGGTCCCCCTTTGGTTTCTCAGGGAACCTCCAAGAACACAAAGAAGCAAAAGATACGCCGTCTAGGCACTCGCCCCTAACTCTTTTAGAGGGGTACTAGGGAGCATCGTTCTCTGGGTATTGCCAAGACACTTCCCAACGCAGGTGGGCATGCAGGCCCCATTTACGTTCATGACGTGCCATAGGCCCTTTAATTCCCCGATTGGGATACCTGACACATTGCGGGGGCAGTTATAGACCCCTCCTGAGGTGGAGATGGTTCCGGAGGTGACCCTACCCCAGATAGCAGTGTCTTCCATGTAGGCGGACCTTGGCCCCGTGCCAGATGCTGAACCTGTGTCAGCGCGTGTGCAAGTTCTTCTTCAGACCGCACGGGCCCCCGTAAAGTCACATGGAGAGGAGGGAACCCCTCTGCCTAAAGGTACCCCTGCGACAGCCAAGTTCTTCACTATATCGGAAAATGGTCTTGCTGAGGAAAATCCGTCCCGCTTTGGGGCTCGTTACGGGGTGCAGAGAAGCTAGTCCTTCCCAGCCTCCCTCTTTACTTTAAAGAAGAAAGGCAAAAAGAATAAGAAATCTTTGACTAGATGTTCCTCTCACTTCGCGGCTGCTACGGGGACGCTCGGGCCTGTTGCCGCTTCAGCGAGCGACAGGCGCGTATCTCCTGGGTAAGGAAATGCTGGATGTTCAGGCTGCGGATTGCCTTTTCTTTCACAAGGCTAAAGACTTGGTCATGACACGCCCGGCACTGACTGTAACGTCTTATACCTTAATATAAAATAAACTCACACTTTGCTCCTGGCCCCACAAAACATACGAGAACGGTCGCTTCTGCTCCCATGTGGAACCCTTCTGTGGTTCTACTTACCCCGGCGCACACCCTGATAGAGATGGAGGCTCAAATATTTCATATTCGGTCTCTGCTAAAACCAGCCTTCCCGGTACCCCAACTCGACCGTTTCCCGTAAGGCGAAATAGCCGCGCGCCTCGACCGAGTCGTTAAACTCACATGAGATAAATAAAGTAAAGATGGTCGTGAGGCCGTCTTCAGGGGGTTCTTAAAGCTGACCTTCCCTCGAAAAGAGGACTTCACCGGGGAGTCTTTAATCGTACGCCTCCACCCAACGCTGTATTGGGTGATCCGGGGACGCTGGAAGTGTCTGCACTGTCACACTCTTTGCTCTGAGCTTTAACGGTATCACACCGATACTACGGGAAGATGTTCTCACTAGGCTCTACGCAGGCGATCTTTCGATCTCTTTTGTTTTGGCCCAGGCATTGAACAGGCATTAAACCGTACTTATTGATATTCGGAAGCAGTTATCTTTGGGCAAAGACTAAGGTACTGCACTTCTGGCACTATCCGCGGGTCCCCCGATACGGACTTCTTCTTAAAATGGGTTTACCACCTGGAATTGGTAGATTCGCACCAGATCCTTGGTCTTGTTTTAGACCAACGCCTCACATGGTAGGTCCAAATTCGCATCCTTAAGTTCTCTTGTACCCGTGTCATATACATTCTTCTTTCCGTGAGGTTGAGAAATTGGGGTGTTGATAAGGCTATTTATGTACTATTCTAATGATCCTTTGTTCGCTCAAAGTTTGGCTAAGGGATAATAAGTTTAGAAAGCCACACGCGAGTTTCTATTGTGGAATTTGGACTCGATTTTCCACACACGTCTCTGTTTGGGAAGCAGTGCCTACCGCACGTCGCCCATTGAGAGCCTACTTGTCAATGTGGGGGAGGTGACCTTTACTCTGCGCCGTATAGATTGCAATGTGTGGTTGTAAGTGTGAGCACGGCGTATCCCATATTCGATAACGGCTTTCACTGCATCCGCAGCTGACCTCGAAGGTTCCTGTCTCTCGTTGTAGCTTTCCGGCTGGTGGTGCCTCTGGTTCTGCCAAGGTACCACGCCTACGCTCTCACTGCTCACTTAAGGGCGTGATTATTCCGCTCGACCTTTTTAGAGCAAATTTCGTGTCACACTGAATTCCGTGGCAGTGTATACGGATAGTTTCACGTCCCAGGAGGGGAACGGCTTCCACGCCTCATCTCTCTGTTTAAAGTCAGCGGGTTTCTACTAGGTGGTGCGTCTGTATTTACGGATGAGATGGTTGTAATACATCACTTGATAAGAGAGTTAACTCGTTGTGCCAGGTTTAGACACCGCATTGTGATTTTTAGGACCTCACAATATTCCATGAATGCTCTCAGTGCATTGGAATCTCGTGGTTCGTGGTATCCGTGATGCCACGGTCGCAGCAAGCCGGGTGGATGTCTATATTATTGTGAGGGAATCGATACCCCACCCCCCTTCTTTAAAGTCGAGCCACGGGACATTGACCGCAACATCCTGGCAGTGTAGACGCCATGGGAAAAACTCTTAACCACGTCCCTCTCGCCCCTCTTTCCGCTGAGAAGCTGAACGACCTTCCGAGACCACAGAAGGCGCTAATCAGCTCAGGTCGAACTGGAGACCATAACATCGGTTTAAAACTGCAAGATTTTTCCTAAGAGCGGGTATCCAATTTCAACTCAGAGGCGAAATTAGAGGAGCGTCGCCCGAAATCCAGAAGGTCTCACCGGGCCATCTGTACGACGCTCTGAGAAAAACCGTTGGAGGAAGAACCTTCATGCGGCCTGTCCACAAATCTCCCCTTCCTACACCTACCCCAGTGGGGTAACGACGTATATATACCAAACACTTTGGAAAACGAGGTAGAATACGTGAGTCAGCAAGGCTACGAAGTTCCCGTCAAGAGGCTCGGGCTACCAACAGAAGGGACTAAGAAGAAGCTCATCCTCGAGCTAGTTCCTAGTGGTCACACCGAACTTTATGTTAACTTGATCAAGTTCAACTTACTCTCATCAGAGAACCCCCTATCCCGGTGTAGCCCAAAGCCCCGAAATAGTCATCGCCCTTGAGGAATACCCGAACTAAGAAGAAGAAGCTCATACTCGAGCCCGTTCCTAGTGGTCACACCAAACTTTAAGTTAACTAGATTTAAGCTTCAAGTTCAACCTACTCTCGTCAGAGAAACCCCACCATATCCTGGTGGCATCCCAAAGCCCCAAGGTAGTCCTCGCCCTTGAGGAATACCAGAACTAAGAAGAAGCTCATCCTCTAGCTAGTTCCCGGTGGTCACACCGAACTTTAAGTTAACTTGATTTAAGCTTCAAGTTCAACTTACTCTCGTCAGAGAAACCCCCCTATCATGGTGCATCCCAAAGTACAGTGATAGTCTTCGCCCTTGAGGAAGACCCCCGAGTGCACTCCCTCCAGCACTACCCTGAGTCAAAGGATTCAAGCATTGGCTCATCTCTAGCCAATGCGAATTATTCTCCAGAGTAATCCGAAGAGAAGAAAGGAGCATTCTTTCACTATCTCGTGGTGATATCATTTCCTGCTGAAGGCGTATGGCTTCCCCATCTGCCACACTCACCAAAGTCATCGGTGGTTGTAAAGCTATTTAGTCCACACCAACCATCTGGACGAGCGGCACGCGTCATCCAGACAACAACATTCCTGAGGTAACGTAGCTCATTGAGTTCAAGGTCAGACTCAAACCCGATTCAAGAGGGATCTGCAAAGGTATTTAAACTCCGGCATCCGTCCCGTAAAGGCCGTTAGTATTTTTTTATCCTGAAGTGAGCAGTGGGTCAACCATCACTATAATTTCTAGTAGGTCAATTTAGAAAGCCTTACTTAAACTTATTGAAGTCATTTCTGTGTATTTAGTGTGTAATATTTCTTTGGTTCATGTTCATTTGGGGGGGTTTTAATTAAAATTTTAATTTGTTTTGAAAAATTTTTATTTTATCCTCGAAACGCTAAGTAAGGCACAATGAACTCTCAAAGATTAAAGAAGTTATAATCAGATAACAATTAATAATATATAATAATCAGATATATAGCACTCTTAGAGAGATAAAACGTTAATCACGGAGTTTTTTGTGTAGTACGTAAACAACCCATACGTACGAACTCCTTCCATCACTCGGTCCGTCCTATACCACGACAATTATCTTCTGTTGGGTTCCTGAACATGTGTGATATGCGCGAATAAGCGCACCGATGAGGGCGCCAAAGTGTCCGCGGGGACTGGGTGACCAAACCATTGTTTGTCTTTCCACACACTGCCTACATGGCACAAATCGGGTCAGTACTCTGGGGTGCCCGGCAAAGAAGATGAGAGACAGCAGAGAGGAAGTCAAAGTTACGTGCAATTGAGTCGTCTCTCTTCCTATGGACATATATTTCAATGCAGCGGCGGCTCCAGTTCGTTTTGTGTCGCCTTCAAATTGTGCGTCCTCGCGGGAAGCACCGACATTTGACGGAGCGCTCCCCTGCAGCCAACTGCGATGACTGCATTTCACCCCAGAGTGTTCGGCACTGACTTTTTTAATGTCACAGTTTGGGTGATCTTACAGCACCGGGACGTGTGAGGTAGCTACCGCTTGCCCCTTGTACTCGCAATGAGTTTATGCACATAGAGTTGTAGACTATTTTACTTCTTAGAGGATGTTGGCCTCCTCTATTTTATTTGACTCCAAACCCATTTTATTAATAAATGCGATCAATTTATAAGCGTAGTCAATATTTATAATGATGTTTCTTGTTCTTCAGGACTGCTTGGTTTTGACACGCTGTAGACCAAATTTGTGATGATATCTTGACTTAAATTGCTCCATTTGTGTTCAATGAGCACCGTAAGTACTCACAATTGGATGGCTTCTGCTTATCCACCTCCACTTTGATTATCGCCAACAAATTCTCTATTTGGTTTATATGTAGCGAATTCTCGAAACAATGTAACAAAGGTTAGATGTTATATTCAGTCAAGAACTTTGCTATTGCTTTTGCTGTGTGGTGATGTGCGCCATCAGGATAAAAAATAAAATTATCAGCCGCAAATCAATCCTAAACTTTTGGAAAAGGGTGGTAGTGAAGCACGTTTTGGTACCGTTTTGTGTTTATGGCAGTGTTTTGGGGGCAAAATTGCTTGTGCCCCAGTTCCCTTAGATGAACCGCAGCCCCAAACATGGAGAGTATCCGGATTCTGCACCGTGGACACGACACAGGATTCGTGAAAGCACCCCCTTTTTTCCTCCTAACCCTTTATGACCTGAATCAAATTTTAAAAATAAAAGTCATTAATTAAATTTATCGTTTCTATTAAGTGGTTAATAGTTAGTGAAAAACGGCGCACAGATCTGATATAACCCTTGTGTGGACCTAAACAAAACATGTCGTACTCGTCACACTCACATGCTAGATTTCACAAATGTAATTTCTCTAGCTATAAGCCTTTATTTTCTATGTGACGAATTCGTCACATACGGGCGTAAAGGGCTAACGAGGGATCTTCCAGAAGCTCCAAACAAACAGAAGGCAGCTACATCAGAGAATATCACGTTGCCACTCCTCAACAGTCGATTCTTTATATTTGCTACTCAAGTGGAGCCCATCGGTAAGGTTCTTCTTAGTGAGATGACCCTTCTTCGCAGCCATTCTCGACTTGACATCTTTGTCGAAAAGTCTCCAGCTCACTGTGTGCGCTGAATCGTTCACACCTGCCTCTTTCTAATCTTGAGTAAGCTTGGCACTGGAGGCAACCTGATCCTTGAGCTTCTACCTTACCAGGAAGCGATTTTGGCGTTCATTTGCAGCTCATGTAACTAACTACTTGCATTTCCGGCCACTTTGATGCAGACCAACAATGGCTACACGTTTTTTTTTTAAAGAACCTTTTCTGGAATTGAAAAAGATGCAAACATTTATTTAAAAAATATATATTACGAAATAGATAATTACACAGCATCATTCATTTAACACATATTTATTATCATTTTACCCTTTTGATTGAATAACAAAGTTCCTGGGACTGAAACTTGCCCCTCACAGCAACAGGAGAAGAGAAACAAGAAAAACGAAGAAGAACCAAAGATTCATAAAGCAGACTCTAAACAAAAAGAGGAAGAGCTTGAGTTAGACGGCAAAGAAATCAGGCTCAACTTAGCTCTTAACTCACCCACCATCCAAAATCAAGAGATCTCTACAGAGGATGTGGCCACAGGAGTCAAAAAGGGACACATCAAGTGGTGCTATGACCCTCCAGTTACCGAGGAGACAATTAAAGCATCTCTACTTGCCTGCAAAACAAAATTATATAATGAGAATTTAAGGCTCTATGATCCATCACTATACAAGAAACTAAAGTCTGGCCGTCAAACGGCCAAGAACAAATCGGACCTACGGGATAGCATATAGAAACCGGCTAACCATCTTGGCAGATAACATGCAAGGATGGTCAAACAACAAACTGTACAATATCTATCGAGAACTGGATCCAGATGTTCTCCTGCTGACAGAAACTAGCATCAAGGACGATGACAGACAGAAGATCTTTGGATACAACGTTCTACAGAAGAATTGCACAGGAGAAAGTTTTGACAGAGCGCTAATAGCAGTAAAAAAATAATCTACAATTCAGACCAGGAGATCCAATGGATGAATCGGCAGTCAATCATTTTAAGGTACTCTAAGGGTGACATCGAACTGAGCGCGGGTTACCAGCCTCCCCGCCGGTCATATCTGCCCTATCATGACCTATACACCCTATTCACAAAAGAACACCCGGTACTACTCACTGGGGACCTTAACGCCAAGAAATAGGGCAACGGGATACTCGTCTAAAAACTCAAGGGGTAGATTACTCGATTTTTTAATTAGAAGGGGCATTGCGGAGCGCATCGGGCCGGACTTTTCTGCATATTTCTACTAGGGTCGGCCACCAAACCGGATGTCGTACTCACGAACCCAAGCTTCCCCGTTCAACAACTCATTACTCCAGGGCCACTAACACCAAGTGATCATTTGAACATGCTGATCACCATAGCAACTTCCTCTATCAAAGTCCCATGTACCCTAAGAAAAGAAATCTGGAATGCCGATTGGGAAGAATACAGGAGGGAATTCTGAGTGGATATCCCTGATCTGAATGATGCATCTGAATAAGATCTGGATGAGGAGTTTACTGCTATTAGCGCCTGCATATCTAACGCCGATGCTATAACTATCCCCATTACATCACACAAAATTACCATTCCTACAGAATTCACACAAGATAAAGTAGTACTACAACAACGGTTATCCCGCGTCTACGAGACCATCCTTAACATGGGCTTCACTAGACCTATGAAATTCCGTTTCGTTCAGTATCTCAGAATTTAGTTGAATTCCGCGCTAGGATTAGAACTCAGAATTAAGTGGAATAGAATTATATAAAAGTTAGACACTGAGAGGAACCCGAAGGCCTTTTCGACGCCAATTAACAAATTAAAAGGGAACACACGTGCCCTCAGTCCATCTACAATCAAACATGAAGGAACTACGGCGGTCACATCCAGCGAGAAACTGTTCTGCGGAGTCTGGGAAAAGGTCTTAAAAATATCAGATGAAGCAGAATACTTTGACCTAGGCTTTGAGGACCAGGTTATCGAGTATATGGAAAGGAGAAAAGGCAGGTTTGACCCATATGGAACCTCATACATCCATCGGCTACATGGTAACTCTCAGAAAGGAAGGATAATAACAAAGGAGGAAATATTAGAATCAATTTCCTCATTCAAGTCTAAAGCCCTGGGGCTCAGCCAAATTACAATCAGGCATTTAAAAGAAGCACCGGAGAGACTTAGGACCAGGCTGCCTAACCTGTTCAATGCCTCCCTAGCAATGAGCTACCTCCTGGATGGCATGAAGACCCCTAATATGATCTCCATACCTAAACCGGAAAACCACCAAACCAGGTCATGAATTATAGACCCATCTCACTGCTAGAGACCGTTGGGAAGGTTTTTGAGAAAATCCTCAACAGTAGACTGGAAAAATACCTAGCAGAAAAGAACCTACTGAACGAAGAACAACACGGATTTAGAGAACACCGAGGCACCGAGACAGCCATAGCTCATATGCTGCAACACGCAGCAGCATAGCAGGCTAGAGGATGCTGGATTGATGTCGTCTGCAGAGACGTTAAGAAGGCCTTCAAAAAAGTTTGGTTCGAAGGCATGAAATACAAAATCTCACGACTGAAACTCACGTCCCACTTCGAAAAGATCCTCTGTAGCTATTTAACCAATAGGCGAGCGGTGATCGCCTTCGAGGGGCATACAGGGGAAGCCCTCGACCTCGCTTCCGGTGTTCCACAAGGAGGATGCCTGAGCCCTACTCTCTTCACCATCTTCACGAGAGACATCCCTAAACCAATTGACGAAAAACACTCAATATCCAATACGCGGACGATGTCACCCAAGTTGTAGTTCGGAGGACAAAGTCGGCAAGGATGATGGCCGGAGCCACGTCAACAGAGGACAAAAAGATCTCCAACTTGAAAGACGCTGGAAAATCCAAACTAACGTGTCTAAGTTCTCTGCAACTGCAATAGGGAGACGTCGTACCATCCCCTTCAACCTAGGAAACACCGATATTGAATACTCTCTGCACGCGTCAGTTCTTGGCTACAGACTCTCTACTACTGGAATGAGCAGACACGTGAGCTCTAGAACCGGATTTGCAAGAGCTGAACTCAACAAACTCCACCGATTTAGAAACTTCACAGTAGCAAATAAGAAAAAAGTTATACATCAGTTTGTTTAGATCGAAACTGGTGTACCCGAGTATAACTTTTAATGCATCATCGAACAAAAACATGTCGAAATTTCAAAGAGTGCAGAACCAAGGCCTCCGTTTCATCACTGGCTCTAAGTGGTACGACTTCCGGACCTCGAGGAGCCTTCACGAAGAAATAGGTCTTGATTCTTTGAACATGTATCTCTACAAAAGAGGAAGAGATATTTAGGAGAAGTTGGAAAACATTCTCCCCAATGATACACTAGAAACCCTCGATCCAGAGGAGGGAGAGTATAAAAGATACCTCCCAAATACCAAAAGTGCCGAGGCAATCCCAAGATTCAATTGAATAAACTAGAAAAAATCTCTCTCTCTCTCTATATATATATATATATATAGAGATAAATAATAATAATAATAATAATAATAATAATAATAATAATAATAATAATAATAATAATAATAAAAAAGTGAAAAGAATAAGAAAGATTTCATGAAATAACAAAAGAAGAGAAACCAATGGAGATGGCCCGTTCACCGGGAACCTAAACTACTTATCTAATACTTCCTTCCTTTCCGCACTATTTTCCCTCCCCCCCCTAAATTTTTAGCTAATCACCGCCTCTTTTCCCCCAATTTCTCTAGAAAAGAAAAAAAAAGAAAAGCAAAGCACGATTTTTGGATTCTGCGAAGGAATGCAACAGTTTTTTCTTATTATTTTTGAAAAGTTTAATTTTAATAAACCTGCAATAATTTTAATATGGTCGGAATAAAGATTCACAGAAAACTGAGAAAAGTGAAGAGAATTACCCAATGAAGTTAGGTTGGTTTGTGCTGCGGGCTAAATGTTGTTTGGTTAACATTATGTTATAAACGGTGATAATGAAGCTAAGTTGCTATTAAGAGAAGGATTATACTAGTGATATAAGATATTTTAATATTTTTATTGAAATGGAATCTTAAATAAACCTATATTTTAAATACCGTGATTTTAAATTTAATAGGAGGTTGGCGAAGTGGTGATTTCTCGTTCTCAGATCGATGCCAAAATGCGACCAGACTGATTTTCAAGGAACGAACTGTGCTCTCTATGTATGTCTCTTGGTTACATCCAGGACGAATGAAATTATATACACCCATGCTATTTCTATCGGGCCTATCCTTACACATTAAAGCATATGCCAAGTTTTAAGTTATTAAAAAAAACAATTCTGTAATCGGAGTATAAATAGAATTTCTTTAACAATTTGGAGAATTTATCAAGAGTAATCTTTACAGTGCTTGATTTATTTTTCAATAGTTGTGACCTATCTTACAAATTAAGTTTTATTACTATCTTATTAAATCGTGCTTACCGATAATTATCATCCAATTTCTCTTTGATGCAAATAGAGTTTGAACTTTTAACTCGATATTTTGTCAATAACGTAGGTGTATTAATCAATATCGATTTTTTTTAATTATATATTTATTACCAAATTAACAATCATTGATGTGTCTAAGAATATAAGATATTTTGTACCCCCAGAACTTGGCCTACTAAGTTAATTTTTTGTGGTGAAAAATCTTATAGCTACAATAAATGCCATTTTAATATTTAAGGACTTCTACAAAGTGTGGGAGCGATAATCTCGCTACAAAACCCATTCTGTGGGGATTCTGACAACACTATTTGGAAATGAGAAATTAAAATTATTCCAGCGATACTGCTCAAAAGCATGATTGTAAATAAAATAGGATTGGCTTTAACTCCTTATTTACTACACAAGAATATTAAAGAAACTTCGTATCTAGTAAAGGTTAGTTAATTTTTTTTACAAAAACATAATCTACAATGATTTTCCAAAAGGATACGAATTAAGGAATAGTGAATTGGAAGATTAAATGACGGTCGCGTAAGCACAGAAATAGTTGTACTCAGTGAATTGTTTTAAAAAAGGAACATTTACCGTTTTATGGG
Source organism: Ceratothoa steindachneri (assembly GCA_963969495.1). NCBI lineage: Eukaryota > Metazoa > Arthropoda > Malacostraca > Isopoda > Cymothoidae > Ceratothoa > Ceratothoa steindachneri. The sequence continues at coordinate 49,008,986 of OZ018332.1, forward strand.
CTTACGTGAGCGAGTGGCAGGTGTCACTTTTAAACTTGAGGCTGATTTGAGGTTGGGGCTATGGTTAGCTGACTGGGGAAATTTGCGTGTGTCTCGACTGGTAGGCGGAAAATGTTTGGTTACTATTTTGAGAGGCGAGGCCTGTCTCAATGAATTAGGTCAGGAGCAGGGGTGATTATGAGGACAGGAACTCACGAGAGGAAGACTGCCTGGACAGTGATTTGTGTTGCTTGTGCTTGCATTTCAAAGGCAAACTGTTTTTTCTGCTCCTCCGTGTAGGTGGTTGTATTTGCCTTCGCTCCTTTGGAGGAGGGGTCCTTCTGGCTAACTTATGGTTTTGGCTTCCATCCAAAAGATGTTGCGTTGAAGGTTCTCAATGAAGGTCCAACGCTGCCGCTCTGAAGTCTTCGAACAGTGAGTGTTTGTGATAGCAAGAAGGCCTAAGCGATATGGAATTTCACCAGGCATGAATCTAGTCATCTTTTAGCCAGATGAGAGCTAGGTTCTCGTTGCGTTCTCCTGGTACTCTATGCTCTCACGAAGAGACACGTGAGCAAGTCGTTGTTTTTGAGGGGCGATCGACTCACTGCTCCCCACAAATGGATTTCTGGAGTGGAAAGTACCATGTTTCATGGGTTGAATATTTTTATTTAGTCTAAATGTGTTACAACAGTCCAACATAAATTGCGACACCAGTACAATGCCAGGAGAGCTCCATGCTACCGAATACTGATACCATGGGTGAACAAATTCCGATTTACTAGTTTAGTTAAGAAGAGTAAAGATTCAGGTTTTTCATGTTGTACAACAGCACCACATAATATTGAGCGCGTTCTATAATCGCTAAATCACCGTCCAAGGCGTTTTATCGAAGAAAGATTGCTTCTTCTCAATTTGTTAATGGCTATTTTTTTTCTGCATATTGAATTCCCTTAAGCTACATCCATACAAAACAGCAACAATCCAAGAATTAAATACCTGTGATAAGCTATGCGTGTTGATTTATGATACAGCTCTCTTAACTTTGAGCAATTTATTCTACTGTTTGTAGACAAACTTAATGTGTAATACAGCCAATTTTCATATACATGACGATATCAACCGCCAAAACTACCTTTACTAGGGTGAAAAGCCACGAGAAATTTAATAATTTTTCTTCATTCTCGTAAAGTTCTAGCTTAGTGCAGTATCATCATTTACTATACTGGGTTTTTTGATGAGGACGACAACGGAGTTACGCTTACTGTCAATGCAAGTGCCACAGAAATTTAATTGTCAACGTGCGTTACGAGCTTGAAGGGCTTAGAAATTACCATAAACGTTGGTAGCAACGCGATGGTTCAACCTCTCACAGCGCTAAAAAGAAGATGATAGTTTTACAAAGCATTCTTCCGACGTCTCATTTCTTGTTTCGAATGCAACCTAGCCTCCGCTGTCCCCCGAATCTTACGGTTTCTGATTTCTTTTTGTGACGTTACCTCAAAAGACGGACACACAAGACGCCCACACATAACAGACAAGAGCTTAAGACAATAATCCATGAAGTTGGGGCTTCGATTTTAAGAAAAGTAGTCGAAAAACTCATAGAATTTTCCCCCTCGCGTTCGAGAATATATGCCTGAAACGGGAATACATCTACTATACGCTATTTTAAAGATCATAGTTGTTGACCTTTAGCAGAAAAACTCGCAAATATTGTGATCATTTTGTATAGATATAAATTTTATGTGAACCCACAGTATAAAATGTTATTAATGATTTAAATATTCTGTCGTCGAATAGGATCGAGTTCAACCCCTCCTGCGTTTCTCAGTCGAGATAGATGACGGCTATGTGCGTGGGGGACTTATAATACAGACAAAGTACAAATTAACCTAATTTTAGGTTGGCCAAATAGTTAGCTATCTTATATGTTAGGTTAGGTTAGGTTAGGTTAGGTTAGAAAAACGGGTACAAAAATAACTTTACTAATATGCAAATAAATATTCTTTTTACAAAGGTTAAAGGGGGTTTGAAACAAGCTATATAACAGCTTAGACGTACACGAGTCTCAGCTACTTAAAGTGTGGGGGGGGGAGGGAGAGACTTGGCGGGGACGGTCGCCGTACACACAAATGAACAACGAAGCCGACGATGGAGGCTTACACTGATGGAAAGGGTTGGGGGTAGTAGAGAGAGCACTTGCAGAGGAGAGTTGCGCGTTGCTGTTACCTCGAAGATTTAGCCCTAGGGAGTTATCCTTGCCTTGGCGCAAAGTTCAAATAATAGTCTCTTGACAATGAATAATAACGGCATCAACTTAGATCATGCCTTCGGGTTTAGAACACCGAGTCGAGTCTGGGCGCGTTGCATTCGAGGGTGAGTAACCACGAGTGCCGGGTAGACTCACGCGAATTAAACGAGAATACTTGGAACTTGAGGGGTTCTGCGAGGAATTGTGCAGAGTCCAACGGTATGCGAATGGCGGGTACTGACGGGGGCGGGCAGAAAGCGGATACTGACGGAGCGGGCAGGCGATGGGTACTGCCTTCCAACTCTGGCACCGGAAGATTTATAGTGGGGTTGAAAGGGGTTTTCCCCCATTCGCTCGAAGACGAGGGTTCCAGGGTCCAACGCATCGGCAGGCGAGGGTAGTCTCGCCCTATGAGCACGATCGCGGGAAGGCTCCTAAGCCGGCGAGACGAAACTTTGTCCGACTCCCAATGGAACCTTTTCGGGCTCTCAAGCTTGTCGCGGCTTTCTGTGATGGCGGACTTTCAGGACACTACGGCATCTCATGATTTCGTACTTCCATTAGCGCAGACAAAAAGGGCCGACCAGGTGTATGTTCTTTCTCTCTCTCTCTGATCTCTGACAAATTCAATAACAACGAAACACGCGTTAGCTGTTAAGGACAATGCCAAGAAATCCCCGTCACAGTTTTCATATATATTTATATACATATTTTTTCCTATGTTTGGCAACTAAAACCACAACATTACCTCGGGAAAAGCACTCCCTTGCTCGATGGTTCGTGTCAAAACACAGTAATACAGTTATGACAGCATCTTACCATTCAATGATGGCCACTCCTGGTGCCTAATTAATTATCAGCTTTTGTCATTCTAATCTCTATGTAGATTTTTCATTATACAGTTTGGAGATCTCGTCCACGATTGAGATGAGTGGATAATTAAATAATCAGATTCCACTTGACTATGAAACGGACCATACTCCCCACCTCTCCTTCCCACGTTCCGTTTAATTTTCCCAAAATATTGGGTTTAATCTGTTTTTCATTCTCCCCCTAAATTTGATTTTAGCTTCAATCCATTTCCACTTTCATAACAATATACTTTTACATCCACAATTACGTTAACTAGAGGGACATGATCTAGTGGAATTGCAGCGAAAATCAATTAAAATTATCAACTGGTTTAATTACTTTTAAGATGAAGATTTTAAAAACAAACTAGTGAAACAATTAATTACCTCTGCCACAATTACCCCTATTGACCTTGGTTTTACCTTGATATATATATATATATATATATATATATATATATATATATATATATATATATATATATATATATATATATATAAAAGGGCCAATTTAGATAGCTAGCCAGTAGGTAGCGCCACCGGGCGGTCAACCTTATATCATGTTTGAACTCAGTGACCTCAAATACCTTTGGTAGCATTGGTTATAGCTGGCTACATTGAGCCAGCGACTCTTTGCGGAGAGAAGATGAATACAACACGAGATTTGCATGACCCATAGACCTGCTCGCTTCACATCAGTACATCCACGTACATCTTCATTCCTCACGCGATCACACTCGTATCCATGGTTAAATACAAGCCAGCAGCCAAATACAGGTGCACTCGGTACACGTTTATGTCTCCACACATGTATACCAATAATTAGACTCGGATTCATGTGCAAACTGATTTACTTGCGCACACCCACACATACATACTCCTCACACAAAGACTGAAATTTCATTTCAAGGAGAGCTGATAAGAGAGGGGCGGGGGGTGTTATGAAATCCGACCCATTTTATTTCTTCTCAAATATTAACATCATAAAACTTGGTGCATTTCTTGACGAGCTTTTTCCGCGCGCGATAAAATAAAAGTGGAGGAAAAAGCTGCCAACTTTTACGAGTTTCATAATGATAAAATTCTAAGTTTGATGTCAAACAGATGGATTCGGGTTTATTGAACACGAAGTATGAAAATACTAAAAATCCAGTGACCAACAGAACCATTTTATTTCTTCTCAAATAGCATAAGAAGAAATAGAAAAAAAAGCCGCGTACGACTTTGAAAACTTTCAATAATTCCCGGAGTAACCTTGGGAGGACCTTAACAATTCTATCATTCGAAAGAGAATGTAAACATCTTAAGGGTTTCAAATTTCATTAGAATTGGCCGAATAGTTATGGTGTTATTGCCACAAAACAATTCCCTGGCTAACCTTGGGTGGCTTTGGCAATTATATTATTTGAAAGGTAATGTAAAACAATATAATAGTTTCAAATTTCGTTAGAATCAGCCGAATAGTTATGATGTTATTGCCCCCCCCAAATAATTCCCTGGCTAACCTTAGGGGGACCTTAGTAATTATATCATTCGAAAGAGAATGTAAAACAACATAATGAGTTCTAATTTCGTTATAATCGACCCAATAGTTATGAGGTTATTGCCAAAACAAAATAATTCCCTGGCTAACCTTAGGAGGACTTTGTCAATTATGTCATTCGAAATATAATTTAAAACAACATATGGGTTTCAAATTTCGTTACAATGGTCGTAATAGTTATGATGTTATTGCCAAAAGAAAATAATTTCCTGGCTAATCTTGGGAGGACTTTGAAAATTATATCATTCGAAAGAGAATGTAAACCAACACAAGGCTTTCAAATTTCGTTAGAATTGGTTTAATTGTTACAATGTTGTTAGAAAAAAGAAGCAAAACTTGCATAGTGGTGCTTATCATATTATAGCATAACATAGTATATTATAGTATAACATAGCATAGCAAAACATAGTATAGTAAAGTATAATATAGTATAGTATAGTATCTCCTTGTCAAATATAGCCTAACATAGCATAATCTAGTATAGCCTAGTATAGCCCAGAATAGTATAACATTTTATAGCATAGCCTAGTATAGTCTCGAATAGTAGCCTGACAAAACCTAGCTTACCATAGGATAGCCTACCATATTATAGACTAGCCTAGATTGCCTAACATAGTAAATCCTACCCAGCCTAGCCTAGCATAGTATATCATAGTATAGTATAATATAGCATAGTATAACAGAGTAGATTATGTCATAACATAGCAAACCATACTATAGCCTAGCCTAGCATTGGATAACCTAGTCTAGCCTAGCCTAGCTTAATATAACCAAGTCTAGCCTAGCCTAGCTTAATATAACCAAGTCTAGCCTATGATTCCCTATAATAATAGAACTTACCATACCATACTCTAGCGTAGCTAGCATAGTATAGCCTAGCCTTACATAATATAGCTTAGTTTGGCATAGTATGACTTAGCCTAGACTAATCTAGCCTAGCCTAGCAGAGAATGTATAGTATGGCCTATTTTGGCATAGAAACCATAGTAAAGCCTAGCCTAACATAGCCTAGCTTAACAAAAACTATCCTAACATAGCCTAGTACAGCCTAGCATATATATGATAGTAAAGCTTATCATAGAATAACCTAGCCTAGAATAGGATAGTATAGCATAGCCTTACCTAGTATAGTTTATAAAAGTTTAACATAGTATTGCCTAGCCTATCTTCGCATAGCCTAGGCTAGCCTAACCTTGCAAAGCCTAGTATATTATAGCCTATCTACCATAACCTACCTTACCCTAATCTAGCTTATCATATTATAGTATAACCTAACCTAGCATAGTATAAACTAGTCTAGCATAGCCTAGCTTAGCATAGTATATGCTATCCTATTCTAGCATGGTATATCTTGGCATAACACATTCAACAATACTCTAACCTAGCCTACCATAGCTTATGCTAGCTTAGCATGGTACACTATAATCTAGCCAAGTCTAGCGTAATATAGTCCAGCATAGCCTTGCATAGCATAGCATACCCTTGTATAGCCCAGCCTAGTATATCATAGCATAGAATGGCCTAGAATATCATAGTATACCCTAGAGTAACCTACTATACCCTAGCCTAGTATAGACTTACATATATAGCCTAGCATAGTATATATTAGAATAACCTAGCTTAGTATAGTATACCTGAACCTATGACAGTGTATCCTAGCCTAGCCGAGCCTAGCGGAGTATAACCTAGCCTAGCTTAGCGCAGACTAAAATTGCATATTAAAACTTAGTCTAGCCTAGTTTAGCTTACCCTAGTCTAGTATTGCCTATCTTAGTATAGTCTAGCTTAGCCTAGTTCACTGGAGCCTAGCCTAATATATTCTATCCTATCCTAGCTTAGTTAGCATATTCTAGCGTAGAGTAGCATAGCCTAGTATAGTATATCATAGTTTACCTTACCCTACCCTACCCTACCCTAGTTAGTATAGGTATATCATAGTATTGCCTAGCCTAGACTAGACTATTAGATCTTAGTCTAGGCTTGCATAGCATGCATAACATAGCCTAGCCTACCCTAGCAAAGCCTCGCTTATCCTAGCCTGATATAGCGAAGACTAGTTTAGTGTAGCATAGCTTAGTATATCACAGCCTAACCTAGCATACCATAGAGTAGCCTAGCCTAGTATAGCCTTTCATGCCCTGCCTAGCCTACTATATCTTAGTCTAGCCTAGCTTAGCATAACCTAGCCTAACATTAACTATCCTAGACATGTATAGCTTATAATATACTATTATGCCCTAGTCAAGCATAGCTTATTATTGTCTAGCCTAACATACTATATGCTATCCTAGCATAGCATACATATTATAGCCTAAATTAGCATAGTATATCTTACCCTAGTACATTATCTCTTAGCATAGCATAGCCTAATCTAGGCTTGCCTAGCAGAGTATAGCATATTATAGCCTAGTCTAGTCTAGCAGAGAATCGACCGAATAGTTATGCTGTTATTGCAGAAAACAAAATAATTCCCGGGCTAACATGGGAGGACCTTGGCAATAATATAATTTGAAAGAGAATGTAAAACAACATAAGGGTTTCAAATTTCGTTCGAATTGGCCGAATAGTTATGATGTTATTACAAAAACACAAAAAAAGAAAAGCGGGGACCGACCGACCGACCGACATAGTGAGATGTAGACTCACTCTCGACCTGATTCGCACGCGACTAAAAATAAAGAGAAATAGAAAAGGGGTCAAACGGGAGAAGAGCGCTCCCATTTGTAATCCTTGCACTTAATAATATGCATCAAAATGTACGTACTTAGAAACACTAGGACTCAATGTTATGGAGTTCGGAGTTCGCAGTCGCATTGGATCCGAGAATCTTCGTTTTCCCCGTCTCCTTTCCCCCTTTTTCCATGACCCATTTTACCCCCCGAGGTAAAACTGGAGGAGGCCCTCAGCTAGCACCCAAAGAAGGAAAGGAAGAGGAGGAGGAGGAGGAAAGAACTTGCCAGGGACATGTTGAGACCCTTAGGAAGTGACCCTTATAATCCTCCATGCCATCCTTATATCGCAATAGTCCTTGCCATTCTTGATCCTCCTTTTTGTTTTCAATCATTCATGCTCTCATTGGTCGCTGCCTGCTTCCTTTCGCGCCCTTCCCCTTTCCCTTAAATGTCTCCCTCCCTAACCCACTCTCCTGGCTGGGGCCATAAAAGAACGATAAACCCCCCAACTCCCATTCAATCCACCCTAAGCCGGTTTTCGAACTCAGGACGTGAGTCTTAAATCCGATCAAAGATGATCGATTTGGCTTTGAGGAATAACGCAGTGTCATTGAATTCGAGATTCTCCATTTTCCACGCCCCGTTTCCCCCGCTTTTGCGATTACCCATTTTACCCCCGAGGCGAAATTGGGGGAGACATTCAGGTGGCGCCCAATGCGGAAGGGACGAGGAAAGAACTTGCCAAGGACATGACTAGAACATATCTGCCAAATCCATTGAACATGTAAGAACATTCCTTAAAGGTGCTTACCACATACCTAGAATATGCCTTAGACATGTTTAAAGCATAGCTCTAACATGCCTGAAGCATGCTTACAAGATAACTAGAACATGTCTTAAACATATCTAGATCATGACTTAAACATGCTTAGAGCATATCTTGAACATGCTTAGAACATCATTTGAACATGCCTAGAGAATGCCTTGACATGCTTAGAACATACCTAGAACATGCCATGATCACGTTTAGAACATACCTAGAATATGCCTAGAGCTAGCCTTTTTTATGCCGATAACATGTATTAATTATGCCTTGAACATTCCTCGAACATGTCGAGAACACTCCAAGAACATATAAAAAACCTTTAAGAACATGCCTATGAGATTCCTAGAGTATACCCCAAACATGCCATGAACATACGAAAAACGTGCCTAGAATATACAAACATGTCTAGAACATGACGAGAATATGCTTAGTTTTTATCAATTATACAAAACTAAGGTTAGAGATAAAATAGGCCCACTTATAGATTCCAATGGAGAATTAGTGAGTGATAGGGACTCAATGGCTGGAATGCTAAATGACTTTTTTCTCTCAGTATTTACACAGGAGGATACTCTAAATATACCTGAGGTGTCAATGATCTTTCAGGGTAATGATGAAGAGAAATTAAAGGATATATTGATCACAAAGGAGATAGTGACAAAGGAAATTGATAAAATCAAAAGTAGTAAAGCACCCGGTCCTGATGAGCTCTTTCCTAGAATTTTGAAAGAATGTAAGGATGTGTTAAGTGAGCCCCTAGCATGCATCTTTAGAAAATCATTGGAGAGTGGCATTGTGCCAGTGGCATGGAAGAAAGCCAATGTGATACCTATATTTAAGAAAGGGGATAAAACAAATATGTCTAATTACAGACCAGTAAGTTTGACATCAGTGGTAGGGAAAATGATGGAATCTATTATAGCAAGGAATATTAGAGATCACTTGGATAAGCATAAGTTGATAAAAGAATCACAGCATGGCTTTAGTAAGGGTAAATCCTGTCTGACTAATTTGCTGTCTTTTTATAGTAAGGTGTATGAAGCAGCAGATAATGATGAAAACTATGATATTTTATACTTGGACTTTAGTAAGGCTTTTGATCGAGTGCCACACTTACGACTTCTGAGCAAAGTTAAAGCACACGGGATCGATGGCAGTATATTTAGGTGGATTCAGTCATGGCTTGGTGACAGACAGCAAAGAGTTAGTATAGATGGAGTTAAATCTGAGTGGGGGTGTGTTAGCAGTGGAGTTCCTCAAGGATCTGTTTTGGGTCCCTTGCTATTCTTAATTTATATTAATGATCTTGACATAGGTATAAGTAGTGACCTGAGTAAATTTGCTGATGATACTAAGCTAGGTAGGGCCATTAGGGCTGATTCTGATGCTGTTGTAATGCAGGAGGAATTGACCATTCTGTCCAATTGGGCCGAGAAATGGCAAATGAAGTTTAACATAGACAAATGTAGTGTACTTAGTATAGGTAGAAATAATCCATTGAATAGTTATAAATTAAATGGCAGAATTTTAGGGAGGACTGATTGTGAGAGAGACTTGGGTATTTTGGTAAGTTCAGACCTTCGTCCTAGAAAGCAATGTCTAAATGCTAAGAATAAAGCTAATAGGATATTGGGATTCATTAGGAGGAGTGTAAGCAATAAGAGTGCTGAAGTCATTCTAAAACTGTATCTGGCGCTAGTTAGGCCTCATCTAGACTATGCAGTACAATTTTGGTCACCATATTATAGGAAGGATATTGATTTGCTTGAGTCTGTGCAGAGAAGGATGACAAAGATGATTGGTGGGCTAAGGAACTTACACTATGGTGAAAGGCTCAGAAAACTAAATCTACATACATTGGAAAGGAGAAGAGTCAGAGGGGAATTGATTGAAGTCTTCAAATGGGTAAAAGGATATAATAAAGGGGATCTGGGTAAGGTTCTTATACTTAGTGAACATGACAGGACACGTAGCAATGGGTTTAAGCTTGATAAGTATAGGTTTAGGAAGGAGATTGGGAGGAATTGGTTTACAAATCGTGTGGTAGATGAATGGAATAGGCTCACTAGGCATGTGATAGAAGCCTCCTCTCTGGGTAGTTTTAAGAATAGATTAGATAAATATATGGATGAAGCTGCTAGATGGGACTGACTTTTTTTATGTACATATGTATATATTTTTCTAAGGAGTGGGAAGATTATATTTTGCGGTTGCATGAATGGACATAATCCTCTGGATGCATTTTATGTATATTGTAGATTAGATCTGACGAACTCCTGTTAAGGGTGACAATGTTGATGACTTTTCTCTGGTAAGAAATCTTTTGTGTGTTGAATGGAACAGGAGCTGCCAAGTGTAGGCCATGAATGGTCTTTTGCAGTCTCCTTCTTTTCTTATGTTCTTATACCTCAAACATGCTTAGAAGATTATGACTCACTCTAGGCTGAATACTTTACCGAGACCAGCAAGATTGCCTCTACTTGGCCATGGTACTGGAAGCTGACTCTTGCGCAGGAGGTCGTGATTTGATAGTTTTTCAAGGAGACGGGCCTCTTGTCCTACCCTGAGGGAGATTGGCCTAACCTTGGATACCTGACCATACCTCTTAACTTTGTTTCCTTTTATTTTTTATCATTATATCCAAATGAAAGAAAAGAGCATGACAGTTTAAATCAGGATCTGATCAAACCTGGACCTCTGACTAGTCTTTTTCGGGGGTCTTTTAAGAACATTTCCATTCCTTTCTATCAGAAGGTACAAGAGGGTATCGAATGTGGTCAAGATGACAACCCACAAAGTCAGAGGATACAAGAGAGGCGAAGAAACTCAGAATTTAGGCCCTGCAGAGCATTAATGTGTTTTTATAGGGAAGAAGCGAGCACCCCAGATGAACAAGTGCGCAGTTAAGAGCTTCATTTAGCCAAGGGACTCTGCTCTTATTGAGATACATTTTAGATTCATCATAGGTTTATATCTAATGAGTATGGTTGCCTTCGAGACAGTTTTCGAGCTCTTTCGTCTTTTGTAATATCCTAATGATAAAATACTACCTCATGTATATTTACAATCAATACTTTAGATATATTCAAGTTTTAAAAAGTTTTATCTTGGTTTAAGTAATCCTAAAAAGTATTATGGGATAAATGGAAACTAAAAAAATAGACAATTTGTTCTTTTACGGTTTTTTACTTTTAAAAATGTGTATGCCAAGAAAATGGTCAGAGAATATGGCATTAATTGCAAAACTGATGTTTCTATTGGTAATTTTAAAGTATTTACTTCTAACAACAACTTTCAATCCCTAAGAATTCTAGAAACATTATATATAAAATACTACAAAACCTGCTCTCAATGAAGATTTAAGTGCTTGCCATTTATTAATTACATAAATTTAACTACCGTTGTCTTCCCTCCCCCCTCCTCTCTCTCTGTCGCAACTTTTCCATACCTGAAACTAATAAATACTAGCTCTGAGTTCAAATCCATCATTCGCTCTCCAAGATGGTTCAGCTTTAGTAAGTAGAAACGATATCCTTTTTATAACTTGTTATATAATTAATTTTATTCACTAACAGATATTTTGTGCATATATCAATTTTTGGTAATTGTGTAGAGTATGGCCGGATCCGAGTCCTAGCTTATTTTGGGCTATTTTTCCTTGCTACTTTTTCTGAGCTGAAATCTATGCGGACGAAGTTTATGGTGATTTCCGATTATATGGAAATCTCAGGACCATCGTAGGCCCACCCTCCCGACGAACAGTCTCCAACAACGAACCAACCCTCAAAAATAAGCTAGAATCGCATCCGCCCATACTCGCAACATACTAGCTTAAATATACCCTTATTATATTATTTTCTCTTGTAGTTATCCTTGAAAGTGAACTGAATAAAGTTCGAAAGTACTTGGAAGCACATTTTCATTTTTCCTGCGGGACATTGCATTCATTGCGAACCTCACGTGCTACTTTGTGAGTTATTCATTTCATATATATATATATATATATATATATATATATATATATATATATATATATATATATATATATACTGATCCTGGATAATACCTTCTAATCTGTCTTTTAGAATAAACTGAATAAAGTTCGAAAGAACTTGGAATTCACTTTTCATTTTCCTTATGGGATTTGGTTTTAATTATTGCTCTACTTAGGCGCTACATTTCTGAGTTTTCCACACGCACACAAACACACACACACACACACACACATATATATATATATATATATATATATATATATATATATATATATATATATATATATATATATATATATATATATATATATATATATGGAAAACTTACAAAGTATCGCGTGAGTAAGCAATAAATGCAACAACAAAGCCCATAGGGAAAATTAAAATGAGGATTGCAAGTACTTTCGAACTTTATTTCGAGTTCTTTATCAAGGAATAACAAAAGTATTCAAAATTGTAATATTTATAAGGATGATACAGAGGAGAGGGAACGCCCACAAAAAAAAGCAAAAAACCAATCAACAAAATGAATTAATATGAAAAGGAAACGTTAGGTGAAGCGGAAATAAATACAAACTAAGATCATTAAATCAAGTAAATACAAAAGACTAAAGGTTGACAAGAGGATTAAAATACCCCCAAAGCAATTAGGGAGGGAGAAAATCTGAACGAGAGATTAACCTCAGAGGTAGAATAAGTACAAATGTTCTAAAGACTTGACTCAAATGGAAATAAATACACAGACATAAACATAAGGCTACATAGAGGCACACAAAATAAAATTAAATAGTTTATTAAGATCAAAATAAATATTTAGTCTCAAATTTAAAGTTTCGACAGTACATTGTGAATATAATTTAAAAGTCTTTTTATCGTTTAACCCTCGCGCGCCTTTTAATAACAAGAATACTCTTGTACTTCCTTTTAATCCATCCTTTTAATCCCTCAAATTTTAAAATCTCTAGGCATTTGTGTAGCATTTAACTATAATAATACTATCTCTAAACTATTTGTCAAGAACGCCCTTTTCCCTATTGGTAATGTATATTGCGTAAAATGTATCGATTGGTCTAAATATTACCTCGGCCAACCAGGTAAATGTTAAAAAAAAAACGAATTTCTCTGTATAAATATAATGTTCGTCGCGGTGAAGAAAGCAGCTCATTTTATGTTCATATGTCATATCTTAATCACAATATTGATTGGAATTCTGCTAAAAGCATCTGTCATAATAACGATACAATTTCACGAAATATCATTGAATCGACCTTTATTAGTAAATTCCCCAAATTGAATTTAAGTCCTGGCTTATATAAACTCGATGGTTATTTTAAAAATAACAGGTAGTAAGGTCAAACTGAGAAGATGGAAAGGGTTACAGAATAAAAGAAATAGAGATAGCCTAACGAGAGAGATTATCACATTGGCTTATAAAAGCACATTCAATGATAGCATGGCAGGATCTTATAGAAACCAAATGTGATAATTTTAACCTTTCCCCTGGCTTATATAAAATAGATGCTATAATTAAAAAACTAATACTTAAAGAAATTAGTTCTGACTTTTGTCTTTAGTTTTATATACAATCTTTAGTTATGTGGACCCATTTTGTTTGCCTTTTTAATTATGTCACTGCTCTGTTATGTACACTATATTTTCCCCACTCTTTCGCTCCTCGTTTTTTATATTCTCCCTCGTTAGGCTATTTCCATTTCTTTTAATCTGTTACCCTTTCCGTCTTCTCAGTTTGACCTTACTACCTGCTTCTTGTCATTCTTAATGTCAATCTTTACCTTCCCCCTTTCCTCTTCTTCATTGGTGATTTTTTGTTTTTGAGGCGCTCTTTCATATTTTTCTTTCGTATTTATACCTCTAATATAATATTACTCCTCGTAGTTATCCTTGATAAGGAACTAAATAAAGTTCGAAAGTACTCGGAAACACCATTTCATTTTTTCCTGCGGGAAATTAAATTGCATTCATATATATATATATATATATATATATATATATGCAACAAAGCCCAGAGGGAAAAATAATACGAGGATTCCAAGTACTTTCGAACTTTATTTCGAGTTCTTTATTAAGGAATGATTCCTTGATAAAGAACTCGAAATAAAGTTCGAAAGTACTTGGAATCCTCGTATTATTTTTCCCTCTGGGCTTTGTTGCATTTATTGCCTACTCACGTGATACTTTGTGAGTTTTCCATATATATATATATATATATATATATATATATATATATATATATATATATATATATATATATATATATATATAGAGAGAGAGAGAGAGAGAGAGAGAGAGAGAGAGAGGAGAAAGAGAGAGATAGAGACTGAGAGAGAGAAAGAGAGAGAGGAGAAAGAGAGAGATAGAGACTGAGAGAGAGGGAGAAAGAGAGATTGAGAGTGTGTGAGGATTTGAGAAAAAGTTAAGGTCACCGCAAATAATCTTGAACAAACGAAGCTTTCCAAGAAAAGCATTGATTGCCTCTTTGCAAATTAAAAGATTCGTACTTTTTCATTGTAACTGTTTGTTCAGTATATTTAGCTTTTAAATATGTCTATCTGAAAGGTATAAAATGTCGGATTGTGCGGCTATGATTTCTTTTCCAATCTCCGTGCCATTCAAGAATAATTCAACACTTTCCCATAGTTCAACGAAGCGACGCAGTCAATAATTACCTTTCGATACCCATCTCACCTCTGTATGCAAAATTAGGTTTTTAACCTCTTCATTATTTGCACAAACTTGGCGGAAAAGACGATCTTTAAGTGGATTTGACTTGATAAGATTCACAACCTTTATTAAATTATCAAGAACGTCTTTCAAAAGTCCTGCCAATTTTTTGGGGGGGAATTAAATGTTGGCGATGAACCACGCAGTGTATGCAAGACACATTAAGGGCAGTCTTTTAAATATGCAATAAAGCCCCTTATCTACCTACCATAGCATAAAAACATCAATTGTACATGCTATGACGTTACTCATTGGAATATCTTTTTCTTGGAAATAGTCACAAGACGGCGAAAAAAAACCATTTCTTCTCTGAGTTGAATTTTAATATCAAAGACCTAAGATACGCCATTAAGAATGGCTTGATTATTTACTGAAAGTGTTTCATCAATCTGTAACGCAAAATTCCTTATGTGTAAAAGTGTAACTAGTTGATTTTCAATATCTTCTGCCATTTCAGCGATGCGTCTTGATACTGTATTGTTGTTCAACGAAATGGGATCAGTAATTTCTTGGGGATTCTCGACATAACAGTAGAAATCGCCAAAGATATTGAGGGCAAAATCAAATCTTCAGCAATAGTATGAAATTTTCCTGTTTTTGTTATTAGCTTGGAAATTTTATACGATGCGATAAAGCCTTTGTCTAATTTACTCTGATATATGCGGAATAAGGAAATAGCAGTGTTCTTGTCCTTGGAAATCATCACGAAGGTTTTGGAAATAATCTCATAATTAGTCTTTCTTTTGCTCGTGTTCCTCTCCAAATGACATTGACCTGACTGCATACTATCGTAAAAAAGTTCTGTCATGCATATGAGACACATTGGCTTTGTTATATCATTTGGAGACCGTATAAAGCCATATGCTAATAACTCGCTTGAGTATTATCGGCATGGTTCCTTCTTATCAGCAATGGGTAGTTTATGAGGCAAAAAAATAAATTGATAACTACCTAGAATCTAAATATATTCTTATAGGATTGTAAAATTGACTTAATATAATTAAGGATTGAATTGCCTATTTTAAGTAACAGTTATTCAAGAATGACTAAAATGATTTGAGGGAGTAATAAACTTAATAAAACGAATACACAAAACTATCAGGGCCGTATATTCTGTGCGTGCTACCTGTGTACCGCACAGGCAACAAAATTAAATTTTTATTTTTATATTAAAAATTAAATTTATTTAATAATATTTTAGGATTAACCAATTATTTGCAATTTACTTTTTAGGGCCACTCTGGTATAGAAGCACAACCTACTGCGGAGCTCACGGTACACCACTGTAAACTATAATTTACAATTATTAGAGCTGAGTCAAACAGTTGAAAAACAAGTTGATCCCTTAATATAATAACAAAACAGTGGAGAACTGTAATAAAAAGATTGTCACAGAACTGCAATTTTGGTACAATCAATTATAGCAAGTGTGCAATAATAATAACAAGAAAATTTCTTTTTACAGTCAAAGAAAACGGTATTTACAACGGTTGACTAATTAAAAATCATTAAAACACTAAGTAATTAGTAAATCATCAAAATCTAAATATATTTTAATTATAGACATGGATTTAATTTCACTAATCCAAATACAAGGAGTCACTAAAAGTTTTCGTAAATATATAGATTAGCGACTCGGCCGAAAAAGTCTTTTTTTGGTAAATATTTTCGTTCACCCCGACCGGAATATTCATGCGCGGTTGAGTCGTCTGACGTCAGACCCCACCCCCACCCCCATTATAATTCGCAAAACGATTAAAAGCGCTGACATGATTTGGTTAAATCATTCACCTCTGTAAACGTTAGCACATTAGTCTATAAACAATTAGGATTATAGAATTGGGGGCTGTGCCCCCCCCCAATTTAATGAAACTCAAGATCATCATAGTGTGGCCTCCCCATTGTGTTTACCCCCACACGAGCCGTCCCCTTAAATGCACTCCAAAAACGTGAATCATTTTGGAACACGGACGAAATAGTACGTCCCATCGTTCGAGTCGCTAATCTACATATTTACCAAAGTTTTATGTCCCATTTGATGAGCTGTGGCCCATATATTAGCCCTATGGCCACCTAAAAATTATAAAATTTATGTGGCCCACTTGAAATTTGCTTGGCCCATTTTGGCCATTAGGTCACAGGTTGGGAACCGTTGCTTTACCTGACGATTACCGCAGCTGGCCAACTCTGGTGGGTTGCTCTCCTAGTTTTCGAATTATAACCATTTTTTAGTAATATTTATGCCACATTATCTACATATTGCATAACTAGTACCTACGTTTTCAATTCAGTGTGGTATATTCTTGATTTTATAGCCTTTAATTGAATTTATTATTTCTCAAACTGTTCTTGTGATGAATTAAACAATATCATAAGGAATCCTGCTTTAATATCACATGCATTTGTAATCTGTCTGCTAAAGTTAGTAATTATTAAACTCAATTTTTTTCTGTAAATGAGTTTTCTATGTTCATTGATCATACGCGAAAAAATGAACAGAAAACGGCCAACCTTCCTCAAACAAAAATCCTACTAAAAAAGCTCTTCTCAGAATGTAATGTTTGTTTCATTGGAGCTTTTGCTGTACTAATAAAATAAGTAAAAGGCGAGTGTGTGAAATATTAACATACATATCTTTATTTTTTTTACTGGTATCTTTGACCTATCTTTTCAGTATTAGATATTAGAAACATTTAATTATTATTGATTGCTGAGTAAATAATTACAGTCTAACAAAATTTATCTTTTTGTCGACTACAAAGATTAGAATAACATTTTTTAATGTAGTTTTATGTGTAGATTTAAAAAATGGAAGTCATTTTTATCGAAATGACTCCAGTTTTTTTTTGTAATTTTAACGAATTTCATTCTTTTATTTCTTATTTTCAGGTTATTTAACTAAATAAAATTTTAAATAAAAGCAACAATTTTAATTAAAATGCCAAGAGGACAGTGTAAAAATAGCCCAGATTAATTCTTCTACATATGTGGTTCAGTAACATTTTTAAAAAATCAAAGAAAAATTTCTTCTCCAGTGAACATATATATAATTTGTATTTTGGATGTAAAATTGGCGACCAAGATAAACCATGGGCACCACATATCTGTCGCACGACATGCTTTAATTCTTTATTAAAATGGTCTAAAGGAAAAATAAAAAGCCTTCAATTTGGTGTTCCAATGGTATGGCGAGAGCCACAAGATCATGCTACTGACTGCTATTTCTGTTTGGTAGACATACAAAGTAAGTGATTGTTTATTGCCCACTGTACTTATATTTTGAAGTAGCATACTGTAATATTATTTTTTAAAAATACATAATTAAGTTTAGAACCATTTTATTGTAATCACACATATGTACATAACTTTAAATTTTATGCATATAATTTCCATATTTTTAGGTAAAACAACGAAGTACGCTTGAGCTGTGGTATATCCAACCTTAGATCTGCTATTCTGCCTATACCTCACTGAAAAGACATTCCAGTACCTGAACCACCTGCAGAAATTGTTTTGTCTAACTCTGATTAATCAGATATGGAATCATGTGAACCAGAAACTGAAATTTATGTTCCTGAAACTGTTGAACTACTCCAAAACCTTACTCACAACTTGATCTCGATGATCTTGTAAGAGATCTAAACTTAACAAAGCAACAGAGTGAATTACTGTCCTCGAGACTGAAAGAAAGAAATTTAGTAGCCGAAGATGTTCGAATTACTAAGTTTCGCATTCGATCAAACAATTTACAAGACAAATTTCATTTGAAAACAATTTATGCTACTGTAATAATATTCCACGTCTCTTTGAAGAATTAGATATACATTATGAACCCAGTCAATGGAGACTATTCATTGACGCTTCTTTATTAGAAGTAAAGCCGTGCTTCTGCATAATGGAAATAAACTACCATCGATACCAGTAGTTTTCTCTGTTCTTTTTAAAGAAACTTATGAAAATTTAGATTTCACTTTAAAAAGCATTAAATACAGTAAACATAAATGGTTGATTTGTGCTAACCTTAAGGTAGTAGCCATTTTAAATGGCTTGCAGTCAGGCTATACAAAGTTCATGTGTTTTTTGTGCCAGTGTGAGAGTAGAGTTCGGGGAGAACATTAAATAGGCTCAGAATGGCCTTTAAGGGAAGAGACAAAAGTAGGTTGGTATAATATCATACGTGAACCATTGGTTCCTAAGGAAAACATATTTTGCCACCACTTCACATAAAATTAGGTTTAATGAAACAATTTATTAAAGCCTTAAAGCATGTCCAGCCGTCCTTCTTATATTTAAAAAAAAAATTCCTAAGATTAGTGATGATAAAATTAAAGAAGGAATCTTTGGTGGGCCTCAGGTTCGACAACTTATGGTAGATAGTGAGTTTGAGGCAAAATTGAGCCATCCAGAATTTGAGGCCTGGCATAGTTTCAAAGGTGTATGTAATGGTCTCCTTGGAAGGCACAAATCAGAAAATTACCACATTCTAGTTCAGAATTTGAT
The DNA here is from genome assembly GCA_963969495.1 of Ceratothoa steindachneri. Taxonomy (NCBI): domain Eukaryota; kingdom Metazoa; phylum Arthropoda; class Malacostraca; order Isopoda; family Cymothoidae; genus Ceratothoa; species Ceratothoa steindachneri. The sequence goes on from OZ018332.1 coordinate 49,028,348, forward strand.
TAGGTCTTATAATGAGTTGGGATGTAGTATGTCACTAAAGGTGCATTTTTTGCATTCCCATCTGTCTTTCTTTCCAGAGAATCCAGCAGACGTCAGCGATGAGCATGGTTAAAGATTCCACCAAGATATTGCTACTATAGAAAATCGTTATAAAGGAAAATGGAGTCCTGCAATGCTTGCTGACTTCTGCTGGACCCTTCACAGAGACAGACAAGATGTTGTACATAAAAAGAAGCCTAAGTATTTTAAAAATATATGACTATTGTATAGATTTCAGCAATTTTGAAAATAATCTTAAATCTTCATTATTTTTTCAAATATATTTTTGCAATACCACACTCTGAAATGTATTAAAAAGACTTATTAATTTCTTTTGATGAATAAGCTTTTTGTTTCCACCTATCTTTGTACTTTGGGGTCAAATAAAGTAAAAATAATAACAAATATTTCATACCTCCTTATAATGAATAATCTAATACTAATAAAAAATAAATGTGCAGATTACAAAAAACTGAAGTCATTTCATTCATGTCTATAACTGCCGACTGGATTACATGGGATTGTAAGAGGAAACCCGCAGTACTGAGATGAATTCGTTATAATACAGCTCATACAGCATCAACCCTTATTTCATCTCTGAAGAATATATGCAGTGACTGGTGATTAAGTAACGTGCATGTCACTGTGACAGACAATGCCAGTAACATTGTTCTCGCAGCAAAAATAAATGCAGGATACCAAAGCATAGGATGCTTCTGCCACATCCTACATTTAGTCGTTCATCATTCAGTGCTTGAACAAAGTAGAGTTAAGCTGATGATTAACAGATAATCTGCATATGTTTATGCAATAAACTGGCAAAACTGCATACAAAGCTGTTAAAAATTTAAATTATAAATGTTGTCTGATGATTTTGAACAATTTTACTGATCTTGAAAAAATATTTTGTATAACATCAACTAATATTAATAATGTTGTATGCCTACTGAAGTGGTATTTTTTTTTCTTAAACTAGAGCGAAAACTCTTGTAAAGAAGTTGAGGCACCAAAAATGAAAGCAATCTTTACTAAATATCAAAATCAAGTTAGTGTGCCTATGAACAGTAGGCTGTTGGACTGCAAAACTTGATGGGGAACTGTCTACACGATGATAGAGCGTGTCCTGCAGCAAAAACATGCAGTCAAACTTGCTGAAGATGACCCAGATCTCAAATTGTGGCTGAGTCAAAGGTAACAATTTTATTAAATATTCATGCTTCAGCACTCATATATGATTTATTTTTATATAATTTATAGTGAATTTCAAAATATGCAAAAAAGTACTGTATTACTAAAAGGTACTTTTATACCTGATATTCCTTTAGATGATCGCAAATGATTGGGACTTCATCCCTAAAGCTATAGCCCTGCTTGGACCAAACAATGCAGTAAATAAAGCAGCAGAGAGTGACGCATCATCAGTGTCAGACATCATCTCCTTCACGAAGAAAATGAAGTTTGAGACCTCACAAGTTTTCCCTGCAGGAATTGCAACTATGAAAGAGACCCTCCTGAATCAAATTCACAGGTAACTAACTGTTTGCAAAAACTTGCAACAATTTTCATTTCAAATTTGCTATCCTCAAGTTATAATTATTTTCATCATAAATAATAATATACTTATTACGAATATAGCTGCAGTATAGTTACTATGTATAATAGCTGAATTTGGTGACGTGATATTTTTAATTCAGGTATCTGGAAGGTGGGGATTCAAGAGCACATTTTATTAATGTGGAGCAAAATCCCTTGATGGTAGTAGCTACTCTCTTTGACTCGAGGTACCAAACTGCTGCTTTCCAGAACAAAGACTACAGCCAAAGAGGAAAGAAAAAGTTGCTCTCCTTAGATATCGCAGAGCTAAGTCGAGCAATGTCAAAAGCTGAGTTTGCTGAAACGGTGACAGAGACAGCTGAGCCAGCAGACAATACTCAGTCTGACGAGGTGAGAAAATAAAAATGCCTAATGAATAAGTATTATAGTATACTGACATGACACTGTAGCTATAAGTCTATAGCCTGAGATAGCAGCAAGTTAGGTATTAACTTATTTAATTCGAATTACATGGAGTCAAAAGGCAAAAGCTGTTAGGTACTATATAAATTACTGTTAATATATTGTTTTTTCTATAATAAAACATACAGGAACCTAGACTTATAATTTTAATTATAAATTTTCACTTTTTCAGGAATATACAGCATCTTCCATGTCATGCTCGTGGGATGTTGTTCTCAAGGACGATTCAGACGACTCAAGAGAAAGTTCATGGCTGTGTCCAAAACAACTGAGCTCAGCAAATACATGAGAATGAAGCGTATCCAAATTAACAATGATCCGCTCACGTTCTGGGCAGCGTTCAACAGTGAGCTTCCGACGCTGTCATCTTTGCCAGGAACTTATCAGGGATCATCATCGAGTTAAACAACTAGCGAAAGAGAGCTCAAAGTTGGAAAAGTACATCAGAAATATCGTGTAAAGTCACTGCCAAAGAATGCTGAAACGCTGCTGTTTCTGAAGTATAACTTGAGAGCCATTGCCAATTGTACCTGAAGGGTTTATTTCACTAAACTCTAAAGAATACGATGTCGATATAGACACAGATACTGATTTTGACCATTCGGATGATTTGTAATTATTGTTCCTTCTTTATCAAGTAATGTTTTTTATTTCAAAGGAACTAATAAACGGAAATAGTAAATTTTTTATTATATGAGTGATTACAATGTCGAACATAAAACTATTGTTTCATTAAATGTCTTTTCCACAAATGATTAAGTTATGAAACTATAAACCCCGACTCCAACCCCTGTTTTGCCACAATGGATCGCCGGGCCTGGGGCCGGAAAAAAACCCGGCCAGAGTTTGCCGGTGCCGGTGTCCCGGTCGGTCTATATTCCACGGTCGACTAATAAGAAAACTCTATACATTGCCACAATAGTAGAGTACGTTCTGCTATCTGCGGGAAACTTCTGACTATTTTTTCCTATATTTTATAGTAATTACTTCTATTGTGATCAGTGTTTGAGCTGAGCGAACACATATTCATTGCCTGTCTTCGCTCAGCCTTAACCAACGGCGAGAATATTATATTCTTTTGTCGTATCATGACTAATATTCTTTATTTTATGTTTAAATGTTATTTTATTGCAACTTGTAACGTTTTAATAAATTGTAAAAGTTCATTTATTGCCTATATAGAAACATGAGCTCTATTTTTTCGACTAAATTAAACTTTGTGACTCCGTACTAATTCTATTTATGATTATTTGTCCAATAGTTTGGACAGCGTGAAGCAGTTATTCCATTTTTGTATTCATGTATCACTAGCAAAATCTTTTTCGCTTTCCTCATTACTATTTTATTGAATATTATTCTTCCTCAAGCCTCAGAATGAATTTCAGTTATGATGAATTTCTGAAAATGCTGAATGAAGAGGATAATATCGGCCCTATGGAAAATGAAAGCGAATGAGAATGTGGATAATGGAAAGTCAAGCCACCTTTTGATAATGTAGAGATGTAGGAATACATCTAGAAACGAGTATTATAGCATAGATTAAATGATGATCATATTTACAGGTCAACTCTGAATTAAACATAAGCACACATCTGTTCTTTTTATTCTGCTCTTTTTCAATTTTTATAGTAGACCCCCTTAGCATTAATATTTCAGTTCCCCCACCCTTTATCCCTATTCTACCGATTGCAATCGATAACAAACACAAAGGATGTTATCCCAAAGATATTAATCTCACTTAATCTATTTCTTCAATAGTTTTCTCTATAGTTCTATATATATATATATATATATATTTTTCTATGTCCTTTTCACTATGTCCTTTTAATACTAAAACATTAAAGGCCCTGGAAAGTTCCTCTATTCGTATTCACCTTATGTAATTTCTGTAAAGAACAAAAACAAATTATTATTCTTTCCTTATGAGCAATTTTTTCCACTAAAGTAATTAAAATACTTTACATGTATTTCTTTGTTTTGAAACTCCACTCCCATTATCCTTCACCGCCATAACTACTTAAACAAACGATAAATAAAGCAATAAAATTCATCATCAAACAATATATAAATTTATCATTCCATTGGGGATAAAGATTTGGGATTAGGAATTCATGAGTTATGGTGTAGGTTTTAGTTTTTCATTTAGCTGTGTCAAATTTTGGTATCAGATTGTAATTTTAAGCTTAGCATTCGCTAATTATTTTACATCAAGATCACTTTTATTGATCCGCCATTTGATGATCAGAGGAATTTTCTGTGTTGGAACCATCAGAAATAATAGAATAACAGTTGCGGTAATGTTTCAGAGGGGATAACAATGAAGATGCCCTTGTCTTTCGTTGGTTTGCAACAAATAAATTAATTTAGCAAGTTTATGGGAACAAGTTTCAAAACCCATTATTGAATTTCCAAAGGGGGAAAATTGGAAAAAGTTATCACTTAAAAATGGGTGATGATTTGATTGGGTTAGCTATTTAGACAGAATTTTCAGCAGATAGAGCAAATTGGGTGTTTTGCCATATATGATTGACCTATCTTCAAAAAATTATGGCTAGAATAGAAGAAAGAGCTGAAGTTGAGATATCAAATCAAAATATTCTTTCATCTTTTGGCTTTTAGAGAGGAGATTACAGGTGGACATTTACGTACAACAAAACTTTATTAGCCACAGAGGGGGCTTCCATCCCGGAAACCAAGTATCGTTCAAAAACTCAATAAAATAACAGTGACTGTCAAACATTAAAAAGCACTCTGGTTGAAGAGAGCAAAAAGGGTGATTCATACATTATCATAATTAACTTAAATTAAATCAGTGTACATAAAATTAGACAGGATTTTTTAAGAATTTTTTCGGGGGGGGATTAGTCTCATTTGTAGTATTAAGTGTCTATTTAATTAAAGTTTTCCCCCCAAATCCTAATGTTCATTCTTTTGTCGACCCATGACTGGAGGAGAAGATCCAAATGAAGTTTTGTATTGGCGAAGAAAAACATTGGACCCATACCAAGACAAAGGCCATAAAACTCAATCAAATATTGAATAATATGAGCAAGAGTTATTGTATAATGCATAGTCTTAGTGAGGCACAAGTTATTGCATAATTCATTGTCTTAGTGGAGCATAATAGCTTGTCTTTTTGTGCGTTGTCTACGGCAGTTGTGCAAGCCTGCTTCTTTGTGTCAGCTTTCACTATTTTTTGTTTCTGATGGGAAAAGTTCGAAATCACGTATAACTCTTTTAGTAACCATTAACTTTCTAAAAATATATCTAAAAAGACTGTAGGTATTCATCTATTTTGTCTCCAAATTTGTTTTAATTTTGTTAGAAAACAAGAGTTACAAGGTTATTAAAACCATCAGAAATAAAAAGGCCACCCTCTATATTGGCTGCTTCGCGATAAAGTATTTATTTGACATCATCTTTCATGTGCGTGATGAAACACTATTATTTTCTTAAGATTAATTATTCCATCTTAAGTTAGTGGTTCAATAGTTTTCGTAGCTTTTTGTGTTGGTTTGCGCGCTAACCACACAGACAGATAGCTTTCGGTCGCAGAAAGAAGGGATGCGTGCATTTACGCTTTCATCCTTTACATCCTACAGGCACAGTTTTCATTTGGGCAGTGGTCTTTGGAGGTGCGAACGAAAAAGTTTAATTGATAAAATATGTTGTCGGTCTCATTGGTCCCGTTAGCTCAGTTTGTAGAGCATTGGTCTAGATTAACAGAAGTCCGAGGTTCGAGTCTTTGACGGGCCACGTGTGTCGTGGTGTGACATTATATTATATCTATGGGGAAAGGGACTAATAACTTAAAGGCGAACCTACAAGGGAAAGAGCGCCACGAGTTTCGATGCGCGGAGCAGCGAGAAAAGAGTGCAAAATGAGGTCAGGTAAAATTTCGGCAATGGCAAAGCTCAAGGTTATTTAAAGAGGCATTTACAAAAATAGAATTTTATTTACATAAAATAAAAGAATCAATGGGCAAAATTAAATTGGTAAATGAGGGGGGAATTGCAGAGATATGCATCAGACTCTGAAGTTAGAAATTAATGCGTTGCAGAAGGATACTATTCCAATGGGGAAGATTAACTCAAATGGGTTGCTCAAGGGGAAGAGGGGTTGGCTTACGGAGAATTCCGGGTGAGACTTAAGGGTAAGGTTTGACGGATGTCTTCTGCAAGCAATAAACGTGACGGCGAGGGCACTCGGAGCTTCTGGTCGGGAAGTTGACGTGATGACGGTTCTCCAAAAGGGGAAGGGGCGGTAACGTCCGGTCCAGGGAAGAGTATTTCGGCCACCCGAAGACGAGGAGGAAACGAGGAGGGCATTGACAGGAGTTGATGAGTGGAGTCGGAAAAATCGCTCGGTGGCGATCGTCAAATAGAATTACCTCACTGGCTGGGCTAATTCCAACACACAAAAAGTTCAGCCGTCACTTTGCTTTGTTTTTAAGCACCTGACTTGGAACTAGGGAAATGCTTCTTGGATCCTGGCGGGACTCCTCAACTCTGTATCTCTTACCTGGAAGACGAGCCCTATATATCCGAGGCTCCTCCCGCAGGGGTGGGGGACACATGGGCTGTTTGGCCAGCGCTACTCTCGAATGGCCTCGAACCTTCACGCCCATGCGATTCTAACCCGCGAAAAGGTGGTCTGAGTTGGACCCGGTTCAAGCCTACCGCTTGTGGATGTGGGGGGATGGGGAGGCTTACCAATTTAAGCCTAACCAGTGAAATATTTTGCCATGTTAGAGAAAAGAAATCATACGATCGATTTCAATGGAAGTAAAATGGTATTTAAATCGGCTAACTATGTTAAGAGAAGAATCGTAGAATCAAGCTTGATATCGTCAGTTCCTAATTTAAATCTATCTGTGGGTCAATTTTCTTTTAATCCTGTAATAAGAAAGCAAATAAACAAAATAATAAAATGTCAGCCCTTCAATATGTTTAGGCCTCCCCCCCCCCCAGATTAGCCACAAGTAGGGGATTGGAGAAAAAAGAGGGGATCTTTCACGACCTGACCATGTGTTATGCTTGTATGCACTTTTCTTATATTTTCTATCCAGTGTCAGTTGAAAAAGGGTGTGAGATACACCGAAACTGTTGTGAATTAAATTGTCTTCGGAGAATGTGGTTTAATTCCTCATCTTTTCTTGCGATATTGCATTAATTTTCATCATATATATATATATATATATATATATATATATATATATATATATATATATATATGTTTGGTTGTACCACGTTAAGTAAAAGAAAGATTGATTGGAGCTAGTACTTTCGTTATCTTAACATTTTCATTCTCACAATGGTTTATGAAATAGAGCGACACCGTATTTATACAAAGCAATGTTTTCTCTATAAGGTCAGTTTTTTATGACCTTTGATAAGTTAGATTTGAGGAGGAAAGATAGGATTGAATCTAAAAAAAACAAACTGGGTCTAATATTTATATTTCTCTCCTTTGTGATGGAGATTAGAACCGATTCAAAGATATTTCTCCAAAAGGGTAGGCCGCAACAGCCCCGGTGCTGTAGAAGACTTGGGAACAGAGGCATAGCGACAAAACAAGGTGGCGTAATGTGCAGAACTAGAGGCTAGAGGCCCTATTGACCATGGAGCTACACCGAGCTATCGAAGAAGATCCCTAACTCTAATCCCAAAAGGTTTAGGGTATGACTGGCATATCCTACCGCATAGACACGGTCAAGATCGCCCGCGGATGGAGTGAGGGCCTTTGGCGGCTGAAAAAAACGCTTAGGTTAAAATGAGTGACGTCAAGACATTTTCATGCAAGACACCCACTTTCTGCCATATTAGGCAGTAAAAGGTTCCTCCGCCCCTATACGGCATCGAACATCTCGTAGAATACAGATGTGAACTATTGAAGCCGTCTCCTCGCTTCTATCGTGTGAGTGGTGCCCATGATACCGTATCACCATGAATTACCATAGGCCTTCTTCAGCTCGAAAACCGTTGTGTAGTGCCCTTCAGATAGTATTTTGTAACCAAAGCTTCGAGAAGCTGCAATGTGAAGAAGACTGGTGGCACAGTAGCCATTTGCCAGTAGTCTTGGAGAATATATACACTCAGTCCAGATTCTGTTGAACAAATTAAAAAATGATGCTATGCTTCGTACACCCAGATGTCGAAGCATGGCATACCGGGTCAGAGTAGAGCAGTTGATGGCGACCAAAAAACGAATGCTGGTGGAGCAGCATCCAGGCTAGATAATGTTGAGAAAGCGGTCACGAAAGACTGCTACGGACGCGGGATCCGAGATTGCGATTCCGTTCTTTTGAAGAACGGTAGGGAGGTCCTGCAAGAACTTGCCAGAATCCTATTGACTCGTTTCCATACATCTTTTAGATGCGCCTTACCGTTAAGTAAAGACACGTATACCTGCCGATAAGAGTGACGGGCGTTCTTCGAAACATACCGGCAACTAGAGCTAGCTCGAGCGGATTCACCGACGCTGAGATAGTTATGCCGGCGCTTGTAGCGCATGTAAGCATATGGCTTGCATCTGAGGTCCGTTTCACACTCGGCCGACCAACAAGGAAGCGGAAGGCGTGCAAAACGGCCAGACGTTCTAAGAATATTAGTTAGGCCCACCGTGCTGGGATTGCCGGAGCTAAACTCAACTGCCTCTTACACCAACCTAAACTACTCGACTGGGGCAAAAAATTCAGTCATTCCTGAAATGCTGACAACCGCGCTAAGCACCAGTGAGATAGTTTCTCAGCGGCACAGAAAATGATACTTGAATTTGAAAGTGATCACTACCATACAGGTCATCGACTACATCGGACCCAAAATCAGGCTGTGCATCCAGAAAGCACAGGGACATTCCAAGAAAAGAAAATGAAGCAGTTTTCCGGCCGTGATACGTAAATTCATCCATATTTAGGACACCTAATTTTAACTCTTTGATCAGGTAGGCAAGGACCTGACCTATATGATTGATCGTGTAGTCTTCCAAGAGAGATTGCTTATCGTTAAAATCCATGATCAGGAGAAAGGACATCAGAAACTGTGTCAGAACGCTATGGAAGTCATCGGGGCGCCATGAACATGGAGACATCAGACGGGTGTATATCGTGTGCCCTCTAACTCGAGACCCACTCCATGGTAGTGGAATCGCAAAATGTTTATACACCGGAAGGGTGAGCAGAGGGCACGCGCTCAGCATGATCTCCTTCAGATAGATAGTTAACGGCGAACAGACTGAGACGAACCTTCGCAGTTACTCTCAGTTGGCCCGGAGTTCACGGCAATTCCTTTCAATGAATATGCCATCAAAGTCTAGCACGGAGAAGATTCGGTTTTGGTCTTCGAGGTAAAGAGCACAAACTGTGCGTTTTTTAAGCAATTCACACAAGAACAAAAAATCATCTCCGTCGAAAAATCTAACGAACAAATGAGATAAAAAAATCGAAAAATTAGAAGAAAAGGTTGATTCTTCCGACGCTTATGAAAGACGAGATACGATTATATTCTCCGGCAATATACCTGAAGCTACCAATAATGAAAACTGCAGCAATATCATCTGCAAACTTATTAAAGATAACTGTCACATACAAATGCAAGAAGCTGACATCTCTGTTGCTCATCGTCTAGGTCCCAAGCCTAAAGTACAAGTTCCCGACAAAAGAAACATAATTGTGAAGTTGCGCAGAAGTGATCTGAAGCGTGATATCTTCTCAGCATGCAAAGAATTCAAACCTTCATTCTATGTAAACGAACAGCTGACTCCAAATCGCAACAAAATCTTTTTTGTCCTCCGCCAAGCTAAAAAGAAATTCTCCACAAAGATCGCCGGCTCTACTACTAGAGATGGATTCATCAACGTTTTCCTGCCATCACTCTCCTGTCGCCGTGCCTTACGTATAGTTATCAATACCCGAGCTGCCCTCCAAAATTTCTGTCGGAACACCTCAATTCGACGCTTGCAGACTTTAATGGTGAGAATCTCTGGAACGATCAGTAATAATACCTTCGGTGATATTACTGTTTTAGATAAAAAAAACAAAAACAAACAAACCATGTTTTGACCTAGCATTCACTTACTTTTATTTCAATTGTATTACATACTTTATTCCTTTTTCTCTTATTAAAGTTATCCTAAAAATAGTATTTTAACTGTTTATAGATATTTTATACGTAATTTCAATTTTTAACCTTTAATTTTTAAATTCCAATAGAACAGCCTTTATGTTTGAACAATTCGATCACTTCAATAATATCGATCCAGACATAAACCATTTTGATGAATTATATCTAAATTTTAAAGAAAATAACGTAAGAAACCAATACTACGATTGTGATAAATTTAACACTACATTTTCATTTGAAAAAACAGACCTGTCCATTTTAAATCTTAACATTCGATCTTTGCACGCAAACATTGATGAATTTTTCAATATTTTTGTCAACACTATAAATTTTCCGTTTTGGCATTCACCGAGAGCTGGCTAACAAATAATAATAAACACCTTATCAGTGTCCCAAACTATAGCTCTTTTCATTCACTACGCGACGTAAACAAGATAGGGGGAGGTATAAGCGTGTATATATCTGACAGACTCAATACTAAAAAAGTTGACGAAATTAGTGTTTCCTATAACTATATTGAAACTTTATTTATCGAAGTAAAATCAAATGGTAAAACAATAATCATTGGAACCGTATATAGACCTCCTTCTGGTGACGCAAAGATGTTTATAGATAAGATTACTGAATTAATCAATTACTTCAATGTTACAAACTATGACGACATAATAATTACAGGAGATTTTAACTTCGATCTATTAAACTTTGAAAACCACCCATCAACTCAGTCCTTCCTCAATACTTTTTATTCTCATTCCTTACTTCCAATTATAACAAAACCGACAAGAATAACCAAAAACTCAGCAACACTAATTGACAATATTTTCAGACTTCACCCCGAAAATTACTCTTCCGGTATTCTCCTTGTGACATATCAGACCATCTTCCTATATTCATGATCCAAAAGTCTTTTTTTCAACTCGAACAATATTCATCAAAACCGTACAATAACCTACCGCATAATTAACGAAAATACCTTATCAAACTTCTATAACTATGTTCTAAATCAGAATCTATATGAAATTTCCTATATAAATGACATCGATTCTGCTACCGAAGAGTTAATTTCAAGGCTAGACGATGCTTTTAAACATAATTGTCCTCTAAAATCTAAAACCATATCATATAAACACAAAACAAAACCTTGGATAACAAACACAATTATAAATAACATCAAAAAACGTCAAAAATACTTTTCTCTTTATAAGTTTAGTCAAATTCCAGAACACACATAAAAATTTTCGGAATCAAGTTACTAACCAAATTAAAATAGCCAAGAAAAATTATTACCATGAACGATTTAATCAAACGAAAAACAATATAAAACAAACTTGGAAATTAATCAATTCTGTGATAAAACCTGAAATTACTAAAGGAACAAACCAAATTAAACAAATTATCATTGACGGTAAACCAGTTGATGACAATAAGGAAAAAGCAAATGAATTCAATAAATTTTTTGTCAACGTAGGTAAAAAAATCTCAGACTCCTGCAAAATAGTCGATAAATCTTTTCTTTCGTATTTTAATGAATCCGATTAATGTACCAAATTCCTTGTTCTTTTCTCCTGTAAGCGTAGCCGATATAAAAAAAAATCATTAGTTCACTAAGAAAATAAAAAATCAGGTATTAATTCAATCTCCACTAAAATTTTAAAATACATCTTTGATATAGTTGCTCCAATTTTAGCATCAATAATTAATAAATCATTTACGAAGGGTATATTCCCAAGTGTATTAAAAGTTGCTCGGGTAACATCGTTACCAAAGGCCGGAGACCTCACAAACGTCAGCAATTACCGCCCTATTTCATGTCTTACAATGTTCAGTAAAATATTTGAAAAAATAGCATTCAATAAACTTTATAAATTCCTGGAATCTAATTCACTGCTGTATAAACACCAATATGGTTTTAGACGTCAGAAATCAACGATTTACGCGATAATTAACCACCTTCAATATTTATATTATAACATTGAAAAGGGCCACATTGTATTCTCAATTTTTCTCGATTTTAAAAAAGCTTTCGATTGTGTCAACCATAATATTCTACTGTCAAACTTAGCTATGCACGGAATTAGAGGCAACTGTCAAAATTGGTTCAAATCATATTTAACTGAAAGAAAGCAATTTGTCTCCGTCAATGGTCATGACTCATCCCACCTTAATATTACAACTGGGGTCCCACAAGGCTCCGTGCTAGGGCCACTGTTATTTTTAATCTATATTAATGATATTGTTAAATCATCTTCTCTGTTTAAATTTATATTATTCGCGGATGATAGTGCCTTATCAACTCCCTTGCCATATGACAAACCGAGCAACATTGAATCTACAATAAATAAAGAACTCAAAATGTCTTCAGGTGGCTTAATGTTAATAAACTATCAATAAATGTAGATAAAACCAAATATATTCTTTTCTCTTAAAAAAAATCTATTGAATTGCCCCATATTAAAATGGGCGACGGAATAATCTATGAAACTACTCATATCAAATTCCTAGGCATCTTTTTTGACAAAAATCTGAGTTTTAAACAACATATTACGCATATCTCAACAAAACTATCAAAATCGATTGGAATATTATATAAATTAAATAAGTTTCTTCCTAAATCTATTCTCCACGCTTTATATATGACAATGGTGCAACCTTACTTGACATATGGCATAGAGAGTTGGTATGGAAAATATCAAAATTATCTCAATAAATTAGTCATATTACAGGTAAAAGCAATTCGAGCCATCCATCAACTTGACTACAAAGAGCACACTAATCGATATTTTAAGGAATCCAGAATTCTAAAATTAAATGATCTCTTTGTTTTTCAAACATCCTTATTCCTTTACAAAACAATAAAGTGTTCCTATAATAACTATATATTTAATATGTTACAAACAGCTAATAATACTCATAATCACCAAACCCGCAATAGAACAAAATTTATTTCACCCTTTTATTCAAAATCAAAATCACAATGTAGCTTTCTGTACAAATCTATCAAAATATGGAATGGCATGGACGACAATATCAAATCCCAAACCAATTTCGCCCAATTCAAAAAAGCTCTTAAAAACAATATAATTTCGGCTTACTAAATTTATATTCAGTTTTTGTTATTGTGTATTTATTTGTTAACGTACACTATTATACTGTGTACTATTACTTTGATTTATACATTATAAATATATTATTATTTATATCAGACTGTTGACTATGTTAACCTCAGATCTTTTGAAATAATCGCTGGAAATAAAATAGTTTTTTAATTTATCTCTAAATTTAAATAATATAATTATTCCTTATTTGCAATCTTTACAATGGTTAGGTTCTCAAATGTATACTAAGTTGTTTATATTTTTATAAACATGAAGGGATTTTATTCTTGATAATTTTATGCTTAGTCTTAAGTTTTAAGTTTCTGCCCTAAAAGTCACTGACTTATTTTGGGACAATAACTAATCTTTGTATGTATATACATATATACGAGTATGTATAAGTACTTATTGTAACTTGTCATTAAGATTTAAAATGTAATATGTTTATACTGTACATTAGATTAATATGGAATAAATAAATAAATCAGAATTTGCACGCCTATATGAGCGATTTGTGTGGTAGAAGCGATCGAACTAGTAGCACCTCTGCGGCAATGGCACAATGGCTTAACTCGGTAGTGATACTAACCAGCACTCACCGGCTGATAGAGATTCTCACGATCGAACGTGCGTGACGAAGATTCAAAGCGTGGGTCTAAAGCCCCCACCCCCACCGCTTAACCTTAATCGCTCCTTGCTCGGCCAGCTCTTCGGTGAGGTCTTCTATTGATTCGTCCACACAAAAACCACCCTTTTACAAAACTTATAACTTATGGTAGAGTGCGATGTCACCTGCACAGGGGCGCCATAGAGCGTTTGAACAGCACCAATAATGGTGGACTGTGAAGGGTCTGCCGTATTCGTCAGAAGGCTCCACTTCGAAAAATGGATGACCTTTGGCTCTCTACTAATAGGCCTAGCTATCAACTGCTACCCTCTGGTGGAACATTCCGCTTTTTGTCAGCAGGCTAAGAGTCAGTGGTGCGAATAATTAAGAAACAAGTGAAGCCAGTAGGCTCGAAATCGCTAGGTAGTCTCTCAATGAGAGGCCCCGACTTTATCGAGGCTCAACTCGCCACATTAGCAACTTTGGTCTTTGTTTTAGTTTTAGTCTGACCAGAGGACCTCCCCACCCAAAGTTGCATTGGGGCCGGTCGTAATGGTCTTAGTTTGGTCACCTGCCGAACAACATGAGACCCGTCCATTAAGGGATACCTGACTCATAAGGAAGAGGAACACCTAGTCGTTCTTGACCTCTTGTAATTCTAATTTTTAGGGGAGGGTGACGAGTGAGTCCGCCTTTCTTAACTCAGGGAAGGTTCACCAAAGGTGAACGAACCAACCTCATTAATGTATGTCTCCGAAATAGAGAGGTTTTGGGGTAAGGGGGCAGTAAACGAGGGAGAAGGCCCCTCTTCTCCTTGTGTGTCTTGGGTGGTCCCTGCTCCCTCAGGAGGATCTTGCATGGGGCTGGTAACTAGTAAACACCCTATCATCTGATACGGAATCTGAAGAAGATCTATGATACCGCATGGCACACGGTATCATGAAGTCCAGCGGCACGATGGGGGCGAAGAGACGCCTCCTAATTTTCACAATTCGATTCCTCCTAGGTTGAAGAACTCTCGTTGGTCCATTAGGAAAAGAAGAGGAAGTCTGACAAGGAAGTGTCCTCGGTGTCACAGTCTTTGCTCAGAGCATCAATGCTATCACCTCGATGCTGCTGAAAGATGTTTCCACTCTGATGTACGCAGACGACTTTTTGATCTCTTTTCGTGCTGCTCAGATGACAAATCTAGAACGTTGCCTCTAACAGGCATTACACTGCATCACTTGGTATGGTAAAGCGCACAGATTTCGGTCTTTACAGGCATAAAGTAAGGTAGTACACGCCAGTTGCTATCCGGTGCTTTTCCATGAGCCCGACTTGTTCATAAAAGGGATTGATCTGGAAGCTGTGGTCCTGTGTTCGACCCACGCCTCATCTGGGAGACCAAAATTCGCATACCTGAGGTCTCTTCTTCTGGCAACAAGAGCATTCTTCATTCCATGACCTTCAGAACTTGGAGTACTGAAAGGGCTTTTGCTTTTCTGCTTTATCGTTCCTTTTTCTGTCAAAGCGAATTTTACGCATCCACAGCAGAGCATGAATTGTGGAAGGTGGCCGATATCTTGCACGCTGGCCTCCTTCTGATGACTGGTGCCTTCTGCACGTCCCCTGTAGAGAGTCTGCTTGTCAATGCCAGGTAGAAGCCACTTACCTTCCACTGTGCACAATGCATTATGCTCTTTTCCGCGCAGGCCAAGCATCTCCCTCAGTCGTCAACGGCTCTCAGGGCATCTGCGACCGACTCAATGTTGCCTATACCACCGAGAGATACACCATACCCTAAGCCCTTTGGGTTTAGGGCTAGGAATATCCTTCGACATATCCATGTAGCTCTGGGGCCGTTAGTGTCTTTGGTTCTTCCCAGCTGCAGGACTATGCTTTCGATCTTTTTGGAACACACTTCCTCTTACGCTGGATCCACGCGGGGCCCTACCAGGCCCTGCATTTGTCTTCACAGCCGAGCTGGCTGTAATACACCACTCAGTACAGAATATAACGCGTTGTGTCCGTTTCTGAAACCGGATCATGATCTATAGCCACTCACAAAGCTCGTTATCCGTCACACCACGGTTGTCACGAGCCCGGCAGATGTCGAGATTATCTTCCTCTGGGTTCCTGAAAATCTAGGGGTTGCGGAGAATGAGTGCGCTGATGAGGGTTCCAAAGAGTCCCAGAGGACTGAGCAACAGACCAGCATTTCATTTTTCCTCACACTAAATACATGGCAGGAATCAGATCCGTCATCCCAGATGCCTGGCAAAGAAGATTGGAGTCGGCCGAAGGAAAGTTAAATTTGAATGCTATCGCGCAACTATTGGTCCCGATGACCTACCCCCTGAATTATTCTGTATCTTCAGGTCGCTTTTTGTGGTCTTCCAATTTGGCACGTTCGTGGGACGAACCTCCTGCGATACCCTGCACTTTACTGCTAAAACTGCGTTATCTCCCAGGCTTTTCGGCACATTTTTGTTGAGTGTCCCAGTTTTAGGGATCTTCCCGCACATCACCTGTCCCGCTACCGGGAAGAGCGGGGTCGCTACCACTTGTCCCTTGTACTCGACACGAGTTCATGTACACTTGATTTGGACATAATAAAATGTAACCTGCAACCTCCCCTGGATATAGTTCCCTGGGCTCTTTTTTCTGGCTGGGTCACTAAAGGGAGGCAGGCCTCACTAAGAGGCTGGAGCATGCCTTTTCTGACGGGTTTCGTTTTGGTTGATTTGTTTAATTTCTGTTATTTTTTTGGCATTTTGGGTCTTGTTTTTTTTTGTAATTGTGTCTTCTCTTAATATGGCCTAAGTATTAGGTTAAATGTTTTTTAAACGACCATGTTCTCGGTGACGGCCACCAGCAGAATTAAAACAAGGTCTGCTGGCCAAAGTCGCGTGCTCTCCCTTCTGATTTATGACCTTTCGACCTTCAAAAGCTTCAATAATTACCGGAATAACTTTGGGAGGACCTTGGCCATTACATTATTCGAAAAGGAATGAAAAACAACACAAGGGTTTCAAATTTCGTTAGAATATTCCGAATAGTTACAATGTTATTAAAAAAAAGAAGAAGCAAAACGGGAACCGACCGACCCACATAATGAGATATAGAGTCGCACGCGACAAAAAAAAAGTGGAACATCACTGGCTTACCGGGAAACACGGACATTTTTGCCAAGATGGCATAAATTTATTCCATATAAAGATTACTTTGGATATCTTTCATCATCATACACCCTTCCCATTAAAGTCAATTTCCTCAAGTTGGTCAATAAGTTGAGCGAACGATGAATTATCCGAGTAAATTGATACACCGGGCTTGTATATTCCCAGTAAGGTCAAAACATGTTTGTTGTAAGTGACGAATTTTGAGATGCCATTGCTATTGGCCTTAGGCCATGGAGAATTCGCTAGCCGCGTCTCCTGACCATCGCGACCAAAGAAAGTGACGTATGATTGCAAACTCCGTCGTTTGTATGTGTGTGTTAGGAAAGGGAAGGGGGAGGGGGGACAAGAGAAACCAACTAAAAATAAAAAGGACCTGGCTATGATAGGGATCATTATTTATTAATTAGGACGAAAATAAAAGGAGCGTCTCCTTCCGCATTCTGCAAACGTTCTTTAAGATAGTGGTGAAATTAGGGATAATTGAAACTATGTGGAAGGTGAATAACTACTCCGAGTCGCCAGAAGAGGCAACTACTTGGGGTACTATGGGATGGAAGGGCACCCAAGAAGCCCACGGGGCGTAAACAGGGTCAATATATCAGTAATAGTCTTATTTGTGACGTACCTCAATTACGTCACTTCTGAGTACCAAAACAACACGTATTCTTACGTACAAATTCAAAATGGCTTCCTTAAAACTCAAAATAAAGACATAAAAAAAGGGGTCAGCGTAAATAATAATAACTACTTAAAAATAAAGAAAAAACCTCTCCCAGCACTTCATTATCCCGTTTCTACAGTGAAGGTAATCTCTAAATGGCGGAATATGGCAACCCAAAATCCTACCGGACTTTTCTACACTAAACGCCCGTTCCTTTGGTTTCATCGCTGGAAATTTCGCTCTATGAAACCTCAGCGTGAATACCCCCACCCTTCAAAATAGGGCTTCACTCCTGTTCCTTCCCCCCATACACCCCCTACTTTAAACACATTTTTTTATGAGTTTCGAAGGAGTTGGTGGGTGAAAATCTTTCCTTTTTTTAGGAGTCTACGGGTGCATCAAAAGCCCCAGTTTAGGTCCGGTGCACAAAAGAGTCAAAAGAATGGCGTGGATGCGTGAATGAAAGCTTTTGTTTATACCAAAACCGTATCATTCTCTCTACCATTGTTTTGTTTTTTTTTGTCAAATTTTACCTGTTTTCATTGGCGTAATGGGCACGGGATTACGGTTGGAGAGACAGGTCATTCTGCCCGTTATTTCGGATCGTAATTTCGGGCTGCTGGAATGAATTTATTGTTGCGCCGTGGCGAAATAGAAGGGGTTTCTCGCCAAAGTGGGAACAGAGAAAACGTTCCAAAGTGAGCTATTGGAAGACATGTATCGGGTAGAAATGGAAATATATAATTGAAAGGCAGCCATTGCCGATGAAAGGATAGAGTGGAGGGATAGTAGAAAATTAAGTTAGAGAGAAACATGAACTAATGAGGGCGGACTAATTGACAGAGGGTGGTATAATTGGAGTAAGTTAGGTTTGGTAAAGTTAGGTTGTTAGGCGAGATTTGGCTAGTTTATGTTAGCAAAACAGTTCAATTTTGTTCATAATTCCTATAAGGGTTCAACGTTGCCCTACCAAATTGATAATCCGCTTGAACCATCTCATCTTTAAAAAATAAAAACAGACGGGCGAATCTTCGCCCGAAAGTGCCTGAACAAAGGTTAAAAAATAACTGGTTAGGTTAGTGTATATATATATATATATATATATATATATATATATATATATATTATTTAGTAATTAAATAGTTCTAAGACCTAAGGGGAAATAGAGTCAAGCAGAATTGGTAGATCATCGAAAATAGACCAAGATGTTAAGGCGACGGGAAAGGGAAGCAGGTGAAGATGAAGACGAGGAAAATTTCAGAAAAAAATCCTGCTCAACTCTTGGAACCTTTGTACATCCACCGAAAAGATTAAGGAGTGTATAACTGATATAGATGAAGAGGTAGCGAAAACGAATATATTAATAATGTGATCAATATAATAAACGCAGATAACTATGGAAACTACAGGCGAGGAATGATGATATAGGATCGTATACAAACTTTGGCGAATAAACGCAGTCTTTGTTATGAGATGGTCTCCATGACTACACAAATTCGGTTAACGCTTAATATCACTTGGGTTTGGTGCTTAATGCTCATAACCAGCGGTGTTTAGCTAGAAGAGATCGCTGTAAGAGACAACCAACCCTGGTTCAATTGGCCGCCACATGGTACTTTGTATACAATTATGTATTATTTTCAAATAATTCATTTATTACTCGAAATAACTGTGCGTCGTTCCTTCTTTTTGGACTACGCTGAAATGCCCAAAGTCATGGGATAGCAATGTGAAGGCAATGGTAAGCAGCACGACCGAACCGTGACGCCATGGAAATTCCAAGCCCATAATTAGTGTGAAGACCGCACAGGGTGCTCATGGCAAAACAACGTGAATTGTCGGAGTTCGAATAGGGCATGATAGTTGGTGCAAGGTAGATGGGTCTATGGTGTTACGTTTGAACCGAGAATACCCCATGGAAGGTATTACCGCCCATTGTGGTCAACGCAGTGGCCGACCACGGGTGATTAATGATCCTAACCATTGGCGTCTGGCTAGAATTGATCGCTGTAAGAGACAACCAACACTGGTTCAAATGGAAACTCCATTAAATTCAGAGGCTACCAGACCCATACCCAGCAGGAAAGCGCAGCGTCATTTACCGTCCATGCTTTCTTCTTGCTTTCCTTTTGTTTTTGTTGGTTTTGGGTTTTTTATGGATTTATGTAATTTTATATGGCCTAATATTAGGCTGAATTTGAACTTCGGCGACTTATGCCCATAGTGGCAATTGCCAGATGATCACATTAAGGATAAAACCCCCCCTTCTATTATGGCAGAAGAAGATCCATCAGAATGGTCCTGTTAGCCCCACGAGATCGAACACTGAGTCCCATTTGGGCAATGGCAACATGTGGCGTGGTTCGATGACTCACGATTCCAGTTGTTTCGGCTATTGGTTAAGGTGCGAGTGTGGCGAAGACCTCATGAAGCCATGGATCCAAGGTCCGAGTGTGGCGAAGACCTCATGAAGCCATGGAACCCAGGTCCGAGTGTGGCAAAGACCTCATTAAGCCATGGATCCCAGGTCCGAGTGTCGCGAAGACCTCATGAAGCCATGGATCCCAGGTCTGAGTGTGGCAAAGACCTCATTAAGCCATGGATCCCAGGTCCGAGTGTGGCGAAGACCTCATGAAGCCATGGATCCCAGGTCCGAGTGTGGCAAAGACCTCATGAAGCCATGGATCTCAGGTCCGAGTGTGGCAAAGACCTCATTAAGCCATGGATCCCAGGTCCGAGTGTGGCGAAGACCTCATGAAGCCATGGATCCCAGGTCCGAGTGTGGCAAAGACCTCATTAAGCCATGGATCCCAGGTCCGAGTGTGGCGAAGACCTCATGAAGCCATGGATCCCAGGTCCGAGTGTGGCAAAGACCTCATGAAGCCATGGATCTCAGGTCCGAGTGTGGCAAAGACCTCATTAAGCCATGGATCCCAGGTCCGAGTGTGGCGAAGACCTCATGAAGCCATGGATCCCAGGTCCGAGTGTGGCAAAGACCTCATTAAGCCATGGATCCCAGGTCCGAGTGTGGCGAAGACCTCATGAAGCCATGGATCCCAGGTCCGAGTGTGGCAAAGACCTCATGAAGCCATGGATCTCAGGTCCGAGTGTGGCAAAGACCTCATTAAGCCATGGATCCCAGGTCCGAGTGTCGCGAAGACCTCATGAAGCCATGGATCCCAGGTCCGAGTGTGGCAAAGACCTCATTAAGCCATGGATCCCAGGTCCGAGTGTGGCGAAGACCTCATGAAGCCATGGATCCCAGGTCCGAGTGTGGCGAAGACCTCATTAAGCCATGGATCCCAGGTCCGAGTGTGGCGAAGACCTCATGAAGCCATGGATCCCAGGTGCCAACAAGGCACCGTTGCTGATGGCGGTGGTGGTACCATACTGGAATGGATAAGTTTGCGTGGTTTGAGTTAGGCCCGCCTAATCACTTTATTAACCACTACGTTGCGCTTCTTGGTAACCATTTAGAGCCATTCCTGAACTTTATTTACACTAACAACGATGGGATATTCGAGCAGGATAGTACATCGCGTTATCGAACCCATGTACCCTAGAATCGGTTCGAGGAGCATTCCAAACAGTTGCGAGGACTAGTATGGCCATCACGTTCACCCGGTATGAACCCAATCAAGCATTTAAAAGACCTGGTGACCAGGTATATTCGTACTCAAGGTCCAGCCCCTACAAATATCAGGGAACTGCGGCCAGCTAATCGAGACCAAAGGTCAACATCTCTCCAGAAGTCATCCCTCCATTTGTGGAATCGATACCATGTCAAGTTGCCGGAAGAGAGGGATCTTACACGATCCTAGGGACCTATTCCATAACTTTTGGCATGTCACTGTGTGTAATTTGGCTATTTTTCATCTCACATAAGGGGGTTCATAACAGCGCGGTGCATTCTTTAAGATACCCAAATATTATGGTTTGATGAAAAAATGTTGGTAAATATACAAATGATAAAATAAGTAATTAATAATATAAAAAAACCCTATTTTTAATTGATAATTTGGTCGACCAAAGTCTATATTCTCAAACTGTAGATACAATCTAGTTTATTTTACAGGATTATACTCTTTTGAGTAGATAATCTTCTTGTATTGACATATTCCTCAATATAAAAACCGACATTTTAGTGTATTTTCGCTCATCTCGATAAAAGAGCGGATCTACATATATGTAATGGTGTAATTTCACGATCTTTTTAGGATCTTTTGGAATGATGATATCAATGTTTTTCAGTTGTGATGTATATAGTATTTCTCTCCAAATTGATTAAATAAAGGATTAATGAAGATAAAAATGTTTTCTTTTATGTTGAAGGTATCTGGCACGGAACAATGTTTACATCAAGGCCTGGCCCAAGGTGAAATGTGCAAAGATTTAGGAAACAAAAAAGACATGGAAGAGTATTTAGGGACTTTTTGAGAAGGTGAAATACCTTTCTGTTTGAAACGTGACATATCATAGTTATGAGGAAAGAAATGAGAAGGTAAAGAATTCCAAAGTTTTGATGTGTGAGAAAAGAATCAAGTATCAAAGCGAACCACCCTTGACGTCCTGGTCGCCATACAATAAGTATTGCGATTCAGAAGCCTGACGAGTATTGCGTTGTCTGGATAGTGGTTGGGATATACAGGCAGCAAGTTTACTGGAGCATTGACTGAACTAATACTTGTAGAAGAGGGAAAGTGAACCTACATCACAGTAAAGGGCAAGGGAGTCAAGTTTCGAGTTTATTCTTGGACACTTTATAAGACGGATAGCTTTAGATTCAACATTATCAAGTGTACAGAGCTAAATCTACTCCAAATGTGAGAGCAGTAATCCAGACAGGCACGCAAAAGTCTTGTTTAATCAACTGGTCAACAAAATTTTAAAAAAATCATGGTTCTTGGGCTAATTGATGTGAACCTAGGGTAAATCAACAAGCTGAATGCAAACATGAGTTTTTCTCTATTAAGTATAGATTTTGAGAACTAAACCAATGTATGTTATGACATTCAGTCATTTTCATTCTCATGCATTATTTTTTACATCACATTTTCGCTTGATACAACAGGATTATTGATTACAGTGCCCTTGTTGAAGCTAGATTTTAGTGACTGTAATACTCTCGCTCAAGTTAAGCGTTCTTTAACTGTGGAAAGTGAATCTCAATGCAGAGTCGTAAATGTTTGAACGAACCAGAACTC
This sequence comes from Ceratothoa steindachneri, assembly GCA_963969495.1. Lineage (NCBI taxonomy): Eukaryota > Metazoa > Arthropoda > Malacostraca > Isopoda > Cymothoidae > Ceratothoa > Ceratothoa steindachneri. The sequence continues at coordinate 49,051,254 of OZ018332.1, forward strand.
TCCTGCTACATATGTGGTTTGTTTGCGCAAAAGAAATCTCAAAATATAAACGATCCCTAAAAACGTTCGAATCAACTACAGGAACTACTTCAAATGCCCACTGGGAGATTAAAACAAGCACTGGGCTCCTCATGTAACTTTTATGCCCTGTGCTTATCACTTGAATGAATTGACGCAGGGCAAACGGGTTTACGGCTTGCCATTTGCCGTACCAATGGTATAGCGAGAACCAAAGAACTACAGCAATGACTTTGCTTATGCTTATGAAACATCAAGGTCTATTCAGTAAAAACGGGAGGTCAAATCAATATCCCATCTTGGCAACCACAATTCGACCAATGGCGCACAGTGATGAACTACCGGTTCCAAGTCCACCAGTTACACAAGATCACAATGTAGAAACTGATGAATCTGAAGCCGGAAGCCAAGTTGATGATGAAGACGCTGATGACTAAAAAGGCACGGAACAAAAACTGCTCAGTTAGGAATAAACATGAACCTAATTAGGGATCTTGATCTACGAGAGAAAATGCTGAGCTTCTTGGTTCACGGCTGAAACAACGGACTTTACTGCAGTATGGTTTGCAGATCACTACTCTCCGTCACAAGCACAAGGAACTGTCATCATCCCACAAAATCGATGGGTAACTTTGTTAAGGTGACAATGCTCATGCTCTGATACCCATAAAGATCAAAAGAATGGAGGCTTTTCATTGATTCCATAAAAAGTACTTTTGGAATTCGTTCTTCTGAACAATGGTAACCAGCTTCAGTCGGTTCCTATCGTATATGCTTAAGGAATGACTTAAAGCTAGGACAACATGAAAACTCTCCTTGCTGCTATTAACTATGAAACTCACCAGTGGGTTATATGCATAGACTTTGAAACTCATTAACCTACTCCTCGATCTTCAAAGTGGTTATACGAAACAGATGTGCTTCCTCTGCTTATGGAATTGCAGAGCCATGAAAAACACTATATATAAGGTGAATGCTCACCAAGACCTAAAGATACCATAGATAGATTCAAATGTATTCACAAGCAGCTAGTTGATCTACTGGTCTCCCTACCACCATTGCATCTGAAACTAAGCCTTTGAAAGAATTTTACTAGGGCAATGAATCTAGCCAATCCTGGGTTTCAATACCGGACAGCGAAATTCAAAGGTGTGGTAGCTGAAGCAAAATTGAAAGCAGATGCATTGAATGGTTCTGAAGTTCGTTCACTCATTGACGACTGTGAATTCTTAGAAGCCCTAAATCAGTTTGAGATAAATGCTTGGGTTGCATTCGCTGATGCAGTACGGAACGTCTTGGTTAATCACCGTACAGGCAACTACGAAGACCGTGCACAATATGGTGCAGAGTTACCAAGCTCTTGGAGTCAGGATGTCCCTGAAGTTAGACTTTTTTCGCTGACACCTGAACTTTTTCCACCAAACCTTGGAGATATCAATGGCGAATACGAAGAAAAATTCTACCAGGACATTGTAGTCATGTTAACAAGGCCACCTCAGTCCCAAACATGATGTGTGATTTCTGCTGGACATTGAGGCGTGAAACTGAGGACAATTACACCTGTAAAGGCAAACTGCAGAAACGCTTTTGATTGTAATGTCATCAAATTAGATTGAGATAGATACCATATATAGTAAATCGCTTTATTTGTGAAATTTTTAGGCCCAAAATAATTTTTAGTCTAGTCGAGGGTGACTCTATATCTCCCTATGTCGGTCGGTCGGTCGGACCCCCTTTTTGTTTTTATATTGTTCTGGTAATAGCACTGTAACTATTCGGCCGATTCTAACGAAATTTAAAAACCTTTTGTTGCTTTACATTTTCTTTTGAATGATATAATTGCCAACGTCCTCCCAAGGTTAGCCAGGAATTATTTGGCATTAAGCTCATAACTCTTCGGCCGATTCTAACGAAATTTGAAAACTTTATGTTGTTTTACATTTTCTTTCGATAGATATAATGGCCAAGGGCCTCCCAAGGTTAGTCCAGGAATTATTGAATGATTTGAAGGTCGTAAGGTCATGAACCACAATCAGTGAGAGCAGGCGACCTTTGGTCAGCAGACCTTGTTTTTATACATTCGGATATTTATTTTTTGCACTTGTTTAGAGTACATCTTTAATTAGCACAACATTGACAATGATAAGTAAATCTAGAAAACTGTACAGATGGAGAAAACTGATATCAGCACTATTGAATTAGTCAATAAAATGTCAAATGATTTCAAAACCAAAATCACTGTTGACCAGTGTATAATCGAACCAACTGCTCCGAAGAAAATAATTTTCTACATCTGAACAGGACTCCTAGTTTCTTAAAGGCAGACTTAGCTATTCCTGAAATGTGGCATTTCCAAGAAAGATTAGATGTTACAGTAACACCCAGTTAGTACATTGAACCAATAGGTGTAATTAGCGAATCATCAACGTAAATGTGAGGGTTATTAAGGGTCTTTGATAATGAGACGGGTAAAAATTGTGTCTTGGAGGTATTAAAATTAACAAGATTTTGTCTGTCCCACTGAGAAATTCGGTCCAATTCTGAGTTTATCGAGGTATTTCCACGGATACGAGATGTAGCAGGAGTGAAAGATGAGGAAGCAGAATTGAAAGATGTAGATAAATGAAATGTTGAATCATCCGCGTATTAGTGCATCGGATTATTTGTAGGCGAGATGAAATCATTGATAAACAGAAGGAAAAGTGTTGGGGATAGTATAAAACCTTGAAGAAGATCACTGTTGATGTAGAAAAGGGTGGGAGGGGGATGACAGATCCATAAACAACAACGAAGATAGTGGTCATAGATAAAGCTAGGAATCAAGGAACATAACGAAGGAACAAAACCAAAGGAGGGAAGCTTCAAGAGGAGACCACGGTGCCATACGCTGTCACAAGAGTATATCGCCAGTTGATCTAGATTTACGAAAGCCATACTAGTTATCAGACTGTCAATATGAGTCTCGAGGTGTTTAAGTATATGAGAGTTGAGGAGCGGTTCAAAGACTTGGAAATAGATCATATCAAAAGCAGGAGGATAGTTAAAAGAGTCAGACCGGTCACCATTTTTTAGCGATAGGATGTATCAAAGCCTCTTTTCAAGAGAAAGGAAAAGTTTGGATTTTTAGACAAAAGTGGAATAGATTAGCAAGCACAGGTGCGAGTTCAGAGGCGCAGTCAGTCTTTCAATAATCGAGGATGAATGCCATCTGAACCCTAAGCCTTTCTTATATAAAGAAAGAGAGAGAGAGAGAAGCACTTTTCGGATAGTCAAAAAACATTAAAAGGGAGCGATATGATGTTAATAAGAGGAGCCTCAATGGGAGCAGGGATGTTAAGAGCTTTCTAGGGTGGAGTTAGGTGAGATGCGTGAGCCAAAGATAGTTGCTTTGTCAGCAGGAGAAACAGCAGGACGAAAGAATGATGGAAAGGTAAAGCGAACGAAGTTGTTAGAAATACTCTTAGCTAGAGACCAGAAAGACCTGTCAGTCGGAGACGAGGACAGCCTGACACTAACAAAAGCTGAGTGAGAGTTAAATGAAGGGAAGATTTTCCAGGCTCAATAAGCCTGATCCCTTGCCTGAATGTTCTCACAATAGGAGAGGTTAAACTAAGAATTTGATGACAAAAAGGTCTTGGAAGAATAAAGGATAAATGATTCCATTCCTGCCAGGATGATCTCCGTTAAGCGTTTGGCGGAGACAGAAGTATCACCACAGGAGACAGGAGTTCTCCCTAGCAAAGTCAGATAAGAAGTTCCGAAAGCTCTCCCAGTCAGCTCCGTTCAGGTGCCATTATTTACGCTTGGGGGTAGCAGCTGGAATGGGAGATACTACATTTAGAAGTGGTATCAGATGAGTCGAATGAGGCGGAGATTGCACATTCACATGTTTGGGAGTGGAGGATAAATAAGTAGACTGATTTTTATCCCACTGGCAAACCAAGCTTTAATGGATAAAATAACTAGTTTTTGCTTTTCTTTCTTTTATGATAGTCTCAAGTATGGAAATTGGTGTAGTTGAATATACGCTCTTTGTAAGATCGGTTTCATAGCGTCTTTTCCTGGCGCGTAACCTTAACTGTCCTTTAAAAATATATTCTCAATATTTCTTAAAAGGAAGTGTATGTAAAATATACTTGTATATATTGTGTCCACTTTTCATGGTAAATTAATGTCTTATAGCTCTGTATTACCAACAGAAGACTCATAGCGAGCTTTAGGCAATCAGACCTTGCTCAATCCAACACCACAAACCTAAGAAGCTTTCAATCACTCCAGCGAAGATTGGTTCTATTCCTTATCCTTGGATATGTAAATTAAACTAGAATAGTTTATAAGTATATTGAATTATCCCGAATACCAAGTTTACTTGTGTTTGTGGTAACTCAGAAGACGATTTAGAAATATTCGGCGATTATTTATAATAGTTGAGGGTTAGCTACATTTAAATGTTGACTTTATTTAACCCTCAAAAAATAATTGCTCCCTTGAGCATAGATGTATCCTGAAATTGTGTTTTGTTGTATTTCTACCATGTTTGCCTCAAAAATTAAACATTTCTTATTCCCTTGGAGTTTTGGCTAAACATTTTCAGAAAGGATCGTTTACTAGTGGTCACCTGTATTCTATGGGATTCGTACAAGGGACTAGACCACGGAAATTGTAACTATTCCTCCTCTCCATCACAAGTCGCATCTTCAAGGATAGAAATGTATTTTTCCGAAATAATATTACTGGAGGGTCCACCAAAGCTTCTAATCTGTACCCTTTCATTTTTTTTTCAGGAGCCCATCTGGCGACTTCCTACTAGTGCATAAGTCGCCGTTACCCTTTCAAAAGCTTACCAAGTTATAAGAAATACTTTACCAGATATATCTAAATCTCTCTTTCCCTCGCTTACTCTGGGTGGTAATACTATAATTTTCTCTGACTGCGTTAGGAATCTGGGTGTTGTTTTTGATGAGCATTTCTCCTTTAAGCCTCATATCCGCAATATCAGCAAATCCTCTCTATGTTTCCTTCGTAAATTCTCTTGCATTCGCTCTCACTTTGATCGCCAAAGTCTTGAGACTGCTGTTCATGCCTTCATCACCTCACGCCTTGACTACTGTAACTCTCTGCTTGTGAATCTGCCATCCTCCTCTCTCCGCCCCCTTCAACTTGTGCAGAACTATGCCGCCCGGCTTCTCCTCCGTCGCCCTCGCTTCTCTGCCTCAAAACCCTTGCTGCATGAACTGCACTGGCACCCTGTCAGATCCCGTACTCACTTCAAGATACTTCTCTTCACATTTAAGGCTTTAAACAACAAGGCCCCGTCTTACCTCTATTCTGCCCTCTCGTCACGCCATGTCCCTCAGGCCCTTCGGTCATCACATGCACCTCTTTTGAATATTCCTCGTTCATCCCTCTGCTCAATGGGGGATTGCTCCTTCTCAATCTGGGCCCCTAAGTTGTGGAATGCTCTTCCTTTTGAAATCAGGTCTTCTCTCTCTCTTACCACATCTAAGCGTCTCCTGAAAACGCATCTTTTCAGTATTGCCTTCTCCCCCTCTTGAATTTCCATTGAATTTCCATTCTTATCTCAGCACAACGTGCGCTCTGGGGAGGCCTCAGGCCTTGAAGAGCGCATTGCAAAAGACTTATTATTATTATTATTAGTGAACGTATAGGCGATGGCTATGATTCAATGCGCGTCATCTTCGCAAACTGCCAGAAAGTGAGACTTTTTCCGCAGGTTTCTAAGTCTAGTTATTTCTCTTTTTAATGTGTACTCAATAGAGGCTGACTCCTAACTACCAGTTTTTAGCCTAAGGACTCATTCACACTAAGCTACCACGATGGAGTCACCATTTTTTATTGGTGTGGAAGGGGCTCGAAATAAACCAATGAAAAGAATTTAGTGCCATTCCTATACTCGAAGTTATCTTTCCAACTTCCTTTTCTTTAAAATGAAATAGTGCAAGTATTATTTTGATGGTGTTTAAAAGTAGTACTCAATCCTCTCTCTCTCTAATTGATTAATTATAATGTCTGAAATGTTCAAATTTGGGGGAGGGGGAATTTGGGTTGTAGGATTGGCTTAATTTGTCATACAAGTGCCAATATTTGGAAAGATTCATTTTATCATCAAATTATGGGCAAATCACGTTTGTAAGTTGATATAGTTAACAGACAGAGGGTGAAAGTTTCAATTTTTAGCAAATGATTATTAAAAAGTGGGAATGATTATTGAAATGTAAGGAAATGAAAAGTGGGAGGAAAAGTAACAGATCAGCCGATCCCTATCGGTTTTGCGTTGGTGCATTAATTAAGAAGTTTATAGTCTTTGTTTGAATACCGACATTTAAAAATACAACTATATGGTATTTAGTGTCGATGAACGAAGGTAACTATTGTTATAAAATAGTGGTTAACAAATCAAAGCAAGAGATTTCAAGTTATCAACAATAACAATTTTATTTGGGCAACTAGTGAAAAGAAACTAATAGAAAGGACTGGATAAATAATGAGAAGTAAATAACGATCACATATGAGATAGACCTTGATAATTGATAAGAGTAGGAATACGCAGTTTACGGTTTTTTTTTGTATAAAACAATATATAATTCTTTACTTAGGAGACAGGTTTCAGAACTGACTGTCTTCTATTAATAACACTCGTGTTAGTACAACTTCAAGATCTGACACCACCCTATAATAAGTAAAGGTTGTGCCCGAATTTTTCTGAGGGGGAAAATTTTAGCTCAGTGCAGTCGGGCAGTCTAAGGATTGCGATGTTGCTAGCTGTGAATGAAAATTTGGCAATACTGGTACATTCCATACTAAAACCATGAGACTTTCATACCATTTTAAACCTTGTGATCACACTCTTCTTTATCTATACCACTCTCACGTCCTATATAGTTAAAATGGGGGTTGATATCATACCACCCCTAATTTCACCCTAAAATACTATTAAAGACATGTCTAAATTTAAGAAATTTAAAGTCTCTTTTGAATCACACGTCGAAATATCTTCTCACCAGAATTTACACACAAATAGAACAAAATATATAGCTGCAAAATTATTCATAATGGACAATATTTGCCTTCAAGGCCTTCTTCAAGTGGAACCTTAGCTGGTTGCATACCCTGGTTAAGAAGACCTTGTAAATGGATGGCATTACTTCCACACTCGCAGCCCTCAGAGATCCTAAAGTGCCGTAAACAACCTTGTTGACATACTTCTCAACAACGTCCCACACGAAATAATCTAGGACGTTGTTGAACAACCACGCCTGTATCTTCCTTGTCTTGTGTGTGGAAGCAAAGTCCTGCAGGTAAACGTCAGGCCTTTCCGGGGCAACTTGGTTCATCCAAAGCTTGACTACAGTCTCCAACATTTTAAATTTAAACGTCCGCATTCTTGAAGCTCTGAGAGAAGATGCGAGGAGGCGAAACGTAGACCGTACTGCTAACCACTCCCATAACAATCAAAAGGGCGGAAAATTTGCAGTGAATTACCGTATACACTTTGTTCTTATTTTCAGCTTCATCATACTGTCGTTTCACTTTTTAAACGAAGTTCCTTGGGTAGTTAAACAAATTCGCAATTTCTTTCGCGCTTATCCGGTCGCGGAGGACATCGAGTATGGCGTACCGTTTTTCGATTTCAGCTGGCGTTCTCAGAGGAAGCCACATATGCTGCTATTCATTTTAAAGCTAAACTCTTACTGAGCGTGTCCAAGGTCAAGTAACCTACATAGACTTGGTCATTAGCCTTTAGGCACACTTTCAATTTACCTGAAACACACTGTAGTTCGTAAGTTAACGAAGAGTTTAGTAAAGGTCTATCTGTTACTATTCTCAAGATATGATTGGAGACGTGTACGGAAAGGATTTTGGTAAACATTGTCGCAGTGATAAGCTACCATCATATAACATGGAGCCTACTCTTAGTTTCTTACTATCTACACTAGCATTTGTTAGATCAAATAAGTCAACTTAACAATCGTAAAAAGGAAAATTACAATATAGGACCCTTCGCCAGCCATGGCTGAAGCAATGTGAAGTGAAAACAGATTTATATACCTATGGATGACCACATTGCAGAATAATTTATTGTTTTCGCTATTTTTTTCACATATTCTCTCATTTCAATTTATTTTATATGTTTAACTTGATGGTATAGGTTTGCCCATTTGTAAAAGTATGTTCTCACTTGCATTTACTTTCGCATACAACAATTACATAACTTTGAAGTTGAGGTGGTCAGAACTTTTGTAAATTTGAGGTTCAATAGGTCAGTTTGGTTAAATTAAGATCATAAGAATGTATAAGTGGATCAGATCGTAGAACATGTTGCTAAACTTGAATTCTTTTAAGGAACTATAATTCACTTTCATACATTCTTACTTATTTTAAATTTCCTCCATAATTCCTTGTTAATTTTACCTTGCTCTCATACTTTCTATTTATTTTAACTTTCTTCTACCAATGGCCAATTTTAACGTCATATTTTTTTAATAATTTTAGCCTTTGCCATACGCATAGCTAATTTTAACTTGCTCCCATACCTTCTTAATTATTTAAAATTTTCCACAGACCCCTTTGCCAATTTTAACTTGCCCCCTAAACCCCTTAATTAGTTTAACTATTCGCCATAACTCCTTGCTCATTATCAACTCCCTCCAGTCGTCAGTGTAAAAAGAAACTCTTCGGGCGTCGTCTAGAAATTTAACCACCTTGACTCGGGTTAAGGGTTCTGCGCTTCTACCCACCAAGAGTACTCGCACTAGTTCTCTTACCGGGAGCACTAGTCGTTTGGGGATGCCAATGATTAATTGAAATTCATTACACGATAGTTAATCCTAATCAAATAATTTAAGTTAATATTTATATTGGGCTAATCCCAATATAGTTTCGACACGTTGTATGAACACAGGTTGTAACACTAATTTTAACTCGCTCTTATGTATTTTTACTTATTTTAACTTTCTCCTAGACCTCCTTGTCAATTTAACTTGTTCCCCCACCTTCTTGGTTTGTTAAACTTTTACCCATATCATACTGCAAATTTTAACTTGCTAATATAATTTCCTACTCACTTTCACTTTTCCCCCTTTATGGTAATTTTAACTTTCCTACCGACATCTTTGCTAATTTGAATCTTCTCTCCTAACTTGCTTATTTTAACCTTTTCCCATCTTTTTGCTAATTTTAGCTTACTTTCAGAAATTCCTACTTATTTTAACCATCACTATACCTTTAGTAATTTTAACTTTCTTACATTTTTACTTATTTTAACTTTTCCACAGACCTCATTGCTAACTTTAGCTGGCTCCCCTAAATTATTACTTTTTAAAACCTTTTTCCAATATCTCTGCTAATTTTAACTTTCTCCCATATATTTCTCTATATTTTATCTTTTCTCCACACCTCTTTGCTAATTTTTACTTTTCCCAAACCTCTTTACTTATTTTAACCTATTCCTATACATCGCTTCTTTTTCTACCTTTGTTCCTACATTGAAACTTTCCTATACGATCATCCCCTCCTCGGATTACACTATTTCCACTTTAATGGTCGATAGTTTAAGCTATACACGCAGAAACACACATGAAAAAAAAAAATGGGATCGATGAGAGTGTCGAGGGTGACCTCAACCTCGAGATTTTAAAGAGTTAAGTGAATTTCGACCTCCGAGGATAAGTTCATGAAGATGGATACAAGTGCTCATAAGTACGAACTTCAATACGTTCACTCATACTCACAGAAACAGATGCGTCCTTACTCTCGGGAAAATACCCGCTAAGAGCCGCTTCCACCATAACATTTTCCACTATTTATGGCGCAATTAAGAAACGCCGCCTCCTGTTTCCTCGCTATTGTTTGTCGCGTTTTTTTTAATTGTCACCAAAACAAAGAAATGAGGAAGAAGGAAAATGAGAAAAGAAATTTGGCCGAAAAAGTCCTACGTTTAATTAAAGGAGTTTTTTAAGTACTGGACAGGACTCATTTTGCGAATGTAAGGCAATTTACCCGCCCTTAAATAGTAATAATAATGAGAAGCAAAACAAGAGTTGAGTAGAAGATTAATAATATAATATAACTCTTAGTGCAACATACTGTATCCATTATTTAGATCGACCCTCACTGCATGTAGGACGAACTTCCTGAGAATAATAGTCACTATCATACAGGAAAATTTTGTAAGCACGCAATAAGGATAGTAAAAACTGTTGAGTAAATAGTAAAAAAACAAGGGCTGCTGACCAAAGTCGCGTGCTCTCACTTATTCGGATTGACGACCTTTAAAAACCTTCAATAATTGCCAGACTAACCTTGAGAGGACCTTGGCAATTATATCATTCAAAGGAGAATGTATAGCAACATAAAGGTTTTAAATTTTGTTAGAATCGGCCGAATAGTTATGATGTTATTGTCAAATAATTCCCAGGCTAACCTTGGGACAACTTTAGCAATTACATCACTCGAAAGAGAATGTAAAACAAGATAAGGGTTTCAAATTTCGTTGGAATCGGCCGAATAGTTACAATGTTATTACCAAAACCCCCAAAGAATCAAAACGGGGACCGACCGACCGACATAGTGATATATAGGGTAGCACGCGACTAACAATCTATGGTAATAAGGGATGCTAATAATTAAACCTTACAACTTCCAAAAATAGGAGATTAGGGGGAAGATTTTCCAAACATCTAAGTTAACAATGGTCACATAGGGACTATTCTATTATATTAACGCAGGGCTCCTATCGATCTCTAGGATGCCTAATCTTTGATGGAGACCATAAAAAATGGCCCAGTGCCGAAACACAGCCTTAGGAACATTTTTTCCGTTATCTCGCCGTCGCCGGAGGAATTCAGTGTTATTACGTCATTGGATGCTTGGCGGAATTAGTGTGGTGGGGCATTATTCTCCTCGGATTATAACCAGCTATCTATAAAACATTCGTGCATTTTTACACGAATCATGTAAACTCATTGCTGCACACTCGGGTCATGTAAGTCGCCAAGTGCTTTAGTTGTTTGTTTTCGTCTGCTATGACCTTTTAGTCACATAACTCAATCAGAGTCCTAACCTAAACCAATCAATGACCTAACTTAACTTAACACAGTCAACGTTCCATCAACGAACTAACTTAACTCAAATAATAACCTAATTTATACTAACTCAAGTAACGACCGAATCTAACTGAACTCAATCTATGACCTAACCTTATCTAACTCAATCAATGACCTGACTCAAATATGACTCAATCAACGTCCCAAACTAACATAACTCAAGCAACTACATAACCTAACTCAATTCAAATTCAACCAACGAAGGAGATTAGCTAGGGTCAATCAATGACTTAACCTAACCTAAACTAACTCACTCCACGACATGATCTAATCTAACTCAATCAACGACCTAACTTAATCTAAGCCAATCAACGTCCTAAACTAACCTAAACCAAACAACTACCTAACCTAACCCAACTCAAACACCTTATTAACCTAATCTAACTCAATCAGCGACCGAGAATAACCTAAACCAATCAGCTACCAACGTCGCAAAGGCTCGATGTTATTTTCAGCCTCGAAGGACCACCGTGAGAGGAAGCCCCCTCGGAAATACCCCTCTCTTCTTTCAAGACCACGTGTGCCCAGCGTGAGAATTTTAGAAAGTTCGAGGAAGAATCCCTCCCTCGCTTAATCACCCGTTACAGTGGGTTTGCTTTCGGACACTACTCACCCCCCACCCCCTCCTCTGCGATATCACCGTGCGCAGCCATATTAACCCAATCCTCATATCACGAGGCAAGTTTCATTGTCTGGAACGACGCGTTATCATAAAATGTGTTTGCTTAGACTGGCGCCAAGATTTCTCCAGGGACCGCAAGGACTTGAGGCGTCTATCGGATCAACCACCCGGGTATTTAACCCGAAGCTCACCATCTCTCGAGGAGATCGAAAGCCCGCCATCCACTCCGTTTAGACTGCCGTCTGTTTCCCGTAAACCCCTGTAACCCGTTGTCGTACTTCGTCGAAGATCTAACCAGCAGATCTACCTTCTTTAAGCTTTGGCCCCTGTTCAGAGGAATGCTATCGAGCACTCTTCTCCCCGGAGAGTTGTGCGGCCCTATCATATTCACCACCCCTTCAAGATTCTCGTTCTTTCGAGACCGAGACTCCCTGTCGATCTTCAGAATCGTCTCGAATTGAGCTTACGTCTCTCTGGAGCAGAGAAAATCTCATTCTTTATCACGAAGTAATCCAACCCCGTCTTCGAGCCCTCCTCGTCAGGAATCCCCGAAGTATCTTCGTGAAGACCTGCGCCCTTGTCGTGCCCCACCCCTCCAATTCGCTCGCGCTTTAATGTAAAGCGATCTTGTATGGTAATCCACAGATTACCTCATTAATCCTCACTTAATTCATTTAACTACCATAAGTAATTTATTCACCCCTCTCGTATATATATATATATATATATATATATATATATATATATATATATATATATATATATATATTGCCCCTTTTATTATATATACATTAAAATTATATTTTGGGGTATTGTCTTTATATATCCTTTGAACTGCAACTTGGCAAGCCTTTAATCAAAACCCGGTCAACCGTAAATCGCGCTCTTTATTAATCGCCCTTGAACTATCTCAAGCGGCCTGTGGTCAGCTGTCTGCCCGTGCTTGTGTACGACTCTGTGCGTCGAGCTCGTCTACACAGGCATATCTCGACACTTTGCTTTGTGACAAGGTGCACCATCATGCGGAAAATTACAGTTATCATACATCAATTGGTCCTGAATCTTTTGGGAAAAGGAGTGATAAAAAACGTTTTGTTGCCATTTTGAATTCATGGCAGTGTTTCCGGGTGAAATTATTAGTGCTGCAGTTTCCTTAGATGAGAGTCTTTTTCCTAGTGTAATTTGCTTCCCGATAGTAGCGTTGCCTTCCAAGATCCACACCAATAGAATTATCTGTGAATGGTCCAGAGAGCATGATGTTGAAGTGGAACTCATTGATTGTCTTCTAAAATTGCCGCAACTTATCATTTTCCAACATCTATAATTTGTAGATATATAAAAAAGGTAAATAGCCGCTTTACTCTGGCAGCGTCGTTGAAGGAACTGAAATAAGTTTTGATTTAAGAATGGTTTAAATTTCAAGTAACAACTGATAAAAAGTTGTAAAAGTCAAATTATCGATGTGGTTAAACAATTAATGCTGCCAAAGGACAAACTCTATGTAAAATAATAGAATTTGCATTAAGCAGTAAATTTCCTTTATTTTGTCCATCCCCTGTTTATTTTCATCACATTTATACTTCCTTCATCTTAACTAGTTTATTGATCTCTTCTTGCAAACTATCTCTGTGAGATGAGATGCCCTCGTCGGTCTTCGCTTTATTAAACAAAACACACGCTATCTCTTTGATTTTCATTTACCCCCAACGCTACATTCAATACACTATTTCCTCAACAACTATAAATAAAAAGTCTGTACTCTCATGGTGGGGGGAGCTCTTTCATAAGCATTTTCAGGTACGGTTCATCACACGCTTTAAACCCCTTCTTGCTCCTCGTCTCTTACTAGGGATCACAAGGAGATAAACCGCCCCCAAAACTATATTTGAAGATAAACGCCCCAACATTTCTCACCTGAGTTTCCTGGTGTTCCCTGGTTGAGTCTGGTTGTTTGGGTTCAATGGTTTTATTAAAAGATAAAGTGTTCATGGGTGTTATATAGTTTAGGTCAGGTGGATTTGGTTTCATTAGACGATAAATTATCTCATTTTGTATGTTTGGTTATGTGGTTTAGGTCTATGCATCTCAGACGATGAAGAGGTGTAGGTCAAATATAAGCCACCCCACTTTTTCTCATCTGAAGTTAAGCCACCCCACTTTTAACTGCGGCGAAGCAAGCCGGTCTATGGGTCATGCAAATCTCGTGTTGTGTTCATCTTTTTTCAACGAGTCGCTGGTTCGATGTAGCCAGCTAAAACCAATGATACCAAAGGTAATTAAGGTCACTGAGTTCAAATATGATTTAAGTTGATCACCAAGTGGCACCACTTAGTAGCTAGAGATGCTAAATCGTCCATTTTTTAGAAATATGAAGGTCAAATCAATGTCACAAGGGGTAATTGATGTTTCTGACTCTAAATCTGATGTCAGCCAACCACCAGATTGAGCCACTTAGTGGTTAGGTATCTCAATTGGCCATTTTTTCGCAGCAAGTCCACTAGATCATGTCTCTCTAGTTTTTCACCTGAAGTTAAGCCACCCCATGAAAGCTAGAGGTGGCTTATCCACATGCTACCGCATTAAAAAAACTAGTCGTAACACACATTCATCAACCTGGTAATTATCTGTCTAACAGCAAATATCTGTTCTATATCATTCCCTCATTCCATAAAACACGAGTCTCTATAATCTCCTCGTATTTTTGTGTTAATCAGTCCTACTTTGCCCTGCTTTTATTCTCACAGATTTTTACTCACAAGAATGGTTCAATTTTAGTTCTAATCTCACCAGACAAACTCTTGATGCAGTGATTTTTTTCCGCTAGACATTTACACATGTGTCTTTAAATTCATCATTCTATCATTGGGGTCAATGTAATCTTTGCTATTCATTCTAATCTTAAATAATTCTTATCACAGTTTCTCACGCCCAGCAGTGCAGCTAAACGCATGCCGGGTCTCGTCACTAACTTTTCACTTTAGTGAATTAGCATAATGTGCCCGGTGAGCTGTCTGTATCTATAAGACGATGGATCTGTTCCTGCGGCCATTACGTTGTTCGCTCATAAATAACGGTCATTCACGCGTGCGCGTAAACTGCCGGGTGGCGTGGTAAAATGTTTACTTATTTTGAGTATATGATATTATAGAGAGAGTGCGCAACTCTCCTGAATCTGCCTTCACCCTACAAATAATAATAATATTCAGCGAGAAAAGATATTTTTGTGCCAAAATATAAGAATTTCAAACAATAGTATCTGTATATATTTCGGACAGGATTTTTTAGCCCGGGAAACGCGGGGTATCTAAGCGAGTAATTAATGAGAACCGAAGCTTTGAGAGAGAAGGACTTTATTAGACTTGTCACTCCTTGTTAATATTGTTTTAATCTTATATTTCCGATGGCTGACACGAGCTTCAACAGTTTGGAAGAGATGCTGATTGCAAGTGTATGTACTCATGATCGTGTGCATTCTGGCAAGATCATGGAGGATGCGAGACATGACTTCACTGCAAGATTCGGCAGACTAGCCCCTTTGAAGGTGACGATTCTGCGTCAGGAACATAAACTGTTTCTTACAGGATCAATTTAGGACAGACCGAGGACTGGAGGAACCTCAACGCGAAGGGCACATGCGCAGAGGAGGACGCATCTGTGCTACGATCACCCTCGAAATCACTGCGAAAACGCTCTTCCGAGCCAAGAATTCCGAAAACCACAATGTTAACACACATGACAAAGGATCTTCATTTCGAAATCGTTGAGGCCAACATTCGTCAACGAACTAAGTGAAAACGACATGGACAGAAGACGTGTGGCATGTGTGAACGGTTTGCTTAATGTGTTTCCATCAATCCCACAACGTGGAAAGGTGTTTTCTCCGATGAATGTGCAGTTTCCTGGAGTGGCCGAGGTAGAAATATTTATTTCAGGAGCAAAGAAAATCCGCACTTTCACGGGGAACTGAAGCACAACCCACTCATGTGATGATTTGGGCCACTATATCGAGTAAACACTTGAAATGACCCTATTTATTCGAGGGCTCTGTTAACCACTACTCATACCTTGCCATGTTGAGGGAGTGGTTTGTTCCAAAACTCCAGAGGTTGAATGTGGATTTGAATGATTGTTGGTTTCAACCAGATGGTGCTCCTCCCTACTATTCCATCAGTCCCAGAAGTCCAGACATCACGTCCTGCGACAACGCTCTGTTGGGTATTATCAAAGAAAGTATCACAAGAGCGATACCAGAATACTCAACAGTTGAAGGACGCCGTTCGGGCAGCCTTTGCAATAGTTACGAAAACACAACTTCGTAACATATCACAGAGGACATGACACCGCATCATTTTGTACTACGAAAATGATGGTATTCATAAATACCTTCTTGATGTGTGACAGTGTCAATGAAATTGAATACATTAAAACCAGTACATGAGTTTGATCATCACTAACTCTATAATTTAAGAAGGGGATTTTTTTGAGTATTTGAATAATAATTTCATCTTAGTTTGGTTATGACTTATGCTTTTTTACCAAAGTTATTTCTAATGATTCTTTTATAATATCAAAAAGCAAAATGGTGAAGTTCAAAAATAAATATAAGTATCAAAATTTTGTGAATTTTTTAAAACCCAAAGAATTACAAATGGTAAAGTTCAGAAAATTTATTTTTATATATCTTCTTCTTCTATAACTCTATATTTTAGCAATGTGATATTTTGAAAGGGAAAAAATTTAGGTTAGAGTTCTTTTTTAAAATTATTATAATTGGCGAAGTTCAGAAAATTTATATAAATTTGACCATGGCTGCTTTTTTTTAGATTTTAATTTTAATCTTAGTAGCAAAGCGCAAGCTCCCCCCATAGGGTGGGGGGGAGTGGCGAAGCCATTGCCTGGTATTACTATATTGTTTCTCTATTGAAAGTGAATACACTAAAACATGTGTTTGATATAAAGTTAAAGTTTGCTGGTTTAGTCCTCTATCAAGAGCTATGTAGCTTCTCAAGCGGACCTCAACCAGGGCAAGCCCCAACTCCCAACCGTGATGCTCAGTCACAGTGGTAACCTCCCTAGTAAATAGTGTCAGCTTAAAAGAATCCAGACGGAGATTCAAACTGCCGACCCAGCGATTGCCGGGCAAGCGCGATAACAACAATTTATCTTATTACTTTTCGGCATGGGGTGACAAGACTTTCGGATCACCCTGTAATGGACTAGTTCAGGAGCATCACGCTTCATCCTTTAGCTGTATAAAGACTGACAAAATATTCCCTAAACATCTTCATTTTATAAAAAAATGAGAGAAAGAAGAGAAAATAACTTAAACTAGAGAGAGAGAGATAGAGAAAAGAGCGAGCTAGAAGGAGCTACAAGGAAAATAAGTACCCTAGAAGACCTTACGGTCCATACAAGGAGGATACTTTTGGCGCAATCCTCGAAGATGTCCGTTGGCAACCTCGAAGATCACTCGCGAGGATCTTAACGGTGATTTCGCAAGACTTTATCTAGTCTTAACTTGAACTCGTCAACAGATTCACTCTTGACAACTTCCGTCGGAAGTGCGTTCCAACTACCACAGATACTGTATGTGAAGAATTTCCCACAGAGATCACGGTGTTATCGCTTCAGTTCAAGTTTGTAGCCGTGATTTCTTGTTCTTCCCTCGCTGAGCTAAAGAATATCCCCATAGTCCAGTCTGTCGAAGCCTCAAGGTATTTTAAATACTTCGATAAGCTGACCACGTAGTCTCTGGGTCTCCAGCGAGAACATATCTAATTCCCTTGAACTATCTTCGTAACTTTTATGTCTGATAGAGAGAATGAGTTTGGTTGCCCTGGCTTGCACGCGTTCCAATCTCGCCATGTCCTTTCGAAACAAAGGACTCCTAAATTGTACGGCATACTCCAGGTGCGGTCGGAAGAGGGAGTTGTACAGACACAGTACTATCTCCTTGTTCCGATATCCAAACTGTCGCTTTATATACCCTAACATCCTTTGAGCTTTATTAATCACCTCAATACACTGTTTCGAGAACTTGAGGTCACTGGTGATAGATACACCCAAGTCATTTTCAGTGTATGTGGATTCAAGAGCAGTGCCCTTAAGGATATAGGGTGATTGGGGATTTCGGTGGCCGATATGCATCACTTAGCATTTGTTTAGGTTGAAAGGCATTTGTAACGTATCAGACACTCCCCAATCTTTCGGAGATCATCTTTCAGGCGGGCAGTATTTCCATCCTTTGCAACGTTCATACAAAGCTTGGTATCGTCGGCAAATTTAGAAATCTTGGCAACCATGTCACCGTCCATGTCGTTTACGTAGATGATGAATAGTAGTGGTCCCAGGACAGAACCTTGAGGCACTCCGCTAGTAACGGACACCTACTCAGAAGCCTGTCCATTCAACATCACCCGCTGCCGTCTGCCATTTAGCCAGTTCTCTATCCAGCCTGATACTTTTTCGTCTATGCCCAATGTCGTAGAATTGCTCATAGTCTGGTCCAATAATTATTCTAGTCCTTGATCTGGACACACCGCTTTTGTTTAAGTCGATGATATTGACCCTATGACTCAATCTACGATCATATATATATATATATATATATATATATATATATATATATATATATATATATATATATAATTAGTAGGCTTTAATTCCTACTGAACGTGCGAAAGCTGGTTAGAGGCGGGTTGTGCCGTAGCCAGGATTCTCACTATAAAAGTCCCACATATTACTGGGGGAAGGTTTGTGATTGTTTAATTCTAAGAGTGCATAATACAGGTTGAATAAATTAGCCAAAGGGATTGTTAATTAAAGTTTTGCCAAGGGTACTCCGAAAAGGAAGAGCAACAAATAAACACACGTACAGAAAATAAACTTTACTTTACATAAACGGGCAAAATTAAGGATTAAATATTAAACACTGACGTTAAGCGTCTAGATTTATAATGACTCAATGGGAGTATCAATCACTGTTAATTAAATAGGTAATTTAAGAATAGAGAGACACTGGGTTTACAGATTACCATTAATTGTGATGGATTGGAGAGACAAATACTCAGGTCCAGACGGGGTGGTTCGGGTGGCGTTAACATGAGTTCTCGGGGAGAGGGGGGATAAGACGACGGGTTCGGGGCTGCTGCCTGCCATTCCGGTTAGTTCACTCCTAACTGGATGTGACACTAAAAAATAGTAACTTCCAGTAACTACTTGGATGTTCCTTTTCTTTATCAAGTTACGTTGATCAACAGAGCGTACTCTTCTAATCACACACTCTGCGGGGCGGGATTTACTTCCAGGGACACTTTGAGAAAGCGACCAAGTTATCTCGGCGGCGCGTTGACAGTCGATACGTTACGGCAACGACTCTCGTTCAACGTGAGAGTTACGCGTTACGCGAGTTGGTTTGGGACACTGCTCTAGAGAGAGGAACGGCGATGTTATTTATATCGCGGATTGTGGGAAATCGAGAGAGAGATTCCATTCACGACAATTCGCTTATCGTAGCGCCTTCTGGGCAATCTCCATGGTATCATAAAGAAGGCAAATAGAATTTAGGCTTCTCTTTGAGATAGGCTTTCCTGTCACCAGTCGGGGGAATGGTGGGGGGAGAGAGAGACGAGACGAAGGTCAACTCAAACGACAAATTTCTTTCGTTCCCACGATTGTCTGGCGGCATGCGAGTATGAACGTTCCATACCCTCACACCCAGCGCTCGCACTTTTCGGAGAAGGCGGTGGTGTGGTACCTTATCAAAGGCTTTCTGAAAGTCTAAGTAGACCACATCTACCACCTTGACCCGATCGTGCTCATTAAGGACGAAGTGGAAGAATTTCACAAGGTTAGTCAGGCATGACCGTTGCCTTCGGAAGCCGTGCTGGCAACTCCTCAGTAGCAGCTTTGACTCTAAATGTGACGTAATTTTGTCCACCATCATGCTTTTCATGAGTTTACCGACTATCGAAGTCAGACTGATAGGTCGGTAGTTCGACGGTTGGCTACGGTCTCCTTTCTCGAAGATAGGAGTCACCTCCGCTTCACGCCAGTCTCTAGGAACGCATTCGGTCCGGATTTACATGTTGAAGATTGCGCTCAGGTGTCTTTGACACTTGATCGCGCACTTATTTCAACACTAGGTAGAAACCAATCCGGCCAGGTCATTAGGCCTGTGATCTTCTTTTTTATTTCTCCTTCTGTGAAGTGCATATCCTCCAACTTTTTCCCCGAGTAGGAATCCATTGGCTGGGGGATGGGACCACACTCTTCAGTAAACACTGAAGAGAAGTATTCGTTGAGGAGGTTAGCATTTTCTGCATTTAAGTGTTTTAATGCCCCCTCCTCATTCTTCAAAGGGTCATTCATTCGACGGATTGGTTTACGGCTGTTTACATATCCAAAGAACTCCTTGGGATTCTCTTTATAGAGTCCCCACTCGGAGTTCCTCAACCGCTTAGCCACCCTTATGCTGGACTTCACTCTTCTGGATAGCCTCCGGTATTCGTCAAATTTACCCGAGATCTTCGATTGCCGGTACATATTTCTCTTCTCCCTAAGCAATTGGCAGATTTCTCGAGTAAATCACTTCGGTTGAACAAAAGACCGATGGGGACATTTCAGATGGATGAGACGCGATTGAAGACTCATGAATGTGGTTTTGAAACTGTCCCACGAGTCTTCAACAGCCTCGCACACTTCTAGCCTCGCGTCAGTCAGACCAGCACGTAGACCTGTAAATTATGCTCTTCTCAAATCAAGTTTCCTCGATTTACTAGTTGCAGGCTCTGCCTTGGGGACTTTGACGCCAAGTCTAATTAGTCGGTGGTCAATGCCACCGAGCTCTTCGCCAACAGAGAGGTACTCGACGATGTCATCCTCAGAGGTGAAAACCAAGTCGAGGATATTGTCTTCTCTCGTTGGCTCTCTCACCCATTGAGACAGGAACTCGTTGTTCGCAAACTCCAGGAGTAGTGCGTTCTCGCCACAGGGTTCTCTGATTTCCCAGTCAACTTGTGTGTTGAAATACCCCATGACGGTACACACTCTGTCTTTTACAATTTAGCCCAACAGCTGGTACAGACTCCTGTCCTGTTCTAAGAGTTGGGCAGGGGGTCTATAAAGCACTAGGGTCCTGTATCTGACAGGGCCTATCTCTAGGTCAACACCTAGTAGTTCATGGTCAGATACGATGTTGCATTCCGTCGAGTTGAGAGTATCCTTGACATACAACATCACACCGCCACCCTCTCAGGAAGAGCTGGTAACCGGGAATCGTGAATTCACCTTCAAAATCTCGGCTTGAGGTTTTTATTCACGACTCCGTTATGGCCACCATCTCAGGTTCTTCTGTTGCTATGAGGCCACGGAGCTCAAGAAACTTATTCCTGATCGACCTCGCATTGAACAGAACTTTTTGGGAGTCATCCAGTGTAGGAGCATCCCTACAACCACCCGTCTTCGAGTTTTCAATCTGCAGTCGTCCACGGCTCCCATGACCGTGCTGAAAATTTTCTCACTGGGGCCTACTTTGCCTCCTCGGAGGTAGAGGTCATTGCCACTCATCATCAGGGCAACGACTGAATTCTAGGAGATCTGAGATTTCTCAGCCTCTACCCTGATGTGGTGGTTTCCCCGTCCTGGCTGGCAGCATACCTTCACACTAGTGCGAAGGCGGGCAGCTAGCAGGGGCTGCAAACCTCGTGCTTGAGAATTGCCCACAAGGATAACCCTCGGACATTTGCATGCAGAGGTTTGAGGCTTTCCTTCCGGAAGCGAACTCTCGGTTCCATCTTTCTTCTCCATCTTATTTTTCTTGCTCGAATTTTTCTTCTTTTTCTTTTTCTTATTGGTCTTTCCTCCCCTATCTTCCTTTGCTATACACTCTTCTGTTTCTACCTTTACTTCTTCTGCTTCTACTTTATCTTCTGTTTCAACTTTATCTTCTGTTTCAAATTTCTCTTCTTCCTGTTTCTTTCCCTTCTTTTTCTTTTTCTTCGCTGGTTTATTCGTAGCATGCAGACCTAGCTCTGGGGGTAATACTGCAGATGAGTGTTTGCTACAGAGCTTGAGGTTAGCTCTGCTATCCTGACCACGAGCCTGCGAATCAGTCCGCCGTGTTCCAATTCCAGGCTGTTTATTTTCTCCTCCAACTTCCTAGACCTCTCCTCGGAAGCCGTGCATGTTTCTTTTAACTCCTTAATTTGGCCGTTTAGAATGCAGTCGGTGCAGGAACTGGCCGGGTGGCATTTTAAATAACACCCATCCGGAAAGTCCACGCACCACTTATCTATCTGGCATATTGCGCACGTATATTTGAGTGCTCCTGGTCCTTTCTTGCCGGTCATTTTGAACACTTTATGACAGTAGAAGCTTTGCGACCAATCAGTAAATAAAAAAGAAGGGTGGCGATTTCGCCCCGCGTGAGTCGCTCCGCCTATCGATCGGAGACGTTTCGGATCTTTCAGAAGGCACGCTCCATGTGCTCCTGTTCGTCTGACCGAGTCGTCAAACCTCGGCGTGCCATGGCTCCCAACCATGCAGCACTGAATGTCCCCGAAGGGGCCATCGATTTCTCACAAGGTGAACAACGGAGCACACCCCGTACTAAACTCCTACTAGTTCCCTTCACGACGGCCAAGATCTCGGAGCAACGTTCAATGGATATCCCGCCACACCAAGGAACTCGACCCATGGCTTTTTATTGGCCTGGCAACCAACATGGGAACAAAGGGCCGTCACCTCGGACCGATGCTACCAGAGGCACCCGTCAACGGTCACTGGTAATAGTCAATAATTACGCGCCAGGGAAGGGGTTAACGGGGCACTACCCTCATCCCATTCATCGTTCTCTAACTCCTAGGACATCTCTAGTCCTAGTCTCTCGCAACCAGTGAGCGTCGATTGGCGTTGTTTATAGAGGTTCCTATTATATGAAAAACTTTGCCTCCTCATTAGGGAGTCCCTTAGCCCCTGTTTCTTGCTGTCTCTTCATGGAATATTTTAAATCCGAATTATGCCCCAATATTTTACTAATTAATCTCTTGCGTTATGTAGACGACCAATTTTTACTATGGCTCGAAAGGGCTAATTTTAATTATCTTACCCAACTTAATCATTTTCATTCCTCCATTAATTTGAAATTTGAATGTGAATATAACTTCACTCTCCCCTTTCTTGATGTGTTCATCTACCGGGGTATTAATTCTAACTCTCACCAATTTCCTGTTTACCGTAAACTTATTCATTCAAATGCTTATTAGATTCATTTTTTACTCATATCAATCAAATAAAAAAATCAACTCTTTCCGTGTTTATAGAGCATGTGCTAAATTCATTAATAGAGAAAGAGATAACATTAATACAATTTTTTATAGTGTTTAAAATCCAGCATTTCTCATTGAAAAATCACATTTTCAAGCTAGAAAAACATTCTATCGCAATTTAAATTAAAAGAACACTAATCCACCCACCATCAGCAGTAATGAAACTAACCCCCAGTACACTGTTCTCTCTTACTGACCCTCTCTCAAACGGATTAATCGTCAATTAATAAATTCCAAGCTCAAGATAGACTTTAGCTATCCCAACTTCATCAATCAAAAATGAACTAATCCAGAATAGATCCCCATCCTAGAGTAAAGAAGGCGTTAATAAAATAACCTGTAAAAAATTGCTATGAAATGTACATGGGACGAACAGGTGGATATATAAACAAATATTCTGTGCGCACCGCAACCTGTCTAATGCAATCTTTCAACATATGTCTGTGATCAACCACAGTGTCGATTGGGACAGAAAGAAATATATATATATATATATTTATAATATCATACAGGAAAATGAAAGGCGGATTCCAAGTACTTTCGAACTTGTTCAGTTCATTCCTTGAGAATGAGCTGAACAAGTTCGAAAGTAATTGGAATCTACCCTTCATTTTCCTGTGAGATTTTTTAGGATTCATTGCTCTACTCACGTGCCCTTTGTGAGTTTCTCGTCTCTCTCTCTCTCTCTCTCTCTCTATATATATATATATATATATATATATATATATATATATATATATATATATATATATATATATATATATATATATATATATATATATATATATATATATATATATATATATATATATAAAGAGTGTTCCATTAAGACGGATCGCAGTCAGTTAGCAGTAAATATACATTGCAAAGAGAGAGAGATGTCCGGGTGAAGCAACATCAAGCCAATGTACGTACTCACAGTCAACAATCTGCGCCTTTTCTACATATGTACAATCTTAACCATAGCATTAACTGGCACAGTGCCAAACCATTCATAAAATGCAGTAATTATATTTCGAGAAATATATTAGAATGTATCTCCATTAACGCGTTCCCAAATTTCAACCTTAGCCCTGGTTTGTTCACACTAGACCCCATTATCACTACATACATAAAATATCAAATAAAGTTGTTTCAGGATTTTGTACCCTCTAATTAGGGTTCCACTATATAAGGCAATGTATGTATGTCCAGCCTCCTGTTCATTCCTTGAAAAGGTTTTTAAGAATGGAATCGTTTTTCACTTTTCCTTTGTGGGTGTATCTGCATATATATATATATATATATATATATATATATATATATATATATATATATATATATATATATATATATATATATATATATATATATATATATATATATATATATAATGACTGAGTTAAGCGACAGGTAGTTGAATCTGCACTAATCGATTATCTCTCAAATTTTAATGTGTCGAAAGGGAATTTCAAATTTAATCCCGTGGTCAGGTCGTTTTTCGCATCCCAAATAGGTATTACCAAAACCTTAAGAAGAGTCAGCCTCTCCTTATAAATATTGCCTTCATGTTTGAAGTTATCTTCTCTTCTCTCTCTCATTTTGTACAGGGTGAGGCACGTAGCCTGACCCAGAATAATTTTTTATTTTATTAAAAACGAAGTAGTTATTTCGGTTTTGTAGAATTTTGTTTTAATCTGGGTCGGGTTTCTTTTAAGTGGGCCACATTGTTTAAAGCAATGCGTTAAGGTGATATTTTGTCAGTCTTTGTACATCTGAAGGATGTAGTGTGATGTTCCGGAACTAGTAGTATACTTGTGATCTAAAAGAATCGTTCTTTCTCAAAGTTTTTGTTTCTTTTTCATTTCTTTTTGTTTCTCTCTTTCATTTAATTTTGAATTCTCTTTCATTTCTTTTTATTTCCCTTTCATTTATTTTTATTTCTCTTTCATTTCTTTTTATTTCTCTTTCAGCTCTATTTATTACTCTTTCATTTCTTTTTATTCCTCTTTCATTTCATTTTGGTTTCTCTTTCATTTCCTTTTGATTTCTCTCTTATTTCTTTTTATTTCCTTTTGATGTTTCTTTCATTTCTTTTTAATTTCTCTTTCATTTTTGTTTCCATATCAACTTGCTAATTCTTTTTCCATTTTATTTTCTACCCTTCACTACATTTCCGTTTCTCCTTCTTACACCCACACAAGGATGAGCATGGTGCAACATGGCCAACATCCTCCAGCTCACATCTGGAGGACTTGGTGCTTCCAGCCCCATGTCCCCGAGGTGGATCTCCAACTATATCCCTTCTCTTACTTAAAACCAAGAGGCAAACACCAGCGAGGGCATCTCCGCCAGAAAGTTTGTAAGAAGAGATCTGTGAAATTGAACGAGAGAGGAAGTGAAAATGTGTGGGAAATATACAGCTGCAGATCATCCTACAGACATTGGGGCCATGAGGCTAGACAGTCCATGTTGCAACACGGTTGCCCATGATATACTTTACACTTCCTCTCGCAGCTGTGGCAATATATCTTCCACGCAATACACTTCCTCCACCTTATCATCTTTTGTCGGAGATGCCCTCGTTTCATTTTTGCTTTTTTAGTGTTAAGTAACAAGACCAACCCAACCGCTTCTTAAATTTCCCCACTCCAACCACTACTTCTCTAACACCAAAAGTGAAGAAGAGGGAATGAAAGTGAGCTTTCTTTGGTCAAAACACGAAAGAACAACAGTGATAATGAATAAAAGTGAAAGTGAGTGATAATGACCAGAATAAAGAATACTTCGAGCACGCTAGATACTTGGTGTGAAATAGAGTAAAGGTGTGATAAAGCTTCTAGAAACGGGTTAGTACTAAAGCGAATTCTAGAAATGCTTATGAAGAGCACTATAAGTGAAGCAAGTCCCAATTCACTATCGCATTCATATGAACAGTTTATGCATTCTAGATCTCGTGTTCTTTTTTGCACTACCTCGTCCTTGAAGATTTAGAAGGTTGTCCTCAAGATTTAGGGTTGAGAATTTTTCTTGTCTTAACATTTCTGGTCATTGTTGATCATTTTCACCATTCTTATTTATCCTTTTGTTCACTATATCAATTTCTTTATGCCTATTGAGGACATGATCCCAACTAGTAATTGTTAGTTCAAGGTCAGATTGAAAGAGGTGAGCTGGGGTTCTTGGTGCTATTGGTTAAATAGAGGTGACACCTGGTAGAGCAGAGAGGAAAGAAAATAGATTGCCAAAGTGAAGTCAAAGGAGGTATTGGGTGAGTGAGTAGTTTTTGGTACTTACATGAGTGGTTGGTTTGGTCCTGGAGGCTCACTTTCTTTTCCTGAGGCCATGGTGTCTCTTGTGGTAAGGAGGTTTGGAATTTCCTGATTACTTTTAAGACACTGAGGCTGAATTTATAATTCTTGGATATGCGCCCTCTATAATGACTCTCAGTTATGTGGTCTGCCCAAGAATTAGGGGGTGAGACCGGGATGAGTAACTTCCACGCGTACGCTTCGACCGTTAAGGGATTTACATTTAAATATTCAAACTGGCGTAAGTTCCCGCGTTATCGGATTAAGCTAAACGTGAACGGCAGTTGGCAGTCAGAATACTCCCTGCGTCCCTTCTTCTTTTCCCTTGGGGTGGAAGATTCTCTCAACTCTCAGATGGAAAAGGTGAAAAATCCCCCTGGATGACGAGTTTGATAAACGACCCGCTCGGACCCGTTCAAGCCAGTGGCGAAAACTCAACAAGTCGCGGTTTTCGAAGACACACGGCACGGGGACGTTCATCCTTGCCGCCATGGCGTAGTTCATCGCGGCTCCGACACCCACCCAGCTCTCCCTACCCCTGTTACGCTTCGCCTTCTATCGATCTGTACCTCCCTCCCCATTTCCACACCGCCCCAAGATACCCCCGTGTCTGCGCACGTGTCGCCCTTGAAGACCGTTCCCGCCCACACGGAGGCGTATAACGTGTCCCTCAAATACGCAGGGGGAGGTGAGGGGTATATCCGCCCTTACTAGAACTATTCCTTAACCTTATTTACTACAGCGCCTACCTGAAATCTCCTCCTGGTTATGGTTGGGAAATAATGCAGGAGGGGGAAAAGGATGATTCATCTCCAAGCTGTGATTAATTTGTCTTGCGTTTACGATGGTACTCGGCGCGGGGAGGGGGGGATTATTTATGACACCTTAAAGTATGTGTGGGGAGGGGTGTTAGGTAAAAGAGGGGGAATATGGACGCAGCTACTGTTCAATCGTACATTTACTACCTCCTATGAACAAAATTGTAGGAAGGAAGGAAGAGGTTATATTATTTGAAAGCTACAAATCAGATTTTTATCAGTTGACTCACAAATCCAAAAAAACAATGGAATTATTTTTCAATTTGGGGGTAGGGGGAAGAAACTTGTTCTTTTTTAGCTAAATTATAAACAAGAAAAGGGGGTTGGGAAGCATACACACGATATGCCAAACTGAATAAAAGAAAGAGTGTTAAAGGAATATAAAGAGATAAGAGAACGCTCCCAATTTGATTCGTCTTTCATTGTGAAAAGAGGAAGGGAACGGACAAACACATAATGAATACCTCAATTATAGGGACACTGAAGGAATATAGATTCGCCAAGAACTGATATGATAGACCAAACACAAGAGAACTTTTTTTCGGGAAATTGTTTTACTCATTACAACACACCGAGAACTTAAGAAAACAAAACATCACACTAATCATAGAGGAAAACTGCGGGACGCCAGCAATGGAACAAGTCGGTCGTGGCGTCCGTCGACAAGCTGCTTGGATTCAACGTCGAAGGACGAGATACACGGAAAGTAATTGAAGGACACCTCAGTTGCCGCATGACTAAGACCACAAATCTACTTGCCTTATTAATTTACACCTATCAATTTAGTCGCCTTGTTTCCTGCTTTCGCCCTTAATGATTTGGACCTTTTCTTTGTTTAGGTCTGTTTATGTTCCTTGAAGAGTTAATGAAGGACTCACTTTGGTTGTGACTCTGTATTGACCTTCAATAATTGGAGCATCGTTTCTCCTGCGAGTTGGAGTAAGGGACTGAGGAGAAATAGGTGTTATCAAATGGTGGGGACAGGAAAGGAAATTCCATGAGTCACATTGAGGAACGGTTGCCTCACTTATCCCACGCAAGTCACTGCCAGCGCCCCACTCCGAATGGCGAACAGCACGAAGCACCAGCAAGATGAGCAGAACACCAGAGGAAGATGAGAATTCGAATACCTCCCAGTGTATCATGCACTCATTCTTACTAGCTTACCATCCCTCAAAAGACAATGGCGTACAACTTGTATCCCGCATTGCTAGGAACACGGACACACGGATAGATAACTGTCTTCACGATATAATGGCACACAAGTGCGTTCATACATTTTCAGGCACACACGCGCAGAAGTGCCTTTAAGATAGAATGAAGAACAAGAATTTTTTCGTATTTTCAAGGTATGCACATACACGCGTACATACCCATATACGTGCGCGCAGAAGTGCTTCTTATGCGCGAGCTTCTGTTGAGTGGCGAAGCGAAATTAATACACAATTAACGCGAGGTCTCATTCGCATGTTTGCGAGAAGACGTTGAAACCTCATGAGGAGAATACGTGGAGAGAGTAGGGTTCATAGTCTCTTATTGGGGCGAATAAGTGAGAGTAGAATAGGTTTGAGAGGCGTTTATTGGGGGCGAATACGTGAGAGTAGAGTAGGGTTAATAGGCGTTTATTGGGGCGAATAAGTAAGAGTAGGGTTAGGAGGCGTTTAATGGGGCGAATATGTAAGATTAGAGTAGGGTTAAGAGGCAATTATTAGGGCGAATGGGTGAGAGAAGAATAGAGTTAAAAGGCGTTTATTGGGGCAAATACGTGAGAATAGAATATGGTTAATAGGCGTTTATTGGGGAGAAAACGTGAAAGTAGAGTAGAGTTAAGAGGCGTTTATTGGGGGTGAAAACGTAAGTAGAGTAGGGTTAAGAGGCGTTTATTGGGGCGAATACGTAAAAGATGGAGTAAAGTTAATAGGTGCTTATTGAGCCGAACACGTAGGAGTAGAGTAGAGTTAAGAGGTGTTTATTGAGGAGAATACGTGAGAGTAGAGTAGGATTAAGGGGCGTTTATTGGGGCGAATACGTAAAGGGTAGAGTAAGGTTAAGAGGCGCATATTGGGGCGAACACGTAGGAGTAGAGTAAATAGGTGTTTATTAGGGCAAATACGTGATATTAGAGTAGGGTTAAGAGGAGTTTATTGGGGCGAATACATAAAGGGTAGAGTAAGGTTAAAAGGCGGTTATTGGGGCGAATACGTAGGAGTAGAGTAAGGTTGGGAGGCGCTTATTGGGGTGTGTCGAGGTATGCCTGTGAAGACTCGCTCGGCGCAAGGGCACATACACAAGCACGGGCAGATAGCCGACCCTAGGCCGCTTGTGATATGCTTTGGGGCAATAAAAGAGTGAGGGACCGCCTCCTTGATTTTTATACAGATTCCGATTTACGGTTGACCTAGATTTATCTAATGGCTTGCCAAGTTGCAGTTCAAAGGATATATAAAGAACAAGACCCCCAAATATAATTTTAATATATGTTATAATAAATGGGACAATATATATATATATATATATATATATATATATATATATATATATATATATATATATATATATATATATATAAAGGGGGAACAAATTACTCGATAAAGATGTTAAATGTGACAATTTGTAACATGACAGAGTAAGGCGGGAGGAGCAAAATTAACGTTAACTCGAACAAGAGATATTAATTACGATTGAGCGGGAAGTCAATTTAAAAGTGGATGCGGGTGACGATTAACGAGGTAATCAGGGGAGTACAACACAAGATCGCTTTACCTTGATGCGTGGTGTTATTTGAGAGGGGGGAAGATCGACGGCACAGGTCTTGTAGAAGATACTTTGGGGAGTCCTCACGAGGAGGACTCGTAGATAGGGGTTTTGAGTACTTCTTGTTGAAGAACGAGATTTTCTCTGCTCTAGAGAGATGGAATCTCAAACACGAGACTGTTCTGCAGTTCGGAAGGGAGTCTCAGGCACGAAGGAACAGGAGTCTTGAAGGGGATCCGAGATGAGCGAGGGGGGGGCAACAGTTCTGCGGGAAGAAGATGGCTCCATAGCTTTCCTCTGAACAGGGGCTAAAGCTTCACGAATTGAGATCTGCTGGTGAGATCTTCACGCCTAGTTACGACTCGAACAGGGGTTGCGGGACTTCGCGGGGGAACAAACAAAACGGCCTGGGTAGAGGAAATGGCAGACTCTCAATCTCCTTGAGAAATGGCAGACTCAGGGTTAAATAACCAGTTGGCTAGTCTGATAGATAGCCTCAGGGTATGGTCGTCCCTAGAGGATTCTCAACGTCCCTCTATGTAAACTTACTTTGAGATAACGAGTCGGATCAGGGGCAGCGAAGTTTGCCTCATGATATGGGGGTAGGGTTAGTACGGTTGCGCTCGTGGGAGAATAGACACCCTTGGGAAGCATGTGGTAAGAACTCGACGTTATCGCTGGGGATGGGGGAGTGGAAGTGAGGAGCGTCCGAAAGCAAATACAGCTGTGTCGGGTGACTTAGCGCGGGACTGCTTCCTTCTCCAAGATTCTAAACTTTTAACGCTAAGGACCACGTGGTTTAGTTCGAAGGGGGTAAAAGGGATATTCCGTGGGGGGGCTTCCTTTCACACTGGTCCTCCGAAGGCATCCCCTCACACGCCTCCATTTCCGAAGATGACATTTTCCTGATAGGTAGAGGAGGAAAGAGGGCATCCCCAAACATGGAAGGAGTCGTGTATGGGAAAATTTTTGACCTGGGTCTACAGGTGTACAATAGGAGCGGGCATTTAAATTTGAGTCGACACAGCCGTCACCAATTGAAAGAATGACTTTTGTTTAATTCCTGACGCAGGGCATATTTAAAAAGAAAGGTATCGTCGTTAACCAGCGAACAAAAAAACAAAACAAAATAAATAAATACAGGAAATAGTTGAATGCGAATCACAAGAAAATTCAATTTAAATAAAGATTAATTCATGAAAAGGGTAGTGGAACCATATTCAATACAAAAAAATAAAAATGAAACGCAAGAAAATAAAAAATACAAAGGACAAATATGTACAAAAACAATTTTTTTTACAGGGAAGCCAAGAAGCATAAACGTACACAGTTAGGACGGAGTTATAGGATTATTAAAAAGGGGCGAGTACACATACTCAATTATATACACGGGAGTACAAGGCTTAATACAATTTACTTTGCAGAGGGAGGTTACTCGACCGGATTCCTACTTGGACAGTCTGCAACACAGTTTGCTGTCCCTTGTATGTGCACTATTCGGAACTAATATTCCATTAGAAGTAAACTCCCCGCATAAGCCTTTCGTTCTGGCTTTTACAATTCTTTAAATAAGCCAATGGGCGATGATCGGTTTCAATCACGAACTCTTTACCTAACAAATATGTTTTGAATTTCCGCACACTCTACACGATCGCTAGAGCCTCAAGTTCTATTACCGCGTAGTTCCTTTCGCGTGACGAGAGCTTTCGGCTGGCGTACGCAATGGAATAACTATTGCCATCTTCTTAATACTGGAGAAAAATGCAACTGATGCCTTCACTACAAGCATCCGTTCGTATTCTAAACGGTTTGATCGTGTTCGGGAGTCGCAGTATTGGAGCTGACGTTAGTTTTTCCTTCAGCTGACGGAAGTGGGCGGTCGCCTTGGGGTTCCATACGAGGGGGTCCGGGGAACGTTACTTTATCAGGGAGTTAAGGGGGGAAAGCTAAAACGGCAAAATTCGGGACAAAGCGTCTTTAAAAGGATGGCGATCCGAGAAAAGAGCGTAATTGTTTTTTCATACGCGGAAGGGGCATGTCGGCGATGGCCTTCACATTTTCTTGCTGGGGTGCCATTTGATTTTCACCAATGTGGAAACCAAGGTATTTAATGGTGCCGTGGGCAAAATGGCACTTGTTTGCTGGGGCCTATAGTGAGGCCGTGTTCACGAAGCCTATTAGGGAGAGATCGTAGGGAGATTAGGTGTTGGTCCCATGTGTGGGTGGTCATGTAAACGTTATCGAAGTTAAAGGAAATGTTACCTAGCCCATCCAGTATCCTGCATATCATTCGATTATAGTTACTACAGGTAGTAACAAAACCAAAAGGGAGACGCCTAAACTGCATAAGGCCTTTTTCTGTGGGAAATGCGCTGTATTTCCGGGCACTAGCCTTAAAGGGGATTTGATAGTAGGCCTTACACAAGTCTATCTCTGAAATAAACTTAGCCTCTTCAAATGGATGTAGGCTCTGGTCTATCAAAGAGATAGGCTCGGCGTCGAAAACTGTTACGGCGTTCAGTTCTATAAAGTCTACGCACATGCGAAAAGACTGATCCGGCTTTCTGACCATAACAATGGGGGAGGAATAATCCCAAGTGGAAGGTTCAATGATCCCTTATTTTAGCAAGTTTTCTACTTCGGCGTTAAAAGTAGGACGCAAGTGAACGGGCAAAAAGTATGGTTTAGAGTGAATAGGCTCCTGGGTAGTTAGGGCAATATCATGCTCAAAATATAAAGAGCAACTAGGCTTCTCGGAAATTACATCGGGAAATTCAGTCAAAAAAAGAGCCAATTGCGTCTTCTGAGGAGGTTTCAGCTAGGGTTTTAAATCGAGTTCCGGGGCGGAGCTTTTACTGGAACCAGGGAGCAAAGGGAGAGGATAGTTGTTATCAGACTCGATACATACGGTTTGAATTAATTTAAGAGGCTCAGAGCTATAAGAGGCTTCAATTACTGCCTCTTAGTCAAGGGCAATTATACTATTAATGCAGGCGCGGCGGGGATAGCGCTTAAGCATATTAACATGAAACAATTTGTTCACTAAGGGGGGTCTGTATTACGTAATCCACGGGGCCGCGTGCTTCTAAGATTGCAAAGGAGCCTTTCCATTGGGACAAGAGCTTATTTGTCTCCCTGGGTAGGAGGAGCAGCACCTCATCACCGGGTTTGAATCGCCTGTCTTTTGACCTAACATCAAAATAGGTCCTATACTTTTCCAAGTTTAGGTCCGTATTTTTGTAAGCTATATCAGCGCATTCTTCCAAGCGGTTCCTAAGGTCTAACACGTAAGAATACGAGGATTTGATCTCCTCATCCAGACGGGGGTTGGAAAAAGGTTTATTCAATATTCGCATCGGGCTTTGGACGTTTCGGACATACAAAAGCTCGAAGCGGGCCAATCCTAAAGATCTGTGGGGGATTTCTCTGCAAGCATACAGGACAACGACAGGTATCGATGCCTTCTTCGGGACTGAGCATGGCATAACTTTTTTAAAATGGTCTATAGAGTACCATTTAACTTTTAACAGACGCCGTTAGCGGCGGGGTGAAAAGGGGAGGTGAATACGGGCTTGATCATAAGGAGCTTGCCGATGTATTCCATTAGTTCAGAGGTCAACTGTCTACCTCTGTCCGACAAGATCTTCTTCGGGATGCCGACGCGGGGAAAGATAAAAATCAGGGCCTCCGCACAGGTCACGCTATCTATCTTTTTAAGGGGGACTGCGTCGGGGAATCTTGTTGCAAAATTAACAAAAGTGAGGACGTACGAGTGTTTTTCGCTATATGGTGGGTTAATTGGGCCAATCAATTCTATGGCCACTCTAAAGAAAGGCTTCGAGACAATTGAGGTCTTATGGAGGGGGGCAGGTGGAATTCGTCCTTTTGCTATAGTCTTTTGACAAATGTCACATGACCTGCAAAACTCGACAATTTCTATGGGAGCACGGGGCCAAAAGAAATAATGGAAGATTCTCTGGGCTGTTTTATTGTAGCTAAAATGACCAGCCAGTAATCCATCGTAGGCGAGTCCGAGGACTTGGGGAACATATGAACGGGAAATACATAACGACCGAGTTGGGGTTTTATCCTCAGCCGAACTGGAGCGAAAAAGGAGTCCTTCACTAATGAGGTAGGCGACTTTTCTTTGACCACGGGCAGATCCTCGTTTGTCATTTCTTGCTTTTTCCAACATAGGCTAGAGAGTAGGGCATTCCTTTTAGGGCATAAGGGGGTTCTAATGGTACGGGGGGAGCAGTGTCCTTTAGCGCCTAGGCCCTCGTGATGACGGGGTTAGGGGAGATCTGCGGGATCTGGCCGACCAACACGGCGCAGAACTTAATGGGAGCTGCTATCACTTCTGCCCAACCAGTAAAGTATTTACATTCTAGATAGCAGCGGACCACAGGGAGCAGATTTCCACGTCCCATGTAGTCATGGACTACTGCGAATTTATCGGGTCAGGGCCCACTGGAGGGAGCAACTTTTCTGAGACGACGAAGCAAGTACAGCCGCTCTCTCTTGCAAGGGTTGACACTCTGCAACCATTGACAGTTACGTTTTCGAATTTAAGCCCACCGGGGGAGTTTTTGTTAAACAGGAAATTGAC
This sequence comes from Ceratothoa steindachneri, assembly GCA_963969495.1. Taxonomy (NCBI): domain Eukaryota; kingdom Metazoa; phylum Arthropoda; class Malacostraca; order Isopoda; family Cymothoidae; genus Ceratothoa; species Ceratothoa steindachneri. Next base: position 49,085,818 of record OZ018332.1, read on the forward strand.
GTGCTCTCACGGGAAACTACTTGTTGAGGAAGTTGCTGGCGTTTAAGGGTGAGCAGGCGGATGAGAGAGAGAGAGAGAGAGAGAGAGAGAGAGAGAGAGAGAGAGAGAGAGAGAGAGAGAGAGAGAGAGAGACTCATTCGGTGGATTTGCTGATTAAGGGCATAACAGAATTGTGAGTTTTGGGGACAGTAGGTCCTCAATGACCGGGAACACCGCAGGAAAAACACACTATGGGCCTTCGAGAGTAATCCGACGCTGGAGGATTATTTATGAGGTTCTTAATATCCCTCGTTTTCTTTTGGAGGATGGTACTTGGTGGTTATCTGAGAGGGAGGGGGGAACAACGGCACAGGTCTTCAAGAAGATACTTCGGGGAGTCCTCACGAGGAGGATTCGTAGATAGGGGTTTTGAGTACTTCTTTTTGAAGAACGAGATTTTCTCTGCTCCAGAGAGATGAAATCTCAAACACGAGACTGTTCTACGGTTCGGAAGGGAGTCTCAGACACGAATGAGCAGGAGTCTTGAAGAGAGTTCGAGATGAAGGGGGTCGCACAGTTCTCCGGAAAGAAGGTGGCTCCATAGATTTCCTCAGAACAAGGACCAAAGCTTCACGAATGGTGAGATCTTCACGCCGAGCTACGACTCGAACAGGGGTTGCGGGACTTCGCGGGGGAACAGACAAAACGGTCTAGGCGGAGGACCTGGCAGACTTCCAATCTCCTGGAGTAATGGCAGACTCAGCGTTAAATAGCCAGGAGGCTGGTCCGATAGATAGTCCTAGGGCATGGCCGTCCCTAAAGGATTCTCGACGTCAGTATATGTAAACTTACTTCGAGATAACGAGTCGAATCGAACAGCAAAGTTTGCCTCATGATATGGGGGTAGGGTTAGTACGGCTGCGCTTGGGGGGGAATAGACATGCCTAGGAAGAATGGAGTGAGAACTCGGCCTTATCGCGAGCAGGGGGGAGCGAGGAGCGTCTGAAAGAAAATACAGCTGGGTCGGGTGACTTAGCGCGGGACTGCTTCCTTCTCGAAGGTTCTAAACTTGCCACGCTAAGGAGCACGTGGTTTAGAGCGAAGGAGCTGAAAGCGTTATTCCGAGGGGCGCTTCCTTTTACGCTGGTCCTTCGATGGCTTTCCCTCACAGGGTAATTACGTGAGAGTAGAGTATGGTTAATAGGCGTTTATTTGAGCGAATACGTGAGAGTATAATAGAGCTAATAAACGCTTTTTGAACGAATAAGTGAGAGTAGAATAGGGTTAAGACTCGGGTATTGGAGCGAACGCGAAAGAATAGATTAGGGCTTAGAGGCATTAATTGGGGTGAATACCTAAGAGTAGAGTAGGGTTAAAAAGCGCTTATTGAGGCTAATACGTGATAATAGAGTATGGTTGAAAGGCGATTATTGGGGTAAATACGTAAGAGTAGGATATGGTTAAGGAGCGTTTGTTGGGAGTGAATACTTTAGAGTAAAGTAGGGTTAATAGGCGTTTATTAGGGCGAATGCGTGAGAGTAGTGTAGGGTTTAGAGGTGTTTATTGGGGCGAAAACACGAGAAGAGAGTAAGGTTAAAAGGAACTTCCTGGGACATATGTGTGAGAGTAGAGTAAGGTTGAGAGGCGTTTAGTTGGGCGAATACGTTGTGTTGGAGGATGGACAATAGGCAATTGTTTTGGCCAATGCGTAGGAGTAGAGTAAAGATGTGTTCATTGTGGTGAATTCGTGATAGCAGGGCAAGGTTGAGAGGCGATTATTGGTGCGAATACGTAAGAGTAGGGTATGGTTAAGGAGCGTTTTTTGGGGTGAGGACGTTGGGGTAGAGTAGGGTTAATAGGCGTTTATTGGGGCGAATACGTGAGAGTAGAGTAGCGTTAAGAGGCGTTTACTTTACCCGTGAGGAGAAAGAAAATTCAGGAATTAATTTACAGAATGAGCAAAAGTTGCCATTAAAATAATGCCTTGTTTACAAGAATTCATTTTTACCATACTGCTTTTTTTGCTTCATTAAATTATATATTGAGAATTGCGTAATCCAATGAGAACATGATTGAAATCATTGAAAAATGAGGAAGTGGACATTAAAGAAAGGAAGAAATTGAGTGGAGAAATCTGGCACGGAGCAGAATTAAAAACACGAATTTGTACCCCAGCCTTGTTTTTTTCGATGACCCCGAAAAGGGGTTGCAGCTGTATGAGCAACCATGAGGCAGTTAACATCTGGACGTTGGCGTTCCCATATAAACCTGATGCCGGAACTTTTGGTGGGGATGATTACCTTAAATAAAGGCGTTCTTACAAAGACCCAGGCATTCGGAAGTAGGAACATGAACCTCTTTATGTTGTGTATGGTGTAGTGAGCCTGGAATATGTGTCTTTGCTTAGAGTCACCTAATAATAGAACTAAAAAAAAGGCCTGTGTTAGTGTATGGTAATTTAAACCACCGGAATCACTTCACTCTGACCCGGAAAAAAATGAATAAAGAGATATAAAGTCTGTGAAAGACCATGGACCGATTAAACTCAAAATTCTTCGTTACATTCAAAACTTTTCCCCTTTATTTTCGATCATTGTCATATTTGATTAAAATATGAGAAACGTTGATATATTTTAACACACAAGCATCTATTAATTATTAGCTACAATAATAATTTAAGTAAATAATTAAAAAATATGAAAAAAAGGTTAGATTTAAGTTATGTTTAACTTCAAATATTTAAACCTTATCCTGAGGGGGAAGTTGGTAGAAAATTATTTTCGGCCGGTAGATTTTCCCCCCTCTCTTTCCTTTATTGTGCATTCTTTCGTCTGTTTACAACTCTTGGTATGGCTACTTTTTACGTGCCTGGGTATCTCTTTTATGTATAAGGACCTGTGGTAGATGTATGGGAATTCTGTTGTTGAAGTTGAGACGAGAGTGGCCAACGAGCCTGCGTTTTTTCGATTTACACTCACCTTGGGAGATTCCTGGGTGGGGTTACCAACTTCTGCCCCCTAATTGGTGTTCGGCGTAAAGTAGATGGACACTTTAGTAGCGTGAAGTCAGGTGGGGTGTTTCACCAATCTCTTTCCCCGCCCTCTACAGGGGTTTTATCGAGTTTTCTTACACATTTTCAAAAAGATATCATTGGAAGCACACGCGCGAGATTTCTTTCGCAATCTCATCTTACCTTTTCTAATTAACTTTTTACTTCTCAAGTATAATATTTATTGTGATTTGAGAATTACGGGTTAGTTAATTTAGGTTATTTATGGGAATAAGATAAGTGCTAAGTTTCATTATTTTATAATGGTGTAACCTTTTATTTTCAAATGATTTGCGTTGCAGGAAACTTTAGGTTCTCTTGTGCATACTTTCAAATAAGTCAAATCCTTTTCAGATTACAACGTGGTCTCTTTTCCAACTCATTTTGGTCAAATTTATACTACTTTTATTTGACAAATGTTAAGCTTTCATTCCTTTCGAGAGGATTTGCGATTCAATTCGTCTCAAAGCTTCTCTGAGAAGGCATTTAACTTTTCCAAAACTATCAAACCGAGTATGTTGCCTACGCTACAGACCTTCCAAAAACCATTAAAGATTAACCCCCTTACATCCGAGCAGGTCGATACTAACAACTTATCTGTGGCAATCTGTCGGTTAAAAGTAATCTTTGTTGCAATCTGTCGGTCAAAAGTAATATCTGTTGTAATCCCTCGTTATTAGTAATCGCTGTTGTAATATCTCGGTCAGAAGTAATCTCTGTTCACATTTATAGGTCATAAATAATCTTTGTTGTAATCTGACGGTCAAAAGTAATATATGTTGCGATCTGTTGGTCACAAGCAATCTCTATTCCAATACCTCATCAGAAGTAATCTCTGTTGTATTTTTTTAATTAGAAGCCAGCTTTGTTGTAATCTGCCAATCAGAAGCAATTTATGTTGTAATCTGTCAATCAGAAGCAATTTCTGTTGTAATCTGTCGGTCAAAAGTAATCTCTGTTGTAATCTGTCGGAAGGTCTATTCAGATATCAAAGGCTGGATATAAATTTAGGGGCAGATTCTTGGACGAGAGAGGGACTCGCTCTCGCAAATCCCCTGCTAGGGGGAGGGGGGTCAGCTGTAGCATGCATAGCCCTGCTACAGCTAACATCGGTAGAACTACATACTTTCCAGGCTTCAACTCCCGCAAGGGAATCTGCGGATATATTTTTTCAATACATTTTTACTTCACCTTTTTTACAGATCTCTCATTACAAACTTTCTGACCGGGATGCCCTCGTTAGTTTTGCTTTCTTAGTTTTAGGCCCCAATATTCTTGTAAAAAAAAACAATGTATGGGATTATAAGGGGCTGATTCCCATTGTATGGGGCCGAGATTAGATAATTCTTAAATGGAACCAACTTAGAGTGGATTAGACGACCATTGTTGGTGCTAACTCATAATAAGATTCCCTTGGATCCGGGCTTAAAAGGACCAATCCCCCTTCTCCCCATCTCTGCTGAAGCGGACCCCAACGAGGGTACCAGCAGGAAGGTTGTAAGGAGAGATTGTGAAGATTAAGCTACTGAGAATGTGTGGAAGACACGCTCTTCCGGATGTTGGGGCAGGAAGAGTACGCAGTGTTGTTTTCTATTGGAGTCTTTGCCCTATTCTTTTGTTTTCCGTTCTTTCTATTTGTCCTCTTTGGATTTTTTTTTGTAATCGGTCATTTTTCTCACTTTTTATTCACTGAGTGAAAATGTTTTTTTGAGTTAGAAATTTCTTTTATTGCCTAAAAATAATATTATATTTGAGTGAAGGAAGGGGTATGGGGTGGGGTGCAGCCCTTTCTGTTTACACAAAGTTCAGAGGTGGTCGATGGCCAGGAGGTAACTCGAGATTGGCGAATTAAAGTCATCGCGTTCTAAGAACATCAAAATTATCCTTCATTATTTTATTTGATTCGGAACGCCGATAACCAAGTAACAGGGCTGGAGTCGTCGTCTGACTTCCGTCTTGCCATTAGCAATGGGGCTGGAATCATCGTCTTAGTTTGGACTTGCCATTAGTAACGGGACTGGAGTCGTCGTCTGACTTTCTTCCTGCCATTAATAAAGGGGTTGGATTCTTCCTGTTAATTTCGCCTTACCATTAGTAACGGGGCTGTAGTCATCGTCTGAATTTCGTCTTGCCATTAGTAACGAGCTGAATTCGTCCTCTGACCTTCGTCTTGTCATTAGAAACGGGCTGGAGTCGTCGTCTGAATTTTGTCTTGCCATTAGTAACGGGGCTAGAGTCATAATATGACTTTTGTCTTATCCTTAGTAACGGACTGGAGTCGTGATCTGAATTTGGTCTTGGCATTAGAAATGGGGCTGGAGTCGTCGTCTGACTTTCATTTTGCCATTAGTAACAAGCTGAAGGCTTCCCCTGACCTTCATCTTGCCATTAGTAACAGGCTGGAGTCGTCATCTGATCTTTGTCTTGCAATTAGTAACGGGCTGGAGTCGTCATCTGATCTTTGTCTTGCCATTAGTACAGAACTGGAGTCGTCTGACCTTCGTCTTGCCATTGTTAACCGGGCTGGACTCGTTGCCCGACTTTCTTCTTGCCATTAATAACGGGACTGAAGTTGTTGTCTGCCCTTTGTCTTGCCATTAGTACGGAGCTGAAGTCGTCTTACCTTTGTTTTGCCATTAATAACGGGGCTGAAGTTGTTGTCCGACTTTCTTCTCGCCATTAATAACGGGGCTGGAGTCGTCGTCTGCCTTTTGTTTTGCCATTAGTACGGAGCTGGAGTCGTCTGACCTTCGTCTTGGCATAATTAACGGGGCTGGAATCGTTGTTCGACTTTCTTCTTGCCATTAATAACGGGGCTGGAGTCGTTTTCTGCTCTTTGTCTTGCCATTAGTAATCTTTTTTGTATCTGTGGACAAGAATTAGTAGGAAGGAATAAGGCTATATGGAAGAAAACGCGATATTGTGACCAAGAGGTAACCTATTCAAGTATCATTATTGATGAAAGAATGTCAAATAAATTAATGAACTAAAACTAAACCATACTTAAATATTAAAAATATTAGCTATTTAACCTAAATTACATTTTTCCATTTTACCTCGTAGAGAACGAATCACATTTTAATCCATTTCTAATAAATCCATTTTTCTTCCAAAAGTAACCATGTTAAGAAAAATGGACTCAAAAGTTCTCATGTTAAGAATAGAAGACCAAAAACTTCTCCAATCAAGGAAAGGAATTTAACTTTACCAAAGCTCTCAATGCGAATATTGCCTACTCTAATACTCTTTCAAAACCAATAAAGTCTAATCCATAACAATGGAGATGTTTGATACTAACAAGTTAGAAAAGTTTAACTGGCTATGATTGATTTTGAAAAATCTGTCTCGCAGGTAATTCTCTCTTTAGTTTCTTCTTTTCCGCTTACCCAATAACGGTCATTCTAAAAACCTTCTCTGTTTCAATTTATTTCCTTTCAAAAGTCAAAAGGGAAAATGTTGTAGGTTTGTTTACACTCGAGAAATTTTGGTCGTTGCGAGAACGCGAGTACTTTTCTTGTATATTTTTCGTTAATCTTCCACACCTTCTCCTCAACTATTGAGTTTTTTTTAAAAATACACAATGCTTTTCATCTCCTTTTCTAATTTATTATTTAAAAAAAAATTGTGGACGATCTTCCTGATGACATACAAGAGGAATTCTTGAAGCTCATCAACACCACCGCAGTCAAAGAGGAGTTTCTTATAATGCGTTATTAATAATGAGGATGAGAATGACAGGGAGATGTGGTTGAATGTATATAAGGAAATAAAAAAGTAAGTGAAACAATTGATTGAACAAAGTAGGAAAGCAGAAAATAAAGTGTTCAGACAATGAATGAGGATTTCGATGAGAACAGGAAGGTATTCTGGAAGGAAGTGAGTAACCAAGAGAAGAATATCTATGAAAATATCGAGGACAAGAATGGCAAGGTACTTATAAACGATGAAGAGGTCAAAGGGTGATGTATACAGAAAAGACTGAGGTAATATTTGGGAATGAGATTGGGGTGTGGTGTGATATCCGAGTCCATGGTTTCACACTTGAACACGGGCGAAGATTTAAGTATCGAGGATGCATTATAATTGATGGTGGTTATGAGAAAGCAGATGGCTACTACTTAGTTATATCAGGTCATTACTCAGATAATGTCCTAAAACTGATGTCAGTAGATTTGTGTGGATTCAATAAAAATTGCGCTGTTATCCATTTTTACAAGTTACATAGCATTCCAAGTTGTTGTAGGTAGATGAAAGTGAAAAGATGACTGCTTGTGTTTCGGTTTGGCGAGTAATTTACCTCCAAACCGAAATCCAACCATTTAACCGATCATCGTCACCTATTCCACCATAAAATGCTTTCTAAACTTCAAAAAATGTGTCCTTCATGATTTGGTGAACGCCAACCACATAGCAAGAGTAGACATCTGCACTTCTCTCATTTTTCATCAATGCTTCTGGTCATTTCTGAAACCATTACTGACTAGAGATGAAAATGGATATTCTACAAGAATGGAAAATGGACGCACACAAAGGTTTAGTCGCCACGAACTAGTAAGATCCAAAAGGCACCTCCATTCAAAGAAAGTTTTGATGTTTGGTAGTATTCTGTTGGTAAAATCCGGTTTAAGTTGCTACCAGTTAAAAAAAAAGATTGTAACATACATCTATTGTCAGCTGTTAGACCATTTGAACACTGATTTAAAAAAAATTGGACTTGTCTGATGGGTCGCAGACGCGTCCTGTTCCATCCCAATAATACATAGCTGGATCCAGGAAAGATCACAACTAAGTTGATGGAAAGCCTCGACTGGCAAAAACTACCACACATTCCTCTTCTCTACACCTTGTCCTACCTTAATATCACTAATTTGGAGTTTGCAGAGCCAACTTGATTGAATAAACTTTACAACGCATGTAGGAGTGGAGACAAGACAACCCTCTCTACATTCTTTTCCTCCCGACCTAAACAATCTGTACAAATGATATTGAGAAGCTTTTGAATCGGTGGAAGGAAGTCGTTGATAATGTTGGGGATTACGTTAATGAATAAATTCTAATTAAACATGAAATTCAGCTACCATTTTCGATTATACGAAATTCGGTTTTTACCTACCTATTGGATGACCTGATACTTGGGAGGAAAATCCTTTGGCAATTAGAACATTTGTAAATTGGAGGGTTTGAGTGTGGAATGCGTCATGAAGCTGCATGAAAGTATGCTGGTAACAACGTTGGTATATGGAATAAGACTATGGTATGTAAGGAGAAGGAAAGATCTCGAGTGAGAGCAATGCAACTGGACACCCTGAGAGGAATGCTCGGTGTGCGAAAGGTAAGAAGAGTGGGACTTGACTGGATAAGAGGCATCTATGTTGTGTAGCACTATCTGAATGAGGTTGTGACTGCAAGTTTTCTGAGGTGGTATCGGGCATGTAATGGGTAATTATAGAGTTGTGAAGAGAATATACGAGAATGAGTATCTAGGTGTGAGAGGGGTATATATACAAGCAAATGGTGGATTGGTTGTGTGAATAAGTGAGAGTTCGAGAGAGAAAGGGCTGACTGAAGAAGAATTGGATGATATTAGGTACGAAATGTGTGCATGGATGAGATTTGTGAGGGAGGATCTGTTTGTGATCTTCCACCAAGAGATAAACCGTGACTGAAAGAGATGCTACAATACACATTACCCCATCGCGACGAATGGTGAGGTCATGCTTAATAGGACATAGGGAGGGCGGTAGATTTTAAGGTCATTGAATTGCGCCACCTAACTTGATAAGCTGGTTGAAGTTGAAGGTTTGAATTATGGCTCTATTTTGTGTTTTGACTGTTTTCCAATCAAAAAAGCTTTAAATTTTATAGCGAGATCTTTGATTTGGTACCGAGAGCTTTGAATTTTGTACTGAGAGCTTTGAATATTGTACCGAGAGCTTTGAATTTTGTACTGAGAGCTTTGAATTTGTACCAAGGTCTCTTATTTTGTACCAAGGTCTCTTATTTTGTACCGAGATCTTTGAATTTTGTACCAAGAGCTTTTAATTTTGTACCAGGTGCCATTATTTAAATTTATCGAGTTAGGGGGGGTTAAGGCAGTTCGAAACCCTTATTACACCTCACGATAAAATTTAGAAATGAAGCGAAATAAAGAATGTTTTTTCAGAAAAATAATTTAATTTAAGCCTAGAAATAGCAGAAGAGAATACAAAGCAATTTGAATAATTAATAATGGATTTGATTATTGATGGATTATATTAATATTGATAAAAATTAAAGGAATTAAATATAATAATTACAATTGGAAAATTAATTTGTATATATACGTGAGCTATTAATTTAGCAAAACAATGGGTTCAAATGCTTGGCGACATTAGGAACCTCAGAAGGAAAGAGGAATAAGATTAAGAGAGGATCAGTAGGGTTATATATGAGATGAATAAAGTATCTTGGAGAATATATATATATATATATATATATATATATATATATATATATATATATATATATATATATATATATATATATTATATATATATATAGGTTCTATTGAAGTCCATAGCTGTTGCAGCGTTATTAATTTTAACTTGTATTTTCTTAATATTTCTTATAAGTTTTTTAACGGGGCCTTCGAAGCGAGGAAAAAACATCCGCGAATGACATTCTTTATTCCTAGACGTCTTTCGACCATGTTAGGTCATCTTCAGAGAATGAACAGAAATGGAATTATTCAAAAATTGCTACATTATATATAGTTTTTCTACGCGAACATAAGTATTAAAATAATTGGCCAATCATGGCACGGGAAATTTTTTGACTGGAAACTAAGCGCTACCATGAACATATAAAATTGGAAGGCTCAGATTGAAGTTCAAAGAAGTTAATAATTTGGATGAGGCATACTTGGCCGTAAAAATTGAAACGGAATTAACGCTAATAATAGTAGCCACGGGATACCAAGCACCGAGAAAAAATTACCTTCCACTGGAAACTAAGCACTACCATGAACATATAAAATTGGAAGGCTCAGATTGAAGTTCAAAGAAGTTAATAATTTGGATGAGGCATACTTGGCCGTAAAAATTGAAACGGAATTAACGCTAATAATAGTAGCCACGGGATACCAAGCACCGAGAAAAAATTACCTTCCACTGCACAGCCTATTTAAAATCTTTGGCACAGGTTTCCCAACCATCTTTATGGGAGATCTCAATGCCAGGTGCAGTGCAAATGGATACCGCTCCAGAAACAACATAGGAGTAAACTTAGAAATGATGTTGGAAAGAAACATTTTCAAGAGAATAGGGCCAGGCTTTCCAACATATGTCACACGCAATGTAGCTACAACACCAGACGTCGTGCTAAGTAGCTTCATTATGCCATACAACATCCACATGCAACCAGTTACCTTTGCATGTAGCGACCATGTTGGAACACATCTGTTCATGAATCAATACCCGATACAGGTACCGGTACCTGCGAGGAAGGACTACAAGAGAGCAAACTGGGCAGGTTACACACAGGATCTTAGTAACTTCGTCCCAAAGGATCTCACTGACGCCAACTTGGAAGATATTGATGAGGAGAACTCAAGATTAACAAGAACGATCATTTAGGCGGACGAAATATATATATCAAAGACAAGATATCGTACTCTTCCACATCCTCAATGGACAGAGGAAATTAAGATAAAGAGTAACAAGGAGTAACAAGGAAAGTAAGTACCCTAGGAGACCTTACGGTCCATTCAAAGAGGGTACCTTTGGACTAGCAATCGAGCAGGCACATGACTGCTCAATTGTTTTGCGTCCCGAAACGGCCACTTTTCAAGAATTTGTCCAGTCTTGACTTGAACTGGTCAACAGATTCACTGTTGACAACTTCAACTGGAAGTGCGTTCCACTCACCACAGATACCGTAGGTGAAAAGATTTCCACACAGATTGCTGTTGTAACGCTTCAGTTCAAGTTTGAAGCCGTGATTGCGCGTTCTGTTCTCACTCAGTGTGAAAATATCCCGGTAGTCAACATTGTCGAACCCTCGAAGTATTTTGAAAACTTCGATGAGCTGACCACGCAGTCTACGGGTTTCCAGCGAGAACAGATCTAATTCCCCAAGTCTATCTTCATAACTTTTATGTCGGATAGAGGGAATCAGTTTGGTTGCCCTAGCTTGTACGCGTTTCAACCTTGCGATGTCCTTTCGAAACGAAGGACTCCAAAATTGTACGGCATACTCCAGGTGCGGCCGAACGAGGGAGTTGTACAGACAAAGTACTATCTCCTTGTTACGGTATCCAAACTGGCGCTTTATGTAGCCTAACATCCTTTGGGCTTTCTTCTCTGCCTCGATGCACTGTTTCGAGAACTTGAGGTCGCTAGTAAGAGTTACACCCAAGTCCTTCTCAGTGTCGGTGGATTCAATAGCAGTGCCCTTAAGGATATACTGAGATTGGGGGTTTCTGTGGCCGATAGGCATTACTTTGCATTTCCCCACGTTAAAAGGCATTTGCCACGTTTCCGACCACTCCCCAATCTTCCCAAGATCTTCCTGCAGGCGGGCAGTGTTTCCTTCCTTTGCGACGTTCATACCAAGCTTGGTATCGTCGGCAAATTTGGAAATCTTGGCAAACATGTCACCGTCCATGTCGTTGACGTAGTAGGCAACTAAGAGGAATACTAGACCAAATAATCCTCCATGGACCAAATAGAGAGCGATACGAAGAAATCAGAAGACGAAGAGAAGACCGAAGGCATCTCATAGAAGAACAGCAAAGGTAAATATGGGATATAATAATAGAGAAAATAGACGAAGAAAGAAGACCAAAAGAGAACTGGAGAATAATAAATAGACTTAAAGGCAGACTCCTGAAATAAAAAATAACAATTAAGAATGAACGAGGAGAAAAGATCTAAGAACAGAGGACCACAGAAGAACATTTTCGTAATCACTAGAAATCAGTGTTCTCCATAGCACCAGAGGAGGACGAAGACTTCAATCCAGAGAAAGACAAAATGGTCCACACAGTCTCGCAAGGAAACATTAACAGGATCACTCTAGCACCAAGTGTAGAGCGAGAAAGAGACGAAATTCTGGATACAGGGTCCTACATAACAACGGAAGAGATCAAAGGCGTAATATAATCATTCAAACAGAAAGCGCCAGGCACCTCAGAAATAAACAGAATTAATCTTACCAAGGCACCTAACGTAATCAGAGCATTAAAGAATATTTTTAACGCGTGCTTAAATACCGGTTACTTCCATGATAGCTATGAACTAGCGGAAATGAAATTCGTCCAAAAGACAGGAAAACTACCAAACCACCTCACCAGTTACCGGCCAATATCGCTATTGAACTTCATAGGCAAAGTCTTCGAGAAAATCCTTAACAGAAGACTAAAAGAATATCTTGAAGAAAATGACTTTTATAATGATTATCAGTTCGGATTCAGAAGAGGCAGAGACACCACAATGGCACTTGGCATAATAACAGAGAAAATAGCAAAGGCCAAAGCAGAGAATAACTACATCGATATGGTTCTAAGAGATGGAAAAAGCATTCGACAAAGTCTGGGTCAGAGGAATGCAATATAAGATCTTAAATATCCAGATGAATAACAATCTGGAGAGAATTATCTGCGATTATGTCACAGAGCGAAGAGCATATGTGAAGATCAATGGTTATTCAGGACCAGAATTCGAATTGGAAGCTGGACTCCCGCAGGGGAGCTGTTTTAGCCCTACGCCATATTCAATATACACAGCAGACCTGCCACCACCAATAATGCCTGGTTGCCTAAACATACAGTTCGCGGACGACATAAGCCAACTCGTCGTCACTCCGTACATGAACGTACGCTTTCAGGCAAGGACAACAACTTTGGAAATCAACAACATCAACAACTACTAAAGAGATTGGAAGATAAGGACGAACATGAGGAAATTTACAATAATCCCAATCTCCAGGAAAAAAACGGCTGAAATTGTAGTTGAAGATCAGAACTACAGACATCATAGTGAGGGCAAAGTGCTAGGACTCAAAATGACAAAAAGAAGCTACAAACAACATATAACGGAGAGAAAGAACAAGGCGATTCCGATGCTTAACCTATTGTACAATCTAAGAGGGTTAGGCATGAAAAATAAAAGAAAAATCTATCTTGCACTAGGAAGATACCCGCCAGCTCCTATCAACGGTGAAACAAACACCAAGTAATTGGAACTCCAGAAAATACAAAATAAAGCTCGCTACCTAATCACTAACACACATAGGAGAGAGAGGAGAAGACTACTGGACCTACACCAAGAAGCAGGATTAGAAACACTCAACATCAACATTAGGAACAGAACGGAGAAAATATGGAGGAAGATAGACAATCTACTTCCGATATTTGCAGAGCACACAAACAACAAAGCTGGAGTCCCCTTTGACACTCGATTTCCCATCGGCAGACAACAGCTGAGAATCGATGAGGTTCCTATGTTTACTTAAGTAGAAATTCAAAAAGAGAGAAGGAACAAGCATAACGATAAAGATATTTACCCGACTATATACAAACCCAACCAACTAAATAACCAACCAAGACACCAGATTGATACCCTAATAAGACAACCGAATTTAAACAACCTACATAGGAAGAAACAACCGACTAAGGAGATAACCCAGATCAAGTGTAAACAGAAATAATGCAAACAAAATTAACTAAAAGTGTAATAAGTAAACTATATTAAAAACTTCAACAACAAAATTGATAGTGAAGTGAAGGTTAAGAGTAAAACAGAAATAAAACGAACATAGTAAACTAAAAGTGTAATAAGTGAACTATAGTATTAAAAAGTTTAAGAAAGATGATAGTGAAGTGGAAGTTTATAGTAAAACAAGTGAACAAAGTGAAAAAGTGAAAACAACAAGAGAAATGAAACAAAGTGAGGAATGTAAAAACAAGTAACATAACAATACATAAGCTAAGCTCAGAGCTAAGATAACTCAAAATGGCATGAATGCTACAACAAACACATGAATGAAAGATGAAAAGAATAAGGGAACAAAGATTAGGCGGTCCTCCCGTTTCTGTATAAGGAACATAGGTGCTAAAGTGTGAGAAAGGAAGTAAGCATAATGAATGATGAGTAAATGCATGATGGTGGTTCTATATCCACGTTAATCTGCAGGTCCCCCTTGTCCCTCGGGCAAAGGTATTCCACCCTTTCCACCTTTGACTAACGAGGCTGCTCAATCTTCCTCCTCACCAATCTGTCCTCTTTTAACTCCAAACTTTCCGTCTCCCACAACTAGAAACCCTCTTCTAAAGCTTGTTCCAGACTTCCAATTTAGCACTTCACTATCGGTTCACTTGAACTGAGAGTCAGAAGTGTGGGGAGTTTCTCTAGGAGCAAGTCGGCCGCGGGCCTCCTCCTCTTCTGTGCCCCCCCTCAATCGTGAGAGGGGTACAGAGGGAAGGAGTAACCGCGAGCCATACCTTCCCTTCCCGCTAAAAAAACAAAACGCCTTTTCAAGAAAACTTCTAAGAAGAAATATATGCGCCCCTGGGGCTGATTGGAGATTCCTATTGTTCCTCTTGAGCGAAGTAGCCTTCCCCCGAAGGGGTTGCTCTTCCTTATTCTAAATTCTTGACTCTTTTTTCATACTTTTTACCTCAAACTTACTTCTCACTAGCACTACATAACTTGGTCACCGGCAAGGTCTGAGTTTCAGTTGGTAGTAAGGTATAGTGAACCCGTGCAGAAGACCCTCTTAGGGGGCCAGAAAAGGGAGGCCGATTCTCGGTTACGAACCAGAACCCAACTGTGGACCGCTGTTAGGGCTCGGCCCAAATAGATAGGGTTGACCAAAGAGAGTGCGAAAATTGGAAGGTAGGCGAGATAGAAGTAGGAGAGATAGAGGGGCTCCTCCCACTCGTAGACACTGGTTAAGAACTCCACAGCTGAAGATCGACAGAAGAACCCCTCTCCTCGGAGAGGGGATGACTCCCGGGAAGATGAACCCACTGGATTTCAAAAGACTTTCCCTGAAACTCATACCAAACGGAAGAAAAAGATCACCACAAGAAGTAGTGCAATGCATATTTATAGATCTGGAGATACCACTAATCAAATGCATTGAGATACTCGTATCATCTGGATTCACAGTTATTTGCCCAGAAAACAAAGATGTAGAGCAGCTACTGTCCTCTGCGGGAAGCATTTCGCTAAGGAAGTTGGACTTGGAAGCTAGAGTACCACCACAAATCACGGCTTAATGAAGTGTCATCTGCCGAAAAATCGAGCCTGTGTAGGAGAGCTCTCATCCCAAGAAATAAGAGAAGAACTTCAGGAGAGACAGAAATGGCTCAAAATTGCAGAGGTGGTCGAATTTAAAGATCATATTCACGTTTTCAAGGTCATTTGTGAATCTACCGAAATGGCTTCAAGGATCATGGAACAGGGACTTCTCGCTTTCAACATAAGGATCCCATCCGCCCACATACAAAGAGACGTCTTTACAAGTATACATATATGTTTCAGATGCTATGCGTTGGAAGGACATACAACGCAAAATTGCCCTCCAAAAGACCTTATAATCTATTCTGAATGTGGAACTGAAGGCCATTCTTGGCGATACGGCAACAACACAGTTAAAAGATGCATTAACTGCGAAGGGGGACACCAACTATGACCCTTATTTGTCAAAAAAGAAGAGAAATTATAAAGAGAAAAGAAACAGAGTCTGTCGTGGTATTACATTACATTATATCAATACCATATTATATCTATCAGGGAGGGACCAATAACTTGAAAGTGAACCGACAAAAGGGACGGAAAAACACGAGTTTAGACGGGCAGAGTAGCGTGAGAGAGTGCAACGAGGTCAGGTAAATTATGGACAATGGCAAAGCTCAAGGTTATTTAAAGAGACATGCACAAAAATATAATTTTATTTACACAAAAGTAATGAGAGAATTGCTGGGTAAAATTACCTCAGACAATTAACAGGCAAAATCACATCAGTAAATGAAAGGGGCAATTGTAGTTATAAATCAGGCTGTGAAGTTAGAACTTAAGGTATTCCAGGAGGAGACTATTCAAATGGCGGGGGGATTAATTTAATTGGGTTACTAAAAGGGGGGAGAGGGGTTGGCTTACGGATGTCTTCTGCACTTGAGGTGAGGCCACTCGGACTTCAGAGCGGGAGTTTGGAGTGATGATGGTTCTCCAAAAGCAAGGGGGGGGGCGGTAACTTCCGGTCCAGGGGAGAGTATTTCGGCTACCCGAAATAAGGAGGGCTTCGCCAGTAGTTGATGAAAGAAGTCGGGAAAATCACTCGAGGCGATCGTTCAGTGGAATTACCTCCTGGCTGGGGCTAATTCCAAATACACAAAATAGTCCAGCTGTCCCTTTGCTTTGTTGCTAGCACTTGACTTAGAACGATGGGGAAATCATCTGCGTTCTGGGCGAGACTTCTCAACTCTGTGTCTCTTCCGGGGAGTCGAGCGTTATATATGTCCGAGGCTCTCCCCGGAGTTGGGGGTTAGCGGGAAACAGCTTTACTCTCGAAGGGCCTCGAATCTTCTTGCAGAGCTATTTTAGCCCGCATAAAGGTGAATCGTGGGGGACTCGATTCGAGGCTACCGCTTGTGGAAGGCGAGGGGAGGGGGGGGGGGGGGGGGGTAGCTTGCCATTTTAGGCCTAGCCGGGCCTTCTGCTGCACATGGGAGTTCCTTTCTGCTAAAGATCTTCCACGTGGGGATTTCCTCACAGAGTCAAACATAAATAATTCGAAGGTAAATAAAAACTCATACGCAGCAATGGCAAAAAGTGACCAACAAGGACCGGCAACTCATTAATTTAGATGGTACGCTCAACGTAAAAATAATTACTTGTATATTACATGCCCACGTGATGAACATAGCTAAGATGGAAGTTACGCAACAACAGTCAACAGTATGTTACAGGAATACGGGCTCGAACCGATGAAGTTCCCGAAAGAAGTCGACTCATCGGCCATTTTCAAAATCAAAGTCACAGGAAAGACAAAACATGAGTTAATCGAAGAGGCAAAAGGAAACCAACAGGCAGAAGAATCCGAAGAGGACACAATCAGCGAAGACTCAGAAACTGAAAACTCCTCCGACGATACAGAGCAAGAGTGAACACGAGTTACTCGCAGGAAAGCCCAAAGAAAGGACAGATCTAAATCCACAAGTAAAAGGGGTCCATCACCCAGAGATGAACTATAAGAGGGACCCTCGAATGCAGTCAGCAGAGGAAGAACCCAAGAGAAACGAAAGAAGGAACAGAAAAAGAAGAAACATCGATAACTTAACAGATAGGACAAACTAAACCGAAAATGAATAAACGAACAGAAATGGACAATTGGATTATGGATATTAAGAAATTAAAAATACTACCAATTAACACATGCAGATGGAAATACAAGGAAATTA
The DNA here is from genome assembly GCA_963969495.1 of Ceratothoa steindachneri. NCBI lineage: Eukaryota > Metazoa > Arthropoda > Malacostraca > Isopoda > Cymothoidae > Ceratothoa > Ceratothoa steindachneri. The sequence continues at coordinate 49,103,289 of OZ018332.1, forward strand.
TGTATGGAAACCTATTCAGAAAGATTGAACCAGATGTTATACTAATATCAGAACATGGAAAAAACAGAAAACCAGAAATTAAAGATATGGAACTACAATGTTATTAAAACAAATCCTTCAGGAGAAACACACGACGGAGCGGCAATAGCGGTCAAGCAAGGATTGCAGTGCAAAACAATACAAGGATTGGTAGATGCATATTATCTATAGAAATTAAAATGGAATTAAGCAACATCATTATTGCAACTGGATACCAGCCAGCCAGACGCCCCCAATTACCGCTACAAAACTTTACTAAACTCTTCAACTATAGGATACCGGTCATTTTGATGGGCGATTTAAATGCCCATTGTGGGGCTTCTGGGTACAAAAATACAAACAGAGTCGGATAACAACTTAACACGCTTATCAATAGAGGTATACTGCAAAGACTGGGACTCAATTTCCTTACATACCTACGAAGAGATCACACAACAAAACCGGACATCTCTCTGGCTAACTTCAATCTGCCCTTTAACTATTTTATGGAACCAGTGGATGTTCCTTGTAGTGACCACACTGCGACTCTAATGTACATAAACAAGAATCCTATACAAATCCCTTCGCAGAAATGGAAGGCGTACCATAGAGCGGATCGGGATAAGTACAAAGAATTACTTCAGACGTACGTGGCCAGCCCGCTCAGGAAAGCCACTCTAGAGGAAATCGACGGGAAGTTTGATAGGATCAGAAAAGAAATTAAAAGGGCAGAGAAGGGGGCCGTCCCCATTAACTCGTTCGAAACCATTAAACAATTTAGGTGGACACCAGAAATGGTGGCTTTGGGTGAGAAGATCAGCCGGGCGGCAGAACATATAAGAAGATTCGGAACATCGAGGGAAGCATACAATACACTAGGGAGACAGAAAATAGGACTAATAACACTAATTTATGAAAAACAGAAGCGAAATGGGATCAACACATCGAGAAAATAGATGTGAAAACATCACCAAGGAAATTTTGGAAACATAAAAAAATTAAAGAACCGGGTAACAAGGGATAAAATGAAAATTAAGGATACAGTGAACAACATTTTAGAAGATGAGAAAGAAATAGAGGCATTATTTAGAGAGAACTGGAGAAATGTATTCAAAATTAGCGAAGAAGAGAATGAGGACTATGACATTGATTTCGAACATCAGATCGTGAACGAACTCATTGGAGAGATCGAAAGGACATACCCTTTCCACTTTGTCGAGGAAAGGAGAAACAACAACGACGGAATAGACGCAATCATTATATCTGAGTAATTAAAAGAAACCATAAAGAACTTCCGACAGAGAGCCCCGTGCAGATCGCGACTCACCAGATTAAATTACATTGAAGCACCCCCGAACATACTGGAGTGAGTGAGAAACGTCTTCATTGCGTGCTTGAACAAGGGATATTTTCCTGATGAACTGAAAGTGGCGAAGATGATATTCATACCCTGGCGAGAAAACCCCTTAGATCAAGTGGGTAACTACCGCCCCGTCTCGCTGCTAGATTTTATCGGTAAGGTATTGAAAAAAATAATAAATAACAGAGTGTCCATATTCCTCGATGGTAATGGCCGAAGAAACAGTTGCCAATTTGGCTTCAGGAAAAACAGAAGCACGGAGTTGACCCTTGGAGTCATCCTTGAAAAGATAACGAAAGCAAAGAGAGAAAAATGAGCGTAGACATCGTATGCCTGGACGTGTCCAAGGCATTCAACAAAGTATGGCAGAGGGGTATACAATTCAAGATACTCAGATTAGGAATGAACAACAAGATCGAAAGGATTTTATATGATTATGTAATGGAGAGACGTGCTTTTGTGCAAATAGGACGACATCAGGGAGAAATATTCGAGCTCGCTGCGGGTTTGCCCCAAGGCGGATGTCTGAGTCCGTCTCTCTATTCAGTCTACACAGCAGATATACCACCACCAAGAAATGAAGGCTGCTTGAACTGTAGGGGTGCGAAGATGTATCAGAGAGAGAGAAAAAAACTTCCTTCCAAAAGCGAGAATATAAATAGCCCATTAAATTACCAAGTCACCAACGGACTACGCAGTGGCGTAATGGTAGAGTGCTTAACCCAGCCACCTTAAAGAAGAATTAACTCAGCCTACAAGAATATTAAGTCAGAATAATAAGAGTCAGATAAATGCAAGACAATGTTTCAAGGGGCACTTCAGGCATAAAATAATAAATATAAGATCCCCCCCTCCCCTAGAACATCCAATTTGCCGGACGACGTCACTCAAATTATAGTTTGCCCCTACAGAAACGGCCCAAGGCAAGCTAGGATGATGCAGAAGAGATAACAAGCATTAATATATACGAAGAAAACTGGAAAATTAAAACCAACAGGGATAAATTTTAAATGGTACCCGTGTACAGGAGGAGCATCTCAGATCTATATGTAGAAGGAAAGCGCTACAGATACGACAGAGAATGTAAGGTGCCTGGACTAACCATTACGAAATCAGGTTATAAAAAACACGAAACTGAGAGGGTAAATCGAGGGAAGAGCCGCCTGGCATTACTTTACAAGTTAGTTAACCTAAGCATAAAAAAAAACAAGAGAAAAATTCATCGGCTGAAGTTGCACGTTAATTGCTGGTTTCTTAATTTGAATGATGACAGCTTCGGCCATCCGCAATCTTCTGCGATTTTGGAGTCCTGATTCAGTTAGCCTCCTGGAGTTTGCTCGTTGGAGGGAGACAGCTATTCTTCATCATGCATCTACTTGTTTTCTTGGTCTTGTAATATATAATTAGATTAATATCCGTATTAGGGTCGGTTAGGGTCACATTACGATAGATAATGGCTTTAAGAGCCTTTTCGTCTTCACGGTAGCCAGTGTTCATATTGGCCTTGTAATAAAGGTCGATATTACTCTTCTTCGGAGTAGACCTGACGCCAGGGCCAGCAGGCAAGTTCATTTTCTCTTTGATGATGGCGTCGATGGATTCTTGTGGATAGCCGTTGTTAACGAGAACTTGGAAACCCCTCTTAAGTTCGTGATCAACAGCCGAGTACGAGGATGAGTGAGAAATTGCCCTGTTAACTAAGGCATTGATGACTAATCTCTTGTAACGTTCAGGACACTCAGAAGAACCGTTTAAGCAGAAACCCAAGTTCGTGGCCTTAACGTATACTTGGGTCACAAATTTGGCTCCTGGGAATTTATGAGGATATCAAGGAAGAGAAGGGATCCTTCATCTTCCGCTTCGTGTGTGAAATTCAGGCAAGAGTTGTTTTTGAATGTTTCAACTAGGCCGTTCACTTTTTCAAGGTTATTCGTATTCAAAATTCTGTCATCGATATAGCGCACGTAGATGGGAGGCTTGGGCGCTATATTACTCTTGAAAATCTTGTTCTCAATTGAGCCCATGAATAAATTGGCAAAGAGGACGACGAGGGGTGACCCCATCGCGACGCCATCGATTTGCACGTACATTTTCCCATCGGGGCCGTAGAACGGGGCTTCTTTTGTGCATGTTTGGAGCAGCTGTCGCAATATTTCTTCGGGAATGGTGACAAGTGTGGAGCCTTCAGTATGGTAAATGGCAATGGTTATCAATTCGATGTTTTCATCAACGAAAACATTTGTGAATAGAGATTTTACGTCCATAGAAGCTAGTACGGCTGCTGGTTTAGAAGTCTGAAGGATATCTAGAAGAGTTGAAGAGGAGGGCAGCGTGTAGTCTGATGGGGTGTAGGGCACGATGATCGAGTTGAGAAATATTGCCAGGTGATAAGTCACACTTGGTGTTTGACTTATGATGGGACGAAGGAGATTTCCAGGTTTATATATATATATATATATATATATATATATATATATATATATATATATATATATATATATATATATATATATATATATATATATATATATATATATATATATAATAGCAGAGATACCCGTCGTTGCCTAGGTAAAATGTGCGTTCGGAAATGAAGTAGGAGGGATTTTTATCCTGAGTGTTGCCAGGGATAAAAAGTCATTTCGCAAATAAATACAGATGCACATTATTTAGAATTCATATATTGTTGAACAAAAATATCTTTACTTGCTGATTATTATTATTTTTAGGTTAAGGGCAGATTCAGGAGAGGTGCGCACTGTCCCTATCATATTAATATACTCAAAATGGGTAAACTTTTCACCTCGTGCGCCAGGTACTTTACGCTTACGCGCGACTGACCGTTAGTTATGAGCGAACGACGTCGTGGCCACAGAAACAGATCGAGCGCCTTATCTTCTTCTTCTATAACTCTATATTTTAAGAATCAGATTAAAAAAAAAATCTCTTGGTTTGGATCTCCTTTCGTAGGGCGGGGGAAAAGAGGGGGGAGGAGAGAGGGGAAAAGCGGGGGAGGGAGGAAAAAACGGGGAAGAGGGGATACAAGGGGGCGTAAATGAGGGGAAATGCGGGGACGCGGGGAGAGCGAGATGGATTTATCTCTTGGTTTGGATGTCCTTTTGTAGGGGGAGAGGGGGAAAGGGAGAAGTGGGTGAGAGGGGCTGAGGGAGAGAGAGGGGATAGATCGAGGGCGGAGTGGAGTAACTTACTCACAGTCGTGGTGGTCCACCTCTGCTTCCGGTTCCATTATCCCTACGCTCTAGGTTCAGCTGGTCTGGTACAGAGTTTGAGGCTTCTCTGCAGAGAGCTGTATATCCTTGGAGTCGTGGCTTATCAGGGACTATCCTCAGGGAGGCATCCAGTTTGGCCTTGAACTTGTCAGCTTGGCAGCCAGTGAGATCCTTAAGTTTCTTGGCAAAAAGTTGAAGATTTTGAGACCATTATACCCCAGTCTGGCTGTGAGCTGGGTCTTGACCCTTGCTGGCGCTTGTGGGGGGAGCACTTTTCTCAAGCATTGGCGACCAGTCCTCGTGGTTAAGATGGCTACCATCTTGTTTGTGTTTGATGAGTTCGGTACTAGGTTTTCTAGCCCTTTCTACGTATAGATTATATTGTACCTTTCCCTCCTTCTTTGTTGAGAGTAGATGTTTAGGTCTCTCAGTCTCTCCCAGTAAGGACGATCCTTCATGTCCTAGATCTGCCTAGTGAAGGCGCACTGGACTTTCTCTACGGCCTGTATATCCATTGTCCTGTGTGTGGACCACAGCTGACAGCAATAGTCCAGGTCAGGCTCGACCAGGGCCCTCGACATCAGGCATTACGCTTCCCGGGAGTAGAAGGTCTGCAGTATCCATCCTGAGATTTTTCTTTTTTTTATGGTTTCCTCTATGCGGTGTGTGAAGGTGCCATCTTTGCTTAGGTGTACTAGAAACTTTACATGGGGGCTTGCTCTTATTTCTTGGACATTTCTTGTTTTCAAGGTAGTGTCCTCTAGGATGTTATGTCTGTTACCACATCTGAGCAATTTAAATTTTTCATCATTGAACTTGCATATTGTTTTTTTGTAGCCCAGTCATATATTATGGTGAGGTCCTCTTGCAGTCTGTCGACGTCTTCTTTGTCCTAAATAGGTTTGCAGATGTTTGTATCATCTGAAAACGATATCAATGTGGAGTGGCATATTTCCTTGTCTATATCTCCTAACAGTATCAGGAAGAGCAGAGGCCTTAGTACTTAACCCTGAGTACTCCATTTATAACTCTGCCTGCTTGGGACAGGCAGATACTTTCTGTGTTCTTGACGTGAGGAAGTTGTGGATTCACACCCCAAGTTTACCAGTTATTCCTATACTTCGCAATTTGTGCATGAGGATACCATGAGCCACTTTACCAAATTCCTTTGCGAAGTCTAGGAACACAGTATCTGCATTTTTGCCCTTAACTAGTTGGTTTAGTTGTTTGTCATAATGTCCAAGTAGCTGGGACAGGCAAAATCTGCCCTTCTTGAAGTCATGCTGTCCGGCTTTCAGTAGGCTGTTGTCTACTAAATAGAGTCAGATGTTCCTTACCAATTTCTCAAATATTTTAATTAAATGTGAGGTGAAGGCTAGTGGCCTATAGTTTTTTTCAACTCCTCTGCTTCCTCCTTTATGTATTGGTGCAATTACTGCCTTTTTGTATCTGTTGGTACAGTATCAGTATTTAGGGAGTGGCGCTAGAGCAAATATAGTGGCTAAGCTAGTGCTTCTTTCCATTTGAGGAGGATGAGCGTTGGTAGGCCATCTGGGCCAGATACCGAGTTTGGTATCAGTTCAGTAATGATCTTGTGTATAATTCTTCTCAGTAAAATCAATTTCACTGATTGTTTCTTGGTCAGTTCGGAAGAGTAGCTGTGGATTTCCTATGATTTTTGAGCTATCCGGAGTAATATATACTGCCTGATACTGAACAGCTAACAGATTGCTTATTTTTTCTGCCTTCTCCTCAATTTGTCATTTGAGTGCTACAAGGGTTTCAATAGAGGCCACTGTCTTCGAGAATATTTTAGCATAGCTGTAGAAACACTTGGCGTTTGCTTTGATATTTGATATGGCTTTGGCTTCTTTTCTTTTTCTTTCTGCTTCATGCGATGCACAGATGTTCTTTTCGATTATCTCTATGCGTGTTGAGATGGCCAAGTATCCTTGCTCGTTTGTTGTTATTTTAAGTTTGTTTAATGATGACCTTTTTTTCATTAAGATTCTTCTGTCTCTTGGGATATTGTGCTGCCTGGTTCTGTTGCTTCTCTACTTTAGGATGTGCTTCTCACAAACCTCCAGTATTTTAGTGGTGATGGTGTTTACATCTTGGTTTGCAAGCAAGTCTTTCCAGTTTGTGTCCTTAAACATACGGTTAACACTTTCCCAATATGCATCCTTATTATTTAAGTTTAGTACTCTGAATGTATCTTTTGGTTGAACATCTATCGTGCGTTGATTTGTTCTCTTTGTGGTGTTTACTGTAAGGTTATGATCCGATATGGTTGTCTTATCGACTCTATACCCATGCATTAATTCTGGATTATTTACAAAAAGTAAGTCCAAGGTATAATTTATTCCTATAAGTTCTGTGATTTCTGGCGTTAGAAAGAGTTGTTCCGCAAGATCTAACATGTTCTAGCTTCTTCTCTGCTTTCCCGACTACCTGTCTCTATATAACCTTATGGCTACTTGATTATTGGGAAATTAAAATCTTCTGTCACTATTATGTCTAATAATGGAGGAAGTCTTGCATCCTCTACTGTATCTGTCCCCTCCCCTCTCTATAGTGGTCTGGTTTTGGGTGGTGACTGGTCTGCTCTTAGTTTCTACATCCTGGTTTGTTGCCTCATAACTGTGTGGGGTCTGACTAGCAGTAATTCGAGCGTCTAGGTATAGATCAATATCCTCTGGACTGTTGCCTAGGGATACTTCATCTTCCACTTTATCCTCTTCTTCATTTAGGGGATAGTTTTGCTCATTTTCCATCTTCAGAGTGTAACACTTTTCACATGAATATTTTCGGTTTGAGTGTGCCAGGGAGCTTAGTTGGTAGAGTGGTAACTTAGAGCATTTATAGTGCACCCACCTTTTGCTGTCATACATTGTATGGCTTTATTTAGGATCTACTCTGAGTCACAAAGTACACATACGTCCTTTTTATTGTTGTTATTAAGGTGGGTAGTGTTGTAGTGCTCAATTATTTTGTGAAGTAGAGCTAACAAGGAACTTCACAAATTGAACATCTCGTTGGCCCTATGATATCTTGAAATTGGGCACACAAATCGAACATTGAAATAATATGCCATCTTTTAACAATTAATTAATGTAAAACAAAGCAAATACTTGTAAAAAATGTTAAATCGGAATTTAATAATCTATTTATTAATGCAAAGCAGAATATTTTGTAATAATGAAAGTTAAATCGTTGTGTTTCCACCCAAATATACAAACATATACACATTAGGAAATAAGTACGAGCCGACGGTCTGGCCGCAGAGATAGCAAAGACAGTGAAAAATAACTGTGCATACATGGAACGGAATCCGATAGAGAGGGAGCCAAACCCACCAACTTTGACGTGAACCCGTGAAAGACGAAATCAATCTTGCTGCGGATGTTGGCTTGATAAATCCCGGTCAGATTTACAAATTCAAATATTCTCTTAGTGCATACGTGCCTATAATAAACATGCACACACCTTCTGATTAAATAAGCTTCGCACAGCAGTTGGATCGGAGAACATATGCACATACCCTCTGATCAGATAAGCTCAGCCCCGTGCTTGGATTGGAAAATGGGAGCCACGCCCCTAAATTTGCGTTAGGATAAATAGGCTTGCAAAACATACAACCGGATCAGTATTATTATTATGCCGCACGGTCCGTCCGCCCACAGTCTAAAAGAGAAGGAGAGATACAAGAAATACCTAGTTTATTAACACTGATAGCCAGTCACAAGGACGTGAGCACACAAACGAATCCGAAACTCAGCGATTTCACTTACCCAAAGTGAGGTAGGCCTAAGCCAAGATTAAAAGCCCACATAACAGCCATTTTTCTTCCGATACCCTCCTTTCGCCAAGTAGTCTATCCGGTTACCGTAACCCAGCTGACAAGTGGAAACAAAACGGACATTTGGAGTCAGATTCAATTCTACAGTACCGCCGCCTTAGCTTCGCTTACAAATAAATTGGATCACCCCGCTTAATTATAAACAGGTCTCCCTTTACCCCTATGGTCACCACATTTTAGACATGGCATCGACCTGCTAGAGTCAGTACAAAGGAGGGCAACAAAAATAATACCATCCCTGAAGCACCTTTAATATGAAGATAAACTGAGGGTACTAAATATGTTCTCATTTGAGAAAAGATGTGTGAGGGGAGATATGATTTAGCTTTTATAAAATCTGTTATGGGATGGATAAGTTGGATTTTAGCAACTTATTTGAGTTGGAAGGTAGTATTAAGACTAGGGGTCACCACTTAAAAAAAAACAAAAAAAAATAGAGGTGCAGGTTGGATGTTAGAAAATATTTTTTCACCAATAGAGTGGTATATTACTGGAATAGTTTGCCATATGAGACAGTAGCCAGTCCAAACTTGAATGTTTTCAAACGCAGATTAGATGATTATATGGGGAGGGAGGGTTAACTGGAGGGGGGGATGGGTATTCTGGACTCATTCCTGTGGATGCAGTTTTTTTATTATTGTATATTATGATTGATTTTGATGAGTCTTGATGATGATGCTTTTTGTTTTTGACACATTCCTGTGGATGGTTCTAATTGTATATTATGGATGCATGATCTGACACAATCCTATGGATGCATTTTGTAAGTAGGTTTTGACAGATGCGGATGACCTTTGATAGGCCCTTGCGGCTTTTGTCATCCGTGAAATTATGTTATGTTATGTTATGATGTTTACATCCTGTGCAGCCATGATTACTCCAAAAAGGAAGAGGCCCTGATGACTACAGGCTTTTCAGTGATTGCCATTCAGATCTTTACGCGAATTTTATTTTATATATTAGAGCTATCTCTCAAAATTAAAAGGATTAGTAGTGCAATCTATTAATTAAATTGACCACAATCTTCCTTTTTTATGTTATTATACTTTTAAAATGCTATCCTTAGAATTGGATTTTGAAGAAAACCATTATTTTAAGGATAACATTTAACTGTGTTATATTTTTGGTTTTGTGTTTTTTTTTATAATAGAACATTCAATAGTAATTTGACCTCATGAAGTTATACACAATTATATATACATTTAAACACTCGTCAGACGTAATTAATGTTTCTGCCATCTGCAAAGAATATTAGTGGTTTAGCGGGAATCCAGGCATAGAGAACAACCTGAAAATTTCCGCAAATTAAAACTTTCTACCACAACACGAAAGTTTTAGTGGGAAAAATTGTAAAATTGAGACATTTATAGGTTTGAAGAATATGAAGCTGTATTAAGTCTCACGTTATACGAGTATAAAGATCGTAATGAAGTCGGTGGCATCGCCCATTAAGTATTCGTCAACATTTTTGCTGGACATTTACTTTAAGCGATCCGATTGATGACAGTAAATACCGGCATTTATTTTTTGTTCAAGCGACAAAACCTCTAAAAAAAATGGCATCATTGCAGTCTCAGTATATCGAAAGATGTTTACAATGGTCATCGTCCGTTGCACTCCCCGATTCTGGATATCACCATCTCGTCTCCAACTCATAAGGTGATAGATGCTGACCTTGTCCCAATAGATCTATATTTATTCAATCAAGGTATTAAATTGTACAAATAAATCATTTGTGGGGATATTTGTCCATCAACTCGAAACATATTCGTTCAAGGATTTCCTTTAGTCTAAAAGTTAAATAGTGTTTATTTTCCGGACCAACTCTGTATACATTCAAGAAATGAAAACTGCCTTAGACTGTTCCATCAAACTGTTTCCAAGTGTTTATTGACTTTGTTACACACTTCATGTGCGTTTTTCAGGGCATAGCAATATGGTTATTGAATTTGGAATTTTCATTTTTTCCTTTTCTTTCATCTTAACTTATATTTTTATGTTTCAATGAAATTCTGTTGACTTCTTTTCTCGTTCTTTCACTAGTAAACGATAAAGGAAATGCGAATGGAAGCTTGAAAGTACGCCATCATCCACTTTTGCGATCAAGTCTACGCCGAAGAAGCCGTTTTTATGTCACCAATAGATAGTCAAAAATTATGAGTGGCATCCTACATGGCTCTTTTCCCTCAATCACCCGTTATTCTTTATCTCAATCACCCATTATACTTTGCTTCGATCATCCGTTATACTTTGCCTCGATCATCCGTTATCCCGCAGCCGTGATTCTTTGCCTCTCGCACCCGTTATCATTTGCCTCGATCATATGTTATACTTTCCCTCGTTTGCTCGTTATCCTATGTCTTGATCATCCGTAATCATTCGCCTCGATCACCCGTTATCATTTACCTCAATCACCAGTTATCCTTTGCATCGATCATTCGTTACCATTTGCCTCGATCGCCTGTTATGCTTTGCCTCGATAACCTTTTATATTTTCCCTCAATCCAAAGTTATCCTTTGCCTCGATCATCCTTTATCATTTTTCTCGATCACCTGTTATCAGTTGCTTTCGTACCCGTTATCTTTTGCCTCGATCATCCTTTATCATTTTTCTCGATCACCTGTTATCAGTTGCTTTCGCACCCGTTATCTTTTGCCTCAATCACATGTTATTCTTTCCCTAAATTTCCAGTAAATTATTTGCCTCAATCACCCGTTATCCTTTGCCTCTCGGACCTGTTATCATTTTTCTTGATCACCCTTTACCACTTGTCTCGATCATTTGTTATCCTTTCCCTCATTACTCGTTATCCTTTGCTTCCATTACCCCTTATTCTTTTGCTTCAATCACCCGTTATCCTTTCCCTCAATCTCCAGTTATCTTTTCCATTAATCATCCGTTATCCTTTCCCTCAATTACCATTTGTACTTTTCCTCGATCATCCATTACCTTTCCTTCAATCACCCGTTATCCTCTGCCTCGATCACCCGTTATTATTTCCTTCAATCATCTGTTATGCTGTGCCTCGATCACCTGTTATCCTTTGCATCACTCACTTGTTATCCTTTCCCCCAATCACCAGTTATCCTTTGCTTCAAGGGTTCTTCCACACTACAGTGCGTTCGCCCCAAAAATGCAACCAGACTTTACAGTAGATAGAACGCATTTTATGAATCTTTGGTTGACCAAAACTTAGTATACTCCGTCTAACTATGGAGACCTTTCTTTCAGAAAATAAACGCACTGGTTTGTTGAATGACACACCCCCAAACTAATTCCCGAACATGAAACTTTCCCTTAAATTAGCTGCAGGAAAAAGAAAATAAGATTCCGAGTGCGTTTACCTTTATTAAACAAGCCTCATTCTGGTCATGAAGAAGAGATTGAAAGGATGCATCTCATTTATTAGACACAAGATGAGCAGCTTCGCCACTCATCCTTACAGAAGGAGCTTGCACTTCGCTGGCAGACTTTCGGTCTCTGGCCTACGGCCTATCATGATTCTTTTTTTTTCTCCATCTAAATTTGCTCTAATAATTTCCAGGCCAAAACTTTAATAAATTTTCTGAACTTCACCATTTGTAATTCTTTGAGTTTTAAAAAATTCACAAAATTATTTCTGAACTTCACCATTTTGTTTTTGGATATTATAAAAGAATTATTAGAAATAACTTTGATAAGAAAAAACATAAGTCATAACCAAACTAAGATCCAATTATTATTCAATTACTCAATAAAATCCCCTTCTTAAATTATAGAGTTAGTGATGATGATGATGATGATATTGTGCCATACAAAGTGAGTATTAAAATACAAAATACGCGCCCTTTTAGCATGGGGAAGACTTCTGTTTCGTAGGAAACTCTTCGAAGTGTATCTCGAATTCTTACTAGTTTTACTAAACTAAATAACTTGATTTTCGATCGTTTAGTAAAGAATTCAACCAGTATAAACAGATTCAAACTAAAATATTGATGCTTATACTCATATATTGTGGACAATTTCCCGACTTATAAAATAGCTGCCTCCTGGAATCTTCTACCCTGAAACGTGGTTCAAAAAACGTTGGTAAAATTCTTCAAAAAGATTATTTTTAAGTATTTCGTAAGAGCAAATATTTGAATCTACAGAAGCGCAGAAGATAATGTGTAATTAACAGATGAGATTGGAAAACTGGTGCACCATCCAAGGAATCTGTCAATGAATGTGTTTTTCATACTCTATTTGTACTTTCCTCTCAATACATTTCCTGTTTCACAACATACAGGGGGTAGCTTGCGGGAAGAAAGTCTCTCATATTCTTCTCTATATTGGATTCGAGTGAGCCTGACTCACTTCCAGTGGACCAAACGGCTACTGGCAGCGCTTTAGTAATCTGAGAGTAATCTTCTGAGTCATGAGCAATTGTTCTTGAATAAATACATTAGACGTAGGTTTGGACTGCGAATCCCATTTGTAGACATCCGATAAACAAAGGTTTGTACGATCTATTTTATGCTTAAAAAATGTAATAAATGATAAATGCAACGAGAAACGAAAGAAGATATTATGATAATGGTTGGTATTTGCATAGGCTAGTGGGTACTATGCAGGGTCTAGCTTACTCATAGCGTTATATACTTTATAAATTTCAACCTAATTTCCGTTACGATGGAAAGCTCACAATTACAAGAATATCTGCGTATATTCACTGGACAAAACTTTGTATACGAGGTATCTATAGGGGTTGGAAAAAAACAATTTTATTAATATCGAGTTGGTCCTCCTTTGACAGCAGTATTTGCTTCAAGTGCGTCGAGGAATAGAGTGATATATGTAACTTATGACTATGGCTGTGGCTATGGGAACTTTAATCCAATCTATTCCTAAAACAGAAACTATTCCAGCTCTTTTGAAAGTGATAGCGCAGAAAGTGGCCCCTTACTTGCTGCTCCAACATACGCTAGATATGTTTAATTATGTTAACATCTAGTAATTGTGGGTTGCGTATTTAATTGTTCTACATCGCTATTGTGCTCTTCGTGACACTTGTTGGAAGATGACGCACCATTGGAAAAGTGTTTTTTTTGTACCATTGAGTGAATTTGGTCACCACAAGTTGACAAATGCTACTTAAAAGTAACCATACAATTCGATGCTATTACAGGACCGAGAAAATTACAAGATATAGACTCCCGTCCAAACCATCACAGAACAGCTTCCATGCTTCATGATTGGGGCCGGGCAATCGGGAACAAAGGCTTCTTGGGACGTCCTCTATAAAAAGATTCGTACTGGATAAGGCAATAAGGCAAAACGTTAAGGATGATTCGTCAAAGGAGATTACATTCTTCCACTGGTCCAATGACCACTTATTTTGGTCTTTGCACCATTTTAGGCAATGATATCCTTTCAAAGGTATTCAGGTACATTGAGCTCTCGATGAAGTGTTTTAGTTGATGCATGGCAAGATGTTGCTCTGGCTCTGAAGTCACTTTAGTAGTTGTGGTTCCGTCATTTATCGACCGAATGTGGTTTTATGTTCTACGGTCCTTGTCACTGATTTCAGCCATTCGTCCTTAGTTATGCTTCTGAGAACAAAGTTTTCCTTGTTTTTCTAGTCTGCAACATGATTTTAGAAGCATTTAGTTTCGAAAAGTTTAACAATTCGGCAGTTTTTGTTACCGAGATCCACGCCATTCGTGCTTATGAACCATTTGGTTCTTTGAAAGACAGGAAAGTTACATATTTTGACATATAACGTTGCGGAGCTAGGTAACAAAATATACGCTTGGTTATTACATTATATACAGGCTGTATGCATTGTATATAGATAAGATTTATAGAACATTTGGATTCTTATTTAAGTCCAAACGTTGGGAAAAATACAAAGTTTTAAATATCCCCTATTTTCATTATTTTGTCTAACCCATGTATTTCTATATTAATACTTAGCAAATATTATAGAAACTTTCACTATTTTCTATAATTTTAGTTTGGCGTCAGCAATTGGGTGGCAAGAAAGGTAGGGTTTTTTTTTTTTACTACTTTTCAAGGCACAGCTCAAGTAGAGTTCACAAGATCATCTGTCGTACCTTGGCTGGCGGGCGCTAGATGAGTCCGCTCATTCATGTCAAACTAATGAATTTGGTTACCAAATCTCATTTAATTTATGATATTGAAATCGTTTACCATTCTTTATGAAAAGAGAGACTGTTATTCATCACCGCTGCAAATAGAAAAATGCAAGAGTCCTTCTCTAGACTATAAACATTGCATCTTGTAATGATGAGGTATTGCGAGTTTTTTCGACCCTACTATAACCTAGCCTATTCTAGATTAGGTTGGTTAGGTTAGGTTTAGTTAGGTTACATTAGGATCGCAAATGATTGAAGTGCCTCATCTTTACAATATCCGAAAGATTTATAGGAATTTAGTTTGGCAACATTAGCAACCAGCTTAGTTCAACATCCACGTTTGGCTTATGGCTCAAATCGATTCATGAGACACTCTTGACTAGGAAGTCTTGATACCTATTTGTACTTGATGTCCAAGAAATGACCTTTTTGGAACACATCAAAGAAGTAATAAATTTCCTGAATTTTAGATTCACTACTCTCTTTTGGTAGTGAGTGGTATTATGATTGTGAGGAGAGGTTCCCTTCAGACTCTCCTTGGAAGTTAAACCATTTTATAAGGATATGTTAAGATAGCTACGCTTCCTTCTTGTGCAAAAATAGGAGGCGTTTGAGTGATTCCATTATCGCTAGATATACTGCTTAGGTCATCTGAGTTTACATTTTCGAGCAAGTCACTCGTCGCATCGCCTATTTGGCCCTTTAAATTCGGTGTGCGAAATTACTGAACTTTTCTACTCTACATTCTGAAAGGTACTGATTTGAAAGGGAAATATTTCAAACATGGCAAATGATAGAAGAGTGCCAGAAAAAACTGCATACAAAATATTTAAACCTTCGGGCAATAGGAGAAGAAATACTAGAACAAATCCACATATGGCCGATCCGCAGTCAAGCGTTATTTTATATTATATCCATATATGCCCGATTAGCGCCCAAAGACTTAAAACCTAATCCTCTGCCTTCCTGCATCGGATCATCTTAGTTTTATTTTCTTCCTAAGCTTTCTTATCACATGATTAAATTTTCCTTCGCCATACAAATGTACTATTTTTTAACTTTTTAAAATCCGATTTCTATTTCCCCCTAGGAAGTTAAACACCGATGGCTAGAACGCGATCACTGTTTAAGCTAAGCAGAGATTCGTATCGGTGTAAATTATCTGCAAACAATTTGCGATTGTTTACTTCTTTGTTCGCTTCTGTGCTTGCTTGGCTGTAATTTAATACGGCAATAATAGCGCAAGTGACCAAGGGAGCTGAGAAATTGGTTAGAATAATGTACTTTTTGAATTAAAAGGAAATAGAATAAAACAAAGTTTGGTTAAATCGCGGGTAAAAATTACCAAGATACTTTTTTTTTTAGTGAATTTTATTGAAATTTCTTGCACACTGGAAATAAATAAATCTACACAAACCTCTTAGTCTAATTTTAAAAATATAATGTTATTGCAAATCATTTAATTTGTTAAAACACTTTTAAAAACCTAATTTTTACATTAAATGGTAGTTATAAATTATCTCAATTATTCTATGTTTAAATTTTTTAAAAAATCTAGTTTTTTTGTTCAAAAGTGAAACATGATGATTTTATTTTAAGAAATGAAAGGTTTTTAGTTTTACTTTCGATCAACTGTCAAACATTTTTTTCCTTAATACGAATGGAATGAAGTATTTTTATTAAATTAAGAAAAAACCCCCATTTAAGTGCCACATTAAATTGATAAGAAATCCCTTTAATCTCTTAGTAATGCGCTCTGGCATTTTATGTTTTTTCTCTTTAAATATAATGAAAGTAAAGAACCGATAAAGAAATCCTAGGGGAAAAAGATGGAGGTTGCTGAAATGCGGATGTGGCGATAGTTATGTGGTGTGACCAAGTTAGACAGAATTCGGGTACAATTTAGATAAAGGGAACGATGAAGATAATAAAAAAGAGGAGGAAAATATGGACAAACAGATTGTAGATGTATATTAGACAGTGATGAGGCGAGAAGATGATAACATCAGACGAAAACTGAATTATGTAGATGATTTCCCCCTCCTGAAGAAGGAGAGGAAGCATGAAGAAGAAACTGTGTGGAGAATGATTGGACACCGAAAGTGTTGGTTGAGGACGAATAAGAGGACACGAAGGAGGGAAAACGGCTATTGCAGAACAGTGACCCACGAAAAAACATGCGAAAACTCACTGAAGAAGAATTAGTGTTAATAGAGGGGGTCTAGTACAGTAATATTAACAGCACTGTGCTTGTGTATTACACTCGTACACTTGTGCTTAGTAACGAGTTTTAGTTTTTAAAAGAGAACAAATGAAAGATCGTTTAGCAGAAGATCATTAGAACTGATAAATTGTTTCTTGTTTAAAGAACAAGGGGGTTATCCCGTTATGACTGCTTACACAAAACATAGCAAACTTCATCGGCAAAGAAGAATAGTAGCTGAAATATGGAGACAACAATGAAGTTAATAAAGGCGAGAGGTTGAGACTTTACGTTTTTTGTTCATACTCTGCCCCTTTCAGGAGGGCAGGAATAAGAAAAAAAATCGCCATAGCGTAAATTAAAAAGTCTATAAAACAGAGCATCGCGAATATAAAATATATAAAAACAAGCCGAACTTGATGTAAAGGAATTATAACATAACGCCACCCAGAAGGTCAAGCGGACATATATATTAAAATCCTTTGTCGGGGAGAGCGAGCAAAACGTACCAGAAGATGAGGGTCGTGAGAACGTTAGTCGTCTGACTAACAGTCCAACTGCCGAAGGGCTCTGATCTCCCCACCGAGTGGGTAGTCGAGTCAGGCTGCAGGACCAAGGTAGCCGCAAAAGGCCATTAAGTAGCTCTCAAAAGATCCGATTACCTACAAGGTCAGGAGGTACGCGGTCAGAGAGACAAAAAGCGGTGTCAGATAAAAAAAAAACACGAGGAAAAATAATGTGACAGTTGTCGGTGCCTCTCATTCAGAAGCAGACCTGGGCTCCGTGGTGACTCCCTCACCCCTCGCGCCCCACTCAGTGGCATTGTAGGGGTGTGAAAATGTATCAGAGAAAAATTCCTTCCAACTCGATAATATAAATAGCCCATGAAATTACCAACTAAAAATGGACTACAGCCTTGGCG
This sequence comes from Ceratothoa steindachneri, assembly GCA_963969495.1. Taxonomy (NCBI): domain Eukaryota; kingdom Metazoa; phylum Arthropoda; class Malacostraca; order Isopoda; family Cymothoidae; genus Ceratothoa; species Ceratothoa steindachneri. Next base: position 49,120,998 of record OZ018332.1, read on the forward strand.
TGAAGGCTAGAGCGTTGGCGTTTAAATCCAATGGTACCGCGTTCGAAACTCAGTCCCCGCAAAACTTTTATGAACAAAACCCAAGAAAGAAAACGGAAAGAAAACAGCTTGAAGGACTAACTCATCAAAAAAGACATAAAAATCATCAACTCAAGATAAATGGAAGAAATATGAAAAAACATCAAGAAAGAAAAAAAAAACTGAGATTAAGGACCAACTCATCTAAAAGGACCAAGAAATCAACTCAAGATAAATGCAATAAAATGAAGATGCATCAAGAAAGGAAGAATACGAAGATCAAGAACCAACCCAGCCAACAAGAATACCTAAGTCAAGATAAATAGAAGACAAATGTTTGAAGGGGGCAACTTGAAGAAAAGGAATTTCAGTCAAGAAAGAAGTAAATAGATTCGATAAAAGAGAAAATCAATTGAAAAAGCAAGATGATCAAGAATAATTAAATAAAAGTAGTGATAAATGTCCCCACCCATAGCATTACCATAGCATCCTGTCTATAAATAAGTCCCATAAGGAAAGAAAGTGATTATTATTCTGTTAGAGACAATAGAGGAATGGATCATTGTGATCAGTCCCTCGCCCAGTTCCGAACTCGACTTCTAAAACTTAGAAGTTCATCTCGTGTTCTTATTGGTACCATACCGATTTATTCTTCACAAACTTAGCAAGAGGTCTGGCTGGATCACAATTCCTAAGTGTCAAACAGGAATTTCAGGAGCAAAACAAAAGAAGATCCGCTCACCCTCGAGGGACTCTCAAATTTTAATCTCAGTAATTGTGAGAGAAGAAGAATTAATCCCCAAAGAAATTACATTTAAGTACTTTCAGAATCACCTTGTAAACTAAAACCCAGTTGTGCAACCCTGCGAAGAAGACGAGGATACTAGAAGAGCTCAAGAGCTACCAAGAAGAGTACTTCTTGAGCCAGAGAGCACAACTCCTCTCTCCGTCTTTTAGACGTATAACCAGATAGATAAATTTATAAGAAGAATTAGACATCGTTTTCGACCGTCTCCGGGACAACCACCATACGCCCTCTGCAACGTGAAGAATCGTGAAAAATCCAATATAGCGACATCCGTCAACCTCTGTTCCTTTCAAGCTCATGTAAGTCCGAATTACTATATATATTTGTTTTAATTAAGTAGGATTTTAATGCTATACCCAAGCTAACTAAATGAGAGATAATATTTAGCCACTCCTGTCATATTTTTAGTTAGATTAGTGGAACGTAAATTGTGGCTAAATGCTGTACTAAAAGTTCTCCATAAATTAACTAACTGTCAATTGGTTTATTTACGTGGAGCCTACTTTGCTTTGATTAGGACTCGCGTGAGGAATAGGTCCTTATTCAATTCTTGCGAACCATGTTAAACTTTTAGAATTTAGTGTAAATATTTGAGTTAATTGATAAATTAAAAAGATATATATTTTTGGTTAATTCTTGGTGTTTCACTGGATCCTTACGTGTTAACCGGCTCTTTCCTTAAAACTGATTAAAAGCTGTGGTACTCTCATAATGCAGTAATTAAAGAGTCCACTCAGCCAGTAGAGGAATTGTTTCTCTTCCTAACTAGTAGTGCCAGACTGGCGCGCTAAAGTCATTGAATATATAATTCTCTGACAAAAAGAGGGAGCCACAATTACTCGACACTTGCCATACTCCTTACAGGATGAGCTTACACTTTGCATACAGACTTTCGGAATGTAGCCTACGGTTTATCCGGCTCTGGCAACGGTCTTTTGGTAAAAATAAAATCATTGATTTCTAGTACATACCCATTAAACTATATCTATTTTTTGATGTAAAAATTGACCAAAGAACGAATTTGGAGATATGGATATAGTCATGGCCAAAGGTTTTGGCATTAGTTTATCGATAAGAATTTATTTTTCTTCGGAATTTTTAAAAAAATAACATTGTGCAGTTCAGAAAAAAAATAAATACGACTATCGAATGTTTTGCTCTTTTTTTTTGTAAAACAAAGAAGAAAAAAACCAAATGGTGAATTTTAGAAGATTTATTAAAATTTAGGCATGTTTTTTTTTGTATATCCGAATGTTTTATCGAAGTTATTTATAAAATATATTTTCCATTTTAATCTTTAATAGGAGGAATACCCACTGGCCCATAAAGAAAACGGATAAAAGTTTGTTTTTCTTGCCTTTAGGCCTAGAAAATGAGCATCGATGTGAAAAAAATAGACCGAGGGGAAATTATGAGGGGACAAGCCATGGCTTCGCCACTCCCCTAAACGGGGGGAGCTTGCGCTCGCTAGAAGGGCATTGGACCTCAGGACTATTTGGTATTTGAAATCGATTTTCTCAAACCCATTTCCTTACGTTTTTTTTTTACTCTTTGTTTAAACGCCATTTGCATCCCTTTTAAATTAAAAGAAAACAAAAGAAAATTAATATAAAAAATATTGTATTCGTTAATTATTATCCCACTCTTTACAAAAAAATAATCCATTATGAATTTCATTCTTCTTCAAACCGCTTCTTTCTTTTAACAGCCGGGAATTCTTCAATTTTTCTTCTTTTACTTCTTTTCTTCTTCTTCTCATTTTTCTGCTTCTTGTTGTTGTTCTTCTTCTACTTCTTTTTCCTCTTCTTCTTCTTCTTCTTATTTTTCTTATTATTATTATTATTATTGTTATTATTATTATTACTATGAATTATCCTCTCTGTCTTCTTATCTTCTCTTCCTGCTCCTATTCATTCTTTTACGTCTCTTCCATTTCGTTTTTTGTCTCCCTCTTCTTTTTCTCTTCTTCATTCCTTCTGTATTCTTCTTTTCTTTGCTTCTCTTTCTTATCCATCTCATATTCCATTCCTTCTCAACTCCTCCTCTTTTTTATTCTCATCCTTCTTTCTTTCATTTCTTCTCCTGCTCTTCAATCTTTTCTTCTCTTCCTCCTATTTATTCTATGCTTCCCCTCCTCCTCTACTTCTCTTATTCTTCTTCTTCCGTCTCTTCTTCTGCCCTTACTCTTCGTATTCTTCTTCTTCTTATCTTCATCCTTTTCTTAAACGTCTCCTTCTACTCCACCTCTTCTTCTTTTTTCCCCTCTTTCTTCTCTTCTTCTTTCCTCATTCTTCTTCCTCTCCTCATTCTCACCTTCCTTCTCTTCGTATTTTCCTACTCTTATTCTTATTCATCTCCTTCTCCTCCTGTATTTCTTTCTATTTAACCCATCCCAAAATTCCCGTTCTTAAAGTGTATTGTTAGGGACCAAAGGAACGTCTTCTTCCCTCCTCATTTTGCTCTACTCGTTTTTAGGCGCTAGTCGATATTTCCTTTCGATCAAGATTAAAATTTAAAATCTATTTTAGAAATAACTTCGCTAAAAATTTTGAATATACCAAAAAATAAAATAAAAAAGCAGCTATGGTTATTTTTTTATAAATTTTCTGAACTTCACCAATAATAATAATTAATGATAAAATAATAATAATCACTACCTCTACTACTAATAATAATATCTTCATTTTAAAAAACTGCCCTAAATTACCAGCTCATTCATTAACTAAGCTATAGACCTATTTAAGAGGTCTGTGACTAAGCGAAACAAAACAAAACAATTTTTCACCTCTTTCCCAAAAATCCCGTTCTAAAATATATAATTATGGAGGATATGTACTGGAAACCTTTTGGGGTAGGTAAAAAAAAACGTCCCCAACGACTTTAGGGGCACGTGTATCTTAACTTGTAATTTTATGCGGACGCTTTTCTTAACCTTGAAAGTTTGAGGGACGCTAAACTCCACTTAGCTACTTTGGGTACGCTTTCCTTTACCTGCTCCAACCTTTTAATTTTTTAAACTTAAACTCTGTTGACAGAGCCGGATAGACTGTAGGCCACAGATTGAAGGTCTGCATGCGAACCGTAAGCTCCTCTTGCAAGGAGTGGCGAAGCCGGTCCTCTTATCTCCTATTAATTTACTATTGCTGTGTGTTTTCATATCTATGCCCTTTTTCTCGGCCTAAAGCAATATTTTTTTTTAATATTAGTAGTAGTAGTTAGTTCTCCGTCGATTTTGGCGATGACGTCACTTCATGCCCTTAAAAAGAATAAGTTGGGCATAAAGAGAAACTTGCTCAAAAGATGCTAGAGTGGGAAGGGGGTGTGCATCCCTCATCTTGGCACTCCATAGTTGTGCTGGTGGCGAGGTGGTCCAAGACGACCAGCCATTTTGGAGTGTTGCAGTAGACTGCCGAGTCGTCGGTCTAATAACGCTCGCCTAGTGCGGGTCGCCACAGCAGATTTTGCATTAAGGGTTGACTCCCGTTGTGTTGGTCCAGGCAAGGACATCCTCAAGACAGTGGGTCACGAGTTGGCGAGGGATCAAGGCGTGTCCACACGTAGGTTTTTGATGAGATGTTCCTATTTCTCAAATACATTATTAGAGGATTTTCCATGACTCTGGTTATAGTTTGTTTTGAAAAAGTAACTTCAGCCACATTATTGCAAATATTTAGTCAACAATAAATCCATATCATAGGAGATTCCAGTTACTCATAGGCTTTTATTTCTTCTTAAAACCACATTCTGTACTCATTTCAATTAGTTGTTTCTTGAGTACACAAGAATAGCGGCTTCGCCACTGGTTATTTATTACGTTGAAGCTTTCTTATTTCACAGCTACACATCATATCTGATGGACGGTCCATAATCCGCCACCCGTAGATGCGATAAGTAGCCTGCAGCTCAGCCCCTGAATATACTGCTGAATATATTTAGGAGCGGGGAGCGATGGGTAAACACGTTTGTTCGCCGAAATACGTAAAAAACAACCCCCCCAGATGTTTTTTTCCGATCTAAGTTGCTCGAATAATTTACTTTTGGTTTAATAGGTTTTAGGGACGACTATCAATTTCCTCGGGCTAACAATCAAAATGGAAAATCTAATTAAAAAAGAACTTCGTTAAAACCTTCAAATATATGAAAAAAAGAAGCCATGCCTTAATTTTAATCAAATTTCTCAATTTCTTCTAAACTTCACAATTTGTAATGCCTTTTGTTTTTAAAAATTCCCGCCAAAAATCAATAATCATATTTATTTTCAAAAAGTTTCACTTTCTTCAAAATTTGAATAAAGTAACAAATATATTCAGTGTCAAAGTTTTTAAAAATATTTGGAAATCATCATCATCACTAACTCTATAATTTAAGAAGGGGACTTTTTTAGCATTTGAATAATAATTTCATCTTAGTTTGGTTATGACTGATGTTTTTTATCAAAGTTCAGAAATAAATATAAGTATCGAAATTTTGTGATTATTTTAAAACCCACGAATTACAAATGGTGAAGTTCAGAAAATTTATTTTTTATATATCTTCTTATATAAGTATATTTAAGCAACGTGATAATTTGAAAGGGGGGAAATTTAGTTTAGAGTTCCTTTCTAAACTTAATCTTAGTAGCGAAGCGCAAGCTCCCCCCGTAGTGGGGAGTGGCGAAGCCATTGCCTGGTATCTCGAAAATTTTCAAGTCAAAATATAGTGTTATGGACTAACCAGCTTTTACCCTAACTCCTAATACTCCTCTCACCAGCTTTTACCCTAACTCCTAATACTCCTCTAACCAGCTTTTACCCTAACTCCCAATACTCCTCTACAGTGCCTTTGGGGGTTTTGTAGGCTTGTCATATGTGACCTTCACCCTATTTTTGAGTTTAAGTGGTTTCTAAATTAATAATAAAAATAATGTACTCCAAATTGAACATTTCAAATTTGAAAAGAGCCAGAACCTGGTGGCAAGAACTACTGTGAATGGTAGCAGGTTTCAGGTGTTCTGTAATCTCTCCTAACTATATACTTTATTATTATTAGCGTCTCTACTAGGCGGAAACCAACCAGGCATCTATGCTGACCCTCTGCTCTACGTTTTAAAATAGTGATAAGCTTGCTTTTACTTGTCAAATGGTGATAAAATTACCTTTACTTGCTAAATGGTGATGAACTTATTTTTGCTTGTAAAATGGTGATAAAATTACCTTTACTTTTCAAATGGTGATGAATTTACCTTTACTTGTTAAATTGTGATGAGCTTATCTTTACTTGTCAAATGGTAATGAGCTTATCTCTACTTGTTAAATTGTGATGGGCTTACTTTTTGTCAAATTGTGATGAACTTAGCTAAATTGTCTTGAGATTACATCTATTTTTCAAATGGTGATGAACTTACCTTTACTTGTCAAATGGTGATAAGCTTACCTAAAATGTGATGAGCTTAGATCTACTTGTAAAATTGTGATGAGATTACCTTTACCTGTCAAATAGTGATGAGGTTACTATTTATTTGTTAAATGCTGATGAACTTACCTTTACTTGTCAAATGGTGATAAGCTTACCTAAATTGTGATGAGCTTAGATCTACTTGTAAAATTGTGATGAGATTACCTTTACCTGTCAACTAGTGATGAGGTTACCATTTATTTGTTAAATGCTGATGAACTTACCTTTACTTGTCAACTGGTGATAAGCTTACCTAAATTGTGATGAGTTTAGATCTACTTGTCAAATTGTGATGAGATTACCTTTACCTGTCAAATGGTGATCAGCTTACCATTTATTTCTCAAATGGCGATGAACTTACCTTTACCGCCGCTGCCAATAGTTATTGACGCCTTGAATTATTCTTATTCCCTGTGTATGTCTATGAATATATTGGTGTATGATGGCATGCATGTGTCAAATACATCTGGAATGCAAAATAAAAATACAAGCTTGCTTATAACCTTTTCTAAATATTTAGTTACATAGTAGCTGGGAACCAGCAAGGACTATTTAGTCCACTCTAAGGCCAGTCCCATTTTATACTAATATGCTCGTAGTACTCCTTTGGACATTGTCACCACGATGTTCACTCACGTGACATTCAATCCACAGCAGGGCTGCGTATTTAAACAATATCATTATTCGTAAAATAACAATAAACTTTGTTTTTAAAACTATCAACTTTGTTTTTAAAACTATTCACGCTACTAGCATTTACTACTTCCGCGCGGAGTGCGATCCATATATTGATGATATCTTTCTTTCAGTTTAAAACCGTTGTTACGTGTGATATCATCCATGATCGTACTTAAAAAAATGTCATAATTTATGTTTTCAAATTTATTCAAAAGTTTTAATACTTCGATAAGCTCACCTCGCAATTCCCTAGTTTCGAGAGTCAGTAGTTTAATATATTTAATCTTTCGATATACAACTTATTTCTAATCGAGGGAATTAGTTTATAGCAGAATGAGGTCAAATAGCGTCCACGTGCCCTTCTGTACCCACGTAGATCCGGAGATCACCGCATGGAGCTGGTGAAAGCATAGCTGAACCTAGGCAAGGAGGCGGCTGACGCTGTTATCACTCGCCCCAGCTGTATTTGCTTAGGGACCGATGTCACCTCCTCCTCCACCCCACGCGGCCACCTCTCCGCGAGCATTCGGTCCTTCCGCAAGAAAATTGGAATCCGTTGGACATTCCAACGAGCGTTATCAAGATTCCCCCTTTCCCCGAAGGAGTCGCCGACTTCTCTCCAAGATCGCGCGCGCGTTTAGAGCCTCCTCACCAAGCGCCTATAAAACGCTTCCACTGAGTTTAGAGAGCAACATTGTTAGACTTCCACCTACTCCGACAAACAAGCTAAAGGACGCCCCCCTCCCCAGCAGTGACTTCGATTCAAGTAGAAGGCTAAATCGATCCGTGAACTCTGCCCTAGTCTTCGGCAAGCTTCGACATCAGTGAATTCTGCCCTAGTCAATCGGCAAGGACTGACAAGGATTCTTAAGTCCGGAAGCGACAAGTGCTCCCTCGTCTGAAGAAAGAGGCAAACCAACTTCTTCCGTCGCATTCATCGTACCCCGACTGGCCCCCTTTTGACAACGAGCACCTAAGGTATTCGTAACCGTTGCCACCTACAAATTGATCTTAAATCTGGCTTATCCAATTGCTCCATTATTTGTGTGAACGCCCAAGTTTAAAACCCCCCTTTAAGTCACCAAACTAAATCCAACCTCTTTAATCCCTTAATTGACCTACCTGATCGCGTGTGGATCTTTAACCCCGTCTGGGCAACCATTCCATTTAAACCCAATTTCTATGTAAATATATATTTCCTTTTGTTGATAGTAAAGTTATATTTCCGTCATTGTCTTTCTTTTGCAACCCCAGCGCGTACCAGTTACCTGTTAACTTTTGCCAACTCGCACTCTGAAATATTTGTTTAAAAGGACCCCGCAAAGTTAATAATATGCCATCTCCACTGGACTCATAACCATTTCCCCTCTCACTAACGGTCTTCAACCAACTTTGGGCCCAAGCCCCAAAGTACCTACGTATATATAAATATAGAGTCTGGTCATTCCACGACATAGTTTAGTTGCCCGTCATTGAATTCTTTCCATTTTATTGATGTGTACATGTGTATAAGGTGACCACAATGGTATCAAGTATTTTAGGTGTGGTCTTACTAAACTTTTATATAAAGGTATGATTATATCTTTGTGTTTGTAGTGAAAACTTCTCGCAATAAATCCAAGCATTCAGTTCGCGTTATTGCAAGCTTCGTCACATCGTTTTTTAAACTTAAGATCCTTTGAAACCCGCAACCCGTTAATCTTTTTTCTTCATCCACGGAAATAAGATTTTTAGCACCCATTTCATCATTAAAACTTGGGTTATTTCGACCTTCGTCCAAAACTCGACACTTCTCTAAAATGAATTTCGTGTTCGATAAATTAGACCATTCGAAGGTTTTGTTTCGATTCCGCTGACTTAATTTGCGATCTTTCTCATTTAAAAATTGACCCACAATTTTTGTGTCGCCCACAAACCTCCCTCCCTCTCACTTCCATACCAACCACTTCCCTCTTGTCTCCCTCCCACCCTCTTCCCTCACTCCCTCTTCCCTCACTCCCATTTCCTTCCCGCACACTAAACGAAGTAAGAGAAGAGAGGAAAAGAGAAAGAAAAAGAGATGAGAAGCGAATAAGTAGCAGAAAAGAATAAGAGAGAAGAAAAGAAGATTGAGACAAAAAGAAGAGAGAATAAGAAAAATAATAATAAGAAGAGAAAATTAAAATAATAAGAATAAGACGAGATAATAAAAAGAGTAAGATAATAGAATATACAATAAAAGAATAAGAGAATAGAGCCAAAGATGAGAGAATAAAAGAATTAGAAAAGAGAAACGAGAATAAAAAAATAAGAAAGGAGCAAAGAAACTAAAAGAAAAAGAAACGAGAAGAGAGAATGATAGAATAAGAAAAGAGAAGATAGAATAAACAGAATGAGGAAACAAAAAGCAATAAGAGAATAAAAGAATAAGAGACTAAAAATAACAGAAAATAAGAGAGAATAAAAAGAATACGAAAAGAGCAGATATTAAGAAAAAATAAGAATATAAGAGAAAAGAGAAAGAATAAAATATGAGATAATAAAAGAGTAAGAGAATAGAAGAGACAATTAAAGAATAGAGCAAACGAGAAGATAATAGAAGAAAAAGAAAAAAGATGAGATAATAAAAAGAATAAAAAAAGAGAATTAAAAAAGTGCAGAGAAAATAAAAGAATAGGAAAAGAGAAGAGAGAATAAACAGAATAAGGGAATAAAAGTAATAAGAGATGTCGTAGGTTAGCCGAGCTTATATATATATATATATATATATATATATATATATATATATATATATATATATATATATATATATATATATATTATTTGTTTTATTAATGTTTAAAAAACCAAATAAACTTGGACTTGAGGCGTAGGTTCGTGCCTCGGTGACCGCTTGAGGATCTTGCTCTAAGAGTGCTAATCTTTATTTTAATTCTAGTGAATACATAAAAGGGGTTTCTTTCTTGACTATATCAAATATTGCCACTTCAACTCGTTCGAGGATAATTAAAACAGTACTTTTATTGAAAAAATAGACTTTAATGAACATAAACCATCTCACTAAATAACATAAAACAAATACAGATCCAATACATTTAAAAAATTAAATGGGATTACTGGGTGAGCTCTCGCAGCTCGCTTCGAGATAAAATTTTATCGGGGGAGCAATTTTTAAGTTAATATCGTTTTCCTTGGCCAGATATCCACTAAACTAATTATTATGCACGGGGACATAAACAACAGGATTATTCTTTACTCACATAAGGTAATGGAGATTAAATACTAGCGACCAATTAGACTATCCTCGGATATTTTGATCGGAGTGGGTTTTTTGCTCGATAGATGGCGTTCTCCAATCTGCCTGCGAAAGCTTAGTACTTCTACTTTTCTTCCGGACAAGATGAAATCGTTGTCTTCTTTTTATTTTTTCTATCTAGTTGGGGTTTGTCCAACTCAGATAGAGTAAGATATAGAGTCCTCAAACTGGCTAGCTTGATACTCAATATCTTGGGGGGCTCGAACGGCGCCGAGCTTCCTTGGTACGATCTGGTTTCGTACAAGGACTGCAAAGTTCTACTTAACTTGCAGAAAACTTTCTACCGGTGATTTTTCTGTTTCTTTCTCGAACTCGAAAAATATCTCAACCGGTGACTTACTTGTCTCTTCCGTTAGAACAAACAAAAAGCCTCGTTTCCTCGGGTCAACCTGTTATATACACAAATTACTCCCGCGGGGGTGGAGAGGTGGAAGGGGGGCCTCGCAAGGTGAGACCTCAGGTTGGTCTCCCGCGCTTGGCATCTTGTAGCTCGGAGAGAGGGTAATACGAGATCGGCAGTTTGCACTTTTGAATGGATTGTTTATAAGTACACCATCGAAGGGCCTGCCTTTTGAGCTGAGGTCAGGAATCTGTCTCGTAACATTTACCCTTTTGCCCGTTCTCCTATGTTACCGGAAGACATCGGAGGTGTAAAGCTAAACCCAGATGTCTTTTGTTATTATTTCCTTGGCCTGAATACATATATATATATATACATATATATATATATATATATATATATATATATATATATATATATATATATACACTAAACTCATATTATTCCTCTACAAGAGAATGAAATAATAAGAAAATAAAAAGCAAGAGAAGAGAAGAGAGCATAAAAAAGAATAAGAAAAGAGAAGAGAGAATAAAATAAATAAGTAAAGAAAAGAGAGTCTAAAATGAATAGAGCTTAAACAGAATAAGAGAGAGAGAATAAAACAATAGATAATAAAAGATGAGAAGCGCATAAACATAATAATGATTATTAAAAGGGAGAAAGAATAAGAAAGAACAAAATGAAAGAAAAAAGAGAATAAAATAAGAGAATAAAAAATAAAAGAGAAGAGATTAAGAGAGAAATGAAGAAAACATGAGAATAAGAGAGAAGTGAAGAAAACAAGAATAAGAGAAAATAAGAAAAGAATAAGACTATGAATTACTGGTAAATAATCCATCATATTTAATGATTAATGTTATATTCCGCTATATTTAGTCTCAAAACCTTTTTCCATTGCTTTATATACAGGGTGGGGGACGCGGTATTCGTTCGCAATTTTCAAATTTCAATCTTCCGTATATTTATTTATCCTTCGTTGTGAGTCTTTTCTTCTTAAAAACGACAGCTATTTTTGCAGAATAATTGACTATGAAAAATTTTGAACCTCCCATTTTGTGGAAGAGGCATGGAATCCTCGTTAGAATCTGCGCCGGAAGGTAAAACAAACAGATTTTACACTTCCTCAACGTCAGCAAAAGATTAGTGGTAAAGGTCAGAGAGGAGGTAGAAAATTCAGAATTAGACCTAGAAGCAACATCTTCGAGAAAACCCTATGGTCGACGATCTGACGTCATCAGAACACCGAAATTCGTTGCTGAAATCCCGCAGATCATCAACAATGAATAGTCCCAGAAGGTTAATGCGTGCCATTTCAAGGGAGAAAGGTGCGAATGCAAAGCTCATCATCAAATTTGTCGTGGATAAGGACATTTGGTACTTTTCATACAAGATGATGAAGTCACAATATCTTTCCAAGGCGATGCCTAAAAATCCAATCAACAGATCAAGAAAGTGATAAACAAGTTGAAACACCCGCTTGAGTCAGACATTCTGTGGTTCTTCTCCGACGAGAAGAATTTCGACCAAGAAAAGAAGATCAACTCCCAAAACAACAGATAGCTCGCTTTCGCATCTTACGACGTATCCATAGTCATGCAGGTGAAATTTACAACAAAAAATCATGGTCTTCAGTGTGGTCAGCAGTGTAGGCGACGTCATGCTACCCAGCATCTTCCCTGAGGGCTTCAGGCTAAATACTAACGGCTACATCCGTGTTCTGAGCATGGTGTTGAAGACCTGTATCGACCGAGTATGTGCACCAACATCTTCCTTGACGGCCTCAAGCTGAATACTGACGGCTACATCCGTGTTCTGAGCATGGTGTTGAAGACCTGGATCGACCGAGTATGTGCACCAACATCTTCCCTGACGGCTTCAAGCTGAATACTGACTGCTACATCCGTGTTCTGGGCATAGTGTTGAATACCTGGATCGACCGAGTATGTGCACCAACATCTTCCCTGACAGCTTCAACTGAATACTGACGGCTACATACGTGTTCTGAGCATGGTTGTATAGCATCTTCAAACCTCTTGATAGCATTTTTCCCTGTACCAACTGGCATTTTAAGTTTGGGGGATAATTTTATGTAGAATTCTTTCCTTGCCCCCAAATATCTTTATTTATCATTCAATAATGGATTTTGAGTACTGTAGAACCATAGAAATAACAGATGAACATGATCTTAAATCTAGTTGACGCATGCACATTTTCCAAAATTGTGATGACTAATACTGAAATTGGGAAAACAAATGTTAGTGAAATTTGTTTAAAAAATATGTTATACCATCATTTCTTTAGGATATTAACGATAGATTTATATTTATAAATTTTAGAAATTATCTTATAGAAATTAAATAACAGATCATGTTATAAGGAAATATTGATATTTTAAGGAAAATCAAAAGTGAAATAAAACTCCAAACTTTCCACTTCTCTGTCAAATTCTAACAGGATTTTTTAAATATCATTTATAATGAATCGAATGTGACAATTTTGAGAAGAAAATTGTGAGACAGGTAAACACTGGTATGGTAATTCTTTTCGCTGACGCAGTTCGCTTTGCTGATAATAAATGATCATACACTCACTTATGTTTAATGTACATCGATTGAAGCGTTTCACACCCACAAAACAAAAATATCAATCATCTTGGTAGGTTTGCGCTTCTCTCCGCCTAATATGCACGACAAAATTTGAATTTCTCCTTTGTCAATTTTTTAGTTGGGCCCGCTTAGTCGCGTGCGACTCTATATATCACTGTGTCAATCGGTCCGTCGGTCCCCGTTTTGCTTGTTTTTAGATAATAAGATTCAAACTATTCGGCCGATTATAACAAAAGATGAAAGTCTTATGTGGTTTTACATTCTCCTTCGGGTGATATAATTGTCATAGTTGTCCCAAGGATAGCCCGGGAATAATTTTGTTTTGGTAATAACATCTTAACTATTCACCCGACTTTCTTGAAATTTGAAATACTTATGTTGTTTTAGATTCTCTTTCACATAATTTAATTGCCAAAGTCCTCCCAAGGTTAGCCTGGGAATTATTTGGCAATAACATCATAACTATTTGGCCGATTCTAACGAAATTTGAAACCCTTATGTTGTTTCACATTCTCATTCGAATTATTTAATTGACAAGATCCTCCTAAGGTTAGTCCTAGAAGTATTGAAAGTTTTTAGGTCGTAAGGTCATAAATCAGAATAAGTGAGAGATTTTATCTTTGCCACCGGTTCGGTCATATGGAGCGAATCTGCAGACATACTGATTCGGCTCAATCTGAAATAAACGCTAAATACTCCGAGGCCTTGCATGGTAAAGCTGTATCGGTTATAGCCAAATATTTAAATTGCGAAGAGCCTTACCCTATTTACTAGAAGAAAAATTACTCATACCTTTTTACCTGCGGAGAAGCGCTGCAGGTTATGCGTCGCTTCTTTTTCAAGAGGAGTAAAGTTCAAATTTAAAAAGTAGTAAAGTTCAATTGTACCCATTTAGAGCCATATAATGACCCATGTGACCATAGGACATATGGTTATTCACCCAGGATATTTAAGATCTGCCATCGGATTTGACGCCAAATGGCACTATATAGTGGCAGAAGCTTCATTTAGCCATTCAAAGGCCCTTGTAAGTGACTTGAACCATAGGAAGCCATCAATGCAATAACCATTTATCATCTTATCACAAAACGCTGCAGGTCATTGGAGGGACTTTTCTTATTGTTGAGGAGATCGTGGCCGTTCAGGCTTCCGACTGAATCTCCTTCAGAGATAACAAGGAATTGGTCCAATTGCACTCTCACGACCTGGGACTTCCTACGCCTCTCAGGTTAAGAAAGTGCCCTCTGCTCCTGGCACTCCAGTCTAAAAAGCACGATAGCTATCACGCTCGGTCAAACCATTCCGCTGGTGGTAATCCGGTTTCGTGACCCGCCCAGGTTAAAAGTAAGGGCCCTCTTCCACAGGCAACACCTTTGCACAGAAACAAAGGGGCTGTACGCCTCAACCGATTTGTTAGACTCACATAAAGCAAACCCTTTAAAGTGGCCGTGAAACCATATCAGGAGCTTTCAAATTGCATCCCTCCCGAATGGAGAGTAGTATCAAGTGAGCATCAGCTCCTTTGCCCCTGTCAAAGGCTGGATGTGATGTCTTGGAAAGTCGAGCGCCTTCAAAAAATAGTTTCGAGGCAGGGGGAGAGAAAAGCTCGCACGCAAATTCAAGCTTCTTTTAGTAAGCTCCAGTAAGGCTACAACCATTTTTCGTGATGGCCTTCACTTCAAGGAGTGTCCCTGTGCCTCATTTAATCTCGATCTAGTGGACATTTCCTACAATTTAATTATCAAAGAATCCAAGCTAAGTGGGCTAGCTATTTGTTTTCATAAGACCACTGTTAGGTGCGTGCCCCCTGAACATTTACGCCTGACACTTTGTCTCCACTCTCCTTTTTTCTTTAAATATTTATATTAAGGCAGTGGCACTGCAGCTACTCATGGATAGGAGGTATACTATTATTTTAGCCTATATTCCACCTTCAGCTTCCCTCGAAGTAAAATACACGATCAATTCCTGGACAAGGTCCTGTAAGAGCTGATCGAAGAGCTTGAGGTCGGTGTCTTAAATGTAGATGAATTCCTTTATCATTTTATAAAAACCGTTTCATTTTCTTATCTTGATCTATTCCTGTGCTCTCCGGATGCGCAGCATGATTTTAGTCAGAAGGTGGTTAATCACTTTCATGGTAATGATCACTTTCCCATCCAAATATATTTTTATGGACATCAGTGGTATTTGGAGAGGGTACGGTGGCCCGTATTTCGGGAAAGGCCCATATTTTAGTTGAAATGTTTAGTTGGGTTGGTGACGCCGTTTAGTTCTTCTCCAGCACCCCGATCGCCATGGACATCATTACTACTCCTAGAGCACTTAACCCTTTTGCCCTCCATCGGCTTCCTTGATGGTTGGCCGAGTGTGAGACGGTTCTCAAAGATAAGCGATATACCAATATGCGCTAAAAGCCCTACCCGAACGATTTTGCCGTGTATGAAATTCGTGGAGTGTGAGCCATGTTCCAGTATATTTAGAAACACGCCCGCCGCTCTTTTTGGCTTCCACATCGCTTGTAGAAATATAGAAGCGCACCGGAAAGATTTGAGGCAAGTTCTCGTAGAACCGCCCTCACGTCCTCCAGGAGGGTGGAACCAAAAAATTCAAACCTTCGTCCATGACCGAATCCTTTGCGACTTCTTTATTCACATTATGCAGCCATGATGCTGCACCGCCAGAATTTAAAGCACGTCTGGGCTCAATGAAGGTCGTCGACTGTACTTCACCTCCAGATGAGGGAAACCACTCAACGACCTGTTTAAACTGAGTTGCATTCTGCGCTTGCTTCGTGCACGGATGCCTCAATTTGACATAGTGATACCCCATAGGTTATACTTAGACACCTGGATGAGCAAGGTAGGGCGTTTTGTTAGCCTTGTTTAACAGGATCTAGACGGATGGTATCCTGCCATATTCTGACGAATGTCTACCATGCTTGCTTCTCGCAAGCCAAAAAGATTACTGCCTCTCGACTGCCTTCCGCCAATTTCCTCAAACTTTCAGAAAGTGAAAGTTAATGTAGAAAGTAGTTAATGATAGGTTCGTTAATTTCTTTAGCGAGGCCACCACTCCGAGTCGGATGTTCTATTCCGACCAGGAAATGAATTCCGCGAGTCCTTCTTACATAGATTGGAAATGTGGGGAAGATATATCGGTTGGTTCCACCAAAATGACGCATTTTTAAAATGTCAATATCTCAGTAACCTCCTTCCTATTCGTGACAATTTTTATATGCAAGATGCTTTTAATCTTCCTTTTTCGAATGCAAAAGACGGAATTTAGATACCTTTTATAGTTTTCTTGTACTTAACAAAAATAAAAACATGGGTAAAAAAAACGAATATCGAGATATAATATTACTTTATTGGGCAATATTATACAGGAATTTTCACCTTCTTACAAAAGCCTACAGGAATGAAGATGTCATATTATGGCTATTTTTATTTACAGTTCCCCAGTACCCATAATGACGTTGTCAGAAGAAGATCGCATTCTCATTAAAGCTTTTTACTTTGAAAAGAGATGGAAAACTGGATGAGTATTGAGAGAATTTTCTGAAAAATGTGGAAAAGACTCCTAAAAAAGATTCGCGAAACGGGAAGGGCTAACAGAAAACCAGGAAGCGATAGACCTAAAACATCTTTAGAACCAGAAAATGTAAAATACATTAACGATAAAATTTGCTCTCAAAAAGATAAACCGGGAAGTCATTTATCACAACGAACAATTGCTAAAACCTTGAATATTGGAATGAGTTCTGTACAACGAATAATTAAGACACAAAAGCTAAAAGCCTTCAAAAGAATAGTATCTTCTAGAAAAAGTGATACTGTTAAGGATAAAAAAACTAAGATTCGCTGATGTTAAAAATATTATCTTCAAAGATGGAAAAGATTTCACTTTAGAAATTCCGCGAAAACGCCAAAATGATGTTGTCTACGGGCGTGGTAAAAAGTTTGACATTCCGATGAATAGATTGTATCATGAAATTTCAAGATTTTCCACAAAGGTTATGATATCTAAAGGTGTCTCTTAGAATGGCAAAACAGATGTTCATTATATTGATACTGAAAAGACAAAAGCGAATTCTGCTAAATTACATTGAACTCCTAAAAACAAAGTTGTTGCTTGATTGTCGTCGCCTGTATCAAGAAAATAATTTTATTTTGCAACAAGATGGAGTACCTTCGCATACAAGCCACGCTACACAGTCGTTTCCAATTAGCAATACGCCAAGATTAATAACGAAAAATGAGTGGTCACCGCAAAATCCAGATTGTAACCCCATGGATTACTCAATTTGTGAGTTACTAAAAGAAAAGGTTTACCGAGGTCGGAGAGAAAAATTAACTGAACCAGAATTTAAAAGCAAAATACGGGAATCTTGGCAAGAAATTGGCATTAATGAAGTAAGAAAGAGTTTATATGTGTGGAAAAAAAGACTCAGAATACTGATTCATCAAAGTATTGGTCCAATCGATCATTTACTGTAGGTAAGTTAAATTTCTGATTACTTATTTCTTTAGACTCGATATTCGTTTTTTGACCCATGTTCTTTTTGTGAAGTGCAACAAAACTATAAAAGGTATCTAAATTCCGTATTTTTCATTCGAAAAAGGAAGATTAAAAGTATTTTGAATATGAAAATTGTCATGAATAGGAATGAGGTTACTGAGATATTAATATATTTTTAAAATGCGTCATTTAGGGGGTGGGGGCAACCGATATAGCCGAAGATACCCTTGCAAGCATTGGCAGCCCTGAGAGTACGCAACCCTCCAAGTGTCAGCTGCAGTATAGTTACTCATGCTACACATAAAACAGTCTTGTGAAGTAAACCTTGAGGGAGGGTGGAATAGAGGCGTGTTATTTCTTCAGAATTAAGGTGCGGCACATACTGCGCCCATGCCACACTTTCCGCTCCATTGCGGGTAGGAAGAATAAAGAAATGAAGTGGGCGTTTATTATGAGGAAGAGAAAACAAATTCCGTTAGAATCGGCCGAATAGTTAGGATGTTATTACCAAAACAAAATAATTCCCTTGGCTAACCTTGGGAGGACCTTTGCAATTATATCATTCAAAAGAAAATGTAAAACGACACAAGCATTTTAAATTTAGTTAGAGTCGGCAGAATAATTACAATGTTATTATAAAAAAAAAGCAAAACGGCGACCGACCGGCCGACCGACCGACATATTGAGATATAGAGTCGCACACGACTAAAAATCAAACTACTTCAGCTGTATAAGTTTCCTTCTGGAGACCGCTAGCAAGGGCACAACCGCCAAAATTACACACCAGCCCAGCTTTAGGAACAGAAAACAACCCCCTCCCCCCAAAAATAAAGCATAAAAAAACAAAAGCACAATAAGGTGCCAGAAGCGGGGTCTCTTCCTTAAGGGACCGAGCCTGTACTCTGCTATTTAAATGGTTGAATAATATGAATGAGGTCCGTATTCTTTAAGAACTCAATCACACCCAATTCCGATGTTCAGGACTCCATCCCAACCACTCAGGGTAGTCGGTAGTGACCCTGCCTGGCGCGGTATTAGGTCACGGAGCTACCCGAGACTAGGACATTCAATCAAAAGGTGTCGCACTCTCTGAATGACCTAGAAAACCTGCTGCATCTGTTCAGATGTGCGCTCAATTAAATGAGTCTGCGCTGTTCCACAAGTGTGTACGATTCAGAGTCAACAAAAAAACTACCTCAAACTGTCGAAGCATTGGGAGGTAGGATCACTGAAAAAGACCTGGCACAATGACGTGCAACTCTACACCCGTCGACCGTCTCCCACTTCTTTGTTATACAGCCCGAAGTTCTGTCCTGATTCTTGAAGTGTAGTCAGAGTGTAGGAGAGGAAAACACTGTGGCAATCGCGCAGTGTCTGCAGGTAGTCTTGCGCCTTCGTGAGCGCACTCATCTCCAGCATTCTTTAAATGCCCAAGAACGCTGGAGAAGACAATCTCGACATCCTTCCAAATTGAAGGGCACCTAGCGCACTCTGTGAGTCGTTATGAATTACAAAACTGTCTGGGAACCGGACACGGTAGTAACCAAACGTGCCGAGCAGCATATTGGAACCAGATCAGCTTAGAAGATAGAGGCACCACCGAAAGAGCCCCGCTAGATTCAAACACGGGAGAGATAGCATGCAAGCTAACCACCTTCGAACTTAGAGCCATCCAAGTACATTCGCACGGCTCTAGTGTGACCAAATATTTTCTCCAAATTATATGAACGAGGAACTCTCGGTTTGGTAGAAACTTTAGGAGAAGAAGCACGGCGAAAAACGTTTAGATTTGGCATCCTCCAGGGTAGCGAGTTAGGCAGAACCATGGGTACCATCGGCCCGAAATCGAAAAGGCTTAGAGCATGGAAGGCGTGTCACATCGGCATAGGCACTGTCGAGATTGGTCCCAGGCGAAATGCGAGTCAGTGACGTCCGAGAGATACGCTGTACTTGGGCATACAGGCCACTAACACAATGTGTACGCCACAAAGCGAGCGTCATCTACTCAATATTGACATAGAGATCGCCTAAGAGGAGACGAGTGTGGTAGATCGATTCCACCTTCCATAACTTATACTTGGCTCGGGTTGCGTATAACTCGCATCCGTAGCCCAGCTTAGAACAAACAAGAGGGTAAGTCAAAACAGCTTCCAGGAAGCTGAATGTCAAAGAGCGAAGAATGTCCATGTGCGGGTGAAAGAGATCCTAAAACTGCGAATATGCTCCTCCCAGGTGAGCCTTCGGTGAAAAACAAAACCAAAGAAACAATGCGGCTTTTACACGACTAGACAAGCCCTATTTAGTAGCAGGACTAGATCGGGGGAATCCACAAATGACAGCAGAAGTGCATCACCTTATTCTGGGCAAATACACCCATAACTCGATCACTTTGGCATAGCTAGAATGCGGTTCAGAACAACTTCTGGTGGCTCTTAAAGTCATACCGAGGATTATCACGGCAAAGGGACTAACACTAATGGCACTCCCCGAGAAATGCTATCTTGTTACTCAATTGGACTGGAGAGGGACCCTTCTCCCATCCAATATCATGCGAAATCGATGATCTCGTAGAAACTCAAACAAAACTGTTCTGAGGCGTCCCCTAGCTCCCATTGTATGAATATTTTCTAAGATATCGTATCGCCACGCGGTATCATAGTCCCTCTCCCTTTGAAAGAATACAGGGGAGAAATGCAGTCTACGACGTTGGAGTGGCAGTTGCGAAAACTACACGGCGCAAGAGACAGGGGCTTACTTTGATAATAACAAATGAGCGAAAACCAGCCGAGGTAAAGAGATCTCTCCTTGGTTTGCAAAAATCAAGCATGGTAGCCATTCGGAAGGAATTTGGCTATCCTTGACCAGATCCTGTTGAACAAAGTTAACCAAAATGTCATACCTCAATCACCAATGCTCGAACCATAGCGTAAGGGATACTGTCCGGACCATAGGCGGTATCTTCACAAATTTATACGCGTAAACACATCGTATAAGTCTTTTTCGCCTCTTGATGTGAAGAATAGTTGGTGGCCTTCAGCAATGGAGAGACGTACTTTGAATGCTGATAAAACTGCTTGCAGGCTATAGAAAGTGATCGAGAGGGATTCCGGCATGGATGAGGGTGTCTGAGATTTTGTTCTCGTATTCCTGGGTGGTGGGCTGGAAGTTTTTGTGAGAACCTTTATCCATTCATTTTGACAAGTTTTCATGCCTCCAAATAAGGGTATTCCCATTGAATGAAGACAGGTATGACACTCATGAAGAGCGGCAAGCGTGCTCGAATCGAACGAAATCTAGCTTAACTCGACAAATTTTTCACAGATTAAAATTGTGCTGACGGGGCCTGTAGTGCATATAGATATATCAATGGTACCCGAGGTCCTCTTCACAATTACGCCCACTTGGAAAAAGACCTCTGATGACCACTATGCAAGAAATGCACCGATGGCATTGTCACCTTCGAGGATTACGTGAAGGGCCATCTCGGCACGGAAAACTTCTTCATCACCTGCCTAGAATCCTTCTGGTGGAGAGTCACATTTGAGAGATGTTTCTCCTCTCTTTTTGGGGAAGGCGACCATCAATAGTGCAGCTTGATGGATGAGTAGTCGCTTCGTTTTCTATGAGGCGATCAGACGAGTGTATATGAGGGGGTCTCAGGTTTTACGCGTTTTAAACTGTCAGCCGGACCAAACTGGTGCCCGGGGGTTATATAGCTCACGAAGGGTTCCTAATGAGTGTGGAAGCAACCGCACTCTTAAGCCATGAAGAGTAATTATCTGAAGCTCTTCTTTTTCTTGAGAGCCGTATAAAGTGTCTGGTCACACAGACTTCGACAGAAGCAAGTTTCATGATATCTGAACGAATTGCGGTTGAAGCCAGGATCTCTCTTTAAAAAAGATACGGATCTCAATGCTTAGAGGAAGCAGGGTGCGATTTAACAATTCACACAATTAACCTCATATTTTATATCTTTATCGTGCACGACCTTAGAATAGTTAGCACATAATTTATGTTGACCTGACTTAGCACGCCTACATTTCTTATTAATTTGGACGAAGCGGTGACTGGGGTAACATCTTTGCGGAAATGGCACGAAAAACTGCACACCGTAGCGATACTAGCTTGCTCGTACCGAGTCAGGGATCTTGTCTCGGTCGAACATTACGAAGCGAGTAGGGTTGAATTTGAGCCTCCACCATGTTTCCTCACCACTCGGTCAAACTTACTTTTCCCTGGTGAGTCAGCTTTTTTGTGCCTCAAGATAAGCCATCCCGTTTTCTTCATCCGAAGACATGCCAACCAAGCATTTTTCACATCAAGATAAGCCACCCATAATATTTTCACCTAAAGCTAAGCCTTCAGGTGTTTTTCATCCGAAGGTAAACCAGCCCCGCTTTTATCACGCACTACCACAACATTTCTCACGTGATGTCCCTCCTGTTCGAGATTATTGGTTTTATTTAAAGGTAAAAAGTGATCTTATGTGTTTCGTAAGTTAGTTCAGGTGTTTTGGGGTTATTCGTTATATTAGACAATTAATAGTTGTATTCTGTAGGTTTGATTAGTATTGTCTAAGTTGTTTAGGATTATACACTTTAGGTGATGAAAATGTGTATGTTGCGTTGTTACGTATGAATATTTGTTAATGTTTTGAGGTCGTTAGAAAATTATGATTGTTATTCTTATTAACTAACCTCTCCTTTCTCAAGAACGCTAAGCTCCGCTCGGCCTTCAAAATTTAATGATTAACCACCTCAACTGTTCTCACCTTGAGATAAGCTATCCCACGAAAGCTTGGGGTAGCTTATCTTCAAATTGGTTCACAACAACAGAATTCCAACAAACATCCAAACTTTCCCCTTTTTATCACCAGTCATTCATCTACTCAAAGATGGCGAGATACGTTCACGAGAGTGAAGAGAAGTACAGATGTCAATTATTTCTTTTCGTTTGGTTCCTGTCAAATCACGGGGACCCCCTTTACCAGGTTGAAACACCCCCCTTTCAAGCTTTTGCAGATGCTGCTAAACTGTTCAATGTCTTGAATAAAGTGTGTAAACTAAGTCCTCCACCGTAACATTTCGATCAAGTTCAGACAGAATTTTGTGCTCGTTAAACTGAACGGGACCACACATTGATAGCCTATCTCTTAAGACCAAACTAGCTTCCCTAAATCTTTCGAATCATCACCCTTTTATTTCATTTAGTGTGCTCCATAGACACGTCCATCTTTACTAGGGTCAACTTAGTAACTAAAAAGTTACATTATACTGTGATGACATAATAGCTTAAAACTGTATTAACTCTCAATAGTTTGTATTGTTATCATTCGGGTATTTAAGAATAAGAAATTTAGACAACTCACTGATTGCAAATGTCGGATATTATTTACGGAATGACCTGATATATTAGGGTAAGTAGGGTATAAAAGATTGATAATATTCCCCCAATAACCCATAAAGCGGGTTGGGGCGAAAACTTTTCAGATCCCCCGAAGATAAACTACCCCGAGCTTTCGTGTGGTGGTTTATCTGAAGGGCGAGGTTTCAAGCACTCAGCAGAGCTCAGGTTCTGTTAGGTTAACCTAACCTAACCGAAGCCCTTGGTTAGGGTTGGCGAGTTTTAGGTAAAGTTCATAAAAATCATAATTCTTTAACAACCTTAAACATACACTAAAACATACTCGTCACCACAATATACATCTCTTCAACGTGAACTACATCTAAAAAACCTAACTCAAACTATACAAACCGCTAATCGGTCTGTCAGATAAAACCAATTAGGTTTCGGGATGTATTATCTTCAGGTGTAGGTTTCGGGATGTATTATCTTCCGGTGTAGGTTTCGGGATGTATTATCTTCCGGTGTAGGTTTCGGGATGTATTATCTACCGGCGTAGGTTTCGGGATGTATTATCTTCCGGCGTAGGTTTCGGGATGTATTATCTTCCGGCGTAGGTTTCGGATGATTTATCTTCTTGTATAAGTTTTAGTGGCTTATCTTCAGGCGTAAGAGTAGTTCTAGGCAAACAACAACAACAACAGTCGTCTCTTGATTTATCCCTTCCCCGTGCACCTCCCCATTACTGAGAGGAAGTGGGGGAAGTATACACACCTGCCACTCCCTCACCCCCCTTTGCTCCACCACACTTCCATTTCCACATTCACCCAAAAGGGCAAAGCAAACAAAATTACTATTCCAATTTTAATCTTACAGAATTTTAATTTTCATTTTATGGCACTCTCTAGTGGCACTCCCGCCCGAAGGCACTCGTTTTTAATCAAGAAACTGCCGACAAGAAATCCGCCCCCTCCCACGTCTCCTGATTTTTGACCTTCATTTTCTCACAGGGGAAACTACTTATTCAGGTGTATGATTGTGTATGTGTATGTGTGTGTGTGTGTGTGAGACGTGACGGCTTAGGTTTGTGAAAGCAAGAGCCCCAGTTGTGCAAGTCTGTGCGTATGATCAACATGAAAGATTATAAGTATGAAGGCGTGTAAGTCATTTGTGTGTATGTGTTTGTGACTTACGTGAAGGTTTGTATCGGTGAAGATTCGAATATCAGGTGTGCGTATGTGAGAGATCCATGTGGACGGCAATATGTGCAAAAACGAGAACCTTGGTTGTGTATGTTCAACAAGAATGGAAGTATGAAGGTGTGAATGCTCAAAGGGTGGAAACTCGAGTCTTAGAAACTGTGTGAGATTATGATTATTTCATTGAGCTAAAAAGCGAAAATCAACGAGGGAATCTTAAGCATTCGCGAGGAGACGTTGGCAAAGAAAGTGGTGAAATTAGGGGAAGTGAAAATGTTTTTCGGAAGGTACAGACGCGAGCAGTTGCTCATTGAAGATCGATCCCATAGCCATCCCGCAGTTCTTGAAGTTCGTTTGGATCAATGAAAGATGATTGGGTGAAGTCGAGCATTTTCAGTTTCTTGTTTGCCCAATAAATAAAATGCGAGAGGGACTGAGTTAATATTTTTCTCCTGATTGATTCGAAAACACGATTAAAAGGGGTCCTTGCATTATTTTTTTGAAATTACAAAAGGAGGTTTCGTAAAATCCATGGGGTAGGAAAGCTATTTAAATATGCATACATTGAAATCCAAATATATCAACGTCATATTCTCTTATAATTCAGGGCTTAGATAAAATTGATTTCGATCAGTTAACATAAATTGCATCAAGAATTTGTTAATGTTAACGAGAAGAAAAGATTTCTTTAGTGAAAATAGAATGTTTGCTGATGTAAGCCTAGAAGGAATTTGTGCTTGGGGCCCAAAGAATATCGTGAAAAAGTTGATTTATTTCCGTAATTTAATTAAAACAAATCATATATTCTATGCGGTTAGGTAAGGGTAATTATAAGAATTCCTTAATCAGCTGGAGAAGTCTCCTGGAGTCTTCAATCCTCTTCATGAGCGGTACATCAATGACATTGGACATATAAAGTGAGGAATATAGTAGAAGAGGGTTTTAGTAGGAGAAATAGTAGGGAAATAGGGAAAAATAATAGGAAAGTGAAAATGAAAAGAAGTATGAAAGACAGATCCCTGGTGAAAGGGTATCTCTGGCTTTCTTTGTGGGTTTTTATTTTGACAATATATAAATATATTCTCAGGTAATGCGCTGGGCATTCAAGCCTTTGTATGAGTAGGTATTTTTATTCTCTAGGTGGCTTGTTGAAGATTTTCATCTTCTTTTCTGGGTATTTTACACCCAGATTTTGGTTATTTTGGTTTTTGTTTGTGTTTTTTTTGTTTGTTAGTTTGTTGTTGTTTTTTGGCGATATTTAACACAAAAATTTGGGGAAATGTTTAATAGAAATGAAAATTAACAAATGCTAATGTAGTGGCTAATTTCGCTTGGCTTTGTTCGTGATTTGTGTTGTGAATTGTTTTTTTTTTACTTTAAGTGAACCTTGGGTCGACGTCAATGTCAATTGGTAGTCTGCTGCTTTTAAACGATATTGGTTGTCTTATGTTGTGTAAGTTGTCAAAGTCAATGTGCTCGAGCACAAACTCGAGAGGAAGGTGCCGGTGCACCTTGTCCCAGATTTTGGCTGCTCTGAGGTGAAGCTCCACTTTTATGGGGGTCATCCCCAGTTTACCATGGAGTTCACTTTGCCTTCTCCCTTCTCTCCTTCGGGTTCCCGTAATGATATATACTGCCTTATTCTGGACCCGTTGTAGTTTATGGACTTGGGTCTTGGAAACTACGTTTATAGGGACCGGGGGGTACAAGAGTTTTGAGCGAATGCACGCATTGTAGATTTTAAGTTTGTTGGAGGTGCTCAGGTTTACGAATTTGAAAAATTCACCCAAGTCGCTCCGTGCATTCTGTGTAGTTTTCGCTACATCATTCCTACACCAGTCGTAATATGCAGTCCCAGAACCGTGCCCTCCGTGCAGTATGGGATGCGTGTACCCCCCACACGGATGTCTGCCAGTGTCTTTCGGAATAATGGAATTACACGGAACTTTTGGGCATTGGTGGATATCTTCCATCTTCTCTCGAAAGAGTTGATGTTTTCGATTTCCACTGCCGTACTCTGTGCCATGAAATTCGCATTCCGATAAGGCCCCCGTACATATCATTGTTATGTCGTCCGCAAATTGGACGTACAAGGAACCTTCAGTCAGAGGTTGGGGAAGGTTAATGGTGTAAATGTTATATAGCAGGGGACTGATGCACCCGCCTTGCGGCACCCCCGCCTCGAGTTCGAACTCAGGGCCGCTATAACCTTTGATACTCAAAAACGCCCTCCTCTCCATTACGTAGTCACAAAGGATCCTCTTAAGTATGGGATTGAGGCCCAGTTGTAAGATCTTGTATTGTAGGCCTCTCCTCCATACTTTGTCAAAGGCCTTTTTGACATCGCGTGGCACCAGATTTGCATGGCGTTTTTCTGATTTTACTTTTGCCAACTTCTCGGTAATTACGGCTAGCGCCGTGTCTGTTCCTCGCTTGGTTCGGAAGCCATACTGTTGTTTATTTTGAGAGTTGTTATTCTCGAGGAACGTATTTACTCTACTGGCCAATATCTACTCCAAGACTTTCCCTGAAAATTCTAGGAGAGATATGGGCCTGAAGTTAGCTGGACTGTCCGGTGGTTTACCGGCTTTTAGAATGAATATTTTTTTCGCTACCTTCCAGTGGTCAAGGAAGTAACCCACATTTAGGCACGCGTTCATGATATTCATGAGCCCCAATAAGATGTTGGGCAGGGCTCGAATAAAATTCTCCTTCGTCAGTCCTGTACGCCCCGGTGCTCGCTGTCGAAAGGACTTTAAGGTTATTGAGAGTTCCTCGGCAGTAATTCTACCGCCGACTCCTTCCATTTCCCTATCCTGTAATACGCAATGGTGAGGGTGGGTTCTGTGTATTTGATCATTCAGGTCGTTAATGATTCCGTCTTTGAAGTCCAAATCAAAGTCATCATTCTCTTCCGGGGATATCTTGAATATAGATGCCCAAAAGAGCCTGAATTCCTCTTCGATTCTTGCCACGTCAGAAATTTCAGTGTCATCACGTCTAAGCTTAATAGTCTTTGGTGGTTGTCCGCCTTTTAGTCGTTTAACAGTCTGCCAGAATGTACGTAAGTCGGTTTCTACGTTCAGTCATTTAATTAAATTATTCCAGAGTACATTCTGTTGGTCCCTTATAAGAGTCATTAGTTCGTCACGAATGAGTCGTGTTTGTCGGTGTGTGTTGATGTTGGGGCCAGTGAGGTTCACTTCACTGATCCGTTCCCTATACTCCCTCGCGAGGGATTTCATTCTAGGGGTCCATGAGGGGGCAGGGAGAGTTTTATATTTAACTCGGGGAACGGCTTCCTTGTCGGCTTTTAATAAATTTTCATTCATTTTATCCAACTCCTCGTCAATTTCTTCTAGGGAGGCATTAATTAAGGGTTCTGGGATATAACTTTCGAGGAGTTGATTATACTTATCCCAGTTGGCTCGAGCGTAGCTCTTTCGCTCTGGGATAGGGATTTGAATGGGGGAGGTTGAAACTTTAATAAGGATAGCCTGGTGGTTCCTGGGAATAAGGGGGGCCCGGCTCAATGAAGTAATTATATGGGAACATATTGCTGGTTTGTACAATATCTGGTTTGGTGGCTGACCTGTGTGTGATAAATGTGGGGAAGTCTGGTCCAATTCTGGTCATAATATGTCTATCGATAAGTGTCTCGAGATTCCTGCCTGCTGGGTTGGTCGACGTATAGCCGGAGGCAGCGCTTCTTGCATTGAGGTCAACGGCAAAGAGGGCGGTTCTGCCGTGACCACATAGCTGCAAGAAGTTGGGAATGGGCAAATACCCTCTCCTCGGGGGTTGGTACCCCGTTTCCAGGACCAGGGATCCCACTGCTGTACGGACCTCCACAGCTAGGTAAGATTCGTCGAGTCCACTTATTGATTTGAAGTCAAGACCTCTGTTCACAGCTATAGCGCATCCGTCAAAACGTTTTCCGCTGTGATTTTTGGTCAAGACTTCGTAGGGAAAACTTTTTAGTGTGTTTGTGTCATTTATTCCATGTTCGGAAATAAATATAACGTCTGGGTTGCATTGTCTCAATACATTTCCGTACACTGTCTGTTTATTTGTCCATCCGTCAGAGTTAAAGTGTAATATTTTTAGAGTCATCATTGTATAGTTCACTTAAGGGTTTTTGAGTGTGATATGATGTTTTTAGGACTTATTCTCTTACGAACTTAGGTCCTTGTGGAGTGTTTGTAGGCGTGATGGTTTTTCCTGTCCGTTTTTTCCTGTATTCGCCGTCAGTAAGGGTGACAAAAGAGTCCGGAGTCAGTTTAATCAAGCCTTGGAGTAAAGCCTCCTCGACCTGCTTTTCACTGAACTCGTCCGAGGTAAATTTCAATTTGTATCTTCCGGCTATTATACCTTCTGATACATCAATGGCATCCATCTCCTCAGGAAAAGGGGACCTTTCGGCAGCGAATACTTTCAAGTTAATTTTTCTTGAATGGTATACGTGCCTAGATTCCCTCTTGCAAGAAGAGGACGATCTCGGGCGTCTCTGGGGCTGCGAGGTTTTCCGTGAGCGGGGTGAACGTGCCCCTCCCTCGGCTCTCGCAACTCCAGTCTCCGTAACTTCGTTATCAACCTGTGTGGGTGTGTTTGCGTGGGTGGTTTCGTTCTGGTGAGTTTCTGTAGATTGTTTTTGTTCCGTGCGTGCTTTTGCAGCCTGGATCCTATGGTCCCTAGAGAAAGCTGGGGTTGTGGCATTGCTGGGTATGATAGAACGGTTTGAGGCCGCTTAATTTCAACCGTTATCACATGTTGTTTAAAAACACGAGGCTACCCACGTGCATCTTAGCCTTGAAGCCGGGCGCATTAGAGCCGCCACCTGAGTCAATGTTTAAACAAGGAGGTTTATCTTCCCCCGTCGCCCCATGCGCCGACCTCGCCAGATTGAGTTAGGCTTATGGGCAGATAAGGTATTGTTCTCAGGCGCGGCTGTGCATTCCTTCGAAGCCCCCACTCCATTGTCCCCTACGCCAAGGGGATGTCTCGCTATTTATATGGAAACCTTACCACTAAGATGAGATTCGAGATCCAGACTTTCTTCGCGAAACATCACTACGATCCACTCTCACCTTGTGCGCCAAGGGTCCTTGACCTCGAGATCCACCATCACTTTTCCAGAAGAAGGACAATATCCCTTGAGTGTCAAGGTTCAAGCCTTCGTGATGCCAAGTCCACAAGGCTTTCCCTGTTGTTCAGAAAGAGAACAACGTTAGAACAGCCATTGTTCTTTTGAGCCCGTTGACAAGAAACGGTTCTTACCCCCCCCCTTGTTGTTTTAGAAGAGAACAACGTAGAACGGCCATTGTCCTTCCAGCCCGTTTGCCAAGAAACGGTTCTCACGCTTCCCCCTTGTTGTTCAGAAGAGAACAACATTAGAACAGCCATTGTTCTCGAGGCCGTAGACAAAAGACGGTTCTCACCTCCCTGTTGTTCAGAAGAGAACAATGTAGAACAGCCATTGTTCTTCAAGCCCGTTCGTCAAGAATCGGTTCTCATTCCCGAGACGCCACGTCAATATCATTTAATTCCCCCCCCCCCCCCCTCCTTCAGCTGGAACTCGCCAGCGGACCGAAGGTTCATTCACGTCGCCTTCCTCTGCACAACAAGTGTATTTACGTAAGCTGCACGTTAGCTTTGAGTACTTAACCCTTTTGTCAACCCTATCCTGTGCTTTAAATGGTTTAGCGAACCATCCCATCCCTTTAATTTTATTTGTTTTACCTTTTTAAATCTCTCTTAATCCTCGGATTAGCTCGATTTCCCACGACCCTTTCCATTCTCTGTTTATGTCAATATTTTCCGTTTTGTGTATCGTTGATAGTTTTTATTAATAAAACTCTATTTTATTAATGATAGTTATATTATTATCCTTGAGCTCAGTTGCACTTCTTAAGCATATCTAAGATAAATAATATCGGTCAACACAGACAACCACGCACTCTAAATATAATTGAATAAGTTCCCTCAACGAATAGTCATATATGGTATATCGTCGAGAGTCCATTCTACGACATATACATATATATATATATATATATATATATATATATATATATATATATATATATATATATACTATTTAAATTTGGTGTCAGGTGTGGGGTTTAACGCTATATCTTTGTAAACACTGGTTTCAGTCGAGTAAAGCATAGTGTTATTCGTTATAATAATAGAGTATAGTAGTTCCCTTTTGTTTTAACGATTGCTATCCCCTTTTTGGAAACTTAAGAAGCTGGAGTAGCTCAAGGAACTGTTATAATAATTTGTTTACGTTTTTTTTGTTGTGCAATTTTATTCAATGGTTATTTAGAACGAGAAACCAAGTACGAATAGGTCAGTGCCCATATTTAGGTAGGCTAATTCTCTAGAAGGCATAATTCTTGTTGCAAGGAATTTTAGTTGATTGACTATTGCGCCCCCAAGTGCAAAGATGACTCAGTTCGAAATCTTTAAAGTGCAAGGAGAATCCTTGGGACTTTCCGGAAAAGAACTAATTGAGTACGTTCAAGAGGAGCAAAGAACAGAAAGAGAAAGAGAAGAAAAAAAGAGAAAGAGAAATCCAACGAGAAGAAAGAGAAATAGAAACCCAACGAGAAGAAAGAAAGGAACGGAAAAGACAAGCTGAGCTTCACCATCAGATTAAATTAGCTCGTGTTGAAGCAGAAATACAGCCAGCCAGTTAACGTTCAGAAGACCCCTCCCCCAATCTCCCACTAAAACTCCCAAATTTCAGGGATGGAGAGGATTTCGGAGCATTTTTAGCCCACTTCGAAAAGATCCTCGAAATCAATAACATGGATCTGGAGGCTGAAGGTGTAGCCAGATTACTTCCCTTGTTAAATTTTAAATTGCGCGAAATTTTTATATCTTTACCATCTGAATGTACAATTAACTACAGCACCTTAAAAGCTTAGTTATTGGCCGCTCATAATATGACTCCCGATTTTTACGGCCAAGAATTTCGAGGAGGTCGTATTAAAACCGGACAGACGTTCCGTCAATTCGGATACATTCTTGAGAGGAATTTTAAATTTTGGTTAGAATCCTCAAAGGTTGATCCTAACTACGAGTCCTTAACAGACTTTGTGTTGCGGGATCAACTTTTGGCGTCTCTCCCGACGGAGATCCGCGCGTTCGTCAAGGATCGTCGGTGCCAGACCTTTAAAGAATGTACCGAAGAAGCGGATGTCTATGCTGCAAGCCATAATTTATACCCAGAGGAGAATCGGACTTCTCACCAACCCCCCAACCAGGAAAGAAGGAAGGATTCGCGCCTCTTCCCAGGAAATCTGACGAAGTTTCCGAGCACCGTAAAACCCCAAAACCAACAACGGGACTCCAAACCTCCCGTTAAGATTTCTCCTCCATCTCTCTTCCCGAAGCGACCAATCATATGCTTCACCTGTGGTGTAGAAAACCACATGAGCTGGAATTGCCCCCAAAATTCTAGGCTTAAAAGCGGACCAGCCCACCAAGTTCACCAGATTAATGCAACCCCGGCTCGCCCGGTGGTGCAGACCCAAGCAGAAACTTCTCCCCCTCCGTCAGGCCACCAGGTAAATTTTATTTTCGATAAAAGTTCATCGGGAACTTTGAAATTTGAGGAGGGCAGCGTGAACGGCTGCCGAGTATCGACTCTCGTCAGGGACACAGGATGTACGTGTTTCATTGTGTTCGACGAATTCCTCCCCCCAGTGGACCCTAACCACGAAAAATTTGCGGTGGTACATGACTACCTTGGGCGGGCGAACCAATTCCCCGTCGTTAGATGTTACCTGCAGTGTCAATATTATGATGGCTGGGCTGAAGTCATTTCAGCACCCATACAATTCTGTTCCGTACTTATAGGACAGAGCCCCCAAGTAAGTTCCGACCCTGTGTCCCAGGCCGCCCTTACTCGAGGTCGAGCTAAGAAGGAAGCCCAGGAGTCCGTCCTGCTCAGAACCCCGATACCGTCCGAATTCTCGGAGATCCTTAACGAGGACTTTAGGACGGCACAAAAGGAGTTTGAAGCACTAACACCCTTATATGATAAGGCCCAAAACCAGGACACGGAGACTGTCCGTGGACCCAAAGTCATCAGGTACCTGGAGCAAGGTGGCTTACTTTATTGATGCGCTGAGGACAGTAATAACGCTGTTACTACTGTCCTATGCCTTCCACGATCCCATGTCCCTATAGTGCTCAAAGTGGCTCATGACAGCATTTTTCCGGTCATTTTAGTCACACTAAAACGGGCCTTGCATTTTAAATATTTTTATTGGCCGGGTACTGCAGCTGACATCTTAAAGCATTGTCGATCGTGCGATGTGTGTCAGAAGACGTCCGCTAAGGGGCGGGTCAACCTGCTCCCTTACAAAGGGGACCACTCATTACTGAACCCTTCTCCAGAGTGGCCATCGACCTGGTTGGCCCTATCCACCCCGCTTCGAGCGAAGGGCACAGCTACATTTTCACCTTAGTACACTTTGCTACCTGTTTTCCCAAGGCTGTTCCCCTTCGTCGAATCGACAGTATTTCTTGCGCCGAGGCCCTCATTTCCATCTTTTCAAGGGTAGGCGTCCCCAAGAAAATACCCTCCGATAGAGGCCGACAATTCACCTCTGAGTTGATGGAGTACGTAGGGAAGCTGCTAATGGTAAAGCCCCTTTTTACCACCCTCTTCCGGCCACAGACAAACGGGATGCGCGAGAAATTAAATGGAAATTTAAAATCCATTATTAAAAAGATCTGTGCCGAGCAGCCCCGCGAATGGCACCGATATCTCCCGGTCGCCCTATTTGCCTATCGGGAAATTCCCCACCGTACATTAGGCTTCACCCCGTTCGAGCTCCTTTATGGACTTAATGTACGCGGGCCACTCAGCATTTTAAAAGAGTTGCTAATCAAGCCCCAACTGGATCAAGAACTCCATACATCCTACACCTATGTCTTGGACCTACGCCAGAGGGTCGAGAAATGCGGAAACATCGCCTATGAAAATGCCGATTTCAATTTGGAGAAATACAAAACCTATTTTGATGTCAGGTCAGAAGATCGTAAATTTAAGCCCGATGATAAGGTACTCCTGCTCCTTCCCACAGCCAGTAATAAATTACTGAGCCAATGGAAAAGTCCGTACTCGGTCCGCGAGGTACGAGGACTGGTAGATTACCTCATTGGTACCCCAGCAGGCGATAAGCTCTATCACGTCAACTTATTGAAAAAGTACCTCCGACGCGCCCATGGAGATACCTTCGTAGCACTGGACGAAACATCGGCGCTTGAAGAAGATTACCCCGCGGAGTCCCTTAATGTGACGCAGACAGTGTGCATCCAACCTGATGCCGATTACCCTCTTCCTTCCCTACCAGGCGAGTCTTTTGAACCCTCTGACCTGGATATTGACGCGCAGCTGACACCACACCAAAAGAGTCAGCTACAAGAACTATTATGTCAGTTCGATGACGTTATTTCAGAGAAGCCTGGTGCGCTACTAGTTTTGAGCATGATATCAAATTAACAACCTTAGAACCCGTCCGTTCAAAACCCTATCCCATGCCGATTTATTTACGCCAATCCTTTAACGCCGAAGTTGATAATTTAATTAGTTTAGACATAATAGAACCTTCCACCTCTAGTTATTGTGTCCTAATCGTCATGGTCAAGAAACCTGATGGCTCTTATCGGATGTGCATCGACTTCCGGAAGTTAAATTCGGTAACTGTGTTCGACGCCGAGCCCATCCCGTTGGTAGACCAAAACCTCCCCCTTTTTTGAAAACGCCAAGTTCATCTCAGAACTCGATTTGTGCAAGGCGTATTATCAAATCCCCCTCCAGCCCGAGGTGAAAGCATATACCGCCTTTGCAATGGAGAAAGGCCTTATGCAATTCAAGCGCATTCCTTTTGGCCTTGTCACTGCTTGTAGCAACTATAACCGTCTCATGAGAAGGTTGTTAGATGGACTTCCGAATGTATCCTTTTACTTCGATAATGTCTACGTCGCTACTCGCAAATGCAGTCACCATTTAACCACCCTATTAGCTCTCTTCGAGCGACTGAGCGAAAATGGCCTCACCATTGGCCCCAGCAAATGCCATTTTGCCCACGAAACCATAAAATACTTGGGTTTCAAAATAGGACAAAGCCAGTTAGGTCCCCAAGAGGACAAGATTAAGGCAATCGCCGACATCTCCCTCCCGATTACAAAGAAGCAATTAAGATCGTTTCTAGGATCAGCTTCTTACTATCGGCGATTTGTCCGAATTTCGCTGAAATTTCGGCGCCTCTCAGCTCCCTTTTAAAGAAGAATTTCCCCGATCGTCTACGTTGGAATGATGTCGCTGTTTCCCATTTTAAACAGCTCAAGAATAAGCTCATTTCTGCCTCGATTTTAAAGTTGCCCAACCCGGAAAAATCCTTTGGGATTAAGACCGACGCGAGCAACGAAGGCATTGGAGGTGTACTCCTTCAATACGAGGATGACGGAACGAGTCATCCAGTAGCATATGCTAGTCGCCAATTATTACCACGCGAAAAGAGATATGCCACTATAGAGAAGGAAGCTCTATCAATTATCTGGATTATAGACAAATTCAAAATGTACTTGATAGGAAAAGAATTTCAGATAGGAACCGACCACCGCCCGTTAGCATATATTCGGAATGTACGACACTCCAACGGCCGAATTATGCGCTGGAGTTTACTCTTGCAAGAGTATCAATTTAAAATAAATTATATAAAAGGTTCCGATAACCAGGTCACTGACACACTCAGTAGGAATGCGTTAGCAAATAGCGTAGATTAATTGTATTCGTAGGATTAGGATCTCCATGTATGTATATACCGTCTTGTACGACTTAAATTAGATTTTCTTGTAATATAATTAGTTAATGTATATGTCTGAATTTTGTAACGCTCAATGTCTATTTTTTTGTATGTATATATATTTGTACCCATTAAATTACGTATAAATTATTTTGTCCCATATGTACTAATTTTATATCATTTCATTGTTCCATGCCCCTTTTTTTTTTATTAAGTTTGTATTAAAGGTTATTTTCCCCTGTAATCAAAAGATCAAAATAATCATATGTATTGAGGTAATACTAGTTAGGTGCATGAAGGTACGGTTGGTACAAAAAAAAAACAGTTCCCCACAATGGAGCTCTATCGTTGTCCCTTCTCTCTTTTTTTCGAAGTGACAACTTCCCCCGGAATGGAGGGGTGTGATAGAACGGTTTGAGGCCGCTTAATTTCAACCGTTATCACATGTTGTTTAAAAACACGAGGCTACCCACGTGCATCTTAGCCTTGGAGCCGGGCGCATTAGAGCCGCCACCTGAGTCAATGTTTAAACAAGGAGGTTTATCTTCCCCCGTCGCCCCATGCGCCGACCTCGCCAGATTGAGTTAGGCTTATGGGCAGATAAGGTATTGTTCTCAGGCGCGGCTGTGCATTCCTTCGAAGCCTCAACTCCCTTGTCCCCTACGCCAAGGCATGTCTCGCCTTTTTTATGGAAACCTTACCACTAAGATGAGATTCGAGATCCAGATTTTCGTCGCGAAACATCACTACGATCCACTCTCACCTTGTGCGGCAAGGGTCCTCGACCTCGAGATCCACCATCACTTTTCCAGTAGAAGTAACAAACACTTGAGTGCCAAGGTTCAAGCCTTCGTGACGCCAAGTCCACAAGGCTTCCCTTGTTGTTCAGAAAGAGAACAACGTTAGAACAGCCATTGTTCTTTTGAGCCCGTTGACAAGAAACGGTTCTCACCCCTCCTTGTTGTTCAGAAGAGAACAACGTAGAACAGCCATTGTTCTTTCAGCCCGTTCGACAAGAAACGGTCCT
Organism: Ceratothoa steindachneri; assembly: GCA_963969495.1. Classification (NCBI taxonomy): domain Eukaryota; kingdom Metazoa; phylum Arthropoda; class Malacostraca; order Isopoda; family Cymothoidae; genus Ceratothoa; species Ceratothoa steindachneri. The sequence goes on from OZ018332.1 coordinate 49,157,095, forward strand.
CACCCTTGTCCCTTGTGGTTCTGGAGAGAACAACATTAGAACAGCCATTGTTCTCGAGCCCGTAGACAAGAGACAGTTCTCACCCCACCTGTTGTTCAGGCGAGAACAACGTAGAACAGCCATTGTTCTTCAAGCCCGTTCGTCAAGAATTGGCTCTCATTTCCAAGAAGCTACGTCAGGATCATTTAATTCCCCCCCCCCCTTCGGCTGGAACTCGTTAGCGGACCGAAGATTCATTCACGTCGCCTTCCTCTGCAAAACAAGTGTATTTACGTAAGCTGAACGTTACCTTTGAGTATTTAACCCTTTTGTCAACCCTATCCTGTGCTTTAAATTGTTTAGCAAAACATCCCATCCCTTTAATTTTATTTGTTTTACCTTTTTAAATCTCTTTTAATCCTCGGATTAGCTCGATTTCCCACGACCCTTTCCATTCTCTGTTTATGTCAATATTTTCCGTTTTGTGTATCGTTGATAGTTTTTATTAATAAAACTCTATTTTATTAATGATAGTTATATTATTATCCTTGAGCTCAGTTGCACTTCTTAAGTATATCTAAGATAAATAATATCGGTCAACCCAGACAACCACGCACTCTAAAGATAATTGAATAAGTTCCCTCAACGAATAGTCATATATGGTATATCGTCGAGAGTCCATTCTACGACACTGGGAGTTGGGAGCTTCTGACAACTAGTCTCGCACTGGGGTTTGAGACTAATTTTCAGGATCTCCTCCGTCCGCGGGTTCGGAGGGAACCACATTTTTTCCATTCCATTATGAGTTAGCATCTTATTAAGCTCATCTGAAAAGCACCCCGAGGAGGAGAGATTCGCAATATGAGCATAATATATGCAACACATTATTTTCGTCGAGTTTTCATTCTCGACGTGGATAAAAAGTCTGGTTTTTCCTTAGACTCCGCTACCGCAGCTTTTGCAACTTTGGCATAGGTTGTGTTAGCCTTTGTTTCCTCTTCCAGTTTCTTTTGGTTAGCTTTTTTCTTCAAAATCTGCTTCTTGATGGGGCAAGCCATGGAGAGTGTCTTATGTTCTCCAGCGCAATTGAGACACTTCATGGAGGTGCTCTTACAGCTCCTCCAAAAGTGGTTGTCCGATGCTCAGATGGAACACAAAATAGCATTCCCTCTGGGGCAGTTGGCTGTAGTGTGCTCCTCATACTTATAGCATTTGAAGCACATTCGGAGGTCAATAAACTCCTCACGCTCGATCTGCTCGGGGAAGATTCGAACGTTGAAGAGGAGCATACCGCCCTCCGTAGCCTTTACCGCCATTGCCGAATCAGTAAACACTATTTTAAAGACGTGCGTATAGACCTTGAATTTAAGGACTTCCGCTACCTTAGCTCACGAGTGATTATTTTCGACCTCAACATGAATTTCTTCGATGCTTGGGCCTCCAACCTAAGGATCGAGGTGGCGAAGAATGATGCTGCGGTGAGGTTTGATTTGTGGTGGCGTGTGAGGTTTTAAATTGATTTTCTTCAGGGATTCAGCCGCTTTTGGGAGGTGAGGACTTCGCAGTCGCTCTCCTTTTGGCAGATAGCCGAGTATCCGTTGTGCGTGTCTATCAGTCTCACTAGGGTCCCCCTTAGTTCCCCATGGGTAATAGCGAAGACCTCCCCCCGATCTGGCTTGAGGCCATCGGAGAGGGTCTTCAGCGGTATCCGCCGAGTCTCCCTCATTTATTTTTCCATTTCCACATTAGGGTCCGGAAAAACAAATTTTTGTGAAGACTCGATGTGCTTGGCTGTGTTCGTGTGTGTGTGAGAGAGATATTTTTCACCAGTGAGAACAGAGTTAGTTAAAGAGGGTAGTCCCTGTCCAAAGCCAAAAATGATTACAACCCAAGCAAAAATGGCACTTTACCTCACGTGCAAGCACTTTTCGAGAGCCTGCAGGTCCTTGGTCCACCTCAAAGGAAGTCCGATGAGGAAAACGGAGGGGGAGGATGGAAACAAGCTCACCTTCGCTACCGGCGCACGAAGCGAGTGAAATTTCACTTTTTACTGCACTGCGTAATGTCACTTTCCACGTAAACTGCGAAAGAACTCGTAAGCGAGGAATCACTTAACGCGCGAAACACTTTTCACAATTCTTGTGCGAAGACAAACAAAAAGGTTTTGCTGTATCTGTACGACGTAAAGAAGAGCTAGACTGGCTCAGGCAAGCAAAGCAGTCACATCTACGACGAGGCAACCATCCATTTCTTTAAAGAGAGAAATTTACGAAGCCTTTTTGTATAAGCTAACGTTGAACTTTAACAGAAAACGGGGACTGTAATTTTTATCCGCGGACTTCGCCTTTTCTAATTTCTTACACTTAAAGTGAAATATTTCAAGTTTTTTATGCTTTTATGTTGATAATTATGGGTTGCAGGTAGGTTGTTTGTGCTTCATAACTCTTTGGGCTTCAGTGACCTTAGAATTGCACCAATAGGTAAGTAAAGACAACCCTGTAAGATTACCTGGCGAAGATAAGCCATTAATTTATTGACCAAAGAGTAATGGAAAATGTAGGAAATAGAAAAAAAATCTAACCCGACCTAAGCCCAAGTGAACTTTAATTTTCCAAAGGAATAATATTTATTCTTATAGAAAATAAACTAATTCTGAAAAATAAAATTATGCTCAGAATTTATAACTTAGAGAACAGAAGAATATTACAGAAAACATGTAGGCAAATTAATGAATTTGAATGTGTGATTGTTACTGCAGAATTCTAAATGATAGCAATAAATTCTATCCAGCTTATTTATTTATAGATAATAGGAGAGTGAAATATTTAGGTTCTAATGCATTTAAGGCAACCTGCTTGGGTAAAAAAACAACAGAAGATAAAAAAATTTATTGGGCAAAGAATAGGGCAAGTTAGGCGGCACTCACTAATTATATAAGAATATGGGAAGAGAAAATAGATTGTCACTGAGCAACTGCCCGCGACTTTACATAACCCAAGTAGTCTAAAAAGAAGACCTTCAAGAGAACTTGAGACTTTAAGATAGAACAAATGTCGAGAACCTTGACAATTCAGCCAGATCTCATATGCACTAATCCACACATGCCATTATAGAAAGACAGACGAACAGGACACACATAGGCACATACAAGGAGATAAATATGATACATTTATCGGGATTATTGGTATATATATATATATATATATATATATATATATATATATATGCGTTTGTGGGGGGGTGTAGAAATTGGGGCATCCTTCAGAAACCTCAATTTTAGTATGTAAATTAAAGCCAGAACTAGTATTTCGAACATTAGTTATGTTCATCTTCAGCCTTTAATGGAGCAAAATAATATGATTATCGAACAAGCAAGTTTAGAATGCATAAAAAAATATATCATGTATTTATGAATAACAATAAATTTAAAGTTTAGTAAATTTGAGAGATAACAATGCAAAACTTACAAAGAGAACAATGCAAAAATTACAAATAAAACACTGCAAGAATTATAAAACAAACTAAGAAAACAAAGCAAAAATTGAAATAAATAAACATTTACCCACTTGAGAAAAGGACAGGAACTGATTGATTTTAAAAGATGGAAAATTTAAACAGAGGTAAACATGGTAGTGGTTTAAAATTACTGAAATTATTGGCCACCAACAAAGAGAATAATTTAACTATCGGGTCATTGAGTTGATTGTTAATACATTTAAGGTATAAAATTATTATAAGTCAAACTAAAATTAAAAGTATTTGAATTAAGAAATGTGAAGTGGTGTGGAAGACTGACTGGAATTTAATTTTGGATTTAACATTTGGATAAATAGTGGTTCCAAAATGTTGAGATCCATGGATTTATCCGCAGAACGCAAAACTTTGAAATTTGAAGGGGGCAGTATTGATCGGGATCCAGTAAATTTTATTTCAGGATAAACTTTAGATAATAATTGTTGTAAGTCTAAGATGAGTTTGTTAGTAAGCGAGTCTATGTAGGGTATTTTGACATACATTTTCTGTTTTGGTGCAACAACATGTATTTTAGTTAGGAAACTTTTAATTAATTTATCGAGTATTGATGCTGGGAATAAATTAAATTTATAAAATTGTTTTAGATAAGAGATCTCTTTATGAAAATAGTTCCAGTCAGAGCATATTCTAATAACACGGTTTATTGGTACACATGAGAATTAATTAGTGTCAAGCAGGGAGGAAGGAAGTGAGTTTTTTATATATTGACCGGGTAATCTTAATGTCTAGAAATAAAAGAGAGTTGCTAGTTTTATGCTCCAGTGTAAATTGGATGTTCTGATGCTGGAAATTTAGGTAGTTTCCAAACTGGGAGGCATGACTCTTATTTAAAAAAAAAAAAACGAAACATCAATCATCGATGTACCTTTCATAGAGTAAAGGTTTGAACTGTTGTGGGTAATTGGACATCCACTCCTGTTTTAGTTTACAAAGAAAGTGATTTGCAAACGATGGACCCAGAGGTGAATCCATTGCCATCCCATCCCTTTGTCTATAAAAATTTTATTAAATAAAAATATTGTGTCTTCAACAGCTAGTTTAACAAGCCTACAAAAATCAGGTTTATTCAGATCAAGAACTGTGCAATTAGTGTTAAAAACTAAATCACATATTAAGTTACAAGTTTCACGAACAGGGATAATAGTGATTCAACATGGAAACCAGTCATGTGATACTGGACAAATCTAGAGGAATGAATTAAATCTACGAATTCAAAGGAATATATATATATATATATATATATATATATATATATATATATATATATATATATATATATATCTATATATATAAGCGTGTATGTGGGAATTAATTTGGGCAGTATATATGATTCGTAGCAAGTTTTGTTGAAAGCGACGACGGATTTCATATTATATATATTACTAATAACTTTCTTTGCGACCATTTCGATTTGTCGTATATTCGCCATTTCTTGTTGATTCATCCTTATGAATAAGCTTATTGAAGTTCAATGGTAACTAATTGTTTTTCTCTTGAGAAAGATAACATAAAATTGAGCTTTCGCACAATAATTATATTTGACTGACGCGTTTCGATACAACTTTTCGATTTTCAGAAAAAAAAGAAATGTCACAATAAATAGGTTTATATATTAGAATAAGGGGTTACGAAAACTGGAGGCACATCAAAAAGGTTACAAGCGCACTAACATACATTTGAGCAGGGAAGAAAGGTCAAAAGAGATTAACTTCCCTGCGATGGTCGAAAAAGCTATCTCATTGGACTGGAACATATTCCGTGAGAATTCTACTTGCTTTTCTCTTGCTTTTCTCTTGTGTGTGTTTTGGGCGTTCCATTATTTATGTGATATGTCATCTGCTTGAGTCTATTGTTGCCGTTATTTCGATGCATGAGAGAGGCAGAAACTCATTCTACTAAGTTGCACGTGTACTCGTATATCAGAGGAGTCCGTTGTTTTGGTTTTAGTATAAGTCTTCGGCTGTTTTTCCTAATAATTCTATGTCAGTTTGGTTTGATAGTATATAGTTAAAGCTACCTTTTATTCGGCGTTAGGTAGCTTTATTCGTCGGTTAATTCTTTTCCCTCTATTATTCCTTCTTCTGTTTGGTATACTGTGCTCATAGTGTTCTTGTAGAAAAGTTTTATAATGTTTTATGTTTATATTTCGACTCATATGAGGCTCTGTATAGTACCAGGCATTCATTTTGTTCTTATAGCTGATTGTACATTGCGAATACTGAACTTGTTGTTAATGAGTACCTGGCTGGCTCTCTCAAGCTCATTACGTGTTTCTTTCCACGTAGCGCAGAGGGTGAAGTCACGGTTGATGTAAGAGTTAGGATTGAATTACGCTTTTTTTGATAGCGTTCGAGGCATTCACTTTAGATGGCTTTAAAGTATACTTTGGTAATTATCTTGTCGTTACGATTTGTGATTAGGGTGACTAAAAATGGTAGTTAATTGTTTTGGCTTCGTTCAATGGTATAGTTGTGGAAAGAACATCCTTTCTAAAGGGACAACTGATAACATAGAGATATTAAGGGGCTAAAAAAAATGATAAAATGAGAGAGCAGATAATAAGGAATACAAAAAGAGGTAAAATGACACGTTTATATTATTTTAACATATAAATATATGTTTAAATTGTAATAATAATTAATTTGACCGCCTTCGGCGGCAAGCATACGCCCCAAACGAGACCTAAAGGCGGGGCACACATTGCGGACGAAGTCCTTCCTCATGGTGCCCCACACGCAGTTGACGGAGGACTTCAGCTCGTCGACGTTGTTGTGGCGGCCCTTGCTAGCTGGTCTTGCCCTAGACACGTGCTCACAAACTGTAGTCGGTGGGATTGAGATCGGACGACTACGGCGGCCAAAGGTCCATCAAGCAGAAGTTTATGTTTGACTCTAACTACTTTTTTACTATCTTAGCTGTGTTGGTCAGACTTACTCTGCCATCTTCGTGGTCTTTCTAACCCAGGACAGGACATTTTTCTTTGGTCAAGATGTCCCTGTAATCGGCCACGATGAACTTGTAATAGGCCACGATAAACCTGAAACCGGCTATGGTTACAGGTCACGCCACCTGGCTTCATGATGTAAGCCGATGGCTTGGTGGTGGACACATAGCGGACCCCGGAGCCGCCCTGGCTGAAGCTTGTTGATGACCGGATAAACCGTGAAGGATTTCCATCAGAAGAAAATGAGAATTCAATTGCCACGATTCTTTAAGTCGTTGAGAAGGAAGTGACAGCGCTTCCGATGTTGTGCTCTTATAGGTAGGTGAGAAGAGGCATTTCCACGAACCTCACCCTCTTGCCTCCGTCCTCCTTGACTACCCTGGACACCGTGGCCACCAAGATGTTCTTCCTTTTCGCAAGTGCCGTTATTTTAATCTTCTGAACACTTTCGAAGGCCTTTCTCACAGCCAAGTGGTTTAGAACTTCAAGTCTACCTGAATGAGGTCGATCTTTGAGGTCTTTCCCGTTCTCGAGCCTCTCGTCGACGCTGTGGACGACCATCCGGCTGACGTTGAGCCGCTTGGAGATGTCAGCCTTGTTGTAGCCCGCGCGTAGGAGAGCAGCGATCTCGATTCTTCTCAATTCCTTCTCCACACATCAGCACACAATAGAAAAGACGCTTCAATGTCACGTGCTGGAAGAGTGGAACTTTAGGCTTGTTTGGCGGAACTTTATTTACCATACACGTAAACCTTTAGAAAGAGGAGAAAAAAAACAAGTATAACAGGAACTTTTGTAAAACCAGGTATTAATACGAAATTAGCCGTCGCTTTCAACAAAACTTGCTACACCGAATATATATATATATATATATATATATATATATATATATATATATATATATATATATATATACATTGGGTTGAGGAATAAGTTCTTGCGGTTTTATCAAATTTAATTATTACCATTAATAATTTTATAAAAAACTTCATTTTCAATTGATAAAAATATGCAATTTAATCAATAATGTATCTCCGTTGTTAATTACGACTTCTTCCCAACGTTCAACTAATTTTTCAATGCCTCTGCAATAAAAATCTCTGGATTTTGACTCGAAGAATTCGGCTAACCAGGTTCTTAATTCCACATCAGTATTGAACGAAACGCCGCGCAAATTATTGGAGAGCGATCGGAAGAGATGGAAATCCGATGGAGCCAAGTCTGGTGAATATGAAGGATGCGGCAAGATTTCCCAATTAAGCGTTTCGATTGCGTCTTTTGTCATATTAGCAATGTGAGGACGAACATTGTCATGTTGCAGAAGGACTCCATAATGTCGATGAGGTCGCTTTTCACGAATAGCTTCGGCGAGTCGATACATTTGTGGGAACGTAGAGTTCTGCATTGATAATCTCGTTGTTCGCAAGGAGCTCATAAAGAATGATTCCTTCTAAATCCCACCACACACACAACATCATCTTTCGTGTATGAAGTCCTTGCTTTAATCGCGGAATTGTTTTTTTTATTGGGGCTAAGCCATCGTTTTCGATGTTTCATGTTGACATAAACACACCACTTTTCGTCGCCAGTTATGATGCGGTGAAGAAATCTGTCCTTATAAACACGAGTAGCCTTGTGACGAACAAGCAAACCTGCGGCAATCGTGGAGCGTTGAAGTTTGTTGCTTCCGCTCAAAGCGTGCGGAACCCATGCACCGAGTTTTTTAACTTTCCCCATCGAATGAAAGTGATTCACTACAGTTTTCTGATCACACGCCAATTGTACAGCCAATTCTTTAGTCAATTGACGAGGATTTTCATGAAAAGGTCGTTCAATCGATCTTCATCCAACTTAATGGGGCGACCAAAACGTTCTTCGTCATTAAGATTGAAATGACCGTTTTTGAAACGTGAAAACCACCATTGAGCTGTCCTTTCTGCTAAAGCATTTTCTCCGTACACACCACAAATATCGCGATGAGCCTTGGATGCGTTTGCATTGTTTGCGTCTCGATTGAAAATGAATAACAACAAGTGTCGAAAATGTGCCTTTCTTTCAACTTGACATTCCATTTTGAGGATACAGAACAAAAATTAAATAAAGACAACTTTTAAATAATCCGCAATGACTTATGATTCCACTTCACGACGTAGCCTAAGCAAAAGCCTAAGAGTCTACGCTGTTAAGAGAACTAGCCTAACCTTTGCAAATTTTGCTCTCATTATTTATTATTGTTTCTTAATATGTGCACAAATCACGTCAACAAAACTTAAATTAACACAACATTAAAAAAAACGCAAGAACTTATTCCTCAACCTAATACATATATATATATATATATATATATATATATATATATATATATATATATTTATATATATATATATATATATATATATATATATATATATATATATATATATATATATATAAATATATATACATATATATATATATATATATATATATATATATATATATATATATATATATATATATATATATATATATATATATATATATATATATATATATATATATTACCAATTATCGAAGGCAAGAACCATGTAACGAAAGAAATAATGGAGGCCTGTACGTTCTTTTTTTTAATATTTTACTTTCTTAATATTCCTCTTTTTATCCTTTCTCCCATTTTATCTTTTGTTATCATTATTTAGCCCTTTGATATTTTTCTGTTGTTACTTGTCCCTTGTTATCTTTAAATTCATCCTTTTCATCCTTTTATTATTCCCTTTTATCCATTCGCCTATATTTTTTTATTCTCTCGGTTTAGCTATATTCATTTTAGTATTTTCCTTTGAAATTCATATTTCTTTGTTATTAATATCAATACCTTTCATAATTTTTATTACTGTTTTGTTATGTCGCGGCTCTGTTTATTTGAATCTCTTTGATGTTGGTCGCATAAACCAGTGCACACGAAACAGGCGGGCCTCCTCCTCCCGACGTCGGAGTTTCCTTCTTCTTTTTTCTTGTTTTTGGTTTTTGTTGTTTGTTTTTTTACTTTTGTTGTTCTGGATGTTGTATTTTCCAAGTGAATGCGGTGACATGTGCTTTTGGAGGCAGTCGCCAGATGGACTATGATGTGTATATTGATGAGAGAAAGAGGGTAATGGTAGTTGTCGTAGAATGGACTCCCGACGATATACTATATATAACTATTCGTTGAGGGAACTTCTTTAATTATCTTTAGAGTGCGTTAATGTCTGGCGGGCCGATATTATGTATCTTCGATATGCTTAAGAAGTGGAACTGAGCTCAAGGATAATAATATTGCTATCATTAATAAAATAGAGTTTTATTAATAATAACTATCAACAAACACAAGACGGAAAATATTGACATGGACAGAGAATGGAAAGGGTCTTGGGGGCTCGGGCTAATCCGAGGATTAAAGGATTTAAAAAGGTAAAACAAATATAGAGTTAAAGAGATGGGATGGTTCGCTAAACCATTTAAAGCACAGGATAGAATTGACAAAAGGGTTAATTACTCAAAGGTGACGTTTAGCTTACGTAAATTTATACTAGTGGTGCAGTGGAAGGCGACGTGAAGGAATTTTCGGTCCGCTGGCGAGTTCCAGCCGAAGGGGGGGCGGGGGAATAAGATGATCCTGACGTGGCGTCTCGACGAACGGCTTGAAGTTCAATGGCTCTTCTACGTTGTTCTCTTCTGAACAACTGGGGGGGGGGGGTGAGAACCGTCTCTTGTTTATGGGCTCAAGAACAATGGCTGTTCTAATGTTGTTCTCCTCTGAACAACAAGGGGGAAGAGTGAGAACCATTTCTTGGCTAAGGGTTCAAAAGAACAATGGCTGTTCTACGTTGTTCTCTTCTGAACAACAAGGGGAAGGGTGAGAACCGTTTCTTGTCAACGGGGCTCGAACGAACAATGGCTGTTCTAACGTTGTTCTCTATCTGAACAACGAGGGGGAAGCCTTTTAAACTCGGCGTCGCAAAGGCTTGAACTTTGGCACTCAAGGGATTTTGTCCTCCTTCTGGACAAGTGATGGTGAATCTCGAGGTCAAGGTCCCTTGGCGCACAAAGTGAGAGAGGGTCGTGGTGATGTTTCGCGACGAAAATCTGGATCTTCAATCTGATCTTAGTGGTAAAGTTTCCATCTAAATAGTCGAGACACTCCCTTGGCGTGGGGGACAATGGAGTGGGAGATTCGAGGGAATGCACAGCCGAGCCTGGGAACAATGCCTATCTGCCCATAAGCCTAACTCAATCTGGCGAGGTCGGCGTATGGGGGCGAACGGGGGGACGATAACCTCCTTGTTTAAACATTGACATCCGGTGGCTGCGATAAGGCGCCAAGCTTCGAAGCAAAGATGCACGTGGGAGCATCGTGGTTTTAAATAATATGGGATAGGGGTTAAAACTAACCCTGCCTCAACCCGTTCTATCACACCCCTCCATTCCGGGGGAAGTTGTCACTTCGAAAAAAAGAGAGAAGGGACAATGATAGAGCTCCGTTGTAGGGAACTCGTTTTCTTGTACCCAGCGTACCTTCCTGCACCTAACTAGTATTACCTCAATACATATGATTATTTTGATCTTTTGATTACAGGGGAAAATAACCTTTAATACAACTTAATAAAAAAAAAAGGCATGGAACAATGAAATGATATAAATATAGTACATATGGGACAAAATAATTTATACGTAATTAATGGGTACAAATATATATACATACAAAAAAATAGACATTGAGCGTTACAAAATTCAGACATACATTAACTAATTATAATACAAGAGAAACTTAATTCAAGTCGTACAAGGCGGTATATACCTACATGGAGATACTAATCCTATGAATACAATTACTATACGCTATTCGGTAACGCATTCCTACTGAGTGCGTCAGCGACCTAGTTATCGGAACCTTTTATATAATTTATTTTAAATTGATACTCTTGCAAGAGTAAACTCCAGCGCATGATGCGGCCGTTGGAGTGTCGCACATTCCTAATATAGGGTAACCGACGGTGGTCGGTTCCTATCTGAAATTCTTTACCTATCAAGTACATCTTGAATTTGTCTATGACCCAGATAATTGATAGAGCTTCCTTTTCTATAGTGGCATATCTCTTTTAGCGTGGTAATAATTGACGACTAGCATATGCAACTGGATGACTCGTGCCGTCATCCTCGTATTGAAGGAGTACACCTCCAATGCTCTCGTTGGACGCGTCTGTCCTAATCCTAAAGGATTTTTCCGGGTTGGGCAATTTTAAAATGGGGGCAGAAATGAGCTTACTCTTGAGCCGATTAAAATGGGAAATAGCGACATCATTCCAACGTAGACCATCGGGTGAATTCTTTTTTAAAAGGGAGCTGAGGGGCGCCGAAATTGCAGCGAAATTCAGAACGAATCGCCGATAGTACGAAGCTGATCCTAGGAACGATCTTAATTGCTTCTTTGTAATCGGGAGGGGCATGTCGGCGATTGCCTTAATCTTATCCTCTTGGGGACCCAACTGGCTTTGTCCTATTTTGAAATCCAAATATTTTATGGTTTCCTGGGCAAAATGGCATTTGTTGGGGCCAATGGTGAGGCCATTTTCGAGCAGTGGCTCGAAAAGAGCTAATAGGGTGGTTAAATAGAGACTCCATTTAAATATTTCTGATAGCTGACTCTTTTGATGTGGTGTCAGCTGCGCGTCAATATCCAGGTCAGAGGGTTCCAAAGACTCGCCTAGTAGGGAAGGAGGAGGGTAATCGGCATCAGGTTGGGTGCACACTATCTGTATTACCTTAAGGGACTCCGCGGGGTAATCTTCTTCAAGCGCCGATGTTTCGTCCAGTTCTACGAAGGTATCTCCATGGGCGCGTTGGGGGTTCTTTTTTTCTTGGGGTCCACGGACAGTCTCCGTGTCCTTGTCTTGGGCCTTATCGCCTAAGGGTGTTAGTGCTTCACACTCCTTTTGTGTCGTCCTAAAGTCCTGGTTAAGGATCTCCGAGAATTCGGACGGTATCGGGGTTCTGATGGGGACGGGCTCCTGGGCTTCTTTCTTAGCTCGGCCTCGAGGAAGGGCGGCCTGAGACAAAGGGTCGGAACTTACTTAGGGGCTCTGTCTTATAAGTACGGAACAGAATTGTATGGGTGCTGAAATGACTTCAGCCCAGCCATCATAATATTGACACTGCAGGTAACATCTAACGACGGGGAATTGGTTCGCCCGCCCAAGGTAGTCATGTACCACCGCAAATTTTTCGTGGTTAGGGTCCACTGGGGGGAGGAGCTCGTCGGACACAATGAAACACGTACATCCTGTGTCCCTGACGAGAGTCGATACTCGGCAGCCGTTCACGCTGCCCTCCTCAAATTTCAAAGTTCCCGATGAACTTTTATCGAAAATAAAATTTACCTGGTGGCCTGACGGAGGGGGAGAAGTTTCTGCTTGGGTCTGCACCACCGGGCGAGCCGGGGTTGCATTAATCTGGTGAACTTGGTGGGCTGGTCCGCTTTTAAGCCTAGAATTTTGGGGGCAATTCCAGCTCATGTGGTTTTCTACACCACAGGTGAAGCATATGATTGGTCGCTTCGGGAGGAGAGATGGAGGAGAAATCTTAACGGGAGGTTTGGAGTCCCGTTGTTGGTTTTGGGGCAAGAAGATTTGGGGTTTTACGGGGCTTGGAAACTTCGTCGGCTTTCCTGTGAAGGGGCGCGAATCCTTCCTTCTTTCCTTGTAGGGGGATTGGTGAGAAGTTCGATTCTCCTTTGCGTATAAATTATGGCTTGTGGCATAGACATCCGCTTCTTCGGTACATTCTTTAAAGGTCTGGCACCGATGATCCTTGACGAACGCGCGGATCTCCGTCGGGAGAGACGCCAAAAATTGAACTCGCAACACGAAGTCTGTTAAGGACTCGTAGTTCGGATCAACCTTTGAGGATTCTAACCAAAATATAAAATTCCTCTGAAGAATGTATCCGAATTGACGGAACGTCTGTCCGGGTTTAATGCGACCTCCCCGAAATTCTTGGCGGTAGAAATCGGGAGTCATATTATGAGCGGCCAATAACTCAGCTTTTAAGGTGCTGTAGTTAATTGTACACTCAGATGGTAAAGATATAAAAATTTCGCGCAATTTACAATTTAACAGGGGAAGTAATCTGACTACACCTTCAGCCTCCAGATCCATGTTATTGATTTCGAGGATCTTTTCGAAGTGGGCTAAAAATGCTCCGAAATCCTCTTCATTCTTGAAATTGGGGAGCTTTAGTGAGAGATTGGGGGGGGGGGCTTCGGAACGGGAACTGGCGGACTGTATATCTGCTTAAACACGAGCTAATCAATCTGATGGTGAAGCTCAGCTTGTCTTATCCGTTCCTCTCTTTCTCTTTCCTCGTTCTTCTCGTTGGATTTCTCTTTCTCTTTCTTCTCGTTGGAGTTCTCTTTCTCGTTCTTCTCTTTGGATTTCTCTTTTTTGTTCTTCTCGTTGTATTTCTCTTTCTTCCTCTTTTCTTTGCTCCTCTTGAATGTACTCAATTATTTCTTTTCCGGAAAGTCCCAAGGCCTCCCTTGCGCTTTAAAGATTTCGAACTGAGTCATCTTTGCACTTGGGGCGCACTAGTCAACCAACTAAAATTCCTTGCAACAAGAATTATGCCTTCTAGAGAAATTCGCTTACCTAAATATGGGCACTGACCTATTCGTACTTGGTTTCTCGATCTAAATAACCACTGACTAAAATCACAAAAAACACACAACAAATTATTATAACAGTTCCTTGAGCTACTCCAGCTTCTTAAGTTTAAAAAAAAGGGATAGCAATCGTTAAAACAAAAGGGAACTACCATACTCTATTATTGTAACGAATAACACTATGCTTTACTTGACTGAGACCAGTGTTTGCAAAGATATAGCGTTAAACCTTACACACCTGATACCAAATTTAAATAGTATATATATATATATATATATATGTCGTAGAATGGACTCCCGACGATATACCATATATAACTATTCGTCGAGGGAACTTCTTTAATTATCTTTAGAGTGCGTTAATGTCTGGCGGGCCGATATTATGTATCTTCGATATGCTTAAGAAGTGGAACTGAGCTCAAGGATAATAATATTGCTATCATTAATAAAATAGAGTTTTATTAATAATAACTATCAACAAACACAAGATGGAAAATATTGACATGGACAGAGAATGGAAAGGGTCGTGGGGGTTCGGGCTAATCCGAGGATTAAAGGATTTAAAAAGGTAAAACAAATATAGAGTTAAGGAGATGGGATGGTTCGCTAAACTATTTAAAGCACAGGATAGAATTGACAAAAGGGTTAATTACTCAAAGGTGACGTTTGGCTTACGTAACTTTATACTAGTGGCGCAGTGGAAGGCGACGTGAAGGAATTTTCGGTCCGCTTGGGAGTTCCAGACGAAGGGGGGTGGGTGGGTGGGAATAAGATGATCCTGACCTGGCGTCTAGGGAATGAGACCCGTTTCTCGACGAACGGCTTAAAGAACAATGGCTCTTCTACGTTGTTCTCTTCTGAACAACCGGGGGGGGGGTGAGAACCGTCTCTTGTTTACGGGCTCAAGAACAATGGCTGTTCTAATGTTGTTCTCCTCTGAACAACAAGGGGGAAGGGTGAGAACCGTTTCTTGGCCAAGGGCTCAAAAGAACAATAGCTGTTCTACGTTGTTCTCTTCTGAACAACAAGGAGAAGGGTGAGAACCGTTTCTTGTTAACGGGGCTCGAACGAATCGTGGCTGTTCTAACGTTGTTCTCTTTCTGAACAACAAGGGGGAAGCCTTTTGGACTCGGCGTCGCAAAGGCTCGAACTTTGGCACTCAAGGGATTTTGTCCTCCTTCTGGACAAGTGATGGTGAATCTCGAGGTCGAGGTCCCTTGGCGCACAAAGTGAGAGAGGGTCGTGGTGATGTTTCGCGACGAAAATCTGGATCTCCAATCTGATCTTAGTGGTAAAGTTTCCATCTAAATAGTCGAGACACTCCCTTGGCGTGGGGGACAATGGAGTGGGAGCTTCGAGGGAATGCACAGCTGAGCCTGGGAACAATGCCTTATCTGCCCATAAGCCTAACTCAATCTGGCGAGGTCGGCGTATGGGGGCGAACGGGGGGACGATAACCTCCTTGTTTAAACATTGATATCCGGTGGCTGCGATAAGGCGCCAAGCTTCAAAGCGAAGATGCACGTGGGAGCATCGTGGTTTTAAATAATATGGGATAGGGGTTGAAACTAACGCTGCCTCAACCCGTTCTATCCGAGTAGTGAATCTGTTTAAATGAGAGAAATCTATGTAGATGTTTGCACTCTGTAAGAAAAACATGAAGAAGAATGAAGGGTTTGTGTAAAAAAGTTGTGAAAAGGTGAATCATGATGTTAGAGGGTGGGGAGGGAAGAGATTCAATGTGAGTTGAGTCAGAAGAGATAAAATGAAATGGTTTGGTATGGATGTATATGTTCGAGAATGAAGTGGAGCTGAGAAAGAGAGATTTTGGAATGACTGGTGACGAGAGGTTGATGATGTTTGAAATGGGTATCAGTGGTGGTTGCAGGAAAGATAAATTAACGAATAGGTGAGAGAGAGCATTAAGTACGCCTGAAATGGATGAAAATAGAGAAAAAGTGGTATGTTTTAGTGCTGAAAGAAACTTGTATTTGACGAGCAGGTTCTTTCAACACAGGCATAAATACACATGCGTTGTGTCAATAAGAGAATGAGAAATGATGAATAATCTGTGTCTGCTAAAAAAGGAATATGCCGAGGGAGGTATTTGATGTGAAAGGTATATGATAGTACAAGAGCAGTTAGTTAGGTACACTATCACCGGAGAGAGAAAGCATAACGTGTATGGTGGGGTGACGTATAACGTGCAAAATGGAAACCGTACTTGAAAATGCTTAATATGGTGAAGATGGAAAATGAAATAAATGATTAATCAAAGAAAGAGAGAAGCCAATGAACCATTTGAACATAAAATGAAGAAGGATCCTGATTAGAAGTGAAAGATCGTCAGGAAGGAAGGTGAAATACCAACAAAAGAATAGTCAAGGACAAAGGTTTTGTGACATATTTTATTTATTTCATTTGTTCTTAAAATTGACGTGATACAAATTATAATTTTAATTTTTAATTTTTTCAGATTTATTAAAAAGTTAGCATTTTCCCCCCCCCAAAAAATTGCATTCTTCGCTAAATCCCAAATCGTGGTGCTTTGGTCTTGTTCCTGTAGGAGGTGAGTTCGTCCTTGGAGCTTTTCTATTCGATCAAAAAGGTAAAATGATGACATATATTGTGGAAATGAATGATGTTTAATTATAATCTATTAGAATATTTTTTTTAAATGAATGATGAATCTTTTCAACTCCAGAAATAGTTCTTTCCAAAGAAAAATATGCGGCCATTGTTGATTTGCTCTATCGTGGCCTGAAATGCAAAGGAGATTGTTACTAAGGATATTGCATCAAAAAGCACCATCTTCACGTTCATTAATGCCCTTGAAAAGACTGGTTACACTCCTGTAAAGAAGTATTCTGGACGCCCAAATGGTTCAAATGATCGGGTTGTTTCTAGTGCCAAGCTTGTTCTAGAGTGGCAAAAAGCAGGTGTTAATGCTTTAGCGCGCAAAGTGTGGCGGAGACTTATCGACAAAGATGTCAAGTCGAGAAAAGATGCGAAGAAGCCTCATCCCACAAAGAAGAATAATACAGGTAGGTTCCAATTTTGTTGTAAATATAAAGAATGAACTGTTGAAGAGTGGGGCAAAGTGATATTGAATCTCCCTTCCGCTTGGTTGGAGCTTCTGGACGATCCTTCGCTAGAAGGAGAAAATGGGAGCGCTTTCACGAGTCCTGTGGTGTGCCCACGGCGAAGCATACGGCCCCTCTCCCTGTCTGGGGCTACTTCTCATTTAAGAAAACTCGCCCACCTATAATTTGGTGCAAATAACTTGCCATGAACTCAAAATAGTACACAAATTTGCTTACTTAGCACGTTTCCCAACAGTTCAGGGCCAAGTTGGGATTGAAAACTGTATTTTCCTTCATGACGTCGAACCTTATCACAAACAAAAACAATAGCAAAGTTCTTGGCTGAAAATAACATAGAACCTTTGGGACCTTGTCCCGAGAATTCGCCAGATTTTAACCCAATAAATAATTTGAGGGAGTTAATCAAACTAGCAGTTTATGAACAGAACCCATCATATTGTGGGCTGTCGTGGATGCTGAGTCAAGATACCATAACAAATTTGGTCTCCAAAGTCAAAGATGCCAAAACGAATTGAAGCCGTCCTGAAGAACAAGAGACATCACTGTAAATAATGATTGCGTGCATCAATTGACTGTATTTATTAATAGAATGAGTTTGAGCTGTAAATTTGTATATATTTCAGCTGCAAATTATGATACAAATATCCTGAAATCGAATACAACGGTTGAATAGCTATATTAATTTTTCTATATAGAAAATAATATAGTATTCTCAAAACTTTTGGCCATGACTGTAGCTGTGAGAAAATCAAATGTAAGAATAGTAAGTTACTTGTGAGCAATGAAGACGTCAATGTCAGATGGCAAGAATAGTTTGAAATATTGTATTATTTGGGCATGGGAGAAGAAATAAATGAAATGTGATAATTTGCTTAGCGGGTACAAACTCGATTATGTTTCAGAGAATGGTAAAGTTAAGCAAGCGAGACAAGAGGTTTTTATTGCTTTTAGCGATCTGACAGTTTGGATGGGAATCGAGAACCTCCATTTGTATCTGTGGGGCGGGCCCAAGCAAATCAACGTGGAGGCGACACCATTCTTGGATTTCTTGGAAGTACTCTTGTGCGTGTTGTATGTGCGTACCGTGTCTTAGTTGGACCTAATTGTATAATATGTGTGTGTAGAGAAACAGCTACCTTAGGCATCCTGGAGGAGTATAGGTACATTAAAGCCCCCCCCGCCCCTTCATGAGGAGAAGCGTGGGAAAGGTAGCCGGCGAAACTGCTTACCATGTGTGATCTCCCCGCCGCTGTGGGCAGTTGAAGCTAACATCTGTTTTAAGGCGACCACCTAAGGTCCTTAAACGACGCTCTAACGATCCAATTACCTACGAGACCCATAAACTCGTGGTTATGGAAAGAAAAGCGGTGCGAGTACGAAGGCACGCCAAGTAGCGGTGCGGTTGCGAGCCTCTAATTTGCGAGCTGACTTGGGCACCCCAGTGCCACCTCAGGAATTCTCGCTCGCCCCAGATGCTAACTCACCATTCGCCCCCCCCCCCTTTGCCTCTGTGACCTGGTCACTTCCCCCTTTAGATGGGGCGGCAATCCGCCTATAAATAAGCCCTGCAAAGAAAGAGAAGGAGATTATCAGAAGTCGATACGCCAGAGGAGGATTAGTTCGTGAAGATCGATCCATCGGCCAGACAAGAAGATTACCAGAAGTCGATACGCCAGAGGAGGATTAGTTCGTGAAGATCGATCCATCGGCCTAGATAAGAAGATTATTAGAAGTCGATTCGCCAGAAGAAAGATTAGTTCGTGAAGATCGATCTTTCAGCCAGACAAGAAGATTAGAAGTCGATACGCCAGAAGAAGGGTTAGTTCGTGAAGATCGATCCTTCAGCCATACAAGACTATTTCTGTGAGAAACGATAGGATCAGATTGAGAAAATCGATCGTCCCTTTCAGGGCCGTATTAACCTAAATAGTCAAGCTTTATATCGGTGCCATACCGAAGAAGCCTTTTCAGTCTGCAAAGAAGTCCGACTGAAAAAAAGCAAAGCCGCTCACACTCGAGTGACTCTCACATCTCAAGCTCCTTAAGAGTGAGAGGAGAAGAACCCAGCCCCAACGAGCTCCCGTTCTCTAATTACGTTGAAGAATCAGCCCCCGTCACAGGCGACAAGCAATCCCTCATCGAGGAAAATTCAACCAGCGGCCACAACACTGCAAAGCGAGAGATAAGTCCTCCAGCGACATCCGGCAATCCCTAATACCTACCTGTAAGTTAAAAATAACATTTATATCTCTATTGCGATAGTAGAAGTTTAGTACGTCCCAAGTTTTAAAGGAGAGTAGAAACCATTGTTCTTGAACCTAGGTCATATGTGTTTGTAGACGAGAGTACGTTAATTTAATGTTTAACGCTAATCAAATAGAGTCGCGAAAAAAATACTAATCGGCAATTGGTATGTTTACGGGAAGCCTATTTGTTTATTTTTTGTCATTGAAAGATCTTTGATGCCAAAGATAGAAATATGTTAACTGTTGGTTTGTAATAGTTAGTGTTTCGTTTAAAATACATGTTTATTTTGGTAGATTCTGGTGTTTCCTCTTATCCTTATGTGTTTAAAAATAGCTCTTCCTTAAGAACAAAACCACTGAATAGCACTCTTAGAACAAAGCCTACTTAATCATAGGAGTAACTCACGCCCCTTGAAGCATACCGCTAATAAAAGGGTGTCAGAAAGTATAGTGTTTAAAACCAAGGGTCATTTTACGACAGTGTGAATGGAAGGTGTTTTGTAAAGGAGTGTGCTTCAACCCAGGAATGAACCATGAGTGGGGGAGATTTTTTCGACACTATTTATACAAGTGTGTGTTCAATGCATTACACAGCATATCGCGGTCTGGCAAATGAATAAAAAAACAAGTAATTTTAGTGTAAAATAACAATATCACATTTCTCAAAATATTTTGGTTAAGAAAAGAAGTTAAAAAGGACATTTAAATGCATTAAAGGAATCAAATTGCTTGAGAGATGATTGGAGAGCATCACCAAATATAGACAGAATGATGTAATAAAGAAATCTTGAAACGTAAATTTAATACATTTAGGAAGGTTAAGATTTCAGACGGAAAAAAGGCGCATTGCTTATACGTGTTTGTGAAGGAGTGGAATGGATGTACGCTTTTAAGAAAGGGAGAAGCTTCGGTTTTACAAATTGTCAAGAATTTTATCGTGATGGTTTTATCTTTTCTGAAGCAGTGTAGTTGGATTGCTAAGGTCTAGTGAAGTTAAAGGGATTTTCAGGGTCTTCGAAGAGGGTTATCTAGTTTAGTGGAATAGGCAGCAAGCACTAATTAAAGCCGATGTAGAGTTTAATTTGGAGATTTTAGATAGAATAAGTAAATTGGTTAGTGTGAATTTCGTCCTCAAATTCAAAAGATAGGAAATTCATTTTAAGGAGGTAAGAATCTGGGACTATAGCGGTTGGCGGGGCGAAAAGAGCGGGTTACCGATAATTGGTTCGGTTTGAACGTAGCCTTCTCAAACTACCGCTTGGCCAAGCCAGTAAGGTGCCTAACTGATTTTGATCTCAGCGACGTCGGAGGCAGGGGTTCGATTCTAGTCACCGTTCCCAATTTCTGCTACTTCTAAAGTCCTCTCTTCTAATCGATTACGCGATAGGGTTTTAAGCATCATTTTTGAATGGATGTGGGACTTTAGTATCATTGTGAACTCCGAGGAATTTATAGACTACGATCGATTAAAAGGTTGTTTGTCATATAGACGGTTTTACCAATGCTCAGTGCTAGTCTGGCTTCAGTAAGCTAGAGACTTGTGAATTTTCTAAAGAAAGTGTATACGTTGCATTCCATAACCTAGTCGCATAGTTTTTCTTATTCAAGGATGGGATTCAATCCTAGGCTAAGAATCTTATATTAAAGGTGCACGAAATAGCTTTTATCCGATGCCGACACAAATAGTTCCTGGATAAGAATGGCCAGCACAATATGTATCTGTTCCTCGATTCATGTGGAAAACATGTTGTTGTGGATTATGTTCGTTTATCAAATTAGATTGTGGAATCAATATACAAATACTAGTTTTTAAAATTGATAGTTAAATCGTTCCCAAAACACCGATACTGGGTGTCTAAATCTTTCTGTGTTACTCTCAAAGGCTAATTTTATTTTCAACATTTTCTATTATTATTATCATCCTACTATTATTATTCTTAGCAAATCAGTATTATCATTATCCTATTAATGATATTAATAATGCAGCACGTTTGGGGAGACGTGATTCAAGTCAAAGAATTCAAGTCGAGTTGCGGTCAGTAAAATATCGTCTAGTATTTTCTCGGTTTCTTTTTTCCATTAATTAGGATTTCATTATTATTAGAGACGAAAAGAAATTGATACGCTACGAAACCTTTGTTAAACATACAAAAAACTTTCATCATAATTTTAAAAATAAATTCTAGTGTACATATGTACTTTGAGATGCATCATGCGAATGTGAGAGGTTGTGCTGTCTAGAGGAGCAGCAAATTCTACGACCTCTCTGGGTGGCACAAATGTTAGGTTCGCCTCTGGTAGTGCTGTTAGAGTGGTTGTTTATGTAAAAGTGCTGCAATTATATATTATCTTTATTTACAAAGTCAGGTAGGAATTCCTCTTGATTGCTCAAGTCAAGTTGCTGCAGCTCTTTTGAATGGAGAGCTTGTAGGTTGACTGTGAGGCTGGCACTTGGAGTGGAGCGAATGAGTGAATTTAACGGATAGTGATGTGATGAATACAATATGATACGCATCTCTTTTCAGTGACACTAAATCAGTTCAAGTAGCGTGAGTTTGCTAGGTATTGCCATCGTAAGGATGTCCGTGGTCACTGGCTGTGACACTTTGCAATAGACTGCAGAGTTTTTAAATCCTTTGCATGGACCTATTTCACTCATCTATTATTTCGATTTTATAAACGATAACCATTACTATTTGCCAAAAAAAGTTTAATGTCTGCCATTACTTTTCAAGAAAAGGATAATCACAGAAGTCGTATAGAACTTACAAAGTGAATTTAGATTAATTTGAATCCCAATATTGGCGTCTCTGTCAAATTTGATAAATAAAATGTATTCATTCCTCACTTGTATCTAGCTCAGACAATACTGAGGAAATGTATTAATTCATCAATTGTGTCTAGCTCAGACGATACTGAAGAGGAAGAAGAATGTACTTCAACGATACCATAAATTTAAAATTCAGAAAACTGAACAATTGCATTGGTTTTGCTTTGAGATTTTGTGAAATTGTTAAAGCTGTATCCAACGACCAATGGAGATCTTTGGATGCTCTCTTAGATGTACTTCTTCCCTTCAAAATATTTCTCAAATGAGTTCATTTAAATGTTGCTTCATTGTAGAATGGAGAAAGTTTATAAACTTTAGTTTGACGAATTGGAGAATCAGACATCTGGCTAAAAACCTGTAGAAAAGTTTAACTAAAATATGCCCTTCATGAAGCTTAAATGACATCATTGAACTAATAGGGTATCTCGAAGTTCCTGAAGTATTTAATATTGTTAATTTTAAAGATCCTTTATTGTTGCAGCGTTTGGAACAACTTTATAGTCGCTAATCAACAATAAGAGCAACAATCTGAACACCATCATTTGGAAATTTATCAAGCAACCTTTCCTCTTTTTCTCTTTTACATTTTCCTATTTAGTTGGAAAATTTCTTTTGAAAATTTCTTTTACAATTTTAAAATATACTGTACGTCTTTTCCAACTTATTCCTGAAAACTCTCGTATTAATTTTCCATTCCTTCATAATTTGCCAAAGTAGGAAGCTTTAATCAGACCAAGAAATTTTTCTGTCAACATCATAGTTGGACAAAGAATGACGGATACGTATTTTTTTTAGTAAATTCTACTTAAATACTTTCAAAGGTGGGCAGTATTTAAATACTTTGTATTTAAATACGTTTATGTATATAAAATTGTATTTGTAAATACATTTGAAATCATGTATTTAAATACTTTTGAAACTATTTAAATACAGTGTATTTAAATAATTTTTGCAAATAATTTACTGATAATAGGTTTATATAGCTGTTAAGAACGTGTAATGCATGTTTTAGCTTGTTGCAACTTGTATGACACAAACGGGTGACTGCGCGAGCCGGTGAGGGAAGATTGCTTGCATCAGTTCAAATTCAGTTAACAGATGGTCACATTTGTGTTCAGGTGTATAGTGAGATCGCTCAGCGGTATTTCAACTGCTTTATGGCAACTTCAGCTTCCTCAAGAGAGTGTGAAATGGAGAGATTAAACAATAATAAAGATGAGGAAGATAAAGAATCATGTAATTATAGTCATCCTTTACTAGATCGGAAAACTTTTAGAGTGAAATCTTCCTACTGAAAAAAGGGAAATGTGTATGTACGAGTATATCATCCAATGACGAAATCTCTGCGGCGAGCAATGCTACTTCCAATCTACGCATTCATTTGAAGGTAAGAATATATTAAAGCTAAGTATATGATACTTAATTGAATTGACAAGTTTCACTATTTCTTATTTAAAAAAAATCCAAAATTGCTAGTAGTTAACGATAATGTTAAGTAGCGTAGGTTTACCATGCGCGAACCTACCTGCTTCCTTTTGCAACACCTTTATTTATAGTATTTGCTGATTGAATTTAACGTGAATTATGGCAACGTGAAACAAATGTCCTTGAATTATCTCATCATGTACATTTATCAACAGAGAAAGCATCCTGCTTTGGTGCAAAAAGCGGACAACTACCTAACAGCTTAACGAAAAGATTGAAAAGAAAAATTTTCAGTGTTAGACGATGGTCCTTCATGCAGCGGTGTTTTAAGTAAAGACATTACCGGAGTGTTTTTTTTTGTGAATACTAAGAAGGTTAAACAATTTGTTGTTGATAAGCTGATTGCAGATTTCATCATACAAGGTGTGCATCTCCGATCAACCATGGAGCAACCAGCTTTTGTGAGATTAATTAAAGGTGAGTTCTGAGTTACAAATGTTCTTTACAATTATAATATTAGTAGTACAGATTAAACTCTTATAACGACTGAATACTAAAGCGTTCAGATCATTGGTCACTACGTAGGCTATATGTATAACGAAGTTAAATAAAGCAAGACATATACAAACAACAGAGGTTAATATATTGCAATAATTTCCTGAGAATCCACATACATATTTCTTAAAGCGCGCTATTATTTACTTTATATTATTGAATACAAATTTGTCATGAATAATTAGTACAATTATTGATCGATTATATGTAGTTATTAAGTGAATTCCTATAGCGATGTATTTCTTTATAGTAGCAATACCTGTATATCGTGTCAAAACTAGCATGCCCGCCCGTCAAAAATGTAGGAAATAAAGCTTGATAATGTATATATTCCTAACAATACTGAAAGTCAATATTTTACTATGTAATTCTGAATATGAAGGACTAATAATATATTTATGAATTAATGTACCAGTCCTATATAGCTATAGGATATTCATATAGCTACATTTTATATATAAAATTTTATATGCATACCATATATTCTCATTTCACTGTGAAAACCAATTTCACTCACAATAATAACACATTCCACTACCGCAGGTCTAAATTCTTCCGTTGACGTCATTTCAAGGCGGACGCTAGGCCGAAATCTTATAGAAGAAGAGAAAGTGACAAGAACTCTATTCAACAATAAGCTAGACAGCACCTCTTACTTATGTCTTACTGCAGATATTTGGTCAACTCTTCGCCGTAGTTTTGGGGCGTTACAGTTCATTGGGTATGTTAAGATTTTGCTCTTTATGAAATATAAAATTGAAAATGTCTTTACAGTTAGGGAGTTATCAGCTCTTTGCTGAAAGCAGACCTATTTGTTGGTGGAATTTATCTTGATTATATTAATATGTAAAACTTATGGAAACATTTATGAGGCAAACATTGGACTGTTATTTCATTTTTTTCAGCTTGAGAAAGCTGCTCTTGTCCTTCACGGTGGAGTATTGGCATGCTGTCGCTTCAAAGGAGAACATAACTACATCAGGATTGCTGAACATATGCAGAATATCATCAATGAATACGATATCCCCCTGCAGAAAATCACGAGCACCGTTACTGATAACGGATCTAATTTTGTTAAAGCGTTTAAGGAATTTGCAGTCGCTGCTGCAAATGTGTACACTGATTCAGAAGATAGAATCCAGGTAGGTGAAGAAGATCAGGGGAAGCAAGAGCTGGAAGATCGTTTCTTAATGAGAAATGCCTTAGATCAGGAAGAAGACCTTTCGTTTGACCCAGGCAGCTTCAGCCTACCTAAACATGTGCACTGTGCTTCACACACACTCAGTCTCGTCGCCACAACAGATGCAAAACAGGCACTGAAAATATCTTCTTTTTCAAATATCAATCAGGCTACGATGGGAAAATGTTCAGCATTATGGAACAAAAGCGGTCCTCCAGGGATTATCAAAACGGTTATCAACTGCTCATTAAAGATGCTTTGCATTACAAGGTGGAACTCTCTGTTTGATGCATTGTCATTACTTTTGAAACACAAGGAAAAATTACATCATTACGAGACTCTGCACGAAATTGAATTTCTTGAGGAGTATGTCTCAGTTTTGGCTCCTATTGCAGTGACAATTGATTGCCTACAGGGAGAACAAAACTGTTTTTATGGAGAATTGCTCCCTACCTTGATCACTGTGGAGAAAAGGCTGAAAAGCCTTCAGTCACGTTCACTAAAATTTTGACAACCTCTTCTAACTGCAGTTACTAAGGGCTTTGGAAAGCGCTACCAATCTTATTTGACCTTGACAAATGAAGTCAGCGTTACAGATTCCATTATTGCATCAACAAGCCATCCATTCTTCAAACTCTGCTGGTTAGATATCAGTATTTCATGGAATAGTTCAAGCCACCAAGACGCTGTTAAAAATATTATGATTCGATTTAAGTGATTAAAAATTTAGCAGAGGGACCCGAAGCTGAATCATCCAGTGGTGTATCAGACAGTGACGATTATTTTGGATTTACAAAACCCACTCAAACACGATCAACCACTGATTTAGAATTGTTCAGTTACCTTCAGGATTTAAATAAAACACTTCAAAGTTTAGATAGATATCCAAACATAAAAAGTTATTTATTAAATGCAACACCACCCTTCCGTCGTCAGCTCCTGTGGAACGGCTCTTCTCTTTAGGACGATTGACCTTATCTGCTAAACGGAATTTTTTATCTGATGAAACATTTCAGCAACTGATATTACTTAAATCTAATGCTGATATAAATAGCTAACTGAAATTTAATTCTATGGAACTTTCTTTTTTTTGTAGTACCTAAGTCCAATTGCCACCAAATCCTACATTGTAATTATAATATACAATTTTATTTTTTGTTGTGATACCAATGGTCCTTATCGATTGTCATTATATATCATGTATTTGAAATGTATTTAAAAATGTATCTAAACACATTTAATGTATTTAGTATTTAATTACTAAATACATTTTTAAAATGTATTCAGTAGTTAGTATCTAAATATATTTTTTTCATGTATTTAATATTTAAATACTTTAAATGTATTTAGTGCCTACCTCTAAATACTGTCTATATAGGTCTCCTTGTTGCTGAGATATGACTAGTTGAAAAATTAGAATAATTAAATTTTCACAGTTGCCAACTGAAATACATTCTCAATTCTTGTAGGCCAGTGTTTTAGTTTAGTTAAACTTTTTTCTGTATTTTTTATTGTTTCTGTATAAAAACAGCGTAAGTATTTCTTATAATTCATTGTAGAGCTGACGAGTCCAGAAGTCTCGAAACTACGTCGAGTAAACATTTGTTCTCATATTTCCATTTACTTGATTGATCAACGTGAACATATAGTATATAGTAACTATAGAGTATAAATATATTAACTATATGTATACTATAATTAATGATCTTAGAACTATACACCCTGATTAATGACCCTTTATCTCCGGGTACTTTTATTTTGTCATGATTTTGAGGCTGTGTAGAGACTTTGGTGTCCATTCCATTCTCAGTATATGACTGAAGAGGGGATGGTAAAATTTCTTACTGGAACTAGTCTCGTAAATAATACAGCCTTAGGTATGGATGAAAAAGTGAATAATATGATTGAAGCTCATTTTTTCATACTTGACATAATACAAATAAACATTTTTGCGTATATTCTATCAACAATAATTAATATCATGCGTCATTTTGCTTTTATAAACGCTTTTATGCGTTTTTGCATACTTGAGACTAAGTTGGCACAGGTGCTGGCTCAATTTTCTGCCACTCTTCATGAATTTTTGCTGTTAATTCACTTTTTGAGGAACATTTGTTCACCCTCACTCTTGTACCCAAGTGTGACCACAAATGTTCAATGGGGTTGAGGTCTGGAGATTGAGGGGGCTATTCCAACAACGTCACCCTTTCTTTTCAAACTAACCCTTTGAGACTCTAGATGTGTGGCATGGAGCATTGTCTTGTTGGAAGATTACACCATCTGGTATGTCATCATTGAAAATTTTATCTAAGGAAGGTGATAAACCTGGTTCAACATGCTGGTGTAAGTGTTGGAATTCATTCTGCCCTTACAAGTGAACAACAATCCTAGACCTGAAGACGACATGCAGCCCCAAACCATTAATTACACTGCGCCACCTGCAAATTTTACTGTTAGGAAAACACATCATGGATCATAAACTTCCACAACTTTTCGTCGGATATGAACAGCTTCAGGGGCTTCAAAGTTCTGAGGAGAAATACAAATTTTACTGATCATTTTTGGTATCCAATAAAAATGTGTACAAGCGTAATAAATTGGTGGAAACTAACGTGGGGAAACTACCTCAAAGTTGCTTTGATCAGACCAAACAACCTTAGCCCAATCATCATAAGTCCAATCTTCATGCTCTTTTGCACAAGACAATTGCCTCTTCTTGTTCACCGAGACAGCGCCACGGTTTCTTTCTAGCCTCACATCCTTTGAGCCCAGTTTCTAATAACCTTCTTCTCACTGTGCGCGTCTTGATATCACTTTTTTTGTTGCTGCCCGAAACTCAGCAGCTACATCAGAAGAGGTTTTTTCCTATCCGCCGAGATGTGCTTTTCGGCACCCTCTCTCCCCTCGGAGTTATACACCTTTTGCAACGATGGCCATTACGGTTTTTGAAAGAATTGATCTCATTGTACCTTTTAAGGGTTATTTAAACACCGTTTCTCGAGCATATACGACAAGGCAACCATCCATATATATATAGAGAGAAATGGATGGTTGGCTTGTCGTATATATAACGCACCTGAAGAGGGTTGAGGAACTCCAGGAGAATTATTTAGTGGATTAAGGAATTCTTACTGGTAAAGCGGTGGTTGTCGCCGTGTGAAAAATCGGAATAAAGATGGAGCCGTTCGCTTTCTTGCATTCTTCTTTTGTGTTTGCTCTGTTTCTTTTCTGCATCTCCCTCTCGGTGGTGGGTGGTGGTGGTAGTGTAGTAATAATGGTGGTAGTATTGTAGTAGTAGTGATGGTGTGGTATTAATAGGGGTAATAGGGATGGTGGTGGTAGTAGTGTTGGTGGTAGTGGTGGTGGTGGTAGTGGTGATGGTGTAGTAGTGGTGGTAGTAGTGGAAGTGGTGAAGTAGTAGTGATGTTGGTGTATCAGTAGTGGTGGTGTAGTAGAAGTGGTGGTGGTGTAATAATGGTTTGGGTGGTGATGGTGGTGGTGTAGTAATGGTTTTGGTGGTGATGGTGGTGGTGTAGTAATGGTTTTGGTAGGGATGGTGGTGTCGTAGGTATAGTAGTACTGCCGTAGACGAGTCGATCGTTATAGCGTTTAAGTCATCTTTTATATACACTAATACGCCCCCTCCTCTACCAATTTGTCTATTTGTATAATGAATTTTATAACCTGCTATATCAAAGTCGCAAACACTGATCCCCGAATGTGTATCTATCCAAGTCTCACTTAAGAATACGAGATGGTAGTCTCCCTCTAGAATTACGGCTTTTATTTCGGCAAGTTTATTTTTTAAGCTACGAACATTTGAATATATACATTTCAATTTGCGCTTTAGGTGGCCTCTTCTATCACACGCGAATCGGTTCCGTTTCCCTGCTCCCCAATACTAATATTTCATTTATAAGAAGAACTACAGAACTACAAAATCTAGGACCAGCAAAGACCCTAAGGTCCGCTCGAGGCTTGTCCGCTACACTACATCAATAACTACGATACACACTTATCTACGAGTGTATCTCTAACATGCTATATATTTTTTTTTTTATTTCATCATTTTTTTTTTAATATATAAACTAATGTACACACTTATCTACATGTGTACATTGTCATGTATATTAACTACTTCAACATAGGGGTGGGGGGGTGATAGAAAGTTTTTCTTCTCAACTTCCGCAGCCCTCGACTGCTAGTGGTGAAAATCTAATTTTAGGATAGTAAGACTATTTAAAGGATAGGCGGAAAAGAAAAAGGATATCTAAACTACACATGCAAGAGAAATCGCTGGCATCATTTTTAGTCATCATTTTTACTCGTTGTTCCTCCGTTCCAAACTCCTTTTGCAAAGACGTTTTTATTTACTGTGCTCAAACTTCGTTATATTTATACTATTTAAGTGCGCGTCGAGACGGTTTTTAAACATATTTACCGAAGTACTATCTACTACGTGGGTGGGTAGCCTATTCCAAATTTGAGTAATTTTAAACGTAAAATAGTTTGGGGCTATACTAGTTTTAAATCGCTTGTTCACTAATTTTAATCCGTGTTGCCGAGTGTTTCCCCTATGATCCAACTTGATCAAATTCCTATAATCAACGTTTGAAAAGCCTTTCAATATTTTAGATACTTCTATTAGCTGGCCACGTAATCTTCTGCCTTCGAGAGATGGCAAATCTAATGCCCTGAGTCTTTCCTCATAGGGCCTGTTTCTCAGCTCGGGAATTAATTTTGTAGCCCTACGCTGCACTCTTTCTAATTGCGCGATATCTTTGTTTAAGTATGGAGCCCAAAATTGAACTGCATATTCGAGCAGTGGACGCACAATTGATTTATATAACGGTAAAATTACATCTTTTGATTCGAACGTGAAATTACGCGCGATATAACCGAGCACACGATAGGTCCTTTTGTAATTTTTCTACATCCGATCTTACATAGGCTCGGTTGCCCAGCTTCGTGTCTTTAGCAAATTTAGAAATCGTACTAAATACGCCATTATCCAAATCGTGTATATATATTAGAAACAATAATGGGCCAAGAACCGAGCCTTGTGGCACTCCACTACTGACGTTGACCCAATCAGAACATTCACTATTTATAACTACTCGCTGCGAACGATCCTTCAGCCAATTTCTAATCCAATTTAATATCTTACCCTTCACACCGATTGCTTTAACTTTCATTAATAATCTATCGTGCGGAACGGTGTCAAACGCCTTTTTAAAGTCTAGATGGATTACATCTACAGCTTTGCTTTCGTCGTAAACGCAAATCATTTTATGGAAGAATTCGAGCAAATTTGTCAAGCACGATCTCGCCCGCCTAAACCCATGTTGGGAATCTTTAATCAGATTATTTAGCTCGAGGTGGCTCACTATTCTATCTCTAATTACCGATTCTAAAAGCTTTCCAACTACCGAAGTTAGACTAATAGGACGAAAATTCGTTGCTTCGTATCTATTCCCATTCTTAAATATTGGTGTAACGTTTGCACGCTT
This sequence comes from Ceratothoa steindachneri, assembly GCA_963969495.1. Taxonomy (NCBI): domain Eukaryota; kingdom Metazoa; phylum Arthropoda; class Malacostraca; order Isopoda; family Cymothoidae; genus Ceratothoa; species Ceratothoa steindachneri. The sequence goes on from OZ018332.1 coordinate 49,188,077, forward strand.
GAAGTCTAAAGGGACTACGCCAACTTCTAATGAGCGATTGAAAATTGCACGCAACGGCTTTGCAAGCTCATTCTTAAGTTCCTTTAAATGAGTGGGGTAAACGCCATCGGGCCCGGGTGATTTCGACTTTTTCATCATGTTGATATATTTAAGAATTTCCTCTTCATTAACTGTTATATCGGATATGCAAATATCACTATTATCTACTTCTTCAACTAACGATCCTAATTCGGACGAATCTTCAACAGTAAAGACGCTTGTGAAATGTTCATTTAAAATTTTAGACATTTCCGCCGGAAATTCCGTCAAACGACCATCTTTGTCTTTAATCGGCCCTATTGAACCTTTTAAGGGTTTCCTACTGTTTACATAGCCGTAAAACCGTTTCGGTTCCTTCTTCGAATCCTTCGCGAGTTTTATTTCATATTTCCGCTTCGCATCTCTAACCGCCCGTTTAACTTCTCTTCGAGAATCTATGTAATTTTTCCGACTTATAAATTACTCATTGTTCTTATGTATTTGAAATTGTCTATTTCGACCCTTAATTAAGCTTAATATTAGTGGGCTAACCCACGGCGCTCTCATCGACTTCCCGCTCTTACGGCGCACATACTTTACTAAGTCTAAATTTACACTAAGGAGTGTACACCGAAGCTCAGTGTACATTTCTTCTACTGACCTATTCTCGAAGCGCATTCACCAGTCTACATCCTTAATCCTTTCGCGAAAAGTATCAAAATTACAGTTACTAAAACGTGGGATGAGCTGAGTACTCAGTTTTACTTCTACACATTTACTACGAATCTAATCGCATTATGGTCACTCGAGGCTAAATGCTCTCCTACACAAACATTTTCTACCAATGATTCGTCAGTCGCCATGATTAAATCGAGGATATTATTATCAAGAGTTGGTTCCTCCACTTTTTGAACAAGAAAATTCTCCAGAATAAATTTTAGTAGTCTCTCCCCAGCTTTATCTGAGGTTAGGTTACTATAATTAACGTTTGGATGGTTAAAATCACCGCAGACTAATGTGGTCCCTTTTCTAACCCAAGATGAAAGTAAATCAAAGAGTGCAGCATCTTCTCTTTCTATTTGAGATGAGGGACGATATATGACGGCTAAATTAATTTTATTTTTTGCATTACAACATAATTGGATTAATAATGCCTCACTTCTCATATCTGCCGGAGACGAGTCGATCGTTATAGCGTTTAAGTCATCTTTTATATACACTAATACGCCCCCTCCTCTACCAGTTTGTCTATTTGTTTTATGAATTTTATAACCTGCTATATCGAATTCGCAAACACTGATCCCCGAATGTGTATCTATCCAAGTCTCACTTAAGAATACGAGATCGTAGTCTCCCTCTAGAATTACGGCTTTTATTTCGGCAAGTTTATTTTTTAAGCTACGAACATTTGAATATGTACATTTCAATTTGCGCTTTAAGTGTACTCTTCTATCCCCCGCGAATCGGTTCCATTTCCCTGCTCCCCAATACTCATTGCTCCTTCAAGCGAGGACCGGTCCGGCGCATGGGTATCACGTGGCCCCGCAACTCTCCTACTTAACATGCTACGTACTGACTGGTCTAAAATCCTACCCAGCCGACTGTTCCCCACATCGCTTAAATGGATTCCGTCCGTTTGATAAAGTAAAGGTTGGTCTTGAAATGTATCCCAAACGTTAAAGAAGCTAACTCCAGTATCGCGACACAAGTGCTTAAGGCACTCATTTGTATAGATAGCTCGGGACTGCAGACGCAACGTGGATTTTAGTCGGGGTAAAATACCAATTATTCCTACGTTATCCGCTTTAACTTTCGTAGTATGAATCATAGTCTTAGCGCGGTTTACTATCCCCTGTGAGGTGCTGTCGTATCTGTGGACATCATTCCCCCCTACAAGCGTCAGGATCGTACGCCCGCCACGTGTTTGGTCCAATTTTTCAATTTCACATACTACGTTATTTATGCGGCCTCCAGGAAAGCAAAATCGTTTTCGTTTTGACAGGTCACACGCTGTGAATTCCGGCTCTTGGTTTCTAATTAAAGAATCCCCAATTAATACCGTTTCTTCTTCCCCTTCGATAGGAGTTAGCAGTGCGAAGGGGTTCGAACATGGTAATCTGAAATGCTGTTCCCTCGATGGTCTAGCCCCATTTCTAACGGTCATAAATTGCGAATCTTGGGGTCTATATTGTGAATCCTGGGGTCCAAACGAGTTTAAAATCCTTTGTTGTTGGTCAACAATTGCCTGATGATTCATACGAGTAGGCCGGCTGTCACGATTTCTATTTTCCCTCCCACGCATATCATGAAGGGTAAAATTTAGACTCGAATTTAATTCGTCGACCTTACGGTTAGTCGAGATAACGTCCCTCGCGACGGAATTTAGTTCAAATTTAATTTCGCTAATAGCGTTAGTAAACTTACGCCCCAATGCATCGTTTAAAATACAGAAACGGCAAATTCTATTTTGTTCGATGTTAGAAGGAACGTAAATTTCCTTATGAAGCCCCACAACTCGAACATTCAAACTTGATCACGGGCATTGTCGATTTCTAGAATACGGATGACGATAAATAAAATTAACACAGCGAATAAGACGGCCAATCTTTTTTATACAGCGACTAATATTATATGAGCACAGGAAGTATCTTGAATTATTAAGTTACTCAGAAAACGAAATTTTGGGGCACAGATGAATTAAGCAGGAGCACAGAGATAACACGTCTTTTCAGTCAGGACTCAGCGGGCGGAATGAAGAAGAAGAAGAAGATGAAGAAGAAAAAAAAGAAGAAAAAGAAGATGTAGATGAAGATGAAAAAGAAGAAGAAGAAAAGGGTGTTCAGGGTGTTTGTTAAAATAAAGAGTCTATAAAGGGGATTAAAAAGGCAGTTAAGATTAGCAAATAAGGTCGTAGGCCACACCCCGCAGGGGCGCCTGTGGAACCAAGTTCTTCTTGTTAACATAACATATAACATAACATAACATAATTACACGGATGACAAAAGCCACAAAGGCCTATCAAAGGTCATCCGCATCCGTCAAAACCCACCCACAAAAAGCACCATCACCAGGGGAAGACAAAATCAAAGTCCCCCACAATATAATATAACATGTTAAGGAAAAGAACAGCGGCTTATATATATATATATATATATATATATATATATATATTTGATAAATGAACAATAACGTTCTAGTCAATGCGGTTAAGTAAGGGTAATAATCGCAAAAATCGGCACAAAAGTGCAAACTTTTCTTTTGCCGATTTTTGTTCTGGTGGAGAAACCAGGTTTTCCTTTTTCATTTGAGGTAGTTCAGAAATGTGTATATATATATATATATATATATATATATATATATATATATATATGAGAGATCTTTTGGTCATTTTTCTTCACTGCTACATCAAATCGTTTCTACGCATCACCGAAAAAACTACATCAGAAAACTCCTTTTACCATGCAGTTAACAAAAACTCTACCAGTACTTGTTATCACAAACTTCATTAGTACTGGCAGTATTAAACAAGTACAAGATTTATTTCAGCAACGTTTACCAAATAGGCATCCACCAAGCAAGTTCACGATTTGGAAAAATGTCTGGAAGTAGCAAGAAGAAGAAATACGCTTAACACTAGAACGTTTTTGCGGTCAATTTGACCTCACTTTGATTTTTAAATGCACGTATCTCATATATTTTTTCCTCAACAAAATTGAGATTAACCGACTTTTCCTGATATATGATGAAGTGTATTGAGCTGAAATTTTTTAAAAAGTACTCAAATATCTTTAGTTATTTGACATACTATACCTGAAACGACCGAGCGGTCAATTTAACCGCATGTTTTTTTCGGTACATAGACTTGTAGGAACATGCTAATTCCTGTTGAAACGCATCAACGCTGAAACAAAGGGATACGTAACAGCTTCTCAGTCATTGCTTGCTCTACTGTCGTGCTGCAAACATGTCTAAAAAAATATTTTTTCTGATGGTGAAATTCTGAATGATTTGAGAACAATTCCTCAATCTGATTCTGAAGCTGATAATTTATCTTACACCAAGAGGAGGAGTATACTATATATATATATTATTTAAAGTTCATCGTCTCAGTCTGAAGATGATGCAATGCCAAATAGTGAAAGTTTGGAAAGAAGTGGAAGATTTTCAAATACTCCTGTGCACGTAGGACCTTCGTCACTGATTACTGATGTTTTGGGTGAGTAATATATATTCTATTCAATAGCAGCTCACACCTATACATAATGGAGCAGATATTTGTTTGTCTGTCTGTCCAAGCACGCAATGGCGTTTTCATATCTGCCACCGACTACGTTTGTTTGAATTTACGAACAATTTTCCCAATTGCGCTCTCGGTTGGTCGATTATGTTGACCAAAAAAATCGCAAAGTGCCCGAAATGACTTTCTGTTTGAACGTCCATTTTCGTAATAGGCTTCGATAACTTTAACCCATTATTCGATTGTTAATCTTTCCATGGTTGAAATTATCAAAGACTGAAGTTGTTAAATCTAAAAGAAAAAGCAAAAAATCATTAGAGGCTTAAACTTAACTCACATTTAAAATCGGTCCAAGTTATTGGAACACACGTTATATATATGCAAATTACCCTCAGAAAAGTGAAAATTTAATTATAAGCGCTTTGGGCTTTATTAGACATCTATATTTTAGGAAATGAATATACGATAGAAGCAAACAACTTATAAAGTGTAGAAAAATGGGCTAAAACAGACTTCATTATAGAAAAGTTTTTGCTATTTGGGGATTTAATCAATTTAATAAGCAAAGAGTCAAGAGAAAATAAACCGGGATTTATATTAATCTTGTGGATGGATGTTATAGAAACCGCTTCAAGTTTGTTTCTGGAGCCATAATGACTTGAATACAAGAGTGCTTTGGCGTTGTTCGAGTTAATCAAAAAATTAGAAAGGTACATAACTAAAGCAATTTGCTCGCAACAACGACGTACTTTTATTTATGTTGTTTTATTCTTACACTAAGTTCTTTTTTGTGTTTCTACGTTTGATTTGATAAATAAAAAGTTTTTTTACAAGTATTCGGTACACTATCGAGTCATATTCGAATAAAACATTAATATAAAATTGTTAAAGAAGACGAGGCAGTGCTAAATATGAAAGATTAACAATAAAAAAGAGGGCATTTTTATTTACAAATGACTGTCCGGTGAAATTACACTGGCCAACAAATTTGAACTTTTTTTAATCATCAGAGACCTGAGCAATCCTTTCTCATGGCATCTTTCTCGCTGATTTCAAATCTGACTTTATTTTTAATTTAGCATATCAGATTTTCGATATATTAGGAAATGCAATATGACCGCCGTCGCTGATAGAATGTAGCATTTTCCTCTGATTTATTTCCCGAAACTGGTGATATATGGTTGCATAGCGCCATTGCTAGAAAGAAATTGCCTTCTGTATATCTCCATGTGCATTGAGAAGTTGAACTGACACAAAATGATGCATTTAACATATTAATCATTTCCTGTGGCACCCACGGAGATGCATAGGGCCACCACGCTCTATCTTAAGCTAATGCGTCAAGATCTTCCCAACAATCATCTCCTGCTTCCCGCCTCATAGTCCTTATTCAAGTCTCCCTAGGCATACCTGTACCTATTCTACTAGAGGCCACCAACCCTGGTGTATCCCGAACTATACCCTGCTTTCTATAAACATGACCTAACCATTTCAAACGGGAAAATCTTACAAACTCATCGACTGGTTGCGCCCCCGTTATTTCTCTGATTCTGGTATTTGACACTCTATCCCACCATTTAACTCCCAATAATCGTCACAGAGCCATATTTTCAAATGCCAATAGTTTTTTATTTGTAATCACAGTGTTGTACCAAGACTTATGTCCATAAATCAAAATACTTCTAACCATTACTTTATAAATTTTGCTTTTAGTATGCATAGAAACGTTGCTATTATTCCAAACATTCTTAAGCATTCCCATTGCCTGATGGGCAGGTCTTAGCCTTTTCTCCAATTCCGAATTTAGACAACCATTCTTTACTAAATAAGTACTTAAATATTTGAACTTCTCAACTTGCTTTATAGCAATTCCTTCTACCGAGCAATTCTGCGCATTTTCTATATTCATATTTATGATTTCAGTTTTTCTGCTATTAATTACCAAACCAAACTTTCGTCCTTTCCAAACTAAACAGTCTAGCAATCTTTGTATCTCTTCTGTCCCATTACAAATAAGAACTATATCATCAGAATAATCTACGTCAAGAAGTTTCCCATTTACTCCCCAGTTTATACTAGCATCAGTTTCTGCTTTTACCTTTTTCATGATGTAATCAATAACTAATACAAATATCAGTGGTGACAGAATGCCACCGTGTAGCACCCCAGACTTTACTTCAAATGGATCAGTCAAACCGCCGTCAACCATCACTTTACAAGTTGTTCTCTCTTGCATATTCAAAATGACCCTAACAAACTCTCCGGTATTCCATAATGCCGCATGATATTACCCATGCCATTTCTATAAATGCTATCGAATGCCTTTTCAAAATCAACAAATCAGAGGCTTAAAGGAACTTTCATTTGATTTGTTCGCTGCATCAAATGTCTGACGATAAAAATCTGGTCATTGAACCCACGCCCCTTTCCCAATCCAGCCTGTTCATCTCTTAGAATGCCATCAACCACCGGCTCCAACCTATTCAACAATATTCTACTCAGAATTTTCCAAGCTATAGGTGACAAAGTGATTCCTCTCCAGTTATCACACACACTCAGATCTCCTTTTTTTGAAACTTTAACTAATACTCCATTCTTCCACCCTGATGGTACCATCTCCGTCACCCATATCTCATTGAATAACTTTCTCAGAACATATACGGATCCATCCTCTTCCACTTTAAACATTTCAGGAAATAAACCATCCTCTCCAGGAGTCTTATAATTCTTCAATTATTTTAATGCTTTTACCACTTCTTCCAGCCTAATCTCTGCCGTATCTATATTCAAATCTTCACGAGCAGGAGGTATATCTTCCTCTGGTGGGACTGGTCTGTGAAGAAGAACTGTCTTAAAATGTTCTCTCCATCTATTTCTTACATCAATGCTCTTAGTTAACAGGTTACCTTCTTTATCTCGTACTGGCATTTCGTTGTGCTTACCACCTCTACCATTCAGTTCACTAATTGCTTTATATGCTAACCTCTCACTATGCCCATCATTTTTATTGATAAGAGTTTCAGTTTCCACAACCTTTTCATCAACAGATCTTCTTTTATCTCTCATAGTTAGCCTTTTTACTTCTGAATCCAAGCTCTTATACACAGCTCTTGCTAATTCAATGTCTCGAATACCACTATTATGCTTCTCACTCCTCACTTTAGCTTCAGCTCTCTTTCTAATCACATCCCATGTTTCTTCAGATATAGAAACTCTAAAATCTATCATTCTCTTTAGGCGTAAACATATGATAAAGATAAATAGCCATGTTTTGTTTAATTCACAAGCATCATAAAGTTAATGGTACTTATATTGCATGTATAAGAATGGTAAACAAGGATTGAAGGGCTAATAAGTCAAAACTCGAATTCATAAACGTTGTGCATGGGATTTGCATTTTAAATTTTTCTCAGGATTATCACGATACAACATCCAACAATGATCTCCCATCATGCTCTCATTCCAAAATCCTTGATAGCGAGTTTTCATGATCTTGATATCCTGGTGGAAACGTTCACCTTGTTTGTCACTTACTTACTCCTTGCATACGCATTAGCATGCTTATGACTTTTAGATCATCACAGACGTACCATTGATGGGCTTGGTAGTTTATGGCTTTAAGAAGAATATCCATATTGTCATATGTCTCCTTAAGGTGGACAGAATGGCCAATAGGAATGGAAGGCATTACATTGCCATTGTGTAAGAGGACAGTTTTCAGACTTGTATTAGAAGCATCAATAAAGAGACGCCAGTCAGACGCCTCATATGTCTGTGATAAGGCTTCGAACCATCCATTTATATCATGGCAGTAGCAGAGAGGTCCATTAACTGTGAAGAATGAAGTTAAATTACGATTACGCTTTCCAAAGTAACTCGCATGCACATTTTTGTCGAGTAAGAATTTTTCCTGTAGTCGAGATGCTAGAAGTTCTGCTTTCTCCTTTGACAGTGACATATCTCTCACAAGATCATTCAAATCTTCCCGAGTAAATAGCTTTGGCTCAGAGTTAGCATCCTCATATTCAACATCCGCATCTAATGTGCATGCACCTTCAGTAGTGTTGTCATCACTAATATCATCAGGTATGAGGCCATCATCAGGTGGAACTGGAAGTGGCAAATATACATCATGTTGAACTGGTCTGCACGCCGAATCCATGGTTGGATAAACAATTTGGTGCTTGTTCTTTGCATAAAACCCTTTTGTGGTCACACTGCAAAAATAGCAATCTTCGAGATGATCTCTGGGCTCTCTCCATATCATAGGAACAGCGAAGGGCATTAAAGCTTTCTTTTTGTTAATCCAGTCACGTAATCCATTAGAGCAGGAAGTACAAATTTGGTGTGGTGCCCTCTTGGTCACCCAGAGGGCAACCGAAGCAGAGTTTGTCCATTTTCTTTATATCATTTGTGATAGTACCCTGCAGAGATTTTGTTGTAAAATGCCCACATACATAGCAGAATTTATCTGGATGATTTTTGCACTCTCGAGGCAATGTTACTGCTTTGTGGAAATATTTGGAAGCCTCATATGATCAACGCAGAAGGAGCAGCTTAGAATATGCACATCGCATGAGGAACCTGAAAGCATAAAACAGAATTATAAATAATTGTGCAAAATATGCATGCAGGTTACAAATGTAAATGAATTCCTCTCTATACCTCTTTAACTAGCAAGAACTTACGAAGCATCTAGTTTGCTCATCTTAGCTACTAGTACAATAATGATGCATGCAATAGAGCAATACCAGTAATATACTACATTTTATAATAGCAGGCGGCCATTTATATTTTTTTTGCATAACTTAAAAACGGTAGGTGCTAGACCAAAACCGAAGGCTGATTCGGATTCAACATGGAAAATGCATTTAGAAAAGTATAGTAAGGTCTCTGATGAAAAATGTGTGTTAACCAGTGTTATGATCGAAAAATGTATTTTCCGCTGATTTTTTACCAATATCTAAGAGGTGAGGAAAGTAAAACAATTTAATATCAATATTGTAAAGAAAATCAATTTGTTTCTCGAAAGGAACAGAAGAAATAACAATTTTGTTGATACTTTGATGGTGGCTAGAATTATTATAAATAAAGAATAATAATAATAATAAATGAATTCTACCGCGTATGCTTGCGATCAAGCCTATATTTGAAAAATTGAGGACTTCTGCGAACAAGTGTATCAAACATGAGGAGAGTGCAATTATTTTGCATTTCTTAGGCAAATTTTATTATTTATTTTTGTCAAAATGAATAAAGGCATATCGAGAGATTCAGGTCAAAGAACGGTTTAGAAGAACTGCATGTAAATATTGGCAAGGGCGAGAGAGAAGAAATTTCTCATAGTCAAACCAAACTACTGACGCTACAATTGTTTTTGGAAGGTGAATTTACATTCTGAGACATAATAAAATGAGATTAATATAAAAGGGTTGGGGAAATAGGGAGCGAGAAACACAAAGAGTTCTTCAAGAAAGGTCAGAAAATCTCATACAAAAACATGGGTGAAAAAGGAAGTTTTATCAAAACACACACACACACACACACACTCTCTCTCTCTCTCTCTCTCTCTCTCTATATATATATATATATATATATATATATATATATATATATATATATATATATATACCTCCCTCCCTCCCTCTCTCTAATTTTCTCTCCCCCTCCTTCGCTCCCTCACTCCCTCTCTCCCTCTCCCCCCTCTCTCACTCTGACTCCCTTCTTCCCTCCCTCCCTCTATTGAAACTGTTATGTTCATTCATATTTTACTTTTATTATTTTAAATTAACATTCTACGTTTTTTAGCTATCTAATTGTAAGTAGCTGTTATTTTACAATCTTCTTACAATATAGTGTTACCTGATGTACATAAATACACTTATTTAATCAAATTATGTATCTTTACCTTACATTCACAGAATACTTATTGCACATCAATGTTTATAGATGAAATCCAGTCAATATTTTCACATCATCTTTGTATACATTCTCAATGTAGATCTTTTTAAGCTTTGTTTCGCGGTTCAGAAAGTTAAAATTGTATTTGCAGTATTTTTAGTCGCGTGCGAGTCTAGATGCAAGTGACTCTACATCTGACTATGTCGGTCGGTCCCCGTTTTGTAATAACATCATAACTATTCTGCCGATTCTAACGAAATTTGAAAACCTTATGTTGTTTTATATTCTATATCGAATGCCACAATTCTTAAAGTCCTCCCAAGTTTAGCTCGGAATTATTTTGTTTTAGCAATAACATAATAACTATTCGGCTGATTCTAAGGAATTTTGAAACCCTTATGTTGTTTTACATTCTCTTTAGAGTGATATAATTGCTAAAGTCCTCCCAAGGTTATCCTGGGAATTATTTTCTTTTGGCAATAACATCATAACTATTCGACGGATACTCTGCTAGACTAGGCTATAATATGCTATAATCTGCTAGGCAAGCCTAGAATAGGCTATTATAGGCTAGGATATACTATGCTAAGATATAATGTACAAAGCTAAGATACACTATGCTAATTTAGGCTATAAAATGCTATGCTAGGATATCGTATAGTATGTTCGGCTAGACAATACTAAGCTATGCTTGCCTAGGGTATAATAGGATAGTATAAGCTAAATTTGTTAGGATAGTTAATGCTAGGCTAGGCTAAGCTATGCTAAGCTATACTAGGCTAGACAGGGCTATTCTATGCTATGCTAGGGTAGGCTAAAGTATAATAGGTTAGGGAGGGTTATGCTCTGCTTGGCTATGTTAGGCTATGCTTGGTAATACTATGTTAGACTACGATAGGCTAGCTAACCAAGGCTATCCTATGTGTGTCTAGGCTTGGCTATACTAGACTAAAACAGGGTAGGTTATACTATGCTATGTTTGGCTATGATATGCTATGCTATACTAGATAAGTTTAGGCTAAGCTATTCTAGGCTACGACGCTCTGCTAGGCTATTCAGAATAAGTGAGGGCACGCGACCTTTTGGTCAGCAGACCTTGTTTATAAAAATCTTCATTAAAATTAGGGCAAATGTTTAGCTGAAATGTTCATTTGATGAGGCCAATCAATCGAGGCGTTGAGAGGTGAGTGTCCTGCAAAATTGAGAAAATATATACATTTCCTACACCATTGTCAAGAAATTTGAGGGAAGTTAATAAAATAAGGAGAGGACTACTGTCGTAGAATGGACTCTCGACGATATACCATATATAACTATTCGTTGAGGGAACTTATTTAATTATCTTTAGAGTGCGTGGATGTCTGGGTGGCCGATATTATGTATCTTCGATATGCTTAAGAAGTGGAACTGAGCTCAAGGATAATAATATTGCTATCATTAATAAAATAGAGTTTTAATAATAATAACTATCAACAACACACAAAACGGAAAATATTGACATAAACAAAGAATGGAAAGGGTCGTGGGGACTCGAGTTAATCCGAGGATTAATAGCTTTAAAAAGGTAAAACAAATATAAAGTTAAAGGGATGGGATGGTTCGCTAAACCATTTAAAGCACAGGATAGAATTGACAAAAGGGTTAAATACTCAAAGGTAACGTTTGGCTTACGTAATTTATACTTGTTGTGCAGAGGAAAGCGGCGTGAAGGAATTTCGGTCCGCTGGCGAGTTCCAGCCGAAGGGCGGGGGGAATTAAATGATCCTGACGTGGCGTCTTGGGAATGAGAACCGTTTCTTGACGAACGGCTTGAAGAACAATGGCTGTTCTACGTTGTTCTCTTCTGAACAACAGGGGGGAGGGGGAACCGTCTCTTGTCTAAGGGCTCAAGAACAATGGCTGTTCTAATGTTGTTCTCTTTCTGAACAACATGGGAAGGGTGAGAACCGTTTCTTGGCGAACGGGCTCAAACGAACAAGGGCTGTTCTACGTTATTCTCTTCTGAACAACAGGGAGGGGGGGTGAGAACCGTTTTTTGGCGAACGGCCTCAAACGAACAATGGCTGTTCTACGTTGTTCTCTTCTGAACAACAGGGTGGGTGAGGGGGGGGATGAGAACCGTTTCTTGGCAAACGGGCTCAAACAAACAATGGCTGTTCTACGTTGTTCTCTTCTGAACAACAGGGAGGGGGGGGGGGTGAGAACCGTTTCTTGTCAACGGGCTTAAGAACAATGGCTGTTCTAATATCTTTCTCTTCTGAACAATAAGGGGGAAACCTTGTGGAATCGGCGTCACGAAGGCTCGAACATGGGCACTCAAGGGATATTGTCCTTCTTCCGGACAAGTGATGGTGAATCTCGAGGTTGAGGTCCCTTGGCGCACAAGGTGAGAGAGGGTCGTGGTGATGTTTCGCGACGAAAATCTGGATCTCCAATCTGATCTTAGTGGTAAAGTTTCCATCTAAATAGTCGAGACACTCTCTTGGCGTGGGGGACGATGGAGTGGGAGCTTCGAGGGAATGCACAGCCGAGCCTGAGAACAAGCCTTATCTGCTCATAAGCCTAACTCACTCTGGCGTGATCGGCGGATGGGGAAAACGGGGGGGGGGGGTGATAAACCCTCTTGTTTAAACATTGACTCAGGTGGCTGCGATAAGGCGCCCAGCTTCAAAGCGAAGATGCACGTGGGGAGCATCGTGGTTTTAAATAACATGTGATAGTGGTTGAAATTAACGCGGCCTCAACCCGTTCTATCACAACTACATATTTCAGGGTGTTCCAGGAAGACCTCCAATCTTCAAGATAAGTATATCCGAGTCACTAGTCTTAAAAACAAGTGTAAGTTAGTGAATTTAGTTGAATGACTTTCTTGACGACATCGATGAATAAGAGGCTCATGGATGTGGGCTTAAAAGGAGGGAGAAAGGCAGGTCTAAACTTAAGAAACCTTTGCTGCGTTTTCTAAATAAGAGAAAGTGAGTGTTATGTGCGAAAGAACATAAAAATTGGTCAAATGGCCTATGGAAAAGTGTGTTCTGAATGATGGCTCGAAGTTTGAGATATTTGACCCACGACAAACTGTTTGTAGGCAAAGAGCTGGTGAAAGGATGATTTTTGGCTTCAATATTTCACGTGTAAGAATGGCAATAGTAACATAATGGCTTCTGAGTGTTTGGGAGATGTCTTTGGACATCTCTACCAACTCTTTGAAATTCTGATTGAGGAATGTTTTATTATGCAACAAAATATAAAGATCAGAAACACATTTCGAAATTTTGCAAGAATTATTTATTGAGAAAAATGCAAGAAAATCAACTGAGTTTAATGGAATGTCCACATCATTTGCCGGACTACAATCCATTAGAGTTATGTAGTGTGGACTGAATTGGATAAAGTCCAGACAACGGAAAAATGTGGAAACCATTTGGATGTTCTCTCAAAAATATTTTTGGCTTTCTTTTGTGAAACCAGAAAATAATCTGTTGTTATAAATAAAGCTGAGTAGGATATTTTGACAAATCCAAATTTTAAGATATTTTCATTTTTTGGTAATTGTTCAATTGCATTTCTAGTATATTTCTCTTTATTTTTCTATATTATTGTACTTCTAATAAAAATTATACATAAAACTCAGCTTTAGTCATTGATCTCAAACATATGAACACTTATCTATATAATAATAATGAAGTGTGTGTGTTTGTGTATGTGTCTGTCCATTTATAGGAATCAAGAAATCCCGTTCTAACCGGCCCCCCTCTTCCTCATTCTCTCCCCCCTTCTCTCTCACCTCCCCTTTTATCCCCTTCTCCCGCCCCTACCCCCTACGAAAGGAAATCCAAACCAATAGAAAAATTAGCCACCCTACTATCTCCCCCCCCCTCCCCCCCCCTTTTCTTCAATCTCTTCCCTTTCTCTTCCGCTCATAACTAACGGCCAGTCACGCGTGAGCGTAAATTGCTGGACGCGCGCGGTGAAATGTTTACTTATTTTGAGTATGTATATTAGGGAGAGTGCGCACCCTTCCTGAATCTGCCTTTAAATTGAAAATAATAATAATAATCATCAAATAAAGATATTTGGGGGCCACGATGTGCATTTGTATTTATTTACGACAGGACTTTTTAAAAATTCGTCTTACTTTTTTCCGAACGCATATTTTACCCGGGTAACGACAGGTAACCCTGCTAGTATAGTGTATATATATATATAGGTAAATATGTAGATTATCGGCCCGGCTGATCCCGGCCGATAAACCGTAGTTTTTTCGTCCGTGTTCCAAAATGTTTCACGTTTTTGGAGTACATTTAAGGGGACGGCTCGTGTGGGGGTAAGCACAAGGGGGGACCTCACTACGATGAATGCTTTAACTACATCATGTCAGCGTCTGTAATCGTTTTGCGAATTATAATAGGGGTGGGAAGGGGGGGGGGTATGAGGTCAGAAATGCTTGGTATCAATTTTTCTTCCCTACTAAAGAGCTTTTTATTATCCTCATTCGGAGTCATTTTTATTTTTCAATATATTTTTCCCCATTTTACTATTTTTGTTACCTTCTTTTATACATTTAAATGTAATTGGCTAGATCATTTCAAGGAACTACTTGTTTTTTAGCAGTTTGGGTGTCAAATATTCCCCTTTTACGCATTTTGAAAATAATCATCAAATTGTGAATTTTATCCGTCGGCTATTGCGGAATTATTAACCCTAGTTTCTGATAAAGATAAATTAAACACCTTTTTGGATGTGTATAATTTAGTGCGAATTAAAAGTGAATGCGACATTTGTGGCCAAGCATTAGATGTGAACCCTAACTTCGAATTTAGATGATCGAAAATAAAATGTGATTCAAGTCAGCTAGATTTCGAATAGGGCGCAGACGCGCAAAATAAATAGGCTTTCCTCTTCGCTATTTCGGAAGTATAACCACAGCATTTAAGTACAGGAAACAAAGTGTTTCGTTTGGTTTAATTCGGGCAATTTGGTAACTAAAATGGCCTACGTTAACAGCATTTTCGGTGGGTTTAATTTCGAGATTTAAAAAAAAAAAAAATGGCGGCACCTAGCATTCGAACAAAACTCAAACGCGCATGAATATTCAAACACGGGTGAACGATAACGCGAACGAAGATTCAAACACGGGTGAACGATAATATTTACACAAATTTTTTTTTTCAGGCCGAGCCGATAATCTACATGTTTACCTATATATATATATATATATATATATATATATATATATATATATATATATATATATATATATATATATATATATATATATATATATATATATATATATATATATATATATATATATATATATACACTAGCGACCATAATATAGGGTTAGTAAGAATAAGTGTATTTAAATATGTATTATAGAAGTTTAACAAAACGTTGAGACTATTTATTATACACATATTTAGATATATCTAATATCTATCTTTCTGAAAAGTTCAAGTGAATGGAATAAATATTTCGTAAGTTATGAAGAAATAAGCAAACTATCTCCAAATTGCACCGGCCAAAAATTAAGGGTCACTTAGCGAAAAATGAACTACCGACCAAGGTTTTTGTGTTTAGGAGACTTTGATGAGCAGTGCCACTTAAATTCTACAGATTCGAGGCTTTCATCACTTTTTCTTTGCTCGTCTATACTTGTTTAAGCCTCTTTCTCTCTCTTTCTGTTTTGTCAACGGTATTTATAATTATCGCCATTCCCGTGGCTATCAGTTCGAGAGCAATAGCAAGCAATCAAAAGAACCTCTGTAAATAAAATATAAATAGCGCCTTGTATCTTATTCTCCTCTCACATTCCGCGTCGGTCGCAAGCTAAAGAAGTCATCAGGACGGGGATGTTTGGAGAATGTTTGCGCTGTGGCGTTGTATATATATATATTTCAGGAAATAATATTTACGCTGTAGCGTTGTATATATTTCAGTAAGAGTTTAAATCATGGAATATTACTCTCCTGAATAAGAAAACGGTGATGGGAGATACTTAAGCCTCCCCGGCTAACAATTATATTTGGTTGAGGAATAAGTTGTTGCGGTTTTTTTAATGTTGTGTTGATTTAAGTTTTGTTGACGTGATTTGTGCACATATTAATAAACAATAATAAATAATGAGAGTAAAATTTGCAAAGGTTAGGCTACGTCTCTTAACAGCGTAGACTATTAGGCTTTTGCTTAGGCTATGTCTAAAAGTTGTGTTAATTTTATTTTTATTCTGTACCATCAAAATGGAATGTCAAGTTGAAAGAAAGGCGCATTTTCGACACTTGTTGTAATTCATTTTCAATCGAGACGGGAACAATGCAAACGAGGCCAAAGCTCGTCGCGATATTTGTGGTGTGTACGGAGAAAATGCTTTATCAGAAAGCACAGACAGCTCAATGGTGTTTTTCACGTTTCAAAAACGGTCATTTCAATCTTAATGACGAAGAACGTTCTGGTCGCCCCATTAAGTTGGATGAAGATCGATTGAACGACCTTCTTCATGAAAATCCTCGTCAATCGATTAAAGAATTGGCTGTACAATTGACGTGCGATCAGAAAACTGTAGTGAATCACTTTCATTCGATAGGGAAAGTTCAAAAACTTAGTGCATGGGTTCCGCACGCTTTGAGCGAAAGCAACAAACTTCAACGCTCCACGATTGCCGCAGGTTTACTTGCTTGGCACAAGGCTACTCGTGGATATAAGGACAGATTTCTTCACCGCATCATCCTGGTGACGAAAAGTGGTGTGATTATGTCAACATGAACCATCGAAAACAATGGCTTAGCCCTAATAAAAAACCACTTCTGCGATTAAACAAGGACTTCATCCGCAAAAGACGATGCTGTGTGTGTAGTGGGATTGTGAAGGCATCATTCTTTATGAGTTCCTTGCGAACAACGAGATTGGCAATGCAGAACGATACGTTCAACAAATGTATTCGTGTAAAGCGACCTCATCGACGTTATGGAGTCCTTCTGCAACACGACAATGCTCGTCCTCACATTGCCACTGTGACAGAAGACGCCATCCAAACGCTTAATTGGGAAATCCTGCCGTATCCTCCATATTCACCAGACTTGGCTCCATCGGATTTTCATCTGTTCCGATCGCTTTCCAACAATTTCCTTCAATACTGATCTGGAATTAAGAACCTGGTTAGACGAATTTTTCGAGTCAAAATCCAGAGATTTTTATTGCAGAGGCATCGAAAAACTAGTTGAACGTTGGGAAGAAGTCATAAATAACAACGGATAATACATTATTGATTAAATTAAAAATGAAGTTTTTCTAAAATTGTTAATGGTAATGAATAAATATGATAAAACCGCAAGAACTTATTCCTCAACCTAATAGTAAAGATTTATGCTGTGTTAGCGATCCTATCAAGACACATTATTAGTTAGTTGGCCGCTGATTTCGGCAATGACATCACTCTATGCCCTTGAAAAGAATAAGTTGGGAGAGAAATTTGCCCAAAAGATGCTTAGAGTGGGAAGAGGGTGTGCATTCCTCATCTTGGCCGTCCACAGTTGGACTGATAGCAAGGTGGTCCAAGACGACGAGCCATTGTGGAGTGTTGCAGGAGACAGCCGAGTCGGCGGTCTAATAACGCTCGCCTAGTGTGGGTTGCCACAGCAGATTTTGCATTAGGGGTTGACTCCCAAAGACGATTTCCGGCGATACAAGTTTCTTTTTATGGTCACCTAATCGCAATTATTACCAAATATTAAATATCCTGTTTAGTATAAATTGAATATATGTCTTTAAATATCCAAATAGCCAAATCTACCTATCCTAAAGGACTCCGCTAATGTTTTGACACCTTTCTTGCTTTTAATTAGTTAAATATTCTTACCAAAAGGCTACTTCTTTCTCTAAAAATGTTTGCGAGATTTCTTATTCCTATCTAGCAACCCTGACTAGTAAAGGTTAATGTTTTATTAATGTAATTTATAAAGAAACAAGAGGAGCGGCTTCGCCACTCTTACTTATAGGAGGAGCTTGCACTTCGCAGGAAGACTTTTGGTATTTGGCCAACATCCTA
Source organism: Ceratothoa steindachneri (assembly GCA_963969495.1). NCBI lineage: Eukaryota > Metazoa > Arthropoda > Malacostraca > Isopoda > Cymothoidae > Ceratothoa > Ceratothoa steindachneri. Next base: position 49,206,280 of record OZ018332.1, read on the forward strand.
TCCGGCAATGGCAACGGCCTTTTGGTATAAACATTTTTAAAAAGTTTCCAGTGCGTATGTCCTAATAATTCACCCTTAGTCTATTTATTTTTAAAATGGATTATTATTTTCTATGATTAAATACAAAAAAAAGTTTTATTGGGTCTTTTTAAATACCGTAATACAATCCTCAAGCTGCTTATTTATTTAGCCATTTTAATTTACTCGAATAATTACATTTTGATTTATTCGTTTTTAGAGGCCATTATCTATTTTCTCCTGATAAAGATTAAAATTGAAAATTTATTTTAGAAAATTCTTTTTTTTTTTTAAATTTCCAAAATATTCAACACGCATATTTATTTCTGAACTTAACCATTTTTTTCAAACTTTTGAGCAACTCTTAGAAAGAACTTAGATAATAACTTAAAATATACCTAAGTCACAACCGAACTAAGAATTTTTTTCACTAACTATAATTTAAGAATGGGAATTTTTGAGTATTTAAAAAAAAAAATTCATCTTAGTTTAGTTATGACGTTTTTTTATCAAAGTTCAGATATAACTATACAAGCCACTGTTCTCTTCCTTAACAGGAAGAGCTTGTTTACACAGGCACCCCTGCGAGTGTGGCCTACGGCCTTATTTGCTAATCTTAACCGCCTTTTTTAATCCCCTTTATAGACTCTTTATTTTAACACCCTTTTCTTCTTTTTTTCCCTTTTCTTTTTTTTTTTTCTTCTTCTTCTTCTTCTTCTTTTTCTTCTTCTTCTTCTTCTTCTTCTTCTTCTTCTTCTTCTTCTTCTTCTTCTTCTTCTTCTTCTTCTTCTTCTTCGTACAAAAAGTGGAAGAGCCTACTCGTGATAGCAATATTCTTGATTTAATCATAGCAACCGATGAGTCATTGTTAGAAAACGTACGTGTGGGTGAACATTTAGCTTCCAGCGACCATAATGCGATTAGATTCGAACTAAACACCTGCGTAGAAGTTAGAATGAGTTCGCAGCTCATCCCTCGTTTTGGTAGCTGTGATTTCGATATTTTTCGCGAAAGGATTAAGGATATAGACTGGGGAATACGATTCGAGAACAGGTCGGTAGGAGAGATGTACGCAGAACTTCGATGTACGCTGCTTCGTGTGAATTCTGATTTGGTTAAGTATGTGCGTAAGAGCGGGAAGTCGGTGAGAGCTCCGTGGCTTAGTCCGTTAATACTACGCTTAATCCGGGACCGAAATAGAAAATTTAAAATTCATAAAAACAATGGGTCAGTTATAAGTCGGCAAAACTACATAGATTCTCGTAGGGAAGTTAAACGTGCGGTCAGAGATGCGAAGAGGAAGTATGAAATAAACCTCGCTAAGAATTCAAAGAATGAACCGAAACGGTTTTATGGGTACGTAAATAATAGGAAACCCGTAAAAGGATCGATAGGGCCGATCAAAGATAAGGATGGTCGTTTGACTGAACTTCCGACAGAAATGTCTAAAATTTTAAATGAGCATTTTACGAGCGTGTTTACTGTGGAAGATTCTTCCGAATTGGAATCGTTAATTGGGGAAGTTCGTAGTGCTGAGAAATGCATATCCGATGTAAGTATAAAGGACGAGGAAATTCTTAAATTTATTAAGCTAATGAAAAAGTCGAAATCTCCGGGCCCCGATGGGGTATATCCAATTCATTTAAAGGAGCTTCAAAATGAACTCGTTAAGCCATTGCGTGAAATTTTCAATCGCTCATTAGAGGATGGCGTAGTTCCGTTGGATTTCAAGCGAGCAAACGTTACACCTATATTTAAGAAGGGGAATAGATTTGAAGCAACGAATTTTCGGCCTATTAGTCTAACTTCGGTAGTTGGGAAGCTTTTAGAATCTGTAATTAAAGATAGAATAGTGAGCCACCTCGAGGCAAATAAGCTGATTAACGATACCCAACATGGATTTAGGCGTGCGAGATCGTGCTTGACTAACTTGCTCGAATTCTTCCACAAAATGATTTGCGTGTACGATGAAAGCAAAGCTGTAGACGTAATATATTTAGACTTTAAAAAGGCGTTCGACACCGTCCCCCACCAAAGGTTATTAATGAAAGTTAAAGCGATTGGGGTGACTGGTAAGATTTTAAACTGGATTAGAAATTGGCTGAAAGATCGCTCGCAGCGGGTAGTAATAAATGGGGAATGTTCAGATTGGGCCAGCGTTAGTAGTGGGGTACCGCAGGGCTCTGTTTTAGGCCCTTTATTGTTTTTAATTTATATTAACGATTTAGATAAAGGCATACTTAGTCGGATTTCGAAATTTGCGGACGACACGAAGCTGGGTAATCGTGCCTATGTAAGATCGGATGTCGATAAATTGCAGGGGGACCTAAACTCGATTGCCAATTGGGCGGACAAGTGGCAAATGGAATTTAATTTAAGCAAATGCAAGGTAATGCACTTGGGTTGCCATAATTTAAGAGTAGATTATACCATGAAAGGCCAAGTCCTCGACGCGGTTAAATTAGAAAAAGACTTGGGAGTATTAGTCTCAGACGATTTTAAATTCTCGAAGCAATGCGCGGATGCGTGTAAAAAAGCAAATCGCGTTTTGGGTTATATCGCGCGCAATTTCACCTTCAAATCTAAGGATGTAATTTTACCTTTATATAAATCCCTTGTGCGGCCACTTCTCGAATACGCTGTTCAATTTTGGGCTCCATATTTAATGAAAGATATTACGCAATTAGAAAGAGTGCAGCGTAGGGCTACGAAATTAATTCCAGAGCTGAGGAATAGATCATACGAGGAAAGGCTCAGGGCTTTAGATTTGCCATCGCTAGAACGCAGAAGATTACGTGGCCAGCTAATAGAAGTATTTAAAATACTAAAGGGTTTCTCAAACGTGGACTTTCGCAATCTATTCGAACTGGATCATAGGGGAAATACTCGTCAGCACGGGTTAAAATTAGTGAACAAGCGTTTTAACACTAGTATAGCCCAAAACTATTTTACATTTAAAGTTACTCAAAATTGGAATCGGCTGCCCACCCACGTAGTAGATAGCACTTCGGTTAATATGTTCAAAAATCGTCTCGACGTGCATTTGAATAGTTTAAATATAACGTAGTTGAGCACTGTGAATTTAAACGTCCTTGCAGAGAGAGAGTTTGGAGCGGAGGTTTAAGGATATGAAATTATGATGACTAAAATGATGCCGGCGATTCTCTGCATGTGTAGCTTAGATGTCCCATTTCTTTTCCGCCTATCCTATAAGTAGTCTCTATCCCTAAATTAGCTTTTCACCACTAGCAGTCGAGTGGCTGCGGAAGATGAGAAGAAAAACTTTCTATCTCCCCCGACCCCTAGTTTGATTAGTTAAAATTGCACGATAATGTACACATGTAGATAAGTGTGTACAGTAGATAGTATTAAAAAAAAAAAAAAAAAAATAGCATGTTAGAGATACACTCGTAGATAAGGGTGTATCGTAGTTTTTGATTTAGTGTAGCGGACTAGCCTCGAGCGGACCTTAGGGTCTTTGCTGGTCCTAGATTCTGTAGTTCTGTAGTTTTTCTTCTTCTCCTTCTTTTTCTTCTTCTTTTTTTTCTTTTTCTTTTTTTTTCTTAGGTGACAACCGAACTAAAAGAAAAAATCTCATTTAAACACCTTAAAAAAATCTCGTTCTTAAAATAGAGAGTTATGGAAGTATCGAAATTTTGTGAATTTTTTAAAACCCAAAGAATTACAAATGGTAAAGTTCAGAAAATTTATAAAAATTTAACCATGGGTGCTTTTTTTTAGATTTTAAATTTTAATCTTAGTAGTGAAGCGCCAGCTTCCCCTGTAGGAGGAGGGGGGGAGTGGCGAAGCAATTGCCTGGTTTGTATTATTATTCAACCCCTCTCCGCAAAATTCCGTTCTTAAATGTAGAGTTGTGGCTAAAATCTATCTGCGAAGGCAATAGCATTTCGTTTTAGATTCATTTTTAGTCGCGTGCGAGTTTATTTGTGGGTGATTCTTCATCTCACTATGTCGGTCGGTCGGTCCCCGTTTTTCTTTTTTGTTTTTGTAATAACATCATAAGTATTCCTCCGATTTTAATGAAATTTGAACCCCTTATATTGTTTTACATTCTCTTTTTAATAATATAATTGTCAAAGAGGACCTTGTTTAAAGGTCTTCCTACCCTCACAACGCATCCCGGCAGAGATTTTGGTGAATAAAACCAAACTTAGAAAAGACTTGTAACAAGGAACTTGTCGCTTATTGCCATCGCCTCAAATCTACCTCGAGGCATGCCTAGAGGAAGGTTCAGAGGTGGAGGAGATAGACCTCACCCATAACCATTTACTCATACATTACACTTGCACATTTTCTATACATGGTTATATGCAACAACATATGCGTTCAAACTCAAACAACCACATAAAACTATAGTGTGTTTGCATAAAAAATGTATTCAAACCAAACCTGGAATAAGCCACACATACATGAAGAGAACCTGAGAAAGGCTCACGGAGGGCTCGATATAAGTAAACCGGAGCGTCTGTGAAAGGACCATGGACAGATCCATGTAAGGCAACAGTATAACTTTATAACTTGCGAAATACAACAGAGATCACGATGTAAGGCAACGGGAGAGCCCCCGAAAGGGCAGCAGAAAAGCCTCTCTACTAGAGTGAGACGCGCGGGAGGAACCAGCGGAATGGCATGAAAAGCCAAGCTCGTGTGAATTTGCCTTCCCGAATTAGGGACCTCATTAAAACTACAAAAGTCTGTATGCATATATGATCCATACGTGCCCATGTGGTGTGAAAATTATTAGTAAAATATTCTATAGATATTTATGTATATACTATATAACTATGAAGTCAATCCCAAAGAGGGCATCTCGATCAGAAAATATGCAAGAAGTGATGCGTAAAGTGGTAAAGAAAAATGTGAAGAAAGGACACAACCTGAGCATCTAAAGAGGAAACCCTTCCAAGAAGTTGGGATAATTCTCTCCTCTCCACAAATAAAATAGACTCTCCCTCCAGTCGCCTGGATGTCGAGATAAGGTAATCCTTCGATTCTGTCGCTATCCTTTTTTGTAGGATATTTTAGAAATTAGCATTTCAAAGTTGAAATGGAAATGTTATCATTAATAAATAGCTTATTCTCTAGTTGCTAATGGAAGTAAAATAAAAGGGGCAATAAATTTATTACTTATCTTTATTGGTATCGTAAGTAAAAACAAGACGTACTAGTACCTCTTTGGTACGAAAATATATGTAACACGTACATGTGTAATAAACTCGAAAAATTCCAGCGAAAAATTTAGCCTTTGGGCATTGTAGTCAAAACAGGAAATAAATCTTAACAAAACCCTAAAAAAAAATGTATAAATGTTAAATAATTGGATTACTTGACATAAAATGCTAAAGTTCTTATAAAATTAGAGGGAACGTAGATTTTACAAAACACAAATACCAACAAAGGTGGCTAACCGGAGACCGCGATTAAAGTTCAGGACAAATGACAAGTGCAGACAACCTCCTCTTTCAAAGGTTCTAGATCTCACTCCAGATCAATAGAATTGTATGAGCCTCTCCGTCTATTGTATGCGCTTATATTTTAAATGCTAATTGGTCTTGGTGGGGTAGGTTAGGTTTATTTAGATACTTAACCTTAGTCCTCTTGTTATACTTCACCTGAACAAATTAATATGTTAAAAAGGCACCTAAATATCATAATAGGTTTGGTAGTATGTAAGCAAACCTTGATTAATAAATATAATTTACAAAAACTAGCAACCAATGGGCGCAGCTTCGCCAAAGTTTCAAAAGAGGTTAAACCCGAAAGTGGCGAAGCTGGGTCACATGTAAACATCAGGAAAAAGCGCGCAACTCTCCTAGTCTGAGTTGGGTCTACGGAGATTCAGAGAGCTGAATAGAAACCCCCTGGCAATAATAGGGTGATATGAGTCCTGGGTGGTAAAATTTAAACCTGAGACTTTCACCATTTACTCCGCAGCTGTCCGGCAGAAAATTGAAGTTCCCTGGTCTTACCGAGGATCTTGACAAGGTATCGGACGGTACGCAACTCTTGTGACCCTCCGTTTTGATTCCGGAATTCGCCTCGGATGCGACAAATAAAACCTTTGCCTCCAATTTAATGATAAAAACAGATTCATCACAATATTTAGCATACATTTCCCCGTAAGGGGCGCGGCGATTTGCCATCCTGGCCACCGTGCTGATGGGATCCAGCGCTCCGTCCGGCCCTAGCTTAGCCACTCTTCCTTCCTTCAAAACACTTGTTTCCTCTCTTTTCATACAACCTCTCGCACAACTTTCTCTGGTCAGCCTCTAATTTCACAGGGTAGATGCTGACCTTCTTCTCAGCCAACCGTCCCGGATCGGGGCTGAGGGGGGAGGGGACAATATTCCCTAACCCCTGAGATCCGGTCTGGGGTGGCTGGCTTTTAACAACCTGCTTCATCCCCACCCATACCTTCCTCACATCCCTTTTCCTCTCCTCTTCAAAATCTATTAATTTTTACGCCGTGTTCAAGGTTGAGCCGCCATGCCGATGGACTGCCAGGCCACCAGGCGGGAGGGGTGGTCCCAAATGGCGGCGCCTGGCTCTGCCAGGCCTGTAAGCACCTCTTGCAGTGCGGGCAACTGCAAGAGGTGATGAGCTATTGCGTCCCGTATTAAAAAGAGGGTCACCATGCCCAATGATGAATATAAAAAACCCCAACCCCCAACTTCCCCTGAACATCAACGAAGCCGCCCTCGGGCAGCTCCACCAAAAAAATGGAGGTACCCCTCCCTTGTGCTTGCGCAGGGGACCCTCCATACTTCTTTAACCGGAGAGCAGGCTTACTCCTCTCCTACGCCTACGGGTGTAGGGGACTCCCCCTCACCCCCTTCTCTGGAGGTGCTTTCGGACACCTCCCTATCTCCAGCGGCAGTGCCTACTTTGCTTTCTAAGGGGACTGCCAAGAAAGCCAGCAGGCAGCCCATTGCCGACCGCCCCTCGTGCAAGCGGCTCGGTAGGGCAAACCCCCTTAGGGGGGAGAGGGAAGCCAGGCCCTTTCGGTCGCTTCCCTCAAAAGACCTGCTGGCAAGAATTTTAAACCTTGCCGGGGTCAAGGCCTGTGCCTCCCCACACAAGACTGGCGACACTGCCAAGGGGACCTGCGATGTCCTGGAAGGGGATGGCCAACTGGAGGCCCCTCCTGTGATAGACATGGTCCTTGAGAAGACCCAGCCTAAGACGGTAGGGCCTTTCATGGGGGGGAATCCGGGCTCGGCGCCAAGCACCGAACCCGAATCCGCCCCTATGCAAGGTCCCCCTCAAATGGCCGAGGGCTCCGAGGCAGTAAAAGGAGGGGAGGGATCTCCTCCGACAGGTGCCCCTACGACTACCAGGACCTTCTCTATTTCGGAGAGGGACCTGGCTGAGGCCGGCCCATCTGGCATGGGGGCTTCTGCCGGCGGAGGTGAGAAGCGGGTTCATTCCCCGCCCTCCTCTCCTAAAAAGAAAAATACTAAAAAGACGAAGAAGACTCGGGGCTCCTCTCCATCCGCGGGGGCTGCGGGGACGGATGGGTCTGCTGCCACTTTGGTAGGCGACCAAGCCAAGATCGGCACATCCGCCCCCTCTGCCCCCCCGGTTGCGGAGCCCCTGACTAAGACTAACACCAAGAATGCACAGGGCGGAGCCTCGATGATATCGGGGCCCCTGATTCAGAGGTTACCTGGCGTTTTCGAGCCCGCTGGCTTCAAACGCTTCCTCGTTATTCGCTCCACTGATGGCACCATGTTGTCCAAGGGCAACATGATCCATCAGAGGAGAGGATTAGCTAGTGCAATTGGTAGAGAGCCGAAGGTAACCCGTTTCTCGGACGGGAGCCTTCTGGCGAATGCGGCGAATGCGGCGAATCCCGCCGAGGCGGCCAAGATAAGTGCTCTTCGGACACTTCATGGCACCCCGGTGAGTGTGACGCCGCACTCTACCATGAACTTTGTGAAAGGAGTAGTTTATGCGAGGGAACTCGTTGACTACTCCATTGAGGACATCACCCTAGAGCTGGCCGACCATGGGGCGGTCAAGTTCGAACGTGTGATGAGAAAACAGGGAGGGGCCTCGAGACCCACCCCTGCACTCTTCGTCACGTTCGACTGTAACAAGCTCCCTGAGTGGGTGCGTCCTGGTTGGTACCGCTACCGCGTGAAGGCATTCGTGCCACTGCTGCGGCGGTGCTATTACTGTCACCGCTTCGGCCATACGAATCGATCATGTAGACGTGCAAAATCGGGGTCACCCGAAGTCTGTGTAAATTGCTCCAAGGTCGCACACGATAAGTCCAAATCGTGTGTGGCCAAGTGTGTCAATTGCAGAGAGCCACCCCCTGCTTCTTCGAAGCAATGTGGTGCATATCTCCTTGAGAAAGAAATCCTGGCCGTTCAGGCCCAGGATCGACTCTCATTCCGCGAGGCTAAGGACTTGGTCCTGGCGCGCCCGGCTCTGCCTGGGACGTCATATGCCTCAATAGTTAGGAAAGCACCCTCTGCTCCTGGCCCATCCAGGCCAATGAGCACGGTTGTTTCCGCGCCCATTCGGAGCCCTTCTGCGGGCTCTACTACACCCGGGCGCTCCCCTGGTAAAGCTGGCGGCAAAAAGGGTTCACACCCAGCCCCGGCTAAAACCAGGGCTCCCCCCTCTTCCCCCAGCGTGACCGTTTCCCGTAAGGCGAAACGGCCACGCGCCTCCACAGAGTCGTTAGACTCACAGGAGGCAACACCCCTGAAGATGGTCGCTAGGCCATCTTCCGGGGTTCCTAAAGCTGTTCCCCGAAAGGAGGACAGCAACAAAGGAGCTTCGGCTCCTTCGCCCACGCCCCGAGGTGGAGCGAGTGGCTCGGAGACGGTGGTTCCTCGAAAAGAGGTCCCCCCTCCCGCCTCCGAAGCCGCAGCGCCTGCCTAAAGTTTCGAGGCGGAGGGAGGAAAAGACTCGCATGGCGAACCCAACCTCCCCCAATAAGTCCTTGAAGGCGACAGCGCCTTCAGCGCTTTGTCCGGCCATTCGTGCATGGCGATACGGTATCATAGAGACTCTCCACACAATGGGGGCGAGGGGACGCCTCCCAATTTTTATATCTGAATTTTTGCGAGATCGTCGATTCCGCGTACGGGTAGGTGGAGCCCTCTCCGGCCCAAACGAGCAGGAAGAGGGTGTCCCGCAGGGAAGTGTTTTCAGTGTCACACTCTTTGCCCTGAGCATCAACGGAATCACCTCGGTGCTGCCGGAAGATGTTCTCGCTACGCTCTACGTGGACGACCTTTCGATCTCTTTTGGCGCGGGCCAGATGCCAACTCTGGAGCGTCGACTCCAACAGGCATTGAACCGCGTCTCTCGCTATGCCGAAGCGCACAGGTTTCGGTTTTCTTTGGCCAAGACCAAGGTGGTGCACTTCTGCCGCCATCCACGGCTTCACCCCGACCCAGATTTGTTTCTTAATGGGGTGCGCCTGGATGTGGTTGAGTCGCACCGTTTCCTTGGTCTTGTATTCGAACGACGCCTCACCTGGGAGGCTCATATTCGCAGCCTTAGGGTCTCTTGTACCCGCGCCATGGACATTCTCCGTTCCGTGACGTTCACCGCTTGGGGCGCTGATAGGGCTACAGCCTTACTTTTTTATCGATCCTTTGTTCGCTCGAAGCTCGACTACGGATGCGAGTTTTATGCATCCGCAGCCGAGCGTTTATTGCGGAAGGTGGATTCGATCCACCACACCGGCCTTCGCCTTGCGATCGGTGCCTTCCGCACTTCCCCCATTGAGAGCCTGTTGGTCGATGCTGGGGAGATGCCACTCGCTCTGCGCCGCGTGCAGTGCATCACTCGCCTGTACGCGCGAGCACGGCGCCTCCCTCAGTCGCCAACAGCTCTCACTGCATCCGCAGCTGATCTCGATGGTGCCTATGCCGCCGAGAGACGCCAGTCATACCCTAAGCCCTTTGGGTTTAGAGCCAGGAAACTCCTTCGAGAGGTAGATATAGCTCCCGGGCCGGTGGCGCCCCTGGTTCTGCCCAGGACGCCACCCTTGAGGGTACCACATTTGGCTATTTGTCGCCACGCCTCTGCTCCCAAAGCTTGTACTGCGCCGGGAGTATTGCGTTTGACCTTTTTGGAGCACACATCGTGTCACGCTGGTACCGTGCCAGTGTATACGGATGGCTCCAAGTCCCAAGAGGGGGTCGGCTTCCACGCCGTATCCCCTCTGTTTGAAGTCAGCGGGGCTCTACCAGGCACTGCGTCTGTCTTCACGGCCGAGCTGGTGGCAATACACCACTCTGTACGGGAGATTACGCGACGTGCCCGGTTCGGAGACCGGATTGTGATCTATAGCGACTCACAAAGCGCCCTGAGTGCTCTCGGGGCACTGGAATCTCCGCATCCCCTGGTTCGCGAAATCCGTGACGCCACGGTTTTGGCGAGCCGGGCAGATGTCGAGATTATCTTCTGCTGGGTTCCTGGACATGTAGGAATTGCATGGAATGAGCGCTGATGAGGGCGCCAAAGAGTCCGCGAGGACTCTGTGACCCGACCAGCGTTTCGGTCTTCCTCACACTGACTACATGGCAGGAATACGGGCAGCTCTTCGGACTGCTTGGCAAAAAAGATGGGAGACGGTCAAAGGGAACTTAAAGTTGCGTGCCATTGCGCCGCGACTGTTCCCATGGACCTATCCCCCAATGCCGCGGCGTCTTCAGGTTGCTTTCTGTCGTCTCCGAATCGGCCACACTCGTGTGACGCGTCGCTATTTGATGGAGCGCTCGCCTGCGCCTTATTGCAACGACTGCGTCGTCCCCCAGACTGTTCGGCACATTCTTGTCGAATGTCCCAGTCTGGGTGATCTTCGCGCACGACACCTGTCCCGGTACCGGGATGGGCGGGGTCGCTACCGCCTGTCCCTTGTACTCGGGACGAGTGCGTGTACTTTGACTGGTGGACTTATTTCTTTCCTCTTATTTGAATTATAATAATACTACTATAAAACTCTACACATTTGTTGTTTTTATTTACCTCGCAATTTTACTACTCACAAACTTGCTACATTTGTTTGGTTTTTTAAATTTGAAATAGTACTAGAGGAAAATTCCTACATTGCCTTTTATGCAAATCTCACTACATATGTTTCTATTTATTAAAGCTACAATTTTACCGTTCTAAAATTCTCACGTTTGTTTTCTTTTTATTCGAAACAGTAATATCACGACTCCCAAATGCCCTACATGTGTTTCCTTTGATTCAAATTGCAATACTACGACTCTAAACCGGTCACATTTTTTGCTTCTTTTTTTTTCAATTCCTTTTGCTCTAAAAATCTTTGTATTTGTTGTTGTTATTTCATTCAAATTTCAATGTCAAGGCTCTTCAAATGTATAGATGGCCAAATTTCTAATTTCCAAATAAGTCTAGTCGTAATGGAAACCAATTACTAGACATTTTCCAGAATCTCCCGAGACTGTCAAAGAAATGACAGTCCAATTTAAAGACCCAGGGGATGCTGTCAATTGACGAGGGGCGGTCGGTGGGGGCTTGACACAAGTCGGGAACTGCTCGAAGATCTGTCGATGCTCGAAGATCTGTAGAACGCGACGCTCGTTTGTTTGCTCACGCAATGCGTAAACAGAGATCGAATTACGTACTCGGGTCTTCGAGGCTTTTGTTTTCACGCAGGTGAATTGGTCAAATCAAGAAACGCAGGAAATCTTAGTGTGTCGGTGTTTTGAAACTTGTATTGCCATCTTTCACTCTCAATCGCGATGGAGATTTTATGGATTTAAAACGTGGGGAAAAGAACGTCAACACGACCATTTTAAACTTGACTGTGTTTTCCAACCCTTTCATGGACATTTTCGTGCCCCGCCGAGCTTCAGCCCCAATGCCCCTACCAGCAGCGTCCACCGGGGGAATGAAAGCCAACAGCCAACAACTGTCCAGTCTTGGTCTAACCCTCGAAGGACATCGTCTCAGAAATGTCAAATTCGCAAACTAATATTTTTATTTATTGACAATTTTTGAATATTTGAAATAAATAAAAAATAAGCACAATTCCTTATACTCGTATATTGGGCATTCACAAATATGAATTTGCGCCGTTTATAATTATTATTATTGAATAAAGTTTAACGCCCTCTTTTACCCCTTTTCTGGTCTATCCAGGCGTGGAAGAGATAAGGGGAGATTTATAAGGGGTGCAGCATAAGACGACTCGAGAGAGAATACCACTTTCTCTTGGTATTTTGGGGTAGGGAGGGCGCGCCGCTTCTCCTAGTTACACTTAAATCAGGGAAATTCTCCACCCCCGGATACATCATCCAACCCCCTTGCGGGTAACTTGCCTAGTTACGGTTGACAAGAGGAAAAGTAAAAATGCCCGTTCCCTTTGGAACGAGAGGGATTTTCCAGAACTGAAGCCAAGTGCTAAAGAGAGGTCAACCGAATTAAAGGTCACTGGGAAAAGGTCAATAATTATTTCGAATCAATTACCGTGGGAACCAAAAGTAACTAATGCGATTGTGGTCGATCAATAAAATCGTTAACCTGGAAAGATGATGCAAATACGAGCCATACAAAAGACCCTGCTGATCTTTAATTATTTGAGGGAGTCCTCCCTGAGTATTAGTCAGTCACAACTGGTCAATTTGGGGTCACAATACACCTTTTCTATTCGTCTTATCGGATAAATAGGACGTAGAATTTAACAATAATGTGTCATAAGTGTTAAACCTCGCAATAATTATATGGATTGCAGATGTAATTAATAGAATCCTTTTTGACTAGATATCGTAATAAATTAATCTTAAACAACCATGGAACAACGGCGTCTTTCTATTTACAAGGAACGTTGTTTGTTCTCACCTTGTTATTCCATAGAATGTCCTGGAAGCTGCAGAGTTTTACGAGAAATACAATAATCTGGTGGTCCAGAGTTTATGTCCCTGGATTCACCGACCCAAGAGAGGATTCGTATTCTTTGAAATTAAAGTATAGAATAGTGACCGCCTCAAAATTATTACTGCCAAAATATAAAAAAATATCATTGTGTATTGAAGGTATTCTTGTGCTATTTTCAGTTCCCCAACTCAAGTTTACAGGTGATGTGCTGGAGTGGAGACATCCTTGTAGGCAGACTCATTCATAATTAGAGAATATATTTGCACTGCAGATAGGAAGCAAATTATCTGCCAAAATGACTCTAATTACTCTCCATTCAAAGCAAATCTCTTGACTTTCGAAGCTTTGCTTGCAACTTTGCCTATGAAACCGAGCCTTACAATTGCGATTATATACCATACCTCCGACCATTTTGCTGAAAGATTCTTTGATGAGTTGGGTGAATTATTAACATAGACTGTTATTCACCATGTTTTGTGATCCTACCATGCAATGCCTTCGTAGAATATAGTAAATACAAGGATATGTTAATCAAACTGTTACGTTACCGACCCACAAACTTAACTGTTCAAGGTCGGACAGTCGTTAAAACCGCATTCTTTTTCTTATATCTACGAGTATATATAAAATCGAGTGAAATACAAAAGTTTCCCTCTTGAATATCCTTTCAATATACGACAAATGGCTGCGTGAAGATATTGACTGTCCTCTGCAATTCTCTGTCGCTGAGTTTGATCATTTTGGTATCCAGTCAAGAGGAATTGCAGCCATTTTTTTCCATTTGGGAATAAAACTCTAAATTGACCTCGTCTTCCACCCTTTTTTCTTCCCACTCTTTCATCTTTAAAGATCTTCCTCTCGGATTAATTGTATTTACATTTCTTTTTACAGTGGAATGCCTTATCAGGCTTTTATGACTCACCTCGATTTTATAACTTATGGCTTTGTGATTTATCAGGCTTTTTGTGTGACTTCTAAGGGCTTGTAACATATGAGGCTTTTATGACTTATCTCGATTTTAAAAGTTATGTATTTGTGATTTATCGGGCTTTTTTGTGACTTCTAAGGGCTTGTAACTTATCGGGGTTTATGACTGATCTGGATTTTGTAACATATGGCTTTGTGATTTATCAGGCCTTTTTTGGCGACTTATAAGGTCTTGTAACATATGAGGCTTTTATGACATCTCGATTTTATAACTTATGGCTTAGTGGATATATCAGGCTTTTTGTGACTTCTAAGGTCTTGTAACTTATCAAGGTTTATGACTTATCTAGTTTTTATGAGTTATCAGGTTTATGACTTATCTGGATTTTTAACTTATGGCTTTGTGATTTATCAGGCTTTTTGTGACTTCTAAGGTCTTGTAACTAATCAGGGTTTATGACTTATCTAGCTTTTATGACATCAGGTTTTGTGATTTATCAAGTTGTTGTGACTTCTAAGACATTGTGACTCATCCGGGCTTTTTTTACTTATCGGGCTTTTTTTACTTATCGGGCTTCTATGAATCATCCGTCTTTTGTGACTTCTAAGTCCTTTTGAATTATCAGGCTTTATGATTTATCTTGCTTTTATGACTTCTAAGGCCTTTTTCCTTATCAAGCTTCATGATTTATAAGGCTTTTGTGACTTTTAAGGGCTTGAGATTTATTTAGTATTATGACTTATCGGGCTTTTGTGATTTATCAGGTTTATGTCCCTTCTAAGGTGTTGTGACTTATCAAGCTTATAAGGCAGGTGCCTTCGTTGTTCTTCATACTTTTTCAGGTACTTAGGTTGTGGTTTTGGGTTTTATTTCCCCCTTATGATGTTAGGTGTGAAAACTTTTCAATTTATGATACTTGTACTTGTTGTTTATAGTTTCATCCTTCTGTTATCTGTGTCTTAATTTTATTCTTTTCCTGTCTTTATGTTTTTGTTCTGGCTTATGATAGATTCCATCCGGATCTTTTCTTTTCATCAACTGGTCGTTCAATTAGTTGGGGGAGTATTTGGGACTATAAGCTATTCCGATAATTTTAAGATTTCCCCTCGCCTTTTTGAAATTGATCCCGTTATAAAAAAAAACTTATTCTTAAAGAAATAAGTGTGTACTTATATTCTTAGTTCTGTGTCTAATATTCATAGTGATGTGTACGCAGTTTGGTTATTTTAATTATTTCATTATATTTGTACCTAAACACTATTTTGTTACTTTCTCTCTTTCCCTTTCTTTTTTGTCTCTCCATTTAGCTGTTTCTTGTATTACGCCAAATCTTCCTCTTTAGGTTCTATTTTCTGTTATTCTTTTTATTGCTTCTGGCTTCGTTTTACCTTGCTACCTTCTCTTGATAAATGATGATGTGCCTTTTCCCTCCTTCCCCAACTTCTTTATTGGTGATTTCTTGTCTTAGAAGAGGTGGTTCAATTTTTTTATTTACGATAAATACATTGTTATATTCATTTTTCTTGTAGTTGTCTTTGATTATGAATTGAATAGAGTTCGAAAGTAATCGAAAACATCTTTTTCTTTTTCTCCTGGCACATTGCATTCATTGCTAACCTCACGTGCTACTTGAAAGTTTTTCATTTGTTCTCATATGTATATTGAATGAGAAAACCCCCTAAATTTGTTTATATCCATGTATGAATGAACTTAATATTATAAGCAAATTTAATGTACTCGGTTTTGCAAAAGTTCTGGTGCACTCGTTTCTTTTATTTTTAGAGAGATTTACATGAGTTATAGAAAAAGTTCGGTAAAAAAACTTAAAGATCTACTTTTCCAGCATGTAACATTAGAACGTCTTTTTCATTGCGTGAGGTTACGTCGAGATGGAAGGGAAAATAATCGAGACCTTTGTTTTCCTGCGCGTGGGCTACAGCAAGTGCGACATCTCCAAGCGCCCCAACGTCAGTCGGATGACCGTCCATAGATTCGCGAAGAGGCTCAAAAAACGGAGAAGACCTCAAAGATCGACTACGTTCAGGCAAATCTAATGCCTCGCTCGCGAAGACAAAGAACATCTCGGTGGCCAGTGTCTAGGGCAGTCAAGGAGGAGGGCCCATAGTGCCAACACCGTGCAAGAGTGATTGGGGCCGAACATGAACTTCTGATCGAAGGAATTTTGGCCCCGAAGTCGCTGATCTCAATCCTCCCGACTGCAGAGTTTGGGCGCATGCCGAGGGCAAGGCCTGCAAAGTCCGCCACAGCAATGTCGACGAGCTGAAGTCTCCATCAACCGCGCACAGGCCAGCACGAGAAACTGAGAACGCACACTATATAAATGCCTTAATGTTTTATCCGTGTAATAAAGATATTCACATTCATCATACATTCTCTATCTGGTGTCTCTCGAATCGCATGCGGAGGACTTTATTTTCAAGATCCGATTTTATCATTCTATATATTTTCTTACAAGAGATTAGAGCTGTAGAACTCGTAGGAGTTATTCTAGAAACAATTTGTTAAATAGTATTACTTCGTATCACTATATGGATCTTTTCTTTTATTATGGCACAATTTCGTCTCCTCAGCCAGATAGCTGAACGGTCGGTTACTCGAGCGAGTAGATCCTCAGATATTTTTAGTCGAGTGGGAGTATAGTCGCGGGCGACTCTACATCTTACTATGTCGGTCGGTGGGTGTCTCCTCGTTTTTCTTTTTTTTATATTTGTAACTATTCAGCCGATTCTAACGAAATTTGAAACCCTTATGTTGTTTTACATTCTCTTTCGAATCATCACCTACACAAGCTACACCACCACCACCACCTACAACACCACCACCACCACCAGCACCACCTACACCACTACCACATACACAACCACCCCCTACACTACCACATACACAACCACCCCCTACACTACCACAACCTACACTGCCACTAACTACACCACTACACAAACCAGCACAATCTAAACCACTGCTACCTAGAACACCACCACCTACACCACTACCTACAGCACCACCACCTTAAACAACACCAACTACAAAAACAACACCTACACCTCCACCACCTACACCACTAACACCTACACCAAAACCACCTAGACCACCTACACCAACACCTTCTAAAACACTACCACATACCACCTACACCAACACCTCCAACTAAACCACCGCTTCCTACACCATCACCACCTGCACCACCATCATCTACACCACTACCCCTACATCATAACCTACACCCCCAACACCTACACCACCAACTACACCACCACCACCCACACCACAATGACCTACAGAACCACGGCCACCTACACCACCTAAACTACCACCACCTACACAACCACCACATACACTACCACTACCTACACCACCACATAAACCAACACCATCTAAACCACTGCTACCTAGACCACCTAGACAACCTACATCACCTACACCTACACCACCACTGCCTACACAACCACGACTACCAATCTACACCACTACCACCTACACCACCACCACCTTCGCTACTTATAACACCCAGCCTACACTAGCACCTACACCACTACCACCTTCACCTACAACAACACCACCTATACCATCTAGACCACCACCACCAACACCACCACTTAAAACACTACAACCTACACCACCACTGCCTGCTCACCACCTCCAGCACAACCACCGCCTGAACCAGCACCACCTATACAACCACTGCAACTACACCACCAACACCACCACTTAAAACACTACAACCTAAACCACCACTACCTGCACCACTACCACACGCACCACATACACAACTACCACCTACACAACCACCACCAGATACACCACTATCACCTCACCTACACCACAACCACCTGCACCACCGCCATTGTCAAGCGCAGAATTGAAGAAATGGCTGAAGATATTTAAAATCAAGTTATAAAAATGTTAAAAATTTCACCATTTTATTCAATTCAACTTGACGAATCAACGGACGTAAGTAACAAGGCACTTCTCCTTTGTTGTGTGAGGGTTGAGTGTGAAGGAGAGTTACAGGAAGAACTACTTTGTTCACGCAACTTGCCGGGTAGAACAGCTAATTCTGAGACTTTTAAAGCACTTGATAGTTATTTCTTGGAACACGGAATTGAATGGAAAAAATGTCTAGGAATATGTACAGACGGTGCGGCAAACATGACTGGACATCGTTCAGGAATTGTTACCAAGGTGAAAAATATTCGTCACCCAGACATTTTGTCTACACACTGCATTATACATCGTGAGCAACTTGCGGCGAAAAAAATGTCCCCAGAACTACACAAAGTATTATCAGATGTTATTAAAATTATAAATGAAATTCGCCACAAAACGCTCAATTCTCCAATATTCGGAGCACTTGTTGAAGAAATGGGTTTCCAGTATACTCACCTTCTTCTTCACATTAAGGTGAGATGGCTTTTGAGGGGCAAAATACTAACACGACTGTTCGTCCTGCTCGGAGAAATCAAATTATTTTTCTAGCAGCAAAATTATCCGAAATTTCAAGAACTCTTGGCCGACGATGAGTGGGTAGCCAAGCTTGAATACCTGGCAGATATTTTTCGCTGTTAAATGAACTAAATATATCCTTGCAAGGACAACTTAAGGACGTGTTCACACTACGAGGTAAAAGAGATGCTTTTCAAAAGAAAATATCACTGTGGCAAACGCGGTTGGCTGAAGAAGATGTGCAAATGTTTTCAAATTTCGATAAATATATGAGAGAGAAGGATGTCAACCGGCAAGTGGTACCCATTGTTCAACAGACCTTAAGGGTCAGTGACAGAATTTTTAGATTGTTATTACCCAAAGGAAAAAGATCCCAGGCATGGCAATATGTGAATAACAGATCCACTTGCAACAAACTTTGAAGATAGCAATTTTAGCATGAATAAAAAGGAAAGCCTCATCGATCTATCATGCGACTAGTCTCAAAGATAAATTCCAGTCTTCCTTAGCAAGACCTCATTTTTGGCTCTCCATAAAAAGTGAATATCCATCACTGAGTGAAAAAGCAATGAACCTTTTGATTCAATTTTCAACAACATATTTGTGCGAAAAGACATTTCATCTGTCACAGCAATTAAGACTCGGTAGCGGTCTCGGCTTGCAATAAAAACGGCTCTTCGTCTTGCAATAACGTCATTAGAGCCAAAAATCCATAAACTTATTTCAAACAAGTAGGAACAAATATCTCCATAAAAATGTGTAATACTTAAATAAACTTCAATTATTTTGTAATAATTAAACTATTACTTTGTTATATTTAATAGGTGCATTTCCTATTAATAAAATAAAAGTCCTCTGATTATTATTTTATAATTTATATTAGTAGTCCGCTAGATTTAAAATTATAAATTTAGTGGTCCGTGAAGTCCGAAAGGTTGGCGACCGCTGACCTAGACCGCCACCTACACCTACACGACCACTTACACAACCACCACCTATATCACACCCTATACACCACCTACACCACTACCACCTAAACACATACCCCACTACTGCCTACACCACCAAAGACTGCCTACACCACAACCACTTACACAATTACCACCTACACTACATACAGCACTCCCACCTACAATATTATCACCTACACTACCTACATCTCTCCCCTAGACCATTACCATCTACACTACCTACAACACTCCCGCCTACACCTTTGTCACATACACTACGCACAACACCCCTACACCATTACCACATGCACTACCTACAACAATTACACAATTTCCACCTACACCACATACACAAACAACACCTTAACCACCCCCACCTACACTACCTAAACCACCAATACCTGCACTACGAACACCACCTACACCACCAGATAAACCTCTACACATACACCGCTTGAACCACCGCCACCTATACTACCCAAACCACGAATACCTCCACTACGACCACCTATACCACCACCTACGCCACTCTCCTTACACCGCCACTGCTTGTACCACCTACACCAACACTACCCATTACCACACCACCAGCTAAACCACTGCAACTACACCACTACCATCTACACCACAATCACCTACATCACCTACACCACTAGTAGCTACACCAACTCCTACCCCGCCACAACCTACACCCACATGACCTACATCACCATCATCACCTACACCAATAACACCACTACCATCTCTTACACCATTAGTAGCTACACCACCACCTACACACACATGACCTACACCACCACATCATACCCCGCCAGCACCTACACCAATAACACCACTACCACCTACACTACCATCACATACACCATTAGTAGCTACATCACCACCACCTACACCACATTACATACATCACTATCACCACCTACACCAATAAAACCTACACCACCACTACATACACCCACATGGCCTACATCACCATCACCAGCTACACAAATAACACATACGCCACCGCAACCTACACAAGCGCCACCTACACCAATACCTCCTACACCCCCATGACCTACACCACCACCTCCTACCCCGCCACCACCTACACCAATAACACCACTACCACCTACACTACCATCATATACACCATTAGTAGCTACACCACCACCACCTAAACCACATGTCATACATCACTATCACCACCTAAACCAATAACACCTACACCACCACTACATACACACATGGACTACATTACCTTCACCGCCTGCACAAATAACACATACACCACCGCCACCTACACTACTACATCCTACACCACCGCCGCCTAAACCCCTACCACCTAGAACTCCCCCACCAGTGGCGTGCTGTTACTTTTGAAGTAAATATGTTCATTAAAAATAACTATAAAATTGTTAGCTACTAACTTTATTTAAATTTTAATATTTTAACTTTATTCAAATTATAAATTATAATCTGTAATTATCCACAACTAGCTAGCCAAGATGTTCCATCATATTGGCCTACATTGTATTTGCGAGTCAACTATTTGCTTTGGATGACATCAAATGTTGGCGTAGGCCTACCTGTTTTAATAATAGTTTCTCTTTCATTATAAGTCGTCGCACTGAACTTCCTTTTTAATAATTTTTCAATAATGCAATCGCATTTTCTCCTAACTTCATTTGCATCCATTTTGTTTAAAAGGGGGTTTAATACACCACATTTATCTAAGCACTACCTCAGGGCTACTGTTCTTAAAGATACGAAGGGTGACTAATGACTATAGTAGGCCCGCCAGAATCCCGGAAATATTAAAAGAATGCTTAAGATATAAAAGCATATCCATACTAGAGTTATTGCTATTTAGCTGCCTTCTTTCTCAGAATTAGTATTTAGATATAACCTAAAAAATTGTGGAAGCGTCAGAGCATAATAATGATTACGTCAATGTGTTACTAGATACTGGCACCCAGGCAGGTTTTCCAGTTGCAAACAGATGACTGCCATGCTAAATTTGCTTCCTTTCTGTATACAAATAGGTTATTCATTTCTTAATTCTAACACGGCATTGAAATATCTAGATAAAAATCATAAAACTCTAATGACTATATATTATTGCTAAGAGAAGAAAACATCTTTTAAACTATTTATTCGAAAGCACCAAAAAGCAAACCTATTATTCAAATTAAGAGAAAAAAAGAGAGTAGAAATCTTGACGAAAAGGATGCATTTCTTCAATTGCAGTCGGGCTCATCGGGGTCTAACGCCAATTCGATTGAAAGTGAACGGTACCGTATGGCGTATTTTCTTCTTAAATGGGGAGGCATTGCTTCCAATGACTGCACACCATTGATAATCATCTACACCTACACAACCTGCAACAACAACACCTACACCACCAGCACCTAAACCATCACCACCTATACCAACAAAACCTACACACCTAAACTACCTACACCACCACCTGCACTACCTACACCACAACTACCACCTCTTAGATCCTTCCACATGCACCGCATACACAGCCGCCACTACCTCCTACAAATACTACACCACTCCCACCTGCACCGCATACACAACCGCCACCACCTCCTACAAATACTACACTACCACCAGCTACAGCATCACCACCACTTACACCATACCACCTACATCACCACCACCTACACACCACCACCTACACACCACCACCTACACCGACTACAACACCAACACCTACACAACCTACACCACCACCCTTGCTTCCATTGACTGCACACCACTGAACTATTGGGAAGATACTAATGAAATTTGAGACCCTTATGTTGTTTTACATTTTTACATTTTCTTTCGAATGATATATTTGTCAAAGTCCTCCCAAAGTTAGCCTGGGAACTATTATGCAATAACATCATAACTATTCAGCCGATTCTAACGAAATTTGAAACGATTATGTTGTTTTAGATTCTCTTTCAAATGATATAATGCCAAGGTCTCTCAATGTTAGTGCGTGAATTATTGAAAGTTTTGAAGGTCGTGAGGTCATAAATCATTATAAGTGAGAGCACGCGACTTTTAGTCAGCAGACCTTGTTTCTTGAATGGCCGGTTACTCGAGTGAGTAACCTGGGACATTTTTAGTCGCTAGCGACTCTACATCTCACTATGTCAGTGGGTCGGTCGATCCCCGTTTTGCTTTTTTTTTGTTTTAGTAATAACGTTGTGACTATTCGTCCGGTTCTTCTAACAATATTTTAAAACTTTATGTCTTTTTACATTCTCTTTCGAATTATATAATTGCCAAGGTCCTTCCAAGTTTAGCCGGGGAAATATTTTGTTTTGGCAATAACATCATAACTATTCTGCCGATTCCAACAAGATTTGTAACCCTCATGTTGTTTTACATTCACTTTCGAATAATATAATTGCCAAAGTCCTCCCAAGGTTAGCTGCGGAATTATTTGGCAATAACATCATAACTATTCGGCTGATATTAACGATATTTGAAACCCTTATGTTGTCTTACAGTCTATTTCTAATGATATAATTTTCAAGGTTCTTCCAAGGTTGGCCCGGTATTTTGTTTTGGCAATAACATACAAAGTTTGAAACCTCTATGTTGTTTTACATTCTCTTTAGAATGATATAAATTCCTACGTTCTCCCAAGGTTAGTCCAAGAATTATTGAAAGTTTTGAATGTCGTAAGGCCATAAATCAGGATAAGTGATATCACACGTCTTTTGGTCGGCGGACCTCATTAGTTTTGCTATATCCTTTGGTTTCTTGGGAATCATAAGCATTGTTTTCACCCTTAAAAAATGACAACGTACGAAATTGCAGAGTAGGTGCAAAATATCGAACAAGCAGTCAAGTATTTGCAAGAAACAGGTATTTTGCATCAGCAGGGAATTTTCGAAAATGGACGCAGCATGAAACTTTCGTTGTACCATTACTCACCTTTATGTCTCTGTCACAAACTGGAGTGTAAAAGCAAATCCGGATTGAGGATCTATACCTTGTTAGAAGGGTAAAATACCTATGAAAACAATCATCCTTTTGGTTCATGCATGGTGCAACAAGTAACAACTACTGTTTTTTTTTCTAAAGAACAACTAAAAATGTCATGTAATGCTATTACAGACCGGAAGAACTATCTCCACCATGAAGTGTGCGCAAATTCGTTGATCCAAAATCATATATATATATATATATATATATATATATATATATATATATATATATATATATATATATATATATATATATCTTTGGAAATGGATTGACAGTAGAAATAGATGAATCCTTGTTTTCATGAAAAAGAATAATGTCGGGAGGGTTTGACAGTGGAGTGGGTTTTCGGAGGGATTTGCAGGAAACGCACAAGTGTTAAATGTATGCAGTTGCTGATAGATCGGCAGAAACACTATTATCCATAACTAAAGACTGTGTATTGCCTGACACGACTATTATTTCTGTTAAGTGTCGTGCATACAATGGAAATGATTCCTTGCCAGCGATGAAGTATAAACCTTTGACTCTTGATCACTCAAAGCACTTTAAAGATCCAGAAAAAAGTGCCCACACAAACCAAATAGAGTCACTTTGGGGCAAGGCGAAAAGGAGGAATAAAATAGAAGGTAGAACCGCTCGTTCTCTGATCGACTCCTATTTGTGAGAATTTTTATGGAGAATTTTTAGTTGCTCAAATTTACAAAGACATTTTATATTTTATTAATTAAATTATGGTTACCTTTTACTTTTTTACTTTCCTTAAATTTTTTTTACTAAATTATGTTTAGCTTTTACTTTTTTTAACTTTTTTTAACTTTTTTACGAAATAATGTTTAGCATTTACATTTTTGTTACTTTCCTTAACTTTTTTTTATTAAATAATGTTTAACTTTTACTTTCCTTAACTTTTATTTTTGCTTCCTATTCGCCCACCAAACCGCCCAAATAAATATAACAGTTCAGACATGTATCTGAGGAGCTACTCACTCGAGCAAAACGGCCGTTCAGCCATGTGGCTGAGGAGACGAAATTGCGCCATAATAAGAAAAAAGATGCCACTATCTGCAGTTAAAGCATGGAATGACCCACCGTAGCTGGTTAATTCTGTCTTTCATTGGATTATTTTCATTTAAAGTAGACTAGACAAATAGTTGGGTGATAGAGGGTTGGTTTCAATTCATGAGGGTAAGATAACCGTGACAATTGAATAAAAAAAGATAGATTTTATCCATTACACTATATTTAAGACCGTTTTTTCGGGGGGAGGGGTTGAATAATAATAACTATTTTTAGTCGGGTGCGAGTCTAGTCTTTGGGGACCTCTATATCTCATCTCACTATGTCGGTCGGTCGTTCGGTCCCCGTTTTGCTTTTTTTATGGGGAGGAGTAATAACATCATAAATATTTAGCCGATTATAACGAAATTTGAAACCCTTATGTTATTTTAAATTCTCTCTGGAATGATATAATTGCCAAAGTCCTGCCAAGGTTAGCCTGGGGATTATTTGGCAATAATATCATAACTATTTGGCCGATTCTAACGAAATTTGAAACTCTTATGTTGTTTTACATTCTCTTTTAAATGATATAATTTCCAATGTCCTGCCAAGGTTAGTCCTGGAATTATTAAGAGTGTCGAAGGTCGTAACGTCATAAATCAGAATAAGTAAGAGCACGTGACCTTTGGTCAGTAGACCATATTTTTCTCTTAGTTCGGTTGTGACCTCAGTATATTTTAAGTTATTACTCAAGTTCTTTCTAAGAGTTGCCCTAAAATGGTGAAGTCAGAAATTAATATGAGTATCGAATGTTTTGGAACTTTTTAAAACAAAAAGAATTACAAAAGGTGAAGTTCAGAAATTTGATTAAAATTTAGACATGGCTGCTATTTTTTCATATTCGAAAGATTATCGAAGTTATTTCTAAAATAAATTTTCAATTTTAATCTTTATCAGGAGGAAATAGATAATCGCCTATAAAAACAAATAAAGCAAAATGAAATTATTCGAGTAAATTAAAATGGATAAAAAAAACGAAGCAACTTGAGGATTGTATTTCCGTATTTAAAAAGACCCATTAAAAGCTTTTTTTTTGCATTTAATTCTAGAAAATAATAATCTATTTTTAAAATAAATAGACTAAGGGGGAGTTATTAGGACGTACGCACTAGAAACTTTTTAAAAATGTTTAGACCAATAGGCCGTTGCCATTGCCAGATAAGACGTTAGCCACAGATCAAAAGTCTTCCAAAACAAACTAATTCCCCGGATAACTTTGGGAGGACTTTGACAATTATGTCATTCGAAAGAGAAAGTAAAACATCATAAGGGGTTCAAACTTCGTTAGAATCGGCTGAATAATTATGATGTTATTGCCAAAACAATATAGTTCCCTGGCTAAACTTGGGAAGACTTTAGCAATTATATCATCCAAAGGCGAATGTAAAACAACATAAACGTTTCAAATTTCGATAAAATCAGCAGAATAGTTATGATGTTATTGCCAAAAAATAATTTCCGTGCTAATCTTGGGAGGTCTTTGGCAATTATATCAATCGGAGGGGAATGTCAAACAATATAAGGGATTCAAGTTTCGTTAGAATTGGCTAGATAGTTATGATGTCATTGCCCCCCCCGCCCCCCTAAATAATTCCCGGGCTAAACTTGGGAGGACGTTGGCAATTATATCATTCGAAGAGTATGTAAAACAAAATGAGGCTTTTAAATCTCGTTAGAATCGGCCAACTAGTTATGATGTCATTGCCAAAACAAAATAATTCCCGGGCTAATCTTGGGAGGCCTTTGGCAATTTTTATCATTCGAAAGAGACTGTAAAAAAATTTAAGGCTTCAAATTTCTTTAGAATCGAACAACTAGTTATGATTTCCTTGCCAAAAGAAAATATTGCCCCGGCTAACCTTGGAGGCAATTATGTCATTCGAAAGAGAATGTAAAACAACATAAGGGTTTCAAATTTCGTTAGAATCGGCTGAAGTTATGACGCCATTGAAAAAATAAAATTATTCCGGGGCTAACCTTTGGATGACTTCGGCAATCATATTATTCGAAAGGGAGTGTCAAACAATATAAGGGTTTTAAATTTCGTTAGAATCGGCCTAATAGTTACATTTTATTACGAAACACAAAAAACAAAATGGGTACCAACCGACCGTCTGACATAGTGAGTTGTAGTGTTGCCCACAACTTGACTCACACGTGACTAAAAATTAGTCTTAGATCTTTCATGTGGGCAAAAAGAGCTTCCACAAATTCACCGAGAGGTTTGAAGACATTACTAGGCGTAAAAATGCGCAGGTTAATCGTAGAGATCATCCACAAAGAGCTCAAGTTCGGGAAATTGAATCATCAGCATTATTTTGTGAAGGGTGGGCAAATAGTAGTGGGAGTAACTTTGCTACAATGCAAGTTATTACGATTTGCATCATAGATACCCAGCGGAGAGATAAAAAGAGTCATATTAAAATAACTATATATAAAATAATACAGAATAAATAGCTATACACATAATGATCATAAACATGAACGCGTCAATTATGCGCGCGCAAGCAAAGTAAAAATTGCAACAATTTTTTATTAAGAACCCAAATCCTTTTGGCTACTTCGAAGGAGCTTTTCATCCAATGGTTTACTTTGTTTAGTGGAGTCTGTGTGCATGTATGTTGGTTTGGCTCCTATTGCGTGAATTCAACAAGTGTCATTCATCTCGTAAAAGGAGGCAAACTTTCATTTTAAAAAGAAAAAGAATGTCTTACCCCTCATTCGACCCTGAAGGCTTCTTTATAACCAAAATGAGTGAACTTTCGCTAGCGGAATCTAGTCTATCTGGCTTGCCGTTTTTAATGGCAACATTTCGAAGAGAATTTAAACTAACTTGAACAGGGGGATAATTTTGTCGCGTTATCGAACTTTGAGGAGCGTTTTAAGTACCTCACAAACACCTGAAACATGATCGAAGGTCTTTCGGTAAGTAAACCTTGTAAATGACATGATTTCCCGGAAAATTTCAGTCTCAAGTCTTCCATAAGTGAATTAAAGACCTTTCATAAATTCAGTTAGAGGTTTGAAGACATCAATAGTCGTAAAAAGGTACAGAGTATTCATTGAGAGCAGCCACAAAGAGCTTGGGCTAGGAAGATCGAATCATCAGCCTTAGATTGTGAACGGTAGGCAAGTAGTAGTGAGGCTAACTTCTGATACCATTGTTCGGCAATTAAATCAGCATCTAATATCCTTTTGCCAATCCGTGAAACGACTCTAAAATTGCATCTTTCTACGCGTTATAGTGAGAAATAAAGAAAGGTTGAATGTCAAGAGACCTTGAAAAGTCAGAGCAAATACTTTCTACCGCAACTTCTTGAGAAGTTGCGGAAACGATCAAAAACCTTTTTTAAGCGTGGAATTGTGTTCTGTGGCCAGGTGAATAAACAAGAAAAGTCACTTCACTCTTCCTTTATAAAACTCAGAAACGTTTAAAAGGACGATTTTAAACTAAGTGGCATAAAAATACATTCATATGGACCAAAAGTGATCAAGCTCCCATATTTTCCACTCTTGATTCTTTCATATGTACCTGATGAAACGTCCTTAGAAAATCAAGCATGGAAAATAAGTGTGCACCTGCTCTAAATTCAGAGGTAAAACAAATAAGATATCTATCAGTATGAATAACACTTTATTAAAAACCAGGTGCAAAAACCAGCCGCTAATAGACAAGCGGGTCAGTTGTTTGCATATGTGTTTAGCCGTCTTGAACTAGTTTCCCAGATACCCAAGCGAAGTTAAGTAGGCGAAATTTGCAAGTATTTTTTCATACTGGGCGTGACTCATGGGGTAAAATGCATGAATATTGACTGTGAAACTTGGTGAGTCAAATCCATGAAATAAATAGCACGGAATGCAGGAGTGTCGTGGATAAAGTATCTGGGTATTTGAGAGCCCGTCTTTTCAAATTAAGGATTAATGAGAAATGGTGCTGAAAATCGGACTTTTAAATGGGGTGACTAACATTGGTAATTAAAAATAGACAATGTAGAATGTAGCCAAAATATATTAAGAGGGAAAATGTTTTAGTTATACTTAGCCGTCTTAGAATATTTATATTCATCTCTTAGTGTAGTAAAAGCTACTACAATTAATTCAATTATACTCTAAACGTCACAATGCTCGGAGACTTGCATATATTTGTCTCTTGTAATTTAATGTTATTTTATACGATCTTCTAATCGTTTGGACATAGCTGAGTACTTTTAGTTGCCATTTTGTTATGTAGCCTATTTAGAGTTTCCACATAGCTCTGTAGAAGGGAAGTTAGAGAAGCAATTTTCCTGCGCGTGGATCAGATAAAAGACTAGCTATTTCCTTTCCCTTTCACTCCTAAATTGACTAATATGGGAACTCAATCCTTCTCCAAGTCAGTGGATAGTCCAGAGTTCTCTAATTTTGGGGAGAAATACAACCGCTTCGTCGAGAATTAATTCTGATCAGTCAATCGAGTTAAGTCCATAGCAAATATTTACACACGCCGATATGCTTACAAGTCACGCCTGCATTACGTGGCGTCTCCATCTCTCCTTGAATTCAAGTTAAAGATCGCCACTAAAAGTTTAATTCTCATCGAAGCCTCGTTTATATATCGAAGCCTACTTCCTCCATTGCCTGTCAAGTGTTTCCAGCCACGTTTATTTTAACTTTACCAAACTTAAACTCCATATAATTCACTCCAAGGATTCACAAACTTTAATATACTGTTAAATTAATAATTTAATCTGCTACCTTCCAGACTAAAGAGTATACATTAAACTTTCTCCAAATTCACACTAAGTAGTCAATGCCCTCGTAAGTATTCACCACAAAATTCTGAGTCACATTTGGTACAGGATGTTTCACTGTTACCTACAACTCTTATTGAAACACATAACGCGAGATTAAATAATATTCTCCAAAAGTGACCATACTAGTGTGACCTCGCTGCTATTTGTTGCTTATGAATTTATTGTGATGTTATATAATTTCAAAACATTCTTGATATATTTTAAGCATCGTTAGTTGATGATTTGTTATTTATCAGACTTAAAGTCCATGTATTTAAATCTTATTGAAGTACATAACAATAGTACTCAAATGCTACTAAACAACATTATCCTATGAACGACTCAATTATCTTTGTCAATTATGACTTATTATGATTTTATGCGATCTCATAACCTGCCTCGTTATTTATATAAAATAGCGCCATAGAATTCATCTCTTACTTAAGTACATAACGCTAAAGCTCGAATATCTCCAACCTTAATCATCATATGAGCGACTTTCTTATCTTTGTCGCTTAATACTTACTGTGATCTTATACAATACTATAACTCTTTGCTATATAGATTTTTCTATATAGCAAAAATTGCTAATAAACAAAATTAAGCATGTGGCAAAGGAATTCAACCACTCTAATAACATGTGAGAATATTGTTATTAAACAAAAGAAATCTTATAAATTCGATATAAAAGGTATGAATGAAGATTCTATAGATTTTTAGAAACGAAACTGATATAAACTACCAAAGATTCGTACCGTCATTCATTGATAAGAATTCATAGAAAAAGGACGTTTGCTTTGAGAAATGTCGAAGAATAAAGAAGATCTTCAAGTTATTCGAAAGCAAAAATTTAAACTTCATTCAGATGGATTATCCTATAGGACTATTTCTGAGCCAGTTGAAGTGCCTTATGCAACTTTAAGTTCTATAATTCGAAAGCATCGCGAACATGGAATCACTTCCAACTTTCCAAGAGCCGCTACTTCTCGAAAGATTAATCATCGGTTTCGACGTTACATGCTTTAAAAGCTTAAGAATAATCTATTGATTACTAGGAAAGATATACAAAGCGCCCTGGAATTGTTAGCGACTAAAGTGAGTAAAAGAACTATTATTAAGAGTTCCATCGTAATTATCTGTATTATTTTACTCCCACTAAACTACACTGCTTAATAAAAAGCATGTAACGATCCTAAGCAAACGGCCAAAATAAGTCAAGAACAGTTTAAAAAGTGAAAAATAAACTTCCTTCCATAACCAGATCAATTGCCTGATCTCAATCCTATTGAGTTTTGCGGCGAATACTGAAGGCTATAATCCGAAATGTGAACACACAGAGCCTTGCCTCTTTGAAGGGGATTTGCGAATTGCTAATATCAACCTATGAGAATCCTCTTCGTGCTTTTATTGCAAACAAAGGCTACGCCACGAAATATTAAATGACTGAAATTATTATTAATCGAATACTTTTGTCACCTGCTAAATTTTGTTTATAGCAATTGTTGTTATATACAAAAGAATCTGTCTTATACTCCGAGAGATTGGCAGAGATCTTCAAGGGTATCTCCTGTAAAACACACCAAACCCATTAGTTTACTACCTCTTTGTATTACATTTGGAATATTGAATCCAAAAATCATCCTTTTCACCCGTTCTTTGCCTACAAACAGTTTGTCGTGGGTCAAATATCTCAAACTTCGAGCCATCATTCCAGAACACACTTTTCCATAGGCCATTTAACCAATTTTTATGTTCTTTCGCACATAGCACTCACTTTCTCTTATTAAGAAAACGCAGCAAAGGTTTCTCAAGTTTAGACCCACCTTTCTCCCTCATTTTAAGCCCACATCCATGAGCCTCTTATTATTCAAGTCAAGGAAGTCATTCTACTAACTTATGCTTGTTTCTAAGACAAATGACTTGGGTAAACTTATCTTAAAGATTGAAAGTCGTCCTCAAGCACCTTGATCGAGTCCTCTCTTTATTTAATTCAGTTTTCTCAAATATATTGACAGCGGTGTAGGAAATAGGTATATTTTCGCAATTTTGCGGGAGGTTAGACATTCACCTCTCAAAGCCCCAATGGATATACCTCTTGAAATAAACATTTTAGCTAAACATTTGAGCTCATTTTAATAAAGATTTTTCTAAAAAAAATATTGCAAATAGAATTTTAACTTTCTGAACACAGAAACAAAGCTTAAACAGATCTAGATTAAGAATATGTTGGCAAAATTTTAACTGAGTGTAATTTTAAACATTGATCTGCAGCAAGTATTCCGTGAATGTAAGGTAAAGACATAGTTTAATTAAATAAATGTATTTCTGTCCAGCAGGCAAGATTATATTGCAGGCAGATTGTAAAATAACAGTTACTTTACAATTAGATACCTAAAAAACCTATATTGTTAATTTTAAATAATAACCGTAAAATATGAATGCACATAACAGTTTCAAGAAAGAGATAGAAAGAGCGGGAGAGAGAGAGAAAAAAAGAGAGATAAAAAATTAGTATAAAGAAATATAAAGGAAAATGCATGCAACAATAAACCATTCGATCCTTACGAAGTTGTTTGCAGGCACTATCCAAGCTACGTTTATTAAACATCGCCGCCTTTAACATTGATGTTCCTTATTGACAATTCGGTTGAAGAAATTTTTAACTCTTGCGAGTTAAACCGTTTACTTATTATTTTACAAACATTTCCCCGTGTCTAATTAAATCGGTCGATTATAACGTACTTGTTACAGTTTATATTAACTAAGCCTCTGACCGTTTTAACTAGTTGAATTAGGTCACCTCTTATTCGACGCTAGGTTAAGGGGAAGAGATTTAATTCCTTAAGACGACCCTCTTATCGCTTGTTTTTTTAGACTAGGTGTCACTTTGGTAACTGTACTTTGAATCCTTTTCTTCGTGTTAATAAATTTTTGGTAGTAAGATCAACAAGCCTAAACACAGTGTTTCAGATAAGGCTGGACTAAAGATCAGTATAGCGTATCTATTACTTCTTTCGATTTGTCCTCAAATGACCTGCCTATACAGCCATTATTGTGTTCGCTTTCTTGGTAACTTCTGTGTATTGTTGACTGGGATTTAGATTACTCGATACTGTTACTCCTAAATGTGTTCTATTGTCTTCGCTTTTCAATGGTGTTCCATGTATTGAATAAGATGGGATTTGTTCGTTTTTTGTGGGGGAGGGGGGGAATGTGATAACTTGTCAAAACTATATTGCTTATATCTACTACTTTCTTATCCCAGTTTTCAGCATTGAAAATTTGTATATCATTTGCATACTTAGAGATTCTGCATAATCATACATTCATCAATGGCATTAACGTAAATTAAAAAGAGGCCCGCCCTAAAATTAAGCTCTGTGGAACCTCGCTATTTGCATTTAGATATTTAGACGCCTTGGCATTCATAACTAGTCTCTGCCTTCTTTTGCTGAGCCAATTATCAATCTATCTTGATATGTCGCCACGTATTTCATGCAATTGCAATTTTATTAGAAGTTTGTAAGGAACATTGATGAGATAGTGTCTGGTTATAATGATTTATTTAGAGTTGAGCTTTCTCTCAAATCTTAGCACATCGTTTTCACTTACAGTGATATGTTGTAGAACGAGTGAATCATCTCTTTGTGTTGGTGAGGGGATAATACTTAGATTTTCTGTAGTAATAGTGATGCGAAGACTATATTTAGGTTGTTACTCATTTCTTCTTCGTCGTTTATAAAATCCCCGTTCTCATCCACTAATAGTCCAAAAATTGATGTTGTTAATCTTTTCTCTCTGATGTATCTATAGAATTATTTAAGGTTTGTTTTACTTTAATTCCATATGTGTATCTACTTATCGTTTTTACTTTCGTTGATTCATATTTTGGCCATGCACCGAAGGCTTATCATATTCTCTCGTTACTCATCATTATTCGTGTATTTAAATTTTTCGTGCGGTATTTCTTATCAAGTAAACAGTCCACGATATCTTTGATCAACCAATTCTTTTTTTTCATTATATATTAGACGTCTATTTCTCAATGGTATACATGCGTGACCGCATTTAAGTAAATATTAGTGAATAATTCCCACGAATTTTTATGTTGGTAATGTTAGTCAGAAAACTCCAGTCCGATTCGCTAAATATTGTTCTAAGTTGCGAATATTTGCCTTTTTAAAATTAGGAATTTTCTCATAGCTTGTGGTTCGTTTAGTGTTATTAAAATTAATACACAAAGTTATTTGGTGACGATCGCAAGTACTGAAAGAGAGAGAGAGAGAGAGAGAGAGAGAGAGAGAGAGAGAGAGAGAGAGAGAGAGAGAGAGAGAGAGAGAGAGAGAGAGAGATAGAGAGAGAGAGAGGGAAAGAGAGAGAGAGAGAGAGAGAGAGAGAGAGAGAGAAAGAAAGAAAGAGAGAGAGAGAGAGTGAGAAAGAGAGAGAGAGAGAGAGAGAGAGAGTGTGTGTGTGTGTGTGTTTTGATGTATCTTCCTTTTTCACTGATTTTTTGTATGAGATTTTCTGACCTTTCTTCAAGAACTCTTTGTGTTTCTCGCTCCCTATTTCCCCAACCCTTTTTTATTAATCTCGTTTTATTATGTCTCAGAATGTAAATTCACCTTCCAAAAACAATTGTAGCGTCAGTAGTTTGGTTTGACTATGAGAAATTTCTTCTCTCTCGCCCTTGCCAATATTTACATGTAGTTCTTCTAAACCGTTCTTTGACCTGAATCTCTCGATATGCCTTTATTCATTTTGACAAAAATAAATAATAAAATTTGCCTAAGAAATGCAAAATAATTGCACTCTCCTCATGTTTGATACACTTGTTCGCAGAAGTCCTCAATTTTTCAAATATGGGCTTGATCGCAAGCATACGCGGTAGAATTCATTTATTATTATCATTATTCTTTTTTATAATAATTCTAGCCACCATCAAAGTATCAACAAAATTGTTATTTCTTCTGTTCCTTTCGAGAAAAAAATTGATTTTCTTTACAATATTGATATTAAATTGTTTTGCTTTCTTCACCTCTTAGATATTGATAAAAAACCAGCCGAAAATAAATTTTTCGATCATAATTACGCCGGAAAGTCATTTGTAAATAAAAATGACCTGTTTTTATCGTTTAATCTGACCTTTTTTGCACTGCCTCGTTTTCTTAAACAATTTATATTTATATTTTATTCGAATATGATTCTTTAATGTATCGAATACTTCTAAAAAACGTGTTATTTATAAAATAAAAAGTAGGAACATACGAAAAAAGGATTTAATGTAAGAATAAAGAAACATCAATCTGATCTAGGTCGTCGTTGCGAGCAAATTGCTTTAGTTAAGTCCTTTTCTTCTCTTTTGATTAACTCGAACAATGCCAAAGCACTCTTGTATTCAAGTACAATGGCTTCAGAAACAACCTTGAAGCGGCTTCTATAGCATCCATCTAAATATTTAATATGAATCTCGGTTTATTTTCTCTTGTACCTTTGCTTATTAATTTTATTAAATCCCATAATAGAAAAAAATTCCCTTAATGATTCCGTCTCCGCCCATTTTTCTACACTTATTAAGTTGTTTGCTTCTAACTTATATTCATTACCTGAATAAGACCTCTCTAATAAAGACAAAAACGCTATGTTGATCACGTAACAGAGTTTGGTGTTTTGAATGTAAAAAATCGACCAAAAAACGAATAAAAATACAAGATATCAAAGTGTAAATTTGACCATATTTATCAGTGTTAAATGATGTTATTTGTGTAATTATCTAACATTATTTTACGTTATATGCAAGATTTAACTATAAACAGTGCCTTGCTAAGTGTATTAAGTAATCGGATTGCTTAATTTATTATATTGTGAGCTAGTAGGCTATTTTGTATTCGATTTGTGAATTTCAATTTGCAATTTTCCAGTTATATTATTACATTAAGATAGGGATTTTACATTGACTATTGAGGTTATTAATGCAATGATAAAAAATGATGGCTGTGCATTACTTGATCAAAAATGTTCTATAAAATTAAGAAATTTATTATTTTATATATTCCTTTTGATACCTACGTAAAAATGTAAAATAACAATTAAAATGTTTTTTTTTTTAAATATATGACTTTTCATAACATTTGTGTATCATTTAGTAGTAGTAGATCATTTAATTTCAGTTGTGGCATATCAAAAATTTTTCCAAAAATGGTACCATAGGCGTACGGAGCATGTCCTGCAGTCAAGATACGTACAAAAACACTTTTTCTCAAAAATGACATCATAAATCCGAACTGATAAATATTTCAAAGTTCTGTATGTGGAAAATAAAGGTATTTATGTGAGCTACATGTTGGGATCTTTAGATTTCTGCTAAATTAAAAACTTTAGTTTTGATGAGCAAAAAATCACTACCAGTACGATCCGTGTCCACTTGACCATATATATATATATATATATATATATATATATATATATATATATATATATATATATATACATATTTATATAATGAAAAAACTCACAAAGCGGCACGTGAGGAAAGCAATAATATGAAAATTAACCCACAAGAAAATGAAAAGATGAATCTAAGCACTTTCGAACTATATTTGCAAGTTCATTATCAAAGAATAGCATAAAAAATGGAGAAGACAACCTTATGTATGGTACAAAAATACGAAGGAAACGCCCATCACGTAGTAAAAACCAATGGAAAAAACACAAAAACAAGACTGAAAAATACCAAGAAAAAGAACAATAGGCAACTAATAATAGACATATGTATCCCTAAAACAATATACACACAACAACTCCAAGTATATGAATGGAATATGGTTGGATGATGGTAAAAAAACATTTTAAAGGATTATGATTAGAGCGAAAACATTTAAAGCTAAGAGTTAATCCACAGTCACAACAGAGACACGTGGTGAGGGAGGCAATGCGAATGATATTACATCAATAAGGAGTGACAACAGGATGCATTATGAAGTTATTTCATTCAGTACAAGTATTTTAAAACAGGATCGAGTTTAAATAAGCCAGGTTAAATATTTATATTGGGTAAGATGCCAATTAAGGAACACTCGACAATATTTCTTTTTGTGAAATCAGTTGAATGACAAAGGAATTTTGCAGAATTCCAGTTAATGGGGTGGTTATTTTCAGATAAATATAAAAATAAAGTGCTGTTTGCTTCACCTCTTCTAATATTATACTTATGTTGGTAAATTCTAGTAGATGAAGATTTACCAGTTTGCCCGAAGTAAGGTAAATTACAAATAGAACATTCTATAGAATATACTCCACCTTTTTTCCTTGTATTATTGTGGACTAACATTTTATATAAAGTGGATTCATATCTAAAATTTAAAGAAATATTAAATTACTTAAAAATACTAGGGAGACCAAAAAATGGTTCAAAGTATGGCAAGATCAGACAATTTTTGTAATTGAAAACCTGTGGGTTATTAGTTCTATAAAAAAGTTCTCTTAGCAAAGTTTAATGATGTATGTAAAAATTGACGAGGGTAACAAAGTATTTTACCTATTTCAAAGATATTGGACAATTCCTTATATATATATATATATATATATATATATATATATATATATATATATATAAATAAAAGTAAAATAACTCAATGGTGAGTTATGGTATATGATAGTATATGTTATATGCGAGTCTAAGGTTGTTGACTAAGCTGTTTACGATGAGGTTACGAGAATGGGGGCTGCATTTCAATTGCCCATCTAACAAATTAAAACTTGGAATTTCTCCTATTAATATAGATTCTACTATTTTTCTTTTACGGAAATCTTTACAATTATATATGATTTGTGCCTTTGAATAGTCAATTTGGTGGGTGAAATTGCTAATATGATTAAAAATAGAGGATGTGGTACTGCCTGGTATGACATATCCTTTATATTTATAAATTCGTTTTGTTAAGGTTCTTCCGGTCTCTCCTATGTAAAATGAGAGACAGTTTGTAGAGCCACACGGGATTAAATATACACCTGCTTCATTTGGCTGATCCACGGGCTTGGTCCAAAGGAAATATTTAAGGATAGAAAAAGGGTATTTAAATGTATTTAAATGTGGTTAGGCCTGGAGAAATAACTTTGTTCACTCCTTTAAGGAGGAGGGAAAAAGGGAGGGATAGACACTTCGTATTACTAAATTTGTTTATATCCTTGGGACTGTAATAAGTAGATTTTTCTTTAGATAAACTTTCATTGATCACGTAGAGGGGATAATTTAATTGAATGAAACCGCAGGTTATATATGTAATCTCGTCTTCTAGAAAGCAAGGGTCACATATCCTAAGTGCTCTCAAAAACATACCTGATGCAACGGCTCGCTTAATGTTAATATCATGATGAGAAAAGAAATGGATATAAAAGTTAGGATGGGTTGACTAACAAATTTTACATCAAGAAAGGATATACAATTATCTTTTTCCCACTCTACTTTAAAATTAATAGTGGGATGAAGATCGTTAAGATTTTTAAGGAAATTTTCAAATAAGTATAAACTATTTATAGGTTAAATCGATATTCCATCATCTACATACTTATACCATATAAAATTATGATGGAGAATCACAGAAGGGAGTAATAATACTTCGAAATGCTCCATAAAACGGTTACATAATATGGGTGATAAAGGATTACCCATGCTAAGACCATAATTTTGACGGAAAATACCCATATCGCTGATAAATACATTGTCAGTAACACAAAGTTTAACAAGATTTATAATTCTATTTTTGCCTAGAGGGAGGTTTAATTTTTGATTATCTAATACCTTAGATAGAACATCAAGAGCTTGGTTAATTGGGACATTAGTGAACACGCTGTCTACATCAAAGCTTATTAAGCGGCTTCATTTTATGTTGATTTTCCTCAATTTTTCAATGAAATCAGAGGAAGGGATTATGTGTGAAGGAGAGGTCGATCCAACGGTGTCAGCGAGAAGGGAGGATAACCACTTTGAGAGTTTGTATGGATGAGGGTCGATACACGATATAATAGGTCGGAGTGGCGTTCCTATTTTGTAGGGTTTTGGCAGACCATACATACGGGGAAGTGATGGGTTGGTAGGTTTAAAACGAGGAAGAAGGTCTGGGTTGGATCGTTTGAACAATTTTGTGAGAGATTTGTTGAAGATCTCGGTTTTATTATTCAATTGGTTGGAAGATAAATTCTCGTAAATGTTCACATCATTGAGTAAATCTTGTAATTTTAAAGTATAAGAATTTTTGTCTAACACCAAGATTTGGTTAGTTTCGTCCGATTTTGTTAGAATTAAGTAACTTGAGGGCAGTCATGAGGCGCCTGTGGATCTCTAAGTGTATATATATATATATATATATATATATATATATATATATATATGTATATATATATATATATATATATATATATATATATATATATATATATATATATATATATATATATATATATATGCAAGGGGACCACAAAGAAGTTAACTGAAATTTGAGTTAGTATTACTAAAAAACTATTAGTGATGTTTTGGTCCTGTGCAATTTTTTTTGTCTACCAACAATTTATTTTTCGATTGTGAAGATTTCATTTATTTTCCTTGTACGATATTGATACATAAATGGTCTTGGTGGAGCCAATAAACTTTTTCCTCAAAGAAGTTAAATAATTAAGATTCGAACTTTAAAATAAAAAAAATCTGCCTATTAATAATGAAATACCTCTACATATGGATAATACACATCTATTTTTTAAACTTTTAAATCACCGTTTCGTTCCCCATTTCCTACATTGCTTTCCAAGCACACTTGCGGCTTTGATCGCATTGATTGCACAACTTTTTTCGCCCACCGTTGATTTTCCTTAAGTAAATTGACTTCACGTGTGATACTATCCTTCAACTGGTTTATGTTTTCCGGGGAAGTAGAATGCACTTTAGTCTTTAGATGTCCTCATAAGAAGACATCGTACGGTGTTAAATCCGGTGAACTCGGGGACCGTTTATCTGCACGATTTAGCTTTATAATGAGATTGATAAAAAGTTCTCTCAGTCTTTCTCCTACAGCAACCAGTCTATGAGCTGGGGCTTCGTCCTGAATTCACTAAAGTGTATTGAATTGATTGCCATAAATACGGAGGCGTACTTTGATGATTCGTTCTTTGATCACGTTCAGGTAGCCGGCTCCAGTGAAATTATTGTCATAAAACAATGGGCCAGATGATGGCCATTCCAGCATATCCCGATCCACAGAGACACTTGATCCGACAAATGCTGAAGGATTGTTCAGCAGCTCATACTGCCGAATATTATTGCAATTTACCCTGACATTCATGAAAAAGGCTGCTTCGTCACTAGTCACAATGTTGTCCAAGAAACGAGCAAGTTTAAGGAGAAGCCATTCAACAAATTGTCTACGACAAGGAAAATCAGCTTCACGAAGTTGGTGCCTTGCATGTATCTTATCGACATGTCATTTTAAGCCGTGGGTAACAATGCATTCAAATATTGACCTTACCAATTGCAATCTCTTCTTTCTGATTGTTACGTTTAGATTTTGAAGAAGTGCCATCCGAACATCTTCAATATTTTCTGCTGTTCTTACGATTTTCCTACGACCCGACCGACCTTTGTTAAAATACTACCAGTTTGTGATATTAAATACTCGTGGATTTTTTTAACATCATGATAAAAGGAGTCTTTTGAAGTAGTCTTTTCTGCAACGTGTAGAGACGATTTGATCTACCAAGGAAGAGAACATAGTATTTTATGCATTGTACTGGTATCAAAAGTACTTAGAAAATTAAAGATAAAAAAAACGCTGATACATGTCGAAATTATTTTTCTTCAGGTAAATTTTTTAATTTTCAACTTAGGATTTTCCCTACTTTGTGAAAACACGTTTTCGCAACCATTTGTATCTGTGGAGAAGCGCCAGGTCTAGGGGTCACTTTTTTTAAAAGGAGTAAAGTTCAATTGTACCCATTTAGAGCCATGAAATGACCCATATGACCTGGGACATAGAGTTATTGACCCTGGGAATTTCGAATCTGCCATCGGATTTGGCGCTATGTGCCGCCATCTTGTGGCAGAAGCTTCAGTTAGCCACTCAAAGGCACTTGTAAGTTATTTGAACCATGGAAAACCTTCAATGCAATAACCATTTATCTTACCACAAAACGACGCCGGCCATTGGAGGGATTTCCCTCTTGTTGTATGTATCAATATCGTAAAATGAAATTAAATGTTTTTTTCACAATCGAAAGATAACACAGGGGGACAATTTTAATCACATTTTCTGGTGACTTAGATTTATCTGCTAATTTTAATTCGTTTTTTTATGCTGATTTCAAATATATAATCCATTTTTACCTACATGCTATAGTTATTCTGTAATTTCTATTTTCTCGTTTCCCCGAAAACTGCCCTCCGGACGGACAGAGAGGGTGCTTTTAGAAAACAAATACTTCACAGTACATAGTAGTAAGATAGTAATAAGTGTTTCTGTGCAAAATATGGACATTATTGTTTCTTTTTTCAGCTCTCATGTTAGAGTGATGGCTTCGTCAAGAGGAAATTGGGTTAATAATCCCGACACCCTCTGCTACATATGTGGCTGTTACATGCTAGTTCGTAAAGGCGCAATATATCAAACTTTGTGATCCGTACTTATAAGGCATATTTTGATGTTCCTCTTGGCGATCAAGATAAGAAGTGGGCCCCACATTTGTTTGCCATAGTTGTGCGGAACATCTTCTTGAGTGGACAAAAGGAAAGAGAAATGGTCTTCCTTTTGCAATCCCCATGGTGTGGCGAGAGCCAAAGGATCATGTATCGGACTGTTATTTCTGTCTGGTGAATACTAAAGGGATTGGCAAGAAAAATTGGCACAAGATCGACTACTCCAACCTTCCCTCGGAGATCCGGCCAGTACCTCATCCTGAGTCTTTACCAGTTCCGATTTTTAGTGGATATGCTTCCTCCGAGGATTAAAATGATGTAACTGATAAAGACGCCCACGGAATGGATTCAGAGT
Source organism: Ceratothoa steindachneri (assembly GCA_963969495.1). Classification (NCBI taxonomy): domain Eukaryota; kingdom Metazoa; phylum Arthropoda; class Malacostraca; order Isopoda; family Cymothoidae; genus Ceratothoa; species Ceratothoa steindachneri. Next base: position 49,247,372 of record OZ018332.1, read on the forward strand.
CTGCAGATTCATCATCAGATGCTGAACAGTCATTAGCTCCTCACTGTTTCAATCAAGAGGATTTGAATGACTTGATACGTGATTTGGTGTTTTCCAAGAAAGCTGCAGAACTTTTAGCCTCCAGGTTCAGTGAAAGACATATGTTTGGCAGCTCGGTATGGGTACCATATTACCAAACAAGGGAGAGTACATTTGTTAAGTATTTCTCTGAGGACAAACAATTTTTATACTGCCACGATATTCCTGGTCTGTTTACCGAGTTTGGACTTGGTAACTATAGCCTTGCTGAGTGAAGACTGTTTTTCGATAGCTCCAAGCGTAGCCTCAAGTGTGTCCTTTTGCATAAAGGCAATGACTTTGGTGCAGTTTCTCTCGGTCACTCTGGCTATCTGCGAGAAACTCACGATGACATAAGAATGGTGATAGATTTACTTAAGTACTATGGAGCATATGTGCGGCCCTTAAGATGGTCAACTTCCTTCTTGGCCAGCAGAAGGGATATACAAAGTTTCCATGCTATATCTGTATGTGGGACAGTCGAGTCCGTTACAAAAACTGGTCCCAAAATGATTGGCTAGTTCGGGAAACATGGACGCAGGAGTGCCAAACATTGTTAATAAGCCAATCGTAAGTCGAGAGAAGATCGTTTCCCCTCCACTTCGTCTCAAAATGGGGTTGTTGAAGTAGTATGTCAAGGTGTTGAGCACTGACAATGATTGTTTTCACTACGTAGTATCGGCGTTTCCTGCTTTGTCATACGAAAAAAATAAAAGCAGGAGTATTTGATGGTCCCCAAATCCGAAGACTTCTGAGTGATTCTAGATTCGTGAACACCATGAATGAAAAAGAAAAGGCAGCCTGGCTCTCATTTTCTGACGTTGTTCGTAACTTCTTGGGAAACAAAAAAGCGCATAACTACGAAGATCTGATTACTAATATGTTTTTAGTATATCGTGATCTGGGATGCAACATGAGTGTGAAGTTGCATTTCCAAAATAGTAACCTCGGCCGATTCCCAGAGAATCTGGGAGCCGTGAGCGACGAACAAGGGGAACGCTTCCATCAGGATTTGATGACGATGGAAGAGCGCTACCAAGGTCACTGGGTAGACACATGATGGCGAACTACTGCTGGACGATTAAAAGAGATCAGCCAGAGAAGACTTACAAGAGAAAGAGTTACAAACGCAAATTTTTACCCGATTGAAATAAAAAAGAGGTCCTCCAGCCTGATGTACGGGCATTAATAAATTAGCATCTAATTGATTACAGTATTCGTAATCCTAATGTGTAATTCAAGTTTCTTCTCATATGCAATAAAATATTTGTGCAAAAACACCTGCTTTACTATAAATAACGCAAAAGGATGATTCAAAATTACTTCAGGGCATGATGATAGGCGTCATAAAATGACAATTATTGTATAATATTAGTTATTGATATTACAAAAAATCTGTAGCATTTAGAGAGAATCTGATTTCAGATTTGAATTCAGTATGCTCGAATTGGGTAAGAAAATGAACTTTTGTCAATTCACCGAATGCATTGTTTCCCAGTGTAATTGGTTGATACACAAAACAAAGTTTACAGGACCAAAGCATCTCTAATATTTTTTGAGTATATATATATATATATATATATATATATATATATATATATATATATATATATATATATATATATATATATATATATATATGGACCAGGCAAAATTAGACAACTGACTCTGCTCTAGGTCCAGAGAGAAATCTCCGTCCACGATCTGATAGACAACACCCAAGAAATCCACCTAATGTATCTAAAATGATACATTTCAATAGATCTCCTTTATGTTAGTCTAGTTTACCGTCGTAGAAAACTGAAACGTTGTTAAACATTTCAGGATTATCTTTGCTAAATACATTTTTAAGATGAAAGAAGTTCCAAGCCAATTAGGTACAATTAATGTATCGCAAAATCTATCTAACGAAGATAACGCTGGAATATTCAAAAAGCTGAGCAACGATGGCTTACAAGGAACGTTCACCTGAACTTTCTTAAGAACTCCTAGGAAAGGCATGACCAATTAATGGTTTGAAATCCTGTCCACGTCTCCTCCGTTTACACTGGGTAACATTATATTCAAAATTCTCTAGTGTTACACTAAGGCCCTCACATGAGTTCGGTAATGCATAATAGAGCACTTCGTGAATTCTGGTTTGTTTTGTAGTACCATTGGACTAGTCTCTAGAGGCGTTCTTCTTTTCAGGCTGATCAATCGAGAAAATTGTAATGTGAGAACAAGTACTTACTGACCGTAGTTTCGAGGCTTCTCGACTCATCAGCTCTACAATGAATTATAAGAAATACTTACGCCGCTTTTATACAGAAACAATAAAAAGTATAGAAAGCAGTTCAACTAAACCTGAACTCCGGCCCCCCAAAATTGAGAATATATTTCAGGTGGCCTCCGTGAAAATTTAAATATTGTAATTTTTTAACTTGTTATATCTCAGCAACAAGTAGACCTATAGAGACAGTATTTTAATAGAATTCACTAAAAGAAATACGTATCTATCGATCTTTTAACCACAACCATAATGTTGGGAGGACAATTTCTTGCTCTAATTAAAGCTTCCTACATTGACAAATGATACAGAAAAGGAAAATTAATATTAGTTTCCATGGAGAAGTTGGAAAAGACGTGCATTAGACAAAGTGTAATATTTCATTAGACCAAAGAAGTGGTAGAACCAAAACAGCAACAACACCAGAAAATGCCTACTACATAAATAATAAAATATGTTCTCATAAAAATGAACCACGTACTCATTTATCTAAACGCCTGTTTCCATGCAGTGTGTACTATAATGGCTGACCCTAAAACTATTCCAAAGGATTGTTTTCACATAAAGGAAAAAGAAAAATGTAAATGATAAAAGAGAGGAAAGGTTGCTTGATAAATTGTCAAAGGATGGTGTTATGAAAAGAGCGTTCACGGAGGAAAATGATTTTACGTTAGAAATTCCATGAAATAGTCAAAACGATCTTTTGGATGGACGAAGTTTTAAACACGAAGTTCCAAGGAATAGATTACGACATATCGAGATTGCAAACCGTAGCACTCAACCGCAATCATAAAAAGTATATTATCAATTAACCAAAAATTATTATTTCGATAACCGTAATCGCTTAAAAACAACTTTTATCGCTTCTTTAATGCCAAGCAGATTTTTGCGAATGCATCTATATAGAGTTTACTGAACCCTAGCCATTTTACAGACACACTCAAGCCCTTTAGGCCGAGAATATCAATTATTACACCTAATTTCATTAATAGTCCTCCTAACATGCACCAAAAGGTATAGAACAGTGTTTCCCAACCTTTTTTGCTCTATGCCCCACCTCAGTTTCTTAAAATATGCTATGTCACCCCTGATGTAAGAAATTAAACTATATTCTGTAAATGTAAAGTTTATTACACTAATAAATCCTTCGAAAAAAATATACAATCATTAAAACAAAATATAATTAAAAATATCAAATCATTAAAACAAAATGAAATCTACTATAAATAAAAAATATAAAGCATAATATATCAAGCTTAAATAACTAATAATTTAATGAGATGATTGTACTTGATGTTTGGCGCAAAGTACATCTATTCGACGCATGAAATTTGTTAGTGTCAGCCTTAAATCGCCTCATCTTGTGATATCAAGTCGGTTTCTTTTTTTCAATAACAAGTCAGTTACAGCACTCAAACTACACTCTACCAAATATGCGGACAGAAATGGCAATAGTAGTCTTCTTGGTAAACTTGTTGCTAAATGTGAACGTCTTTTGAAGAGACGTTCACATTTAGCATTGGTTTTTATGTAGTTGAAACACTTTATTACTGATTTTAAGATGTCATGTAGAACAGGTGACATTGTTTTGGCCACTAACTTTTGTCTGTGAATAACTCAATGCACATGCAGCTCTTCTAGATTGTCTTCCTTCATTAATTTTAAGCAGCCACTTTTCGTGACCATCATAACTGAAGAACCATCTGTTGCACAAGTTGTAATGTTGTCAAATGATGAATGGTGTTGATCTAAATATTTTTTAAGCTTACTATAGATATCAATTGCAGTAATGGTACTCCATTGATTCACAAAACAGAAACTCCTCAACAAAATCCTAATTATCGCTACTCGTATATCTTACATAGACCAATATCAGAGCTTCAGTGTTTCTAACAGTTAATTCATCCAAAGGGAATGAGAATTTCTTCAACTTCAATATTTAAACAAGTTGTATTACAAAATCTGCATTCATTTCATTTATTCTGTTGCAAACTGTATTATTGCTGAGAGGCATGTCGGTAACATCTTTATCATATTGATGCAACACTGTTTTGATAAAAAATTGCTATTGCTATTTTAATTAAATCCTCGCCAATACATAGTATGATTCATTGTTGATTTTGCTATAAGGAGAGAAATTTCATAGATGGTCTGAAGAAAACGATTATTGGCTGTGGTTCGTAGAGAACAAAATTAATTTAATCTTGATCTTTTCTCAAACTTTACTTTTAGGGTTTTGAAATACTCTAATGATGAATTAATGTGAATTTTATGTTTAGCTTTCAAATATGCTTCCAAACGATCTCTTTCCTTGATTCGTGGGTCAATTATTGTTGGTATAATAGGCAAAAGGGAAATTGTTCATTATGAGCAATAGATATAAATCCAAACTGCAAATATTCTTCCGAATACTGACGAACTTTTTGTTTGTTTGTACTTCTCATTTTTTACATAGAAGTAATATCTGAAAAGAAAAAAGAATGAATTTTATTACTTATTTGTAACTTATAATACAAATAAATTAAGGAGTTCTTTGCTTTGACCTTTTATGTGTAAGTAATGTTGCAAGATATAAATATGGGACCCTTTAACCCTTACGTCGCTGAATTATCTAGAAACTTTCTACTCAGGCGAAAAACAACCTGCATAAAATTTCATGACTTTGAAAGATCAGATGACAAATCTTTAAATTAATATTGTTAAAAATTCCAGGAGTTTCCAATAAAAAAACATATAATGAAAACCAAATTTTTATGTTAAATTTTATAAATGAATCAAAATATTTGAAACGTCATATGACGAGAGCAACTTAAGGGTTAAAATATCTCCTTACTCCATATTTATATAAATGTATACATGCCTACACACCCAGACTAATATATCATATAAAGGTAGAGACATAAGTTAAAAATATAAAACAACTATTATAACGGATTATGATTACGAAGAAAGCAAATGAAAAATCATTTGAAAATTATTTAATACATGTACTTAAAAAAATTATAAAGTGAAATCCTTTGTAAAAATTTATTTAATACAGACAACAAGCAAATATTCTTATTATTTAACGTATACAAAACAGATAACTAAAAGGAATTCTAAAAAAAAAATCGGCATGCCTTTACCCTGAAAATCAGTAAACCACTGCAGCAGTCTCGAACCGCGAAGTGTGAACGATGAGTATGTGACTGCCATGTTGTAGCATAGACTGTACCAGAGACACGATGACATGTAGAAGTGAGATGATGGGAGTTTTTCGGCAGGGATGATACGCAAAGTTGCCTATATGAAAAATTTAAATGAATGAACATTACATTTGTTTTTATAAACTAAAATTTCAAATTGACCGAACATGGCGTGCGCCCCACGTTCGGAATCACTGGTATAGAATGACTGAACGCATCAATCCCCCATTGTAGCCGATGGCTCAAAATGTGCCGAGTTGTTATTCACCTCCAATGCTGGTACGTCTTCGACAGTCTTGAAAACGCCAGATCTATTTATCTTTTTGAGTTTGCCGACAAAGTTTCGTACAGTTTTAATTTCTTTTCGTCTCTAATAATAATGAAGTCATAATTAATGGAAAAAAGAAATACAAGACGATATTTGACTGACGCGCACTTGACTTGAATGCCGTCTCCCCAAACGAGCTGCACAGGGCGCACCGGCCTAACTTATTATATTAATTTAATTTTCCTTAACATTATTAATAGGATAATGATAATATTGATTTTCTAAAAATAATAATAGTAGGATGATAATAATAATGGAAAATGTTGCAAAGAAAGTGAGCCTTTGAGAGTAACGCAGGAAAATTTAGACAACTAGTATTGGGGTTTCTGTAACGAGTTAACTATTAATTTTAAAAACTAGTATTTGTATATTGGTTTCACACTTTAATGCGAAAATTAGCATAGTCCACAATAACATGGTTTCTACATGAATCAAGGAACAAATAGTGTGCTAGCCATTTTTACTTAGGAAATATTTGTGTCGGCATCGGATAAAAGCTATTTCGTGCACCTTTAATATAAGATTCCCTAGCCTAGGATTGAATCCAATCCTTGAATAAGAAAGACTATGCGACTAGGTTATGGAATGCAACGTATACACTTTCATTAGAAAATTCACAAGTCTCTAGCTTACTGAAGCCAGACTAGCACTGAGCATTGGTAAAACCGTCTATATGACAAACAACCTTTTAATCGATCGTAGTCTACTAAATTCCTCGGAGTTCACAATGATACTAAAGTTCCACATCCAGTCAAAAATGATGCTTAAAACCCCTGTCGCGTAATCCGCTAGACGAGAGGACTTTAGAAGTAGCAGAAATTGGGAACGGTGACTAGAATCGAACCCCTGCCTCCGACGTCGCTGAGATCAAAATGAGTTAGGCACCTTACTGGCTTGGCCAAGCAGTAGTTTGAGAAGGCTACGTTCAAACCGAGCCAATTATCGGTAACCCGCTCTTTTCGTCCCGCCAACCGCTATAGTCCCAGATTCTGACCTCCTTAAAATGAATTTCCTATCTTTTGAATTTGAAGACGAAATTCACACTAACCAATTCACTTATTATATCTGAAATCTCCAAATGAAACGCTACATAGGCTTCATTTGGTGCTTGCTGCCTATTCCACTAAACTAAATAACCCTCTTCGAAGACCCTGAAAATCCTTTTAATTTTACTACACCTCAGCAACCCAATTACACTGCCTCAGAAACGATAAAACGATCACGATAAAATTCTTGACAATTTTTAAAACTGAAGCTTCTCCCTTTCTTAAAAGCGTACATCCATTCCACTCCTTCACAAACACGTATAAGCAACGCGCCTTTTTTCCGTCTGAAATCTTAACCTTCCTAAATGTATTAAATTTACGTCTCAAGATTCCTTTATTACATCATTCTGTCCATATTTGGTGATGCTCTCCAATCATCTCTCAAGCAATTTGATTCCTTTGATGCATTTAAATGTCCTTTTTAACTTCTTTTCTTAACCAAAATATTTTGAGAAATGTGATATTGTTATTTTACACTAAAATTACTTGTTTTTTTTTATTCATTTGCCAGACCGCGATATGCTGTGTAATACATTGAACACACACTTGTATAAATAGTGTCGAAAAAATCTCCCCCACTCATGGTTCATTCCTGGGTTGAAGCACACTCCTTCACAAAACACCTTCCATTCACATTTATTATACAATTTAGCCATTTTTTAAAAACTTCGCTCATTCCATTACTTATTTACACACTCATACAAACTTTTGCGCGATTTTTTCACTCTTCACCACCCTAACATTCATCCGCGCGTGTATTCTATTCACACACCTATTTCGATGCATATGTATATCACCAGACCACTTCAGAATGCTCTTATTTACAACCGTAATCACACTCTTTTTCACACGATAAGCAACTTTTACCAACCATTCATTATCTCTCCATCCTTTTATACACTAAACATCCATCTCAAATTGTCCGTTTATTATACTCGTACACGAGATCTTTTATTCTCTTTCCATACAATAGACACACTACCATACATCTAAGTTGGCGATGGTATACATACCATGCAGTTCTTTGGCATATTTCTCACTCAACCGTAGCATTATTCATGTTCTTATCATCCTTGAGAACTTCTTGTCTTCTAAAACTTTTTGGTTGCAATCTACTTCATCTACACCAGTATAATTCACGTTAGGTTCTAGATGCTAGCTTAAGGGTAAAGCAAAGACTATAATAAACAACTCATTTTCACACATCTTTTTACAAATTTCTGCATTTAATTTTAGCTTCTTAATCACATACACCATATCAGACGCTTCATTCAGCATTTCCAAATCTCTTACACACTCTGCTACTAACACTAAGTCACCAGCACATGCAGACAAACAGGGTGTGAACATTCGTTCACAATTTTCAACTGACAATTTTACGGATATTTTTTTACCTTTGTTTTCGGTCTTTTTCTTTTTAAAAATAATAACCATTTTTGCTTTATTTTTGGGCAGAATAATTGGCTATGGAAATTTTGGATCCCCAAATTTGGAAGAACCATGTAGTTCTTGAAATCCGCCTAAGAACGAAAACAAGGAGATTCAAGACTTCCTTAACGCCAGCAGAAAGATGATGGAAAAGATTAGAAAGGAGCTGAAGATTAAGGATTTGACTGCAAGACGAGAACAGAGGGGAAAATCCAAGGTTGACGATCTGACACCATCAGAACGCCTGAACTCGTTACTGAAATCCAAGAAATCATTATCAATGATCCTAGAAAGTTGATGCGTGCCATTATATGGAAGAAAGGGGTGGATGAATAGCTCATTAGGGTGGTGGTGCATAAGGGCCTTTGCTAATTTTCATACAAGATGATGAAGCGCACCAAGGAACTGATCAATGAGTTTAAACATCCGTTTGAGCAAGACATGCTGTGGTTCTTCTCTGACGAGAAGAATTTCTGCCAAGACCAGACTATTAACCCCAACAACAAGTGGCTCGCTCTCGCACCAAAGAACGTGCCCAGAGTCATGCAGATCAATTTTCAGGCGACAATCATGGTCTTCGGTGTTATCAGCAGTAAAGCTAACGTCATGCCGTCTCACTTCTTTCTTGAGGGCTTCAGTCTACATCCGTATTCTGAGGGAAGTGGTAAAGCCCTGGATAGACCGGTTCGCGTGAGTTAGTCTTTATGTTTGGCAGCAAGATTTGTGCCCTGTCAGTCCAGGCGGAAGAGTCAGGCCTGGCTGTCGAAGAATTTCTTCTATTTCACAGCACCTGACATTTGACTTTCCAGCTCGCCTGACTGCAACCCCTTCGACTACTTCGTATGGGGCGTGGCGTAACAAGAACCCAACAAATCCAGCTGATGCAGGAAGGGCGAGCTACAGGCCAGGATACCAAGGCCTTGGGGGGCCTAAAATTGGCCGGTTCCGAGATCATCTGGAGGCCACCATCGAAGCCGCAGGTGAGGCGGGTTTATCTAGTGAGATTGACAGAAACTATCATGGAGAGAAAGTGACTCAAATTTGACTAAACAATCTCAAAAAGGAACGTTTCATTTTCTCCTAAGATCATCATACAAACGAATACCATCTCCATCCTGTAGATAGTAGCCATCACCCATCCTTTTTTCTTATGTTCTAGAAGGCAGTCACCTGGTGGCCGCTGTAAAAAGAAATCACTTTTCTTCCTCAATCTCACAACTCCTTCTCTCAGTCCTCGTAGAACTCTATTCATAATGATTTTAAACAGCCATGACGATATCACACACACTTACTTCACTTGATCTGGCCATCTTTCAACAAAATGCACTCCTTGCTTCCAGCTTAAATGCATTTCACACCATCCAAAAGTTTATCATACATCCCTTACATTCTGATTACCTATAATACATAATGCTTTCCTATATACATGATCATAAACTTATCCAAGATCCATGAGCCCACGATACACTCTACATCTCATATCTCTTGAACTCTCTTGCTAATCCTCTATAAGTCTATGTTATTCTTCTTTCATACATATATTCCATTACAATTTTTGTTTGCATAATCACTTCCTGCAACACTCAAATCACACTCTCGTCGCTCTGGAATTCACCTTTTATCTTTGGACATAGTTAGTATCAGAGGATTTTTATAGTTCTCAAGCAGTTTTCAAATTTCAAAGGCCTTACAAGAAAACGCCCAGACCCATTTCATCACACAATTACTTCCACTTTTAAGCATTTTATTGACTATATCGGATCTTCTCCAGCTCACTTCCCGAATTTTAAATAGAGAGAGCAGTAGAAGGATCACTGCAGTAGACCACAGCGATCGTGTAGTAGAAGAGAAAAAGGTTGGGGATGAAGCTTTAGAGGCGACGGGAAGAGTTGAAAGTTCAGTGGCTAGACACCGATCATTCTTGTTGTTGTCTTTTAGGTCAGTTGCATTGGATTCTCTTAGGGAGGCCAGAGGATGGATGTGAGAGGAGAAGCCTATGCCGTGGAGACGCGTTATTCATGTTGGAGTTACCTTATGTGTGGATGAGTTTTGGTTGAGGGTAGTCGAGGGTTGCGTTATCTTAAGCCATTGTTTTTTGTCTATCGTATATGTGGATGTACTAGGAGCGGTCAATAAGTTTTGCATTTCGGATATAAGGAAACGAGATATAAGGAAAAGTGTTTTATTATTTTTCAATATAACTACCCTCGATTTCAATGCACTTGCGTCACTTGTCCCTGAGGCTTCGAATTCCCGACAACCATAAATCTCCCGACTGCTGTTCAATCCACTCCTGGACGGCGAGCTAGGCATCTTCATCGTCCCCAAACCGGCGTCCACGCAGTGCAGCCTTGAGCTGGCGGAATAAAAAGTAGTCGCCAGGGGCCAAATCTGACTGTAGGGGGGATGGTTGAGCTCCTCGAATCCGCACTCGTGCAGCGCAGCTTGTGCAACTCTGGCCTTGTGGACAGGGGCATTGTCGTGGAGGAGCAGAACACCGCGTATCAACTTGCCACGCCGCTTCTGACGGATGAACTTCTTCAACCCAGCCAGTTCCTCGGCGTAATATTGACCTGTGATAGTCCTTCTACGAAAAGCATAATCCACCATCAACACTCCCTTAGAATCCCAGAAGATGGTGGCCATGATCTTCCCGGCTGAGGGTTGGGTCCGGAACTTGATGGGGGTATGAGAGCCCCTGTGCTCTTAGGCCATGCTTTCGAGCTTGGTCTCGGGATCCAAGAGATGGACCCACGTTTCATCACCTGTCACTATGCGTGACTAGAATCCCGCCGGGCCTTGGTTGTGCAGGAGCAACAGCTCCTCGGAACTTTGACGACGTTGAAATCGATCATGGGGCGTGAGGTTTCGTGAGGTTTCTAGGGACCCAAAACACTTCCATGTCATATTCCAAGTTCTCGCTTGATTTCTTCGACCTTCAGCCGTCGATTTTCGAGGATCACCCTCTCCACATAGACCACATTGTTCTCATTGGTCACGTGTGACGGCGTCCTAGACGGGGGTCATCTTCAAGGGACTCACGACCATGGCAGAACTCCCTATTCCAGCGAGCAATGGTTGCATAGGAAGGGGCGGTGTCGGTGTACACTGCAACCATCCGTTCATGGATCTCTTTTGCATTCTTGCCTTCCTTGGTCAAAAATTTGATCATTGCGCGGTGCTCAACCTTCTTCATTATTGAAAAATTGGTGACTGACGATCTGCGATCAGCTACTGCTTCTTAAATATACGAGGCAGGAGCGTGCGGCTGCAGGTCCTGACTTGTCGTAACACCCCCACAAACAGCCATCCCCCTTCTTTGCCTTACCGATTCGCAAAACTTATTGATCGCCCCTCGTATGTGGGGTCTCTTGAGAATTTCCTCAACTCTCGTGTTAAGCATATGTGGGTATTGAGTGGAATAGTTTGTCGTTTTCCTGTAGTGTCAGTAGGTTTTGGTGGGTCGTGCCTAACATCCAAAACACATTACCATACAACACAACAACCGAAAACTAGCCTACACTAACGACATCATCGAAGAAATTAGGTCTCATTGGACACAGTACGCACACATAAGGCATCCGAACAACACGCACACGATCAATTCCAGGAACTCCAAGAATAATGTCACCTCCACAGATACAAATGGAGGTTCTCGATTCCCATCCAAACTGTCAGATGGCAGAGAGCAATAAAAACCTCTTGTCTCGCTTGCTTAACTTTACCATTCTCTGAAACATAATCGAGTTTGTACCCGCTAAGCAAATTATCACATTTCATTTATTTCTTCTCCCATGCCCAAATAATACAATATTTCAAACTATTCTTGCCATCTAACATTGACGTCTTCATTGATCACAAGTAACTTACTATTCTTACATTTGATTTTCTCACAGCTACAGTCATGGCCTAAAAGTTTTGAGAATACTATATTATTTTCTATATAGAAAAATTAATATAGCTATTCAACCGTTGTATTCGATTTCAGGATATTTGTATCATAATTTGCAGCTGAAATATATACACATTTACAGCCCAAACTCATTCTATTAATAAATACAGTCAATTGATGCACGCAATCATTATTTACAGTGATGTCTCTTGTTCTTCAGGACGGCTTCAATTCGTTTTGGCATCTTGGACTTTAGAAACCAAATTTGTGATGGTATCTTGACTCAGCATCCACGACAGCCCACAATAAGATGGGTTCTGTTCATAAACTGCTAGTTTGATTAACTCTCTCAAATTATTTATTGGGTTAAAATCTGGCGAATTCTCGGTACAATGTCCCAAAGGTTCGATGTTATTTTCAGCCAGGAAACTTTGCTATTGTTTTTGCTTTGTGATAAGGTTCGACGTCATGAAGGAAAATACAGTTTTCAATCCCAATTTAGCCCTGAACTGTTGGGAAAAGGTGCTAAGTAAGCAAACTTGCGTACTATTTTGAGTTCATGGCAAGTTATTTGCACCAAATTATAAGTGGGCGAGTTTTCTTAAATTAAAAGTAGCCCCAGACAGGAAGAGGGGCCGTATGCTTCGCCGTGGGCACGCCACAGGACTCGTGAAAGCGCTCCCATTTTCTCCTTCTAGCGAAGGATCGTCCAGAAGCTCCAACCAAGCGGAAGGGAGATTCAATATCACTTTGCCCCACTCTTCAACAGTTCATTCTTCATATTTACAACAAAATTGGAACCTACCTGTATTATTCTTCTTTGTGAGATGAGGCTTCTTCGCATCTCTTCTCGACTTGACATCTTTGTCAAAAAGTCTCCGCAACACTTTGCGCGCTAAAGCATTAACACCTGCCTTTTGCCACTCTAGAACAAGCTTGGCACTAGAAACAACCCGATCATTTGAACCACTTGGGCGTACAGAACACTTCTTTACAGGACTGTAACCAGTCTTTTCAAGGGCATTAATGAACGTGAAGATGGTGCTTTTTGATGCAATATCCTTTATAACAATCTCCTTTGCATTTCAAGCCACGATAGTGCAAATCAACAATGGCCGCATATTTTTCTTTGGAAAGAACTATTTCTGGAATTGAAAAGATTCATCATTCATTTAAAAAAATATTCTAATAGATTATAATTATACATCATTCATTTCCACAATATATGTCATCATTTTACCTTTTTGATCGAATAGAAAAGCTCCAAGGACGAACTCACCTCCTACAGGAACAAGACTAGAGCACCACGATTTTGGTTTCAGCGAAGAATGCAATTTTTTTGGGGGAAGATGCTCACTTTTTAATAAATCTGAAAAAATAAAAAATTAAAATTATCATTTGTATCACGTCAATTTTAAGAACGAATGAAATAAATAAAATATGTCACAAAACCTTTGTCCTTGACTATTCGTTGGTATTTCACCTTCCTTCCTGACGATTTTTCACTTCTCATCAGGATCCTTCTTCATTTTATGTTCAAATGGTTCATTGGCTTCTCTCTTTCTTTGATTAATCACTTATTTCATTTTCCATCTTCACCATATTAAGCATTTGCAAGTACGGTTTCCATTTCGCACGTTATACGTCACCCCACCTTACACGTTATGCTTTCTCTCTCTAGCGATAGTGTACCTAACTAACTGATCTTGTACTATCATACACGTTTCACATCAAATACCTCCCTCAACATATTCCTTTTTTACCAGGCACAGATTATTCATAATTTCTCATTCTCTTATTGACACAAACCATGTGTATTTATGCATGTGTTGAAAGAACGTGCTCGTCAATTTCAAGTTTCTTTCAGCACTAAAACATACCACTTTTTCTCTATTTTCATCCAGTTCAGGCGTACTAAATGCTCTCTCTCACCTATTCGTTAATTCATCTTTCATGCAACCACTACTGATACCCATTTCCAACTTTATTCTCGAACATATACATCCATACCAAACTATTTCATTATATCTCATCTGACTCAACTCAATTAATCTCTTCCCTTCCCACCCTCTAACATCATGATTCACCTTTTCACAACTTTTCACACAAACACTTCCTTCTTCTTCATGTTTTCCTTACAGAGAGCTAGCATCTACATAGACTTCTCCCATTTGAAGAGATTCACTACCACTCCTCTCTTTCCCTCATCAAATATACGCCTCAGAGTCCATACATCCACTTCGTTCACAAAATATATATATATATATATATTTATATATATATTCGGTGTAGCAAGTTGTATTGAAAGCGACGGCTAATTTCGTATTAATACCTGTTATACTCGTTTTTTTCCTCTTTCTAAAGGTTTACGTGTATGGTAAATAAAGTTCCGCCAAACAAGCATAAAGTGCCACTTTTCCAACACGTGACATTGAAACGTCTTTTCCATTGTGTGCTGATGTGTGGAGAAGGAAGTGAACAGAATCGAGATCGCTGCTCTCCTGCGCGCGGGTCACAACAAGGCTGACATCGCCAAGCGGCTTAACGTCAGCCGGATGGTCGTCCACAGCGTCGACGAGAGCCTCGAGAACGGGGAAGACCTCAAAGATCGACCTCGTTCAGGTAGACCTGAAGTTCGTAACCACTTAGCTGTGAGAAAGGCCTTCGAAAGTGTTCAGAAGATTAAAATAACGGCACTTGCGAAAAGGAAGAACATTTCGGTGACCACGATGTCCAGGGCAGTCATGGAGGAGGGAGGCAAGAGGGTGAGGTTCGTGGAAATGCCTCTTCTCACCATCCTATAGGAGCACAACATCGGGAGCGCTGTCACTTCCTTCTTAACGACTTAAAGAGTCGTGGCAATTGAATTCTCATTTTCTTCTGATTGAAATTCTTCACGGTCGATCCGGTCATCAACAAGCTTCAGCCAGGGCGGCTCTGAGGATCGCCATGTGTCCATCACCAAGAAACCGGCTTACATCATGAAGCCAGGTGGCGTGGCATGTAACCATGGCCGGTTTTAGGCTTATTGTGGCCTATTACAGGTTCATCGTGGCCGATTACAGGGACATCTTGACCAAAAAAAATGTCCCGTCCAGGATTAGAAAGATCACGAAGTTGGCGGACTAGGTCTTTCAGAAGGACGGTGCTGCGTCCCAGAAGGCCAAGACCGTGCAAAAGTGGTTAAGGTCAAACTTGGACTTCTCGTCGAAGGAATTTTGGCCGCCGCAGTCGTCCGATCTCAATCTCAACGCCTACATCGTGTGGGCGCGTGTCGAGTGCAATGTCCGCCACAGCCACGTCGACGAGCTGAAGTCATCCGTCAACTTCATGTGGGCTAGCAGGAGGAAGGACTTCGTCCCGCACATACTCATACATACTTATATATATATATATATATATATATATATATATATATATATATATATATATATATATATATATATATATATATATATATATATATATATATATACCAATAATCCCGATAAATGTATCCTGTTTATCTTCTTGTATGTGCCTATGTGTGTCCACATTTGTTCCTCTATCTTTCTATAATGGCATGTGTGGATTTGTGCATATGAGATCTGGCTGAATTGTCAAGGTTCTCGACATTTGTTCTATCTTAAAGTCTCAAGTTCTCTTAGAGCTCTTCTTTTTAGACTACTTGGGTTATGTACAGTCGCGGGCAGTTGCTTAGTGAAAATCTATTTTCTCTTCCCATATTCTTATATAATTAGTGAGTGCCGCCTAACTTGCCCTATTCTTTGCCCAATAAATTTTTATTTTCTTCTGTTGTTTTTTTACCCAAGTAGGTTGCCTTAAATGCATTAAAACCCAAATATGTCACTCTCCTATTATCTATAAATAAATAAGCTGGATAGAATTGATTGCTATCATTTAGAATTCTGCAGTAACAATCACACATTCAAATTCATTAATTTGCCTAAATGTTTTCTGTAATATTCTTCTGTTCTCTAAGTTATAAATTCTGTGCCTAATTTTATTTTTCAGAATTAGTTTATTTTTATAAGAATAAATGTTATTCTTTTGAAAAATTAAAGTTCACTTGGGCTTAGGTCGGGTTAGATTTTTTTTCTATTTCCTACATTTTCCATTACTCTTTGGTCAATAAATTAATGGCTTATCTTCGCCAGGTAATCTTACATGGTTGTCATTACTTACCTATTGGTGCAATTCTAAGGTCACTGAAGCACAAAGAGTTATGAAGCACAAACAACCTACCTGCAACCCATAATTATCAACATAAAAGCATAAAAAACTTGAAATATTTCACTTTAGGTGTAAGAAATTAGAAAAGGCGAAGTCCGCGGATAAAAATTACAGGTCCGTTTTCTATTAAAGTTCAACGTTAGCTTAAAGGAAAACGCTTCTTAAATTTCTCTTTTTAAACAAATGAATGGTTGCCTCGTCGCTAATGTACCGCTCATAAAGAGGATTGAGGACTCCAGGAGACCTTTCTAGCTGATTAAGGAATTCTTATAATTACTCTTACCTAACCGCATAGAATATATTATTTGTTTTAATTAAATTACGGAAATAAATAAACTTTTTCACGATATTCTTTGGGCCCCAAGCACAAATTCCTTCTAGGCTTACATCAGCAAACATTCTATTTTCACTAAAGAAATCTTTTCTTCTCGTTAACATTAACAAATTCTTGATGCAATTTATGTTAACTGATCGAAATCAATTTTATCTAAGCCCTGAATTATAAGAGAATATGACGTTGATATATTTGGATTTCAATGTATGTATATTTAAATAGCTTTCCTACCCCATGGATTTTACGAAACCTCCTTTTGTAATTTCAAAAAAATAATGCAAGGACCCCTTTTAATCGTGTTTTCGAATCAATCAGGAGAAAAATATTAACTCAGTCCCTCTCGCATTTTATTTATTGGGCAAACAAGAAACTGAAAATGCTCGACTTCACCCAATCATCTTTCATTGATCCAAACGAACTTCAAGAACTGCGGGATGGCTATGGGATCGATCTTCAATGAGCAACTGCTCGCGTCTGTACCTTCCGAAAAACATTTTCACTTCCCCTAATTTCACCACTTTCTTTGCCAACGTCTCCTCGCGAGTGCTTGAGATTCCTCGTTGATTTTCGCTTTTTAGCTCAATGAAATAATCATAATCTCACACAGTTTCTAAGACTCGAGTTTCCCCCCTCTGAGCATTCACAAACAAACACACACATGGCGTTCACACCTTCATACTTCCACTCTTGTTGAACATACACAACCGAGGTTCTCGTTTTTTTCACATATTGCCGTCCACATGGATCTCTCACATACGCACACCTGATATTCGAATCTTCACCGATACAAACCTTCACGTAAGTCACAAACACATACACACAAATGACTTACACGTCTTCATACTTCCAATCTTTCATGTTGATCATACACACACTCATACACAACTGAGGCTCTTGCTTTCACAAACCTAGGCCGTCACGTCTCTCTCTCACACACACACACACACACACACATACACAATCATACACCTGAATGAGTCGTTTCTCCTGTGAGAAAATGAAGGTGAAAAATCAGGAGACTGAGGGCGGGCGGTTTCTTGTCGGCAGTTTCTTGATTAAAAACGAGTGCCATCGGGCGGGAGTGCCACTAAAGAGTGCCATAAAAATGAAAATTAAAATTCTGTAAGATTAAAATTGGAAAAAGTAATTTTGTTTTCTTTGCCCTTTTGGGTGAATGTGGAAATGGAAGTGTGGTGGAGAAAAGGGGGGTGAGGGGGTAGCAGGTGTGTATACTTCCCCCACTCCCTCTCAGGAATGGGAGGTGCACGGGGAGGGATAAATCAAGAGACGACTGTTGTTGTTGTTGTTTGCCTAGAACTATGGGGCGGCAACCAACGAGGGCATTACTGCAGGGAACTTCGAGAAGAGAGTAAAAAGGGGACGTCTAGAGAGGGAAATTCTTGCGGCAGTCAGCACCTGAGGACGCACAACTCTCCCAAACCCACTTAACCTAACCTAACTAATTCCCACTATAGAGGCAGTCGCCCTCCTCTGCAGGAATAGGAAGTAGAGGAAGGGAAAGAATTGATAGGAGGTGAGGGCGAGCGTGATGGCTCTGGATTCCTGGCACCCATTCGTGGCACCCGTATCACCGGCACACATCGCATTCTCAACCTCGGTAATTAAAGGGAGATGAAAAAAAATAGAATAAAAGATGACTCAAAGCGCAATAACAAAACTTTGACCCCGCGGCGATAGGGCGGCCGAGAACATTTCAAAAGACTTGGACCAAATTGTTAAAATTGGACAAAAAGGAACTCGAGACTTTGTATCACCTGAAGATTGGAGGCTCCGAAACCTACACTAGAGGGACGTGATCTAGTGCAACAGTCGCCAACCGGTGGTCCGCCAAACAATTTTGATGGTCCGCAGAATAATTGGGACATTATTTGCAATTTTTATGTTTTGTTAATCCTTTTCAGACAACCCTGATATAAATTGCTCAGGAGACAGAGAGCCACATAGCAGAGAAAGAGAGAGATAGCTGTCAGTTGTTGCTAAGTACTTCTTGAGGGTGTGTACGTGACAGTAAACAGTCGACTGTGTGTTTATGTTAATTCGGCTTATAAATCACGTTGACTGCTACCCGATATTTCTTGATTTTAATTATTGCCTCTGTAATTTCTAAGAAAGTTATCGAGCAAAACATTCTTATTTTAGGATAAATTTCATTTTAATTACAAAAATGGTTTGCTTTCTTAAATTCAGGACAAAGCCGCGCATGCGCATCCATGGCTATGAGTATTCATGTTTTAACCCTAATACCGCATGACCTGAAAGTGCGTCACAAATTTTGGTAAATGCGGAGATTAGGGCTGATTCCTATTATTATATATTTTTTTGTAATTCTAGTGTTTTCCTCTAGTTTTTTTTTTGTTGATTTATTCGATTCTGACTTTCGTTTCCGTTGGAAATTACTTGATTGGCCTGATTCGCCATCAGAAGTTCGAGGGTAAACGTTAACTAAACAAGCATTTTGCGACGAAAACGGACGTTAAAATAGAACAAATCAACACAAAAACTAACCTAACCTAACATAACATACCTAAGCTAACCTTCAAAAATGTTTCGTTAATGAATAAAAAATACAAACATATTCCCTTTATTTTTCAATGGGGCTTGCCTCTTACAATTACGCCATCTAGCGACAGCTGGCGACGAGTTCAGCGAATAGCCTATTTTTGAGAGGTAGGCCCCATTTAATAATAAAGGGAATATGATTATATATTTTATTCATTATCGAAGATTTTTTTTTAAATACCCACAGGGGATCTTGTTCTTGATAGTTTAACAAATATTTTGGTGTATAATTTATAAGTGCGGCTTATCAAACGCGATAATAGGTAATAAACCCATAATGAGTGAGAAAAGGCAAGCGAATATTTTGCATTTCTTTAATAAAACCGAATATAATATAACTAATGATAATAGTAATATTTTACTTAACCGTGAGCTGATCAATGAATCAGAGCATCCACAGTCCTCGTCAGGCACCATTGGAAAGAACATTCTAACTGGAGGCGTAGACAAAAAACTCAAAGTATCAAGGAAATAGGATTCGAACTACTTGAAATTTAGATTTATTCAAAAACCTGGTAGTGAGCTGAATCCACGGCCGCTTTGTAGTGTGTGTTCTGAGAGTTTATCCAATGATGCCATGAAAGCTTCGAAACTCGGAAGACACTTGCAATGAAAAAACTCAGATTTAGCTAAGAAACCGCTTGAATATTTTCAAAGAATGCGTGAAAATAGGCAACAGCAAGTTGGTGCTTTAAAAAAAATGAGTGTTGAAGATGAGTCCTTATTAAAGGCTTCTTATCTGATAGCATTTCAAATCGCGAAAAATAGAAAGCCGTAGACGATTGGAGAAGAATTAATTAAACCTTGCATGCTACAAGCCTGTGAAGAGGTTTTGGGAAAGCAGCCGCTGTACAAAAACTGAAAGTAATTCCTATGTCTGCTAACACTGTCAAGCGCAGAATTGAAGAAATGGCTGAAGATATTTAAAATCAAGTTATAAAAATGTTAAAAATTTCACCATTTTATTCAATTCAACTTGACGAATCAACGGACGTAAGTAACAAGGCACTTCTCCTTTGTTGTGTGAGGGTTGAGTGTGAAGGAGAGTTACAGGAAGAACTACTTTGTTCACTCAACTTGCCGGGTAGAACAACTAGCTCTGATATTTTTGAAGCACTTGATAGTTATTTCTTGGAATACGGAATTGAATGGAAGAAATGTATTAGGATATGTACAGACGGTGCCGCAAACATGACTGGACATCGTTCAGGAATTGTTACCAAGGTGAAAAATATTCGTCACCCAGACATTTTGTCTACACACTGCATTATACATCGTGAGAAACTTGCGGCGAAAAAAAATGTCCCCAGAACTACACAAAGTATTATCAGATGTTATTAAAATTATAAATGAAATTCGCCACAAAACGCTCAATTCTCCAATATTTGGAGCACTTGTTGAAGAAATGGGTTCCCAGTATACTCACCTTCTTCTTCACATTAAGGTGAGATGGCTTTCGAGGGGCAAAATACTAACCTGACTGTTCGTCCTGCTCGAAGAAATCAAATTATTTTTCTAGCAGCAAAATTATCCGAAATTTCAAGAACTCTTGGCCGACGATGAGTGGGTAGCCAAACTTGCATATCTGACAGATATTTTTCGCTGTTAAATAAACTAAATATATCCTTGCAAGGACAACTTAAGGACGTGTTCACACTACGAGGTAAAAGAGATGCTTTTCAAAAGGAAATATCACTGTGGCAAACGCGGTTGGCTGAAGAAGATGTGCAAATGTTTTCAAATTTCGATAAATATATGAGAGAGAAGGATGTCAACCGGCAATTGGTACCCATTGTTCAACAGACCTTAAGGGTCAGTGACAGAATTTTTAGATTGTTATTACCCAAAGGAAAAAGATCCCAGGCATGGCAATATGTGAATAACAGATCCACTTGCAACAAACTTTGAAGATAGCAATTTTAGCATGAATGAAAAAGAAAGCCTCATCGATCTATCATGCGACTAGTCTCAAAGATAAATTCCAGTCTTCCTTAGCAAGACCTCATTTTTGGCTCTCCATAAAAAGTGAATATCCATCACTGAGTGAAAAAGCAATGAACCTTTTGATTCAATTTTCAACAACATATTTGTGCGAAAAGACATTTTCATCTGTCACAGCAATTAAGACTCGGTAGCGGTCTCGGCTTGCAATAAAAACGGCTCTCCGTCTTGCAGTAACGTCATTGGAGCCAAAAATCCATAAACTTATTTCAAACAAGTAGGAACAAATATCTCACTAAAAATGTGTAATACTTAAATAAACTTCAATTATTTTTTAATAATTAAACTATAACTTTGTTATATTTAATAGGTGCATTTCCTATTAACAAAATTAAAGTCCTCTGATTATTATTTTATAAATGTATTTACCTTTATTTAAAATTCATATTAGTTGTCCGCTAGATTTAAAATTATAAATTTAGTGGTCCGTGAAGTCCGAAAGGTTGGTGACCGCTTATCTAGTGGACATGCGGCGAAAAGGGATAGATTTAGCACTTCTAGCCACTAGATGGGGCCCACCTGGTGGTCAACTTATATCATATTTAACTTCAATTACCTTTGGTAGCATTGGTTTTAGCTGGCTACATTGAGCTATCTCCGCCTAGTGGTCATCTTATATCATATTTCAACCCAGTGACCTCAATTACCTTTGGTAGCATTGGTTTTAGCTGGCTACATTGAGCTAGCTGCGCCTAGTGGTCATCTTATATCATATTTTAACTCAGTGACCTCAATTACCTTTGGTAGCATTGGTTTTAGCTGGCTAAATTGAGCCAGCGACTCGTTGCGGACAGAGAATGAACACAACACGAGATTTCCATGACCCATAGACCGTCTTGCTTCGCTGCAATTAACAAGGATGATCAACCACACAGAAACCTACGCCTAAATTTAAGCCACCCTAAAACCTACACCTAAATATAAACCAGCCAAAAACCTTCACATGAAGATAAACCATCCCAAAGGCTACATTTGAAGATAAACTACAACAAAACCTACACCGAAAAAACATCTAAAAATACATAACGGAACTTACGCCATCTCAAAACCTATACGGATAGATAAACTATCTAAAAACCTACAATTGGAGATACGCCACCCTAAAACCACATCTTCCACCTAAAGATAAACCACTCAAACCTATACCGGAAGATAAACCATCTAAAACCTACACTGGAAGATAATCAATCCCGAAACCTAATCCAAAGGATAAACCAACCCAGTTTTTTTCATCTGAAGACAAACCACCCCGAATTTCTCAAATTAGTTGTCAGCTGTTTCCAAGGTTAAGTTAGGTTGTTTGGTTTAATTGGTCTTATTAAAAGATAAACCCTGGTTGGTTTGATTCATCGGTTTATTAGACAAAACCGATTTGTGGTTTGTATAGGTTGGGTTAGGTTCTTTAGATGTAGTTCACCTTGAAGAGATGTATGTTGTGGTGACGAGTATGTTTTAGTGTATGTTTAAAGTTGTTAGAGAATTATGATTTTTATGAACTTTACCTAAAACTCGCCAACCCTAACCAAGGGCTTTGGTTAGGTCAGGTTAATCTAACCTAACCTAACCTGAGCTCTGCTGATTGCTTGAAACGTCGACTTGCAGATTAACCACCACACGAAAGCTCTGGGTGTTTTCTCTTCGAGAGATCTGAAAAGCTTTCACCCCAACCAGCTTTGTGGGATATTGGGGGCATATTACTAACTTTTTATACCTTACTTATCCTAATATATCCGGTCATCCCATAAGTAATGTCTGACATTTGCAATCAGGGAGTTGTCTAAATTTCTTATTCTAAAATACCCGAATGAGAACAATACAAACTATTGAGAATTAATACAGTTTTAAGCTATTGTGTCATCACAGTATAATGTAACTTTTTAGTTACTAAGTTGACCCTAGTAAAGATGGACGTGTCTATAAAGCACACTAAACTAAATAAAAGGGTGATGGTTCGAAAGATTTAGGGAAGCTAATTTGGTCTTAAGAGATAGGCTATCAACGTGTGGTCCCGTTCAGTTTAACGAGCACCAAATTCTGTCTGAAATTGATCGAAATGTTACGGTGGAGGACTTAGTTTACACACTTTATTCAAGACATTGAACAGTTTAGCAGCATCTGCAAAAGCTTGAAAAGGGGGTGATTCAACCTGGTAAATGGGGTCCCTGTGATTTGACAAGAACCAAACGAAAAAAAATAATTGACATCTGTACTTCTCTTCACTCTCGTGAACGTATCTCGCCATCTTTGAGTAGATGAATGACTGGTGATAAAAAGGGGAAAGTTTGGATGTTTGTTGGAATTCTGTTGTTGTGAACCAATTTGAAGATAAGCTACCCCAAGCTTTCGTAGGATAGCTTATCTCAAGGTAAGAACAGTTGAGGTGGTTAATCATTAGATTTTGAAGGCCGAGCGGAGCTTAGCGTTCTTGAGAAAGGATAGGTTAGTTAATAAGAAAGAACAATCACAATCTTCTAACGATCTCAAAACATTAACAAATATACATACCTATCAACACACCGTACACTTTATCATGAAGAAATGTATAAGCCGAAACAAATTAGCCAAAACTAACCAAACCTACAGAATACAACTATTTTTCATCTAATAACACCAATAAACTAAAAACACCTGACCTAACCTACGAACGACATAAGAGCACTATTTAACTTTCAATAAAACCAACAATTTCAAACTAGCTGACCAAACCTACGAACGACATAAGAGCACTATTTAACTTTCAATAAAACCAACAATTTCAAACTAGCTGACCAAACCTAAGAAATAGGAGACACCCCACGTAGTAAAAGTTGGGATTGTTTGTTTTCCATTAAAAAAAATATTGGAAAGGCTTATACAGGGTCACCATCCCCCCCCCCCAAAAAAAAACGGGTCCCAACTTTTGATAGGCCTCATTTCTTAATTTTCTGCAAGGATTCAATGAAACTTTGGAGATAACTAGTTTATTGTTTTTAAAAACATCATATCATAACATGAGAGTCTTTGGACTTTTCTTCTTTATTCTAGAGCACGTGTTCGAGATGACCTCCATTTAGCTCTGTGCATTTCTTGAGACGCAGCACAAAGTTGTCCATGATGTCCTTACAAACAGACGAACTAATGGCTCTGATCTCCTCTCTGATGGCTTCTTTAAGGCCCGGGATGGTACTAGGTAGCTCTGCGTACACTCTGTCTTTAAGGTAGCCCCAGAGAAAGAAATCTAGGGGGGAGGGCTAAGGTCTGGGCTGTCAGGTGCCTACTTAAAATCAGTCTTGAGACTGATCACATGGCCACCAAAGTTCTCTCTTAGCCAATCTCGGGACAGGTTTGAGGTGTGAGAGCTTGCACCATCTTGCTGGAACTAGAACTTCCTCAGAAGCGACGGGAACAGGGTCTGCAGCTCCCTATTGAAGGTTTTGAGGACCTCAACATACCGCTCCTTGGTGACTGTCACTATCGCGCCAGATTCCTCGCAGAAGAATGGTCCGATGATGCCTCTGGGTGAGATTGCAGTCCACACTGTGCACTTAGGGATGTGTAGGGGCTTGGTGGCTACCTAATTTGATCTGGAGGTCCCCCAGAAGACATTTGTCTTCGAGTTTACATTTTATTTAAGATGAAAGTGAGTTTCATCTGAGGTCCAAAGGAGTTTAAAGAAAATTGGAGGCTCCTGAATCTTCCCCTGTATCTTGGCTGCCATAGACTTCCTCTGCTCCTTGTCTGAGGCTGTAAGGGTTTGCTTCGTCTGTATTCTGTATGGGTAGGCTTTTAAATCCATTACTAGCACTTTTCTGCAAGTCTCACGGGATATACCGAGGGACTGACTTCGCTTGCGAACAGAGCGTTTTTGACTCTGCTAAACTGACTCTCTCACGCTCTCGACTAGCTCAGCTTTACGCTTCCTGAGGCGTCCTGAATTGCTTGGATGGCTGTCACTAGCTGCATTAAGGTTCTCCACTGTCCCATAGTTCTCGAAGTGGTTTACCCAGTTCTGAATTCTGCTCTTGGAGGGGGCCTTTTCTCATTCGAACTGATGCACGAAAGTGTCCTGCCCTTTGTTGAACGAGCCTGTCTTGTAGTAATGTTTAACGCAGTATATTCTTTGCTGGAGCTCCCATTGACATCTAGTTGTGTTCACAGGCGTTCCCTCTGTCATGTCCTGCATATTAAGGGTGATTAGTGAATGAATGAAGGATATATCACAAAAAGTGTGTGCAGGCCCGTTTTTTGGGGGGAGGGGGGGTTGCTCTTTATTAGGCTGATAAAGCGGGGAAGGGGGGCTTATCTTGAGGTGGAAAAAGCTGGGATGGCATGTCATCAGGTGAAGAAGTCAAGATTGAGCGAGTGATAAGGAAACATGGTGGCAGGCTCAAATTTAACCCCACTCGCTTCGTCACGCTCGGCAGAGACAAGCTCCCTGAGTCGGTAGGAGCTAGGTGGTATCACTACGGTGTACAGGTATTCGTGCCATTTCCGGAAAGCTGTTACCACTGTCACAGCTTCGTCCAAACTAATAAGAAGTGTAGGCATGACAAGTCGGATCAACATGAATTATGTACTAACTGCTCTAATGCCATACACGATAAAGATGTAAAATATGAGGCTAATTGCGTGAATTTTAGCGAATCGCACCCTGCTTCCTCTAGGCATGGAGATAAATATCTGTTTTCAAGAGAGCTCCTGTCTTCAACCCCAATTTCGTTCAGATATCCTAAAAACTTGCTTTTGTCAAGGTCTACGTGACCGGATACTTAATACGCCTCTCAACAAAAAAAACAGCCTCTGATAATTGCTCTTCATGGCTTACGAGTACTGTAGCTTCCGCACCCATCAGGAACCCTTCTGTAAGCTTTATCACACCCGGGCGCCACTCCGATCCTTTTGACCCTTTAAAGGGCGCAAGCGGCCAATACCTAGGACCTCCTTCATATACACCCGTGTGACCGCATCGCAGAAAACGAATCAGTCAAGCTCATCCATCAAGTCACACTATTAGTGGTCGCCTTCCACCAGAAGACAGGGAACTCCTTTCTGAAAGGCGACCTGCCAGCTGAAGTATCCTTGGCAGGCGTTGAAGAAGGTTTCCGTGCCGAGTCGGCCTTTTTCCACGCAGTCCTCAAAGGTGACAGCGCCATCGGAGCATTCAGTGCGTAGTGGCTACGAGAGGTCCGTCTCCGGGCGGGCGTGACTTCTGTTCATCGAACGTCTAGCTGTTTTCGACGTCTACTTTTTGTATGTTGACCGATTGTGAAATTGACCTCATGTATTAGTAATATACCTATAAGCGCAACAGGCGCCGTCAGATCGATTTTAAACTGTGTGAAATTCGTCGAGTTAAGCCATATTCCGTTCGATTCGAGCACGCTTGCCGCTCTTCACGACGGTCATACGTGTCTTCACTCAATGTGATGACTTCCTTCTGTAGGTGTGGAAGCTTGTCAAAAGGATTGGAAAAGAGTTTTCACAAGGACCTACATCCAATCATCCAGGCAGACGAGAACACAATCTAGACTCACGCGTCCGTGGCAGAATCATTGTGAGGGCTTTCTCCGTATTTTCTAGCCGGGATTCTGCTCCGCCATTATTCAAAGTACGTAGCTCCATTGCCAAAGGCCTCCGACCAAATTCACATCCAGAGGCGGAGAACACTTCTACGATCTGCTTACGCTTATTGATTTGCGTTCTGCCCTCTTCTTGTGCGCGGATACCGCCTATGGTCCGCTTACGCTATGCTTCGAACATGGGTGAGCGTGACATGACATTTTGGTTAACTTTATTCAACAGGAGCTGGTCAAGAGTATCCAGATTCCTTGTGAATAGCTACCCTGATTAATTTTCGCAAACCGAGAAGAGATCTTTCTATCTCGGCTGGTTTTCTACCAATTTCTCTATTTTTTGACGTTTGCAAGTTGATTGAGATATGTTTATCGTTGTTAGCTTATTTTATGGTTAAAGAAAGTCCCTCTCTCAGTCAAAGTGTAGTTTTCCTAACTTCTACTCTACGTTGGATACTCTCCTACGGCTCAAACGCCTATCAACGAAGCCTTCCTTTGTAGATTGCACTTCGACACTGTATTCTTTGAAACGGGAAGGCTTATAACACCACGTGGCAATACGATATCATGGAAATTTCCATACCATGGGGTCTAGGGGACGACTCAGAATAGTTTTGTTTTTCTATGAGATCATCAATTTTGGGTTCCGACGGGGGTAGGAGTCGGGGCGGTCTCTCTTCGGTCCAATAAGGCGGTAAGAGATCGTCCCGCGGGTAAGTGCCATTAGCGTCAGTCCTTTTGCCGTGATAATCCTCGGTATGACTTCAAGAGCCACTAGAAGTTGCTCTGAGCCGCATCTCTAGCTACGCCGAAACGATTGGTTTATGGGTTTATTTGGCCAGGAGTAAGGTGGTACCTTGTCCTATCATTCGCGGCTTCACCTCGATCCGGTCTTTCTACTAAATAGGGATTGTCTAGTCGTGTAAGAGCCGCAATGTTTCTTTGGTCTTGTTTTTCACTGAAGGCTCACCTGGGAGGAGCATATTCGCAGTTTTAGAATCTCCTTCACCTGCACATGGACATTCTTCGCTCCTTGGCATCTAGCTCCCAGGAAGCTGTTCAACCTACCCTCTTGTTCGTTCTAAGCTAGACTACGGATGTGAATTCTACGCATCTACAGCCAAACATAAGTTACGGTAGGTGGAATCGATCTACCACACTTGTCTCCGCTTGGCGAACTCTATGTCAATATTGAGTAGATGCCGTTTGCTTTGAGGCGTATACATTGTGTTAGGCAACTGTATGCCTAAGTGCAGCGTCTCTCTCGGACTTCAATGGCTCTCGTTTCGTCTGAGACCAATCTCGACGTTGTCAATGCGGATGCGACACGCCACTCTTGCTCTAAGCCTTTTGGATTTCGTGCCGATGGTAGGGTTGGTTCTGCATAAGACGCCACCTGGCAGATGCCAACTCTGAACTTTTTCGTCACGCCTCTGCTTCTAAAGTACCTTTTTCTTATATCTTAGAGCTAATATCGTATCATACTGGTGACGTGCAAATGTACATGGGTGGCTCTAATTCCGAATGGCTGCTGCCTTGAGGGCTATCACCCCCCGTGTTTAAATCTAGAGGTGCTCTTCCGGCGCTGTCTCTATCTTCCAAGCCGATCTGGTTGCAAAATGTTACTCGGGGCAGTTGATTACGCCTCTTATCCAGTTTGGAGACAGGCTTGTAATCCACAGTCACTCACAGAGCGTGCTAAATGCCCTTTACCACACGGTTGTTTCAAGTTGAAAGGGTGTCGAAATTGGCTTTTGCAGATTTTCTGGGTATCTTGGGGTTGCAGGAGATTAGTTTAGAGACTGAGCGACCACCACAGTGTTTTCCTATCCCCAACTCTGACTTTACATCATGAATCAGGACAGACCTTGGTGGTGTATGACAAAGAAGATGGGAAACGGCCTAGGGGTCTAAACTGGCACGTCATTGCGCCCCGTCTTTTCTAGTGGACCTACTTCCCAATGCTTCGACGCCAGTGGATTGAGCACTCATCTGAACATTTGCAGAAGGTTTTCTTGGTCAGTGAAACGGTAGGACACCTTTTGATTGAGTTTCCTAGGCTCGAGTAGCTATGTGACCTAATACCGCGTCAGGCAGGGTCACTACCGCCTGCTCTGAACCATTGGGAGGGACTCCTGAACATTCGAATAGGGCGTGATTAAGTTCTTAGAGAAGACGGACCTCGTTCATACTATTCAACAATTTAAATGGCAGGGTGCAGGCTCGGGCCCTTGAGGAAGATGTCGCCGTCCTGCACCTGATCGTTCTTTTTTGCTCTCTTTGTTTTTGTCCCTTGATTGGAGGAACTTTATTTCGGGAGGGGTCTTTTCCTAAAGATATGCTGGTCTGTAATTTTGGAAATTGGGCCCTTGCTGGCGATCGCCGGAAGGGAATTTAAATGGCTGAGAGAGTTGAGGGGGTTCTCATCCCCACAATAAACACCCACTTCACCTTTTTATTCCTCCTACCTGTAAGGAGTAGAATGTGTAGCATGGGTGAAATACGTCCCGCACCTGAACTATGAAAAAATAACACCCTTCCTCCTTAACCAAAGTTTACCTCTACAACGTTTTTTTTAGATGTATCATGTGCAACCATGCGGCAGCTGACATCTGGACTGTTGCGTACCCTCAGGGGTACCAATGCCTGCGTGGGTATCTGGGGCTATACATCTTCCCCAAATTTCCTTTGCTTTCTTCACCACTCGCTTTACATATCACTCCTTATAATCTTTCTGCGCGAGATTCCCTCGTTGGTTTTCAATTTAGTTAAAAAGTATCACTTTCTCATCGGAAGCATTGCAGTCGATATATTTAGAGGTAGAATCGATATCAGCTTAACACACAGATGTAAAAGTTGTGGAAGTAATTCTTAAGCCACACCTTCTCTTCCTTCGCGCCACCCTCCAGGCTCTTATTCCTTGAACTAACCTCGAGTGGATCTTGGGGTCTTTACTGGTTCGTATTTCTGTGATCCTGTGTGTATTAATAGGCAAAAAGGTGGCCGATGGCAGTTTCTCTTTTACCTGTCAGTTTTTTTATACAGGTATCTGGTTGATTAGCTCGTTTGGAGTGTTCGGTGTAGCATGACAACCATGCTGCAGTTTGCATCTGGAGGATAACGTGCCCTCTTAGACCCAGAGCCCCCCAAATAGCATATATATATATATATATATATATATATATATATATATATATATATATATATATATATATATATATATATATATATATTCTATTTTTTTCACTTCTCTCATTTTCAGCACTTTAAAGATTATTCCTTACAAACGTTCTGGCGGTTATGCCCTCGATGGTTTTTGTTTCCTTCTTAATTTTAATTAATTATAATATTCCTGCTTCAGTGTTATGGGTGCTGATACCCTTGTTAATTGGCACGCTGACAGGCAACTTAATTTTTAGAAAGATTCTGCCTGCTGCGACCACATTGTTGTTGCCTGGGTGATGAACACTAAAATAATAGCTATGTCTTTATCCCTTGTTATCGTGTCTGGTTAGACCCAAACGTGGGTAGAAGAGGGTATTAAACCTCGAAGAAAAAAATACTTTGAGGCACAAATTTAATATTTGCCTCTTGTTATTTATTTTGTCATTTCCGAAATATGTAAATTGTTATTTGTTTAATCCTTTCCATGGGAAGTTGCATCCTCTCTCATTGTCTTAAAATAGGTCATCATTTCATTTTTCCTGTGGGGTGGAAACTCGCTAGTCAATAATATCGTTTATTTCGTTCCATACCCCTTATCGTTTTCTAATGATCAAACTACCCTCGTTTGTTACATCAGTTTCATCCCCTAGACCCCAGTAGTAGTATTGTAGGTGAAGGGTCGAGTGCACACAAACTCGGCCTCCTATGTGCGTATCCAGATACGTACACACACATGAACTCGCACGCAAGTCTCCTTTCCCCCCTCCCCCCTAGCATGGGCATTACCAGCCTTGGTGACATGCAGGTGTCCCCTCCCCCCATCCCACCAATACTTTGGTCAGTGACCTTTTTTCGAAGGATCCAGAGTCTACACACACACACACACTGGAGCTTTTTAAGGGATGGACTCGCACTCAAGTCTCCTTAACCACATCCCTTACCACTAAGATTTTTCTAAGGATTCAACTCGACCTCCTATGAGCGTATCCAGATACGTACACACGCAACACACACACACACACACACTTGAAAGCGTTTTGAATTTTCAGGATTTTTCTTGTATTAACATAACCGTGGAGTTGCCATTTAACCTTTTACAATTCTTTGATTGGTCCGTCTAGTTGCCATCTGTTTAAATCATTTGTCGTTAAACCTCTTTGTGTGTCACACGTTCTAAGATGATCCTCCATCCACACCGTACCGCACCTAGACTTAGTAAATATTTTGCAACTGAAGCTGTGTGTGGATCGAATTATAAATTTAGCCCAGACTATTCATCTACGGTTGATTTCTTCGATCATCTTCGGTGACTTATTCATGAACACTCAATTGATCGGATTGAATTTCTCTATAGTGGATCAGTCCAGCCACCTCTCAACTATAATAACGGAAAAGAAGTGATTGAAAAATCCAGTTTATGGATTTAGAAGATTTAATCATCGGTGAAAAATTAAAAAACGAGCTTATGGACCAGTTTTTCTTGGTAGGAGGTCTATCCGATCGTTACAATACATGGGTGAATAGATTTTTCTGCATATTGAATTCTAATATTGTGAATGATGAGGATAAAGTAGTGAACATCGCTATATTTGACACAAAACACTTGTCATTTCGATTTCTCTCATGGTATTCCCTTCCCATCAGCTCACCGATACGATGAAAACCAAGATTGAAGAGGCAATGATGAAAGAATTCCCCTTCTCATAAGGTCAAGAGAATGTAATAAGTTATTTTTTTGACAAAATAAAACATTGGTAGCATAACGCGTATTATTTTATCTTTATTTTATTCATATAAATCAGAGAATATTATTAATAATTGAAAAAATATATATGCACATAATGAAAGACCTAATAATAGCAGGTATTCAATGGACTTTTTTATAAATATCTTGTAAGATCCCTTTGAAACCGAAAGGTATTGTTCGGTAACTCCCTGGGAGCTCAACACGTTTCCGAAACGTCTTTCTCAAACCCTTTTCCCTCTCACCTCTTTCACTCCACCTTGTTCCTCGGCTCTGAAGCCCATAAATGGTACAAGGATATGACTATTATCATTCTCTCTATCATCATCTGCTCAAACTATGTGTTTCATAGTATCGTAGGTTATTATATCCTTCGTGTAAGTGTTAATGCTTAATCCTTTAGCACGAAGTATATACTTCACTCCTCTCGGCGTTTGGATACGTACCGAATAGTATTTGGAACCCGTAAAGCAGAATGAATCTCCATACGCATCAGCACCGTACACATCCTTGATCTCATCGGTGAGATCACCTAGGAATTCTCCAAATTGAGGGTGTGGATCATCTTTCCTAGCGATTAAGATGGCACTGTCTGTATCACAGTACAACAACCTTTCACCCAACGAGTCTAAGAGGCCATAGAGCTTGATTCGAGCATAGGCGGTTGTGAATGCTGCAATTGGAAGATTCGTTACGTGGGAGTCAACTTCTACATGTTTAGCATTCTCCACTTTCGCAATGTATGCATTGCCAACTACATCCAAAGAGTTCACAATGTAATGGTCGCTTTTGATCAGGTCGATTACATCATGGTCCGAACCAGATATGACCGTTTTCATTCGGCGAATCCTCTGAGCGAATTTTTTCCAGAGACTGTAAAAGAAATAAATATGATCAGGATCAATGGGATGATTTTTGATTTATTATTATAGTAGTATTATCGAGTTGAAGTTTAGAAATTATTAACTTTATATTAGCTGTACAATTTCTTAACATTTCTCAATATGATCAGTATCGTGGCATGACATTACATTATATCAATATTATATCAATACCATATTATATCTATGGGGAGGGACCAATAACTTAAAGGCGAACCCACAAGGGACGGAACGCCACGAGTTTCGACGCGCGGAACAGCGAGAAAGAGTGCAATGAGGTCAGGTAAAATTTGGGCAATGGCAAAGCTCAAGGTTATTTAAAGAGGCATGTACAAAAATATAATTTTTTCACATAAAATAAGAAAATAAATAGGCAAAATTAAATTGAAAAATGAGGGGGGAATTGCAGAGTTATGCGTCAGAAACTGAAGTTAAAAATTAATGTATTACAAAAGGAGACTATTCAAATGGGACGGATTAACTCAAATGGGTTGCTGAATGGGAAGAGGGGTTGGCTTACGGAGGATTCTGGGTGAGACGTCAGGGTAAGGCTACACGGATGTCTTCTGCAGACAATAAACGTGGGGGCGAGGGCGCTCGGAGCTTCTGAGCGGGAATTTGACGTGATGACGGTTCCTTAAAAGGGAAAGGGGGTGCGTAACGTCCGATCCAGGGGAGAGTATTTTGGCCACCCAAAAACAAGGGGCGAACGAGGAGGGCTTCGACACGAGTTGATGAGTGGAGTCGGAAAAATCGCTCGGTGGCGATCGTCAAATGGAATTACCATACTGGCTGGGTTAATTCCAAGACAAAAAAGTTCAGCCGTCACTTTGCTTTGTCGTTAGCACCTGACTTGGAACTAGGGGAAACTTCTTTGGTCCGGGCGAGACTCCTCAACTCTGTGTCTCCCACATGGAAGACGAGCCCTTTAAATATCCGAGGCTCTCCCCGCGGGGGTGGGGAAAACAGCGCTACTCTCGAATGGCCTCGAATCTTCACGCCGAGGCGATTCCAACCTGCGTAAAGGTGGTCCGTGGTGGACGCGGTTCGAGGCTACTGCTTGTGAATGGGAAGGGGGGGGGGAGGCTTACCAATTTAAGCCTAACCAAATTCTAGAATCTTCTCCAGCGCATGGACTTCACTTCCGTGCTGGAAAAGAAATTCGACGTGGAATTCCCCCACAATCAGGATCAATGGGATGATTTTTGATTTATTATTATAGTAGTATTATCGACTTTAAGTTTAGAAATTATTGACTTTATATTAGCTGTACAATGTCTAAACATTTCTAAATATGATTAGGATCAATGGGATGATTTTTGATTTATTATTATAGAGGTATTATCGACTTTAAGTTTAGAAATTATTAACTTTATATCAGCTGTACAATGTCTTAACATTTCTAAATATGATCAGGATCAATGGGATAATTTTTGATTTATTATTATTGTAGGAGGATCACTCCACACCTGACACCCCTTTTGTCGTGGTATTCTTTGTGGTCGTGATATACTTCTTTTGATGAAGTAGGCTTTGTTCTAAGAGTGCTAATTTTGTTGTTTTTAATGAAGAGCCACTTCAACACGTAAGGATATAAAGAAACGCACAGGAATTCCCCAAATAAACTTATATTTTAAATTTAACAATTTACTACACAAAAACTAAACATGAACCACAGAAATACTCCGAATATTATAATACACAATAGTTACTTCAATTAACTTGACCCTCTAAAATTGGCTAAATTCGATACGCACTTCAATATACAAGAATTAGGCTAATTGTCTCTACTGGAGTTTAAATACCTTGTTTGCTCTAGCGACGGGTTTGAGTCTGACCTTGAACTCAATGAGCCCCACCAGACACCATAGGAATCTGGTAGGTCCTTTGACGCGTGCTTCAACCAGATTGTTGGAGGTGGTCGAGATCAGAGGTACTTTGGCGAGTGTAGCAGATGGGGGTCCACACAGTATTCAAGGGGGGGGGGGGTCTTCAAGGACGAGAACAATCACGGTGCTTTAGGAGGCACCAGAGTAGGCGGGGTCTCTCTGGCGAGAGTAAGTTGAACTTGGTCCTTAAACCAAGTTAACTTAGAGTTCGGTGTGACCACCGGGTAATGGGCTCGAGGGGGAGCTTTTCTCCTTCGTTACGTAATTCCTCATGGGCGAGGACTGTACTCGGGGGGGATCTTCTTTAAGGGCGAGGATCGAGGAGGGGGGTTTTCTCTGACGAGAATAGGTTAAACTTGGTTCCTCAACCAAGTAACTTATGAGTTTGGTGTGGCCACCGGGTAACGGACTCGAGGAGGCGCATTTACCCTCTTTTTTTCGTAATTCTCAACGGCGAGGAATTTTCCTGGCTTTTACGATAGACCAAGATAGGACGAGTCTCTCTGACGAGAGTAAGTTGAACTTGAACAAGTTAACTTAACGTTCGATTTGATAACCAGGGACTAGCTCGAGGATGAGCTGCTTCTTAGCACCCTAGGTAGCCCTGCCTCTCTGGAAGGGAACTTCGTAGTCTGGCGACTCAAGTATTCTACCTGTCCAGTCTTGGTAGCCCGGCTTTTATCCGGGGACTTCGTAGCCTGGAGACTGACGTATTCTACCTTGTTTTTCCTGAGTGTTTCTTATTTATACCTCGTCACCCCCACTGGAGTAGGGTCGGAGTGGGGAGGGGGGGGGGCTTGTGGACGGGCCCAGGAGGGTTCTTATTCCAACTGTTTTCTCAATAAGTCTTACCTCGGATCACGCTGGTCTTCGAGCTTGAGAGAAACGCGTCTCCAATTTCTTATTTGAGGTGAACTTGAATATACTCTTGTAGGGGAGATCTTGTAGTTTAAAACCTTTCGGCTTTTCATAGCGACGAGTGGCCAAGCTCTGTGGTTACGAGTTTGACCCTCGTTGCCTGGCCCGGATGTTCTTGCGGTTACCGTCCCG
This sequence comes from Ceratothoa steindachneri, assembly GCA_963969495.1. Lineage (NCBI taxonomy): Eukaryota > Metazoa > Arthropoda > Malacostraca > Isopoda > Cymothoidae > Ceratothoa > Ceratothoa steindachneri. The sequence goes on from OZ018332.1 coordinate 49,283,006, forward strand.
TGTTTCTACTGAGAGAGCACGGGGGAGTGACGATTCCCCTACATTTATAGTATGTAGTATTATCGACTTTATGTTTATAAATTATTAACTTTATATTAGTTGTCCAATGTCTTGACATTTCTAAATCACATCTTGAAAGTAATATATCAACACAGAAAAACAAATCTAATCGCAGGAAGAAATCTTTACCTATTTAGGCAGAGCTTGGCTCTAAAACGCTTTCCAGGATTCATTTCGATGTTGTTTATTTGGATGTTTATCCCCCTCAAAATAATTCACACTCTTCATGTATTCTATTTTTTCATTTTCACCAATTACTCCTCGTAGGAAGCCAGAAGCTTCTATTTTCTCTTCTAGAAAAGTTTTTATATGCTCTGCGAACAAACCATCTCTCTTTTCAAACTCCCAAAACTCGTAGATTTTCTTGATCTTATAATTTTTTTTCCAGTGCAAGTTTCAGTTCAGGGGTTGTGTACACTCCGGAAATCATACGTTGCTTTTCAGAGTGATCGCATTCGTGTGAGTTTTGCTGAGCGCATGTGTTGCAGAGTGTGAAAGTAAGTTTACCATCTACGTATTGAGGGAGAACTGGAATATACAGATCATTAGGACGGAGAACATCAACTTTCACGAGAGTGAAATATGCCTCATTCACACCCTGAGTGAATTCTTGAATAGACGGAATTTCTCGCACAGATACGCAACGTCTAGGTGATCCTACAGGATAGGGATTTTTTTCTCATACAGTATGGATACAAGGAACAAAAATCGACATAATCGATTTTCACACCTTCGGTTGGTGGGTAGTATAATAATATAAATGGGTTACATCTGCCACCAAAAAGTGAACTCCCCACATCCAATACACCATTGATTACATCGGAAAATATTCTATTAACCGCCTCACGTCGCCCTGGAATGGTTTGCATCATGGTTTCAAATCCACACTCCCAGAGAATGATAACCTTGTATTTACTACTCGATCACTCTCTACTGTCTGATAATATCGGTCCAACGACCCACGTCCACCAATGGAAACATCCTGATTTAGATCACAGTTTTCTTTCTGGCACCCATGCCAATAACATCCATGAAAGAGAAACATAGTTCCTCCTCCTTATGGTGAAAACCCGCCAGGAAAAAATACTCTTCCACTAACGGAAAGGTTTCCTCAACCACCGTTTATGCATGAAAAATTGGGATTCCTCTAACATGTTTTTCAAACATAAATCAACGTATAGCCTTTAAGAAAAAGCTTTGAATTTCTTCCTGCCGATGACTACAATAGAATTTTCTGATAAGAAGACATCTTTATAAACCTTGTAACACAATGAGGCTATTGGGATACAAGACTGCATAGGATCAATGTTAAATCTTCTGATGAACGAACACCTAAACTTCTCAAAACACAGGCGAATGATAGAAACATCTTGAATGCAATACTTAATACATTCTATACGAATATTATATACTTTTTTCTGGAAATTGGAATAAAAATTACTGTCAAAGTGTAATTTTTCCTCGCTGTTCATTTTTTCATAGTTAAAATACCTTTTTTCAGGAACGGGTCTAGTATAATTCAAGGTTTCCTCTGAAAGAAAATCGTAAGGAAAATAACCTTTTTCCCATTTCTGGGATTCCCATTGTTTTGGGCAGTTTTTTCAGCGAAGAAAACATGAATAGGAGTGTGTCCTTAAAAATTATGTCCTGAACGAGCTCTATCTTAAAAATATTTCGTCTCCGCTTCATTGGGTGCTAAGTAAAGAGATTAAGATTAAAATGTTGAAGCAGTTCGTCATAGATAAATTGGGCATCAAATTTGGCATTGTTATGTGCCATCACATATGTTTTCACATTTTCTCTCGATCCTCTTATTCGTATTAGCTCTTCTATAAAGGGTTTACAAGGAAAGTTTTCACCATCTCTTTGAAAAATCTTTGTTCGTGTACCACAATTCTTACATTTGTCATATGTTTCATTCTCATTATCAAAACAGAGTTCGCAGATTATTTGCATAACCAATATATAAGGAAAAGGTATAAATGATCCCATTTCTTTATAGGTTTTGAATATCATAATATATGGTATTCCATTTCTTAACCATCGACTTCTTCGATCTCTTCATCCAGCACGTATGCTTTGCTCCATCCGCTTTATAGTATGTATAACATTTAGAGCAGAACAACTTATCACACTCATGCTGTCTCGTGCCGTTTGTACCCTGCATGATTATATGGTTACATCTAAGAGACATATGATAATCTTAACACAAGTATGAAGCTTTTTGTGCGTATCAAAACATGATTGTCTGTAGAATGATCGATTACACTTATTACATAAAATCCCTTGAATTCTTTCTCCATCACAATGCCCAAGACATTGATTCCATACCCCTTCACAATCTTTTAGATGGACTGTTACGTTGTCATGGAACGTATAGCAGGAAAAGCAAGTTTCTTGTTTTTAACATATGTATCACTAATGTGCCGAATTGGATAGTAAGTTTCATCTTCAAGACCAATGAATAAGAGTGGGTCTGTTTTTTTCAGGATAAGTTGGTCGATGGAATAATTTGAATTTACGTTCATCGCATGTAGCCGTAAATATGAGGATCCTTCTTCTCTGCTCTCGTTCTATTAAGGAGAACTGATCTACAGTGACAGACTCTTCGTTCACAAGATTACATTTTCTTGTCAACTCTTGAGACCCTTTTATTATTGTTGGAAGCCAAGAGTTTTTTGCGCGAACATTCTCCTTCATTTTTTTCGCGAGGACTGAGGAAACAAATGCGCAGCCTGTAGAATTTATATGACCTCTATATATATTATGTCAATTAAATATGACATTGGATGGTATTACAGCATGCCCTGCAGGAATCCTGTAAACACGAACTGTGAGATTGAAGGTACTAAACACGATTGTGTCTGCAGATTGGAATGCTGTCTCGAATCGTCTCATGATATAACCGAATAGTGTCGACTCACGTAATTGAACGAATGGAATGTGTAAATGGATTGTATTACCGTATACATCTATAATTTTAAAACTTATATTTACACGATATTCACCATCTCGAATCCATTGGAGATTTAATATACGTCGTGAAAACTCACGCACTACTCTACCAAGGCCAGCTTCTTCTGGATTCTCCGCGATTACATGATATACGAGTATAATAATCAGAAGATTTCCATATCTGTTTTCTCGTATTGGCGTAATTTTTGCACAATAACTATTTTCTGCTGTTCTTTTGATAATCTAAAAAGGGAGAAAAAATTATGTATATATTTATCTGAAAGAAGTTTACGTATTCATTGTAAAGAAGGAAAGCATGAGTGACAAATACGTACTCGGACTCCACACCGACGACACCTTCGCTCGATGAGAGGTTGGATAAAGAGAAGTGGGTTGGATCCTCTTGGTGGATCTTTCGCTTTTTTGCAGTGGGAGTAAACATCTTTTCTGATGGTCTATAAAGAAAGAAAACATTTTGTATATAGTGATCTGAAAGATGTTGGGTAATTCATTATACAAAAGGAAAGCATGAGTGAAGATGTTATGAAAATTTTTTTTTTAGAGATGTTTTTGTTTATAAGAAAAGTATGAGTGAAGGAATTGTGAAAAAATTTAAATTTATATCCCCATGTACTTCATCGATCATTGGGCCAACGTCTAGAGGAAAAACCCACCTTTTTATGAGCTCATCTGGTGACTGCCTACGGGCATTAGTCACCGTATAACCTACTTCCTATATCGTATACTCCGGAATAGAGATGAAATGTTTACTCAATGTGTTGATACAATCATCTGGTGTTATTCTCTATGGAAGAAAGATTATGAAGAATTTAAAAACGAAGGGATGTTTCATGAAGTTATGTACGATATTTCATCTCTAGATGGAAAAAATCATGCGCTCCTTATTTTAGATGACTTAATGCAGAAGATAGATGCAAATATTTTTAGAGATATTTACAGTTACCTCCCACCATAAGAATATCTCCATATTCCTAGTGGCTCAAAATCTATTTTATAATTATTCTTATATGCGCGATATAGCCTTGAATTGTCGCAATCTAGTTTTATTTAACCAGAGAAGAGACATCTCCCAGATAAATATATTTGCTGGACAAATAATGCCTGGTGGACGTCAGAGCTTCATGAAGATATATAAAGAATCAGTCTCAAAACCTTATGGCTACTTGCTTTGCGACTTCAGTCTGAGAAACACTGTACGATTTACCTTACAGACGGGTATATTTACAAACGAAATCGAAGACGTATATCTTTTAGAATGAACCATAAAATGAAAAGATACGCATATCTCTTCCATGCGTTCCCTACACTTTCTAAAAAGATGAAAAATCAATCATAGGAAGCATGGATAATGATTTTGTCAAATGTGTATGTGTGTCGTGGAATGGCCAGACTCTATATTTATATATACGTAGGTACTTTGGGGCTTGGGGCTGAAGTAGTTTGAAGACCGATAGTGAAAGGGAAAATTGTTATGAGTCCAGTGGAGATGGTTTATTATTAACTTTGCGAGGTCCTTTTAAACAAATATTTCAGAGTGCAAGTTGGCCAAATATTAACAGGTAGCTGGTACGCGTTGGGGTTGCAAAAGAAAGACAATGACGAAAATATAACTTTACTAACAACAAAATGATATTTATATTTACATAGAAATTGGCTTTAAATGGAATGGTCGCCCATACGGGGTTAAAGGTCCACACGCAAACAGGTAGGTTAATTAAGGGATTAAAGGGGTCAGATTCAGTTTGGTGATTTAAAGGGGGATTCTAAATTGGGGCGTTCACACAAATAATGGAGCAATTGGGTAAGCCAGATTCAAGATCAATCTGCAGGCGGCAACGGTTACGATTACCTTACGTGCTCGTTGCCGAAAAGGGGCCAGTTGGGGTACGGTGAATGCGACGGAAGAAGTCGGTTTACCACTTGTTTCAGACGAGGAAGCACTTGTCGCCTTCCGGTTTGGGAATCCTTGTCAGTCCTTGCCGATTGCCTATGGCAGAGTTCACTGATGTCGAAGCTTGCAGATTGACTAAGGCTGAGTCACGGATCGATTTAGCCTTCTACTTGAATCGAAATCGACGCTGAGGGGGGTGGGGGGGTGGGGGGAGGGGGGCGTCCTTCAGCTCGTTCGTCGTAGTAGGTAGAAGTCTAACAGTGCTGCTCTCTAAACTCAGTCGAAGCGTTATATAGGCGCCTGGTGAGGTGGCTCCAAACGCGCGCGGGAATTTGGGGAAAAGTCGGCGACTCCTCCGGGGGAAGGGGGAATCGTGATAACGTTCTTTGGAATGTCCAACGGATTCCAATCTTCGAGCGGAAAGCTAGAAGGCTAACGGATAGGTGTCCGTGGGGGACAACGACATCAGCGGTCCCTAAGCAAATACAGCTGGGGCCTGTGATAACGGCGTCGGCCGCCTCCTTGCCCAGGTTCAGCCATGCTTTTTCAGCTCTATGCGGTGATCTCATGATCCACGTGGGTTTAGAAGGGCACGTGACCACCATTCGACCTCATTCTGCCACAATGTGAACTGTGTTTTAATCTAATAAAAGGTAATGTTCCGATCACAGCATCACAGAAACAAAAGATATCACTATTCAAACGGTTGATACGTATATTAGCTCGGAAGCTACCAATGTTTTATTTTGTCTAAAAAATAACTCATCACATTCTTTTGACTTTGTAAGAAGGGGAATTCTTTGATCCTTGTCTCTTCAATCTTAGTTTTCATCGTATTGGTGAGCTGATGGGAATACCATGAGAGAAATCGAAATGACAAGTGTTTTGTGTCAAATATAGCGATGTTCACTACTTTCTCCTCATCATTCGCAATATTAGAATTCAATATGCAGAAAAATCTATCCACCCATGTATTGTTACGATCGGATAGACCTCCTACCAAGAAAAAACCTGTCCATAAGCTCGTTTTTTTAATTTTTCACCAATGATTAAATCTTCTAAATCCATAAACTGGATTTTTCAATCACTTCTTTTCCGTTATTATAGTTGAGAGGTGGCTGGACTGATCCACTATAGAGAAATTCAATCCGATCAATTGAGTGTTCATGAATAAGTCACCGAAGATGATCGAAGAAATCAACCGTAGATGAATAGTCTGGGTAAATTTATAATCAGATCCACACACATCTTCAGTTGCAAAATATTTACTAAGTCTAGGTGTGGTACGGTGTGGATGGAGGATCATCTTAGAACGTGTGACACACAAAGAGGTTTAACGACAAATGATTTAAACAGATGGCAACTAGACGGACCAATCAAAGAATTGTAAAAGGTTAAATGGCAACTCCACGGTTATGTTAATACAAGAAAAATCCTGAAAATTCAAAACGCTTTCAAGTGTGTGTGTGTGTGCGTATCTGGATACGCTCATAGGAGGTCAAGTTGAATCCTTAGAAAAATCTTAGCGGTAAGAGATGTGGGTAAGGAGACTTGCGTGCGAGTCCATGCCTTAGAAAGCTCCAGTGTGTGTGTGTGTGTGTGTGTGTGTGTGTGTGTGTAGACTCTGAATCCTTCGAAAAAAGGTCACTGACTAAATTATTTGAGGGATGTCGGGGAGGGGGGGAGGGACTCCCGCATGTCACCAAGGCTGGTAGTGACCGATGCTAGGGGGGAGGGGGGAAGGAAACCTTAGTGCGAGTCCATGTGCGTGTGTATGTGTCTGTATACGCACATAAGAAGCCAAGTTTGTGTGCACTTCACCCTTCACCTACAATACTACTACTGACTGCCCCCCCCTGCGGTCTATTAGTAATGCTGCAGCTGACATCTGGAGGATTGACAACCTTCGCTTTAAATTAATTCAATAAAATTTTAATTCCAGTCCGATTTGAAGGTGTGACCACCACCCCTAACTCAAACCTCCTCTTCCGGGGTCGAGTGATTTTCTTGGCTGCTCAGAAGGGTTCTTGTCTTATTCATGGCCTTGTTCTTGTTTGTCTAGTTCACATCTTCATTTTGTTCATTTTCCATTTCTTGTTCACGTCCGTTCATGGAGTTTGTGGGGGAGGTGGTGGTGAAGATGAAATGAAGAGTTAGTTAGCCTCTTCTATGAAAAGATTGCTCCAAAGAAGCCTTAAGGATACAGTTGTTGGAGTGCGAAAATTAGAGGTATATTAGGCTTCTGTCTGACAGCACGAATCTTTGAATTGAATGGTAGAATATTTGGGCCTTTTTGATGGTGGGGTCAATTCCTGCCATGTTAGCCAAGGTTCAGGTTACTATGACAACGGAAGCTTTTGAGCTACAAACCTGGATTGTCATTATTATATTTTATTAGTATTATTATAATTATTTTATTATTATAATTATTATTCAAGGACCTTAATGCCTATCGAAAACCTAATCGTCCGATCTTGCTTGATTGCAATAATATAAAAAGAAGCAAAGAAAATGAGACGGCAAAGAACTTTAGAATCAACTGGAATTGGTTGTATTTCATTGATTGGTTGTACATATTTCAAGGCCATAGGCGAATAGCCTGAAAAAAAAAATCTATTAATAATGTTACATCAATTCGCTCTGTCATTGTCTCAGCTAATGGGTGCCATAGTCTTACATCGTATCGGGTGTTCAATAAGTAATCGCCCAAGCTTTTACGTACATAGGGTGGAAGGTTACGCGAAGGAAGCTGAATGCTTTCTCAGCTGTCACTCGGCGACGAGTCCTTCCTCCCTGCCACAAAGCCAGTCAGCCAGTTTTGTGGCAGCGCGTGAAGCCATTCGAAGAGGCTAAGCCTCGAGAGCCAGTGCCAATTCCTCCTCCATTTGGTGTGTGTTTGCTCCGAGTGCCAAGTGCTGAAGTCGCTTGTGATGTCCAATCGATAATTAATGATTTGATAAATAAAAGGGGGCCACACGGGGGTAAGCCCCGGTGGGTTATTGAGAAAGGGGGAAGGATACATAGGATGAATGCCGAGGGACCCAAGGTGGTAACCTTATTTCGAGATAAGAAAGGTGGGAGATGATGATAGGGATGCGCATATAATAAATGGGAGGCTATTAGCGGAAGGGGGGCTGGGGGGGGTCTATGATACCAGGAGTTAATGGGAAGAAGGGGGGGGCATCCTCCCTGAGAAACCAGCGCCGAAGAATACCAGGAAAGGGAGGTCTTTGCCTCTCTCCCCAACACTTTATTCTCTTATTAATACAGACATCACATTTTATGAGCCCGCAAAAGGGGGATCAAATCACGTTGCAGCTGACATCTCGAGATTTACGTGCCTTCCCTACCCCAACATCGATATTTAGATTTGTCTATGGTTCGGCGGGTCCCGGAGAGTTGTGCGTCATCTTGAGCAATTAAAGTAGATCCATCGAATGGATGAGCCCCTCTCCCCCATTAATTTATCTGCACCTGTCCCCGTTGGCTTACCCCTCACTCGGGTCCTTTGTTCTCATTGTACGGACTCTGTCTCAATTCTGGCTCTTGTCATCGTCGATGAAACCCCCCCGCCCCCTATGTGGTTCTTCCTTTTCCCTAAGGGGGTAGGCTCACAAGGTGAGGCGGCATAGTTCGTACATTTAGGCCCCTAAGGCCTTTGTACGAACTCGCTGCCGAAGGCTTTGAGTACCCCCATTTCAGGGCCATAGGTTGACCTCGGGTCAAACCCCATTGTTTCACTTCTAGGGAGTTCCGCACTGGGCCTAACAGCGCTCCGAGGTATTCCTGAGTTTGAGGTTCTTAAGTACGAACAATTTTGGCTCAGTTGCGAATAATTCTTGAGTTGAGTACAGACAATGTTTTTATTTCGCAGGTACGAGCAATAAATTCGTATTTACGAATATTTTGGAGGTTCTCAGGTGCAACCATTATTTGGTTCTCAGGTACGAACTTTTTTCTGTCTCCTACTTTTCCACTTCATTCTTGTCCCCTTTTCTTCTGTTTCATACGTTTCCACTTCCTGCTTGTCCCCTTTTTGTTCTGTTTCATACTTTTCCACTTCCTTCTTGTCCGCTTTTTCTTCTGTTTCTTACTTTACAATTCTTTCCTGTCCCCCTTTTCTTCTGTTTCATACATTTCCACTTCTTTCTTGTCCCCTTTTTGTTCTGTTTCATACTTTACGATTCTTTCCTGTTCCCCTTTTTTCTGTTTCATACGTTTACACTTCATTCTTGTCCCCTTTTTCTTCTGTTTCTTACTTTACAGTTCTTTACTGTCCCTTTTTCTTCTGTTTCATACGTTTCCACTTCATTCTTGTCGCCTTTTTCTTTTGTTTCATACTTTTCCACTTCATTCTTGTCCCCTTTTTGTTCTGTTTCATACTTTACAATTCTTTCCTGTTCCCCTTTTCTTCTGTTTCATACATTTCCACTTCTTTTTTATCCTCTTTTTGTTCTGTTTCATACTTTTCCACTTCCTTCTTGCCCCCTTTTTCTTCTGTTTTATACATTTTCACTTCTTTCTTATCCCCTTTTTGTTCTGTTTCATACTTTTCCACTTTATTCTTGTCTCCTTTTTGTTCTGTTTCATACTTTACAATTCTTTCCTGTTCCCCTTTTCTTCTGTTTCATACATTTCCACTTCTTTTTTATCCCCTTTTTGTTCTGTTTCATACTTTTCCACTTCCTTCTTGCCCCCTTTTTCTTCTGTTTTATACATTTACACTTCTTTCTTATCCCCTTTTTGTTCTGTTTCATACTTTTCCACTTTATTCTTGTCTCCTTTTTGTTCTGTTTCATACTTTACATTTCTTTCTTATCCCCCTTTTATACTGTTTCATACTTTTCCACTTCATTCTTGTCCCCTTTTCTTCTGTTTTATACGTTTCCACTTCATTCTTGTCCTTTTTTTTGTTCTGTATCATACTTTCCATTTCTTTCTTTTCCCTTTTTTGTTTTGTTTCATACTTTTTCACTTCTTTTTTATCCACTTTTTTTCTTGTTTAATATTTTTACACTTCTTTCCTGTCCCCCTTTTCTTCTGTTTTATACATTTCCACTTCTTTCTTGTCCCCTTTTTGTTCTGCTTCATACTTTTGGACTTCTTTTTTATCCCCTTTTTGTTCTGTTTCATACTTTTCCACTTCATTCTTTTCCAATTTTCTTCTGTTTCATACTTTTTCACTTCATTATTGTCCCTTTTTTTGTTCTCTTTCATACTTTTCCAATTCCTTCTTGTCCTATTTTTCTTCTGTTTCTTACTTTACACTTCTTTTCTGTCACCTTTTTCTTCTATTTCATACGTTTCCACTTCATTCTTGTCCCATTTTTCTTCTGTTTCATACGTTTCCACTTCTTTGTTGTCTTTTTTTGTTCTGTTCCATACTTTTCCACTTCTTTTTTCTCCCCTTTTTGTTGTTTCATATTTTTATACTTCTTCCTTGTCCCCGCTTTCATCTGTTTCATGCCTTTCCGCTTCTTTTTGTCTCCCTTTTTCTGCCGTTTCTTACTTTTCCACTTCTTTCTTGTCCTTTTTTCTTCTGTTTCATACATTTCCATTTCTTTCTGTCCCTTTTTTGTTTTGTTTCATACTTTTCCACTTCTTTCTCTTCCCCTTTTTTCTTGTTTCATACCTTTCCACTTCTTTCTTGTCCCCCTTTTTCTTCGATACTCTGCATCATCTTTTCCCCTTCTTTTTATTTCCTCTTCTACCTTTTCTATGCGAAACATACCCGCGTCATGTGGGGGTAATAATATTGCGGGGAGCTGTGCTCCCCGAATTAATACCCAGCTGACATGGCACTCAAAGATGCGACCAATAGAGGGGGCAGGGCTAATGCCCAACTTCCCATTCATTATTGTTGATCGTCTCCAAAATAGGGGTAGGGCGCTTTTCAGCACCTACTGAATAGGGGCTGGGGCTGGGGTATTGAATGAGGTACCCCCGAAAAGGGGAGGGTGAGTTTAAACTACATAATCAACTCCTCTAAAGGCCTTTTGTTCGTAATCCCCGCCCTTTAGGTGTGTGACATAGGAATGCATCTGTCCTTAAATGCGAACGTTGCAAGATCTTAAACGAGGGCTTAGGTTGAAATATTACTCGTCTTTGGGGGATTCCTTTTAATTCCTGTTTTATCTCTTGTTTCCTTTCCTTCCTTTCCTCTTCAAGTGCCAACAGCATTGAAGATCAGTGCCAATGCCAGTGCGGGCGGGGGTGATGGCCGTTGGTGTCGAGCGGATAACCTGAGATAAAACTGATTGAGTTCGTTTTTGGACGGTTGGTCGCGGACGATGGCAAAAGGAGTAGAACGATAAAACGACGCCCATAGGCGTCTGTCTACCACTGGTTCTATGTTATGTCACTCTACCCCTCACTTTGTCTGTCTTATGGTAGATCTTTTTGTCTGTCTATCCGTTTATTGGTTTATCTCTCTGCGCATCTATTTGTTTGTATCTCCGCTCGTCTCTTAACCTAGCCGTCTATCTACCAAACTCCTATTTTCTGTCTATCTTTCCTGTCTCTTTCTGTGTACTTACCCTTCTCTTTGTCTGTTTCTCTATTCGTCTCTTTGTCTTGACTATCTTTCTGTCTACTCTTCTATTTGTTTGACTATCATTATGCTTACCTGTCTCTTGGTATCTCATTCTACTTTCCTCTTTATCTATTTGCCTTTTGCCGGTCTATCTCTCGTCCCTCCCCTGAGTGTTTAGAATACCTCTCCCTTTATTTCTTTTTTTTTATTATTCTGTCTATATGTTAGTTATTTTTCTTCTTTATATCTTCTTCGCCTTTCATCTTTTTTTATATGCGCTGGCATCCGTTAGATTTCACAACTTCCCTTTGTTAGCAATTATATAGATTGTTCTAGGTCGGTGCGCGCGCGCGCGCGCGTGTGTGTATGGAGTCCAGCTCTAGCTTGAGCTCGCCAACTCATGAACTTTGGGTAGTTGCTATGTCTATTTTTTTCTCGCTGTTTAATGCACTAAACCCCAGGTGTATATCTTTCCAAGAAGAGAGAATGAGGATCCAGTCTTTACGATGGTGACATCTGCCATCCTCGTACCCTTCGCCCCTTTTCACTTTTTGCTCTTTTAAAGGTGCTCAACCACAAAGTTGATGTATCATTCATCGATTTTTAAAATCTATCGCTGCTTAAAGAGTCGAGACCAAGGGTGTATATCTTTGTGAGAAGATAGAATATTGAAGAATGAATATTCAATCTGGCTAGGTGACGACATCTGCCAACTCGTAGACTCCGCCTCTTTTCACGACTCGCCGTTTTAATGGAAGTTTGAGCTTTTCTAAACTTCGGCAGAAAGTTGAAATATTTAAGGTACACAAGTATACTTTTGAACTAGTGTATAATAGCACCCATTAATTCAGGCATAGGTGTTGGACAGCTTTTATAGACAGACTGAGACAAACTTTCGTAAAACTAAATCAAATTTTGCCTGTTCCGTACATGGGCGAATATAGCAGGGGAGGATTTTATCGTTTATCCTGGAGCTTCCTACATAGATCATGTGCATGTATGTGTGTATACATACACCTGTTGTATCCATAGATGTGAATGTCAATGATACTTAGACTGGTCAAGTGACGGATGTACTCAGGAAAAGACAAACATAAGTGATCTCAACCAAAGCTTATAGTTGAATCGTGGTCTGAAATGGTGGTCGGGAGTATTTCGGGGGAGAGTACCAGCAGAAGCTGATAGGGTTGTCAAGGGTTTGTTTTTTTGTTCTATTTGTACAACTTTTGACTGCTCGATTTAAAGGCTATTTTGGACACTGTCACCAAGGCTTGTCGGATGCGAGAGATAAATTGACCTGAATTTAGATAAATAAGGACATCCTATAAATAAAGCCCATTTTTTTTGTTTATCATCATTTAATGGAGAGAAATAATTGAAAGCAGGATGGTTTTTATGTTCGCCTAGTCTACTTAACTGATACTTAGGTAACTTAGGTACCTATCTTTGCCCAACCAGTCTTACATTTGGACATAACGTAGTAGTCATTTTCTCGGCTATTTGTATTATTATTGTGAATTTAATGCACCTTATCGTTAAATTATGGCAATGCCAAACACGAGGGAAAGTCCGTCCAATGACCTGCGGCGTTTCTGTGATAAGATGATAAATGGTTATCGCATTGATGGTTTCCCATGGTTCAAATCACTTACCAGTGCCTTTGAATGGCTAAATGAGGCTTCTGCAACTAGATGGCGCCACCCAGCCCCAAATCCGATGGCAGATTTGAAATTTCCAGGGTGAATAACCATATGTCCCATGGTCATATGGGTCATTGCATGGCTCTAAATGGGTACAATTGAACTTTACTCCTTTTGAAAAAAAGCGACGCCTAGACCTGGCGCTTCTCCGCAGGTAAAAAGCATATTCGCAACGTTATGCTTCGGGGGTTTAGAAAAGGTAACAATGTAAGTTACAACCAGAAAGATATTAAGTATACGGTGAAAGAACAATTAGTGCGAACCAGTACTAAAGATGGTGTCAGGATTTTCGCTCGGGAAACGTTAGTCTCGAAGATGAACCCCACCATTTAGAACGATTAGTGGAATTTGGTTAAGAACTTTTAAAAAAGAAAGTGAAAAAAATTCCCATTATAAATGTTGAACAATTGACTGAAAAAACTACATTCATTTCATTTAAAGCAAAAGGTTTCACGTTTGGAGCAATGGATTCCTCACGAACTGTCAAAGGTAAACTTGCAACAATGAATCCAAATTTGTTGATCTCTCCTTTCTCGTTTAAAAAGTGATCCATTATTTAATAGGATTGCCACAAGAGACGAAGAGTGGGGTTACGGACAGTAGTATTAAACGTTCTGGGCAATTTGATTACTCCTTGGGAAGAACCAATACCTGGGCCTAATCCACGGAAGATTCTCTTTTGCTTGTAGTAGGAATGACCTAATTCATTTTGAACTACTTAACTCAAATCAGACTATCACCAAAGAGGTTTACTGGGCCTAGTTGGGCAGTTTACATGGGGCACTTGAATAACAAAGGCCCGCATTAATCACTAGAAGAAGAGTGCACTTTCGGCAAGACAACCGCGACCTTATATCGCAAGTGATACCATATAAAAACTTAACAATTTTTTTAAGAGTTCAGCGAATCACCTGAAGAGAATGAGTATGTCGACAACATTAGAGGTCAAACAACCTTAAAGATTTTTTAAAAATCAAAATCATACCATATATACAAACATGGTATTGAAAAGTTACTAGAAGGATGGTGACTTATGGTAGAAACTGGTGAAAATTATATTACCTATCAAATCAATAAATTAATTCATAGAGCCGTTTAATTTCTAAAATACCATAAAATACCACATTAGTGGAATGATATTATATATATATATATATATATATATATATATATATATATATATATATATATATATATATATATATAACTCTTATGAAAAATATGTTTGGATCAGTTTGTAGGCCGCCTGAGTACCGGCCACAGACCTTTGTCCCTACCTCCCGTTTTAATTCCCTGAAGGTCCTGGTCATCCTGACCCTCAGCTCGTCCTTCGAGTAGCAGCTGGATTTGTTGGTCTCTCGTTCCACGGCCCACCATATAAAGAAGTCTGAGGGGGGGAGGGAGTCAGTCAGGCGAGTTGGAAGGGTAAATGTATAGTGCTGTGTGATCGAAGAAATGTTTTGACAGTCAGGGCTGGGTTTTCCGTTTGGTGTGGCAGGGCGCAGTCTTGCAACCACACGTAAGGCCTCCCTGCAGAACACGGATGTAGCCGTCGGTGTTCAGCCAGAGGCATTCAGGGAAGAAGTGGTATGGTATGACCTCCCCTTTACTGCTAAACGCGACCGAAAAACATAATGGTCGCTGGACATGTTATCTGTATGAATCTGGGCACGTCTTTGGGCGCAACAGCGAACCACCTGTCGCTCTTCTGGTCTTGGCAGAAATTCTTCTCGTCGGAGAACCACAGGATGTGTGATTCCAACGGGTGTTTCAACCTGAACAGCTTCTTTGTGTGCATGAGTCGTTTTTCTTGCATCGCCTTGGACAAAAGTTGTCCCTTCCTCATCTTGTATGAAAAGTACCGAATGTCCTTATGCACCACCAGTCTGATGATGAGTTCTTACACCCACACTTTTCTTCCTTGCAGTGGCTCGCATTCGACTTTCTGGGATCGTTGTTGATGATCTCCTGGATTTTCGGCGACGACTCCCTGCGTTCTGATGGCGTCAGATCGTCGACCATAGGATTTCCTATTTGCTGTCACCTTCTACTCGAATCCTTAATCTTCTAGCTCCTTTCTGACCTTTTCCACTATATATTATTGACTGATTTTGTATTAACATTATTTTCTTTCTCTTCCTCTCCTTGTCCCTCTCCCTTACGTATCAATTTACTTCTCGTGTCTCTCCTAATCTCCCTCTTTAGACTATCGCTTTATCCCTTAATCGTTTTAACCCTTTTGGCTCCGTTCTTGACTCTTTCTGCCTCTCGGTTTGACCTTGCTACCTTTGTTATAGCTAAATCTTAATGTGAATTTACCAATCCCTCTCCTACTTCCTCATTGGTGATTTCTTGTCTTAGAGGCGGTTCTTTATCTTTTTACTAGCTTATATATACCCTTATTATATTATTTTCTCTTGTAATTATCCTTGAGAATGAATTGAATAAAGTTCGAAAGTACTTGGAAGCACCTTTTCATTTTTCCTGCGGGACATTGATTTCATATATATATTTAATGTCTTATATTTCCTATATCGTTCTTGAGAATGAATTGAATAAAGTTTGAATTGTGTTTCGTCTTTCCTGCGGGACATTTGTGTTTTCACTGGTTCCTTAACTAGTTATTTTGCGATTTTGCCCATCTTGAAAAATTAATAGCAGCCATCTTATTACTCCATGAACAGGCAGATTTTTCTCAGTGTGACCGTTGAGAATATTAGCATAAACTCTAAGGATAATTTTATTTTCTAAATTAGTGTCACCAACAGAACATAGTCTCACTGTACACTTCTTTCATGCATCTCTCCATCTCAAGCCTGACTGTTTTACACTTCCGAACACCTCTACAAACCAAGTCAGACTGATATCACTTCCGAGCACCTCTACAAACTATAAAGTCAGCCCTGTTTTACTCTTGTTGTAGCCTGTTTGTTTAGACACTATTGAACTCGTTCTTGACAAAGCAGTAACTCTTGCATCATCCTAAAAACTATAATTATGCCCCGCCTATTATGGCGAAAATGTTGCTAATTAACAGAATTCTTGATAACTGGGGCGGCCATTGCAATCTTATGAAGAGCATTTGTTTTATGACACTTGAGAGAACATTACTATGAAAGACGATTGGCACTATCAGTGCCGCTTGTATTGATTTATTTGATTGCTTACTCCTTTCTCTAAATTAAAGTGTGATGTATATTTGTGCCCCGGACAATCCAACCTCGAATTGACCGGCAATCCTTATGAAAATAAGAACTCACGTTGTGGCGGTTATCAGAATAGCCTAGAGCAGGTGTATCTTAGATTTCCTTTTTAAGTGGGCGTGTCAAAAGTGACCAAATCTTTGATACAAAATTTTCTCACATGTTAATACTTGACCAAAACACAGTAAAAAGATATAAAATTAAAGATGTTCTTTTATTAATTCTTAACCCCTCATGATGCATAAAAATTACAAGGAAAAGATAATTATTTTACGTAAAAATACATATATTATACGAGTATTAAACAGAATTGAATCTTTACCATTTTAAGCAGAAAACAACAAATCAAAACTAGAGAAAGAAAAATTGTAGACCTTTTTATTTATTTACATCAATGAGACTTCTGCTGCTGCCTCACTGATAACACATAATTCATAAGAGGTTGTACACCATGTAGTTACTATAGAAAAGAAGTTGGAGGTACATTAATTTAGCTTTCTTAAGTAAAGCATATCGCTTCGCGTGCTGGTAAGAAGTCGTTGGCACGCGTGCCAAGGGTTGCCCAGGCCTAGCCTAGAGGGTTCTAGGCCATTCAAGTTCTAAGGATATTCTAGAGTGGGGTTATTGGAGATTCTAAGATTTTTATTGGATATTCAGTTATGAGGATTATTTATAGTTAGTTTATTGGGTATGCTAGTTTTTTTTTAGGAGGATTCTAGGATATTAAAATTTTAAGGATGCATTAGAGGTGGGTTTAGTGAAGATACTAGGAATTTAATAGTGTGGTCTACTACGTTCAATTTCTAGGGTGTTCTAGAATGGGTTTATTGCAATTTGCAATCTTATATACGCCGTATTTCTAGCCATAGCAACATCTAATTGGTTAATGAGGCAGGCACTTTAATGTTACTTGCAATTCTAAGTGAAACAAACATTATCTTTTTTTAGATTGAATAAGATATAATCCAATGAGGAGGGAAAGTTAAGAACAAACATACGAACAAATACTAGAAGGGCAAAAATGATAGGGTATGGACGGGGGTCTGGGGGGGGGGCGTTCTTTTCCAGTTACAGAACAGGCACCCATCTAAGGGGTTAAATGCTGAGTTGGACTAGGACAGCGACGCCCTTCCCCAAACGTGTGTGTATTAGTGATTGTAAGTGTAATGTTTCTAGCATTAAGGGAATGAAGAAATGTATATTAAGAAATGTGTACGTGCACATGTTTATGAGTACACGTTAACCTTTTTTCAAGGGAGATAACCAACGAGGGCATTGCAACAAAGAGCTTTTCGAAAATAGGTTCATAATGGAAGTAGTGAAGTTGAGTGATATGAAAATGTGCGAAAGTTAATGAGTTCGAGTATCCAAAAATGGAGACTACTTGGTGCATTTGGCTGGGAAGTAACTCTCCCTACCCTTGAGAGACACAATGTCGTGTGCGTATTCATCTGTGCGCTTTTATTCGTGCATTTCTTCTAAAACAAGTTCGTAACGTGTACGTATTTCTGCGATCCTCCGTATAAGTGTGTACCGCATGTAATTACTATACAAAGATATCTGTTTAGGTGCGTTACTCTATTTTCTTCATGTGTACGTATTGCCTCTTGCGTGTGCGTGTATGTGTGTATCCGGGAGGCAGAATTAGCGCCAACGATCTGGGGGGTGTCAGGATAACAAGCTCTGAAAGGCAAATTGGCGCGCAATTAGGCCTGGATTTGTCTTGACGTTGCATCACCGCCCATTTTGGCGCTAAAATTTGGCGGGAGAGTAGGCTTTCATTTCAAAATAGATCCATTTTTAGTTACTAAATAAGAGGTTTTTTTGTATGCTGCGTGTCTAATTAATAGGCCATGATGAAGTTCATTAGTGCCTACATACCTGGTGGATAGAATTAGAACTAAATGGGTGAGCATATTGTTGCGAACACGCGTTTCGTTCATTTCAATAATTGATTCTAAATTATTTACGACCCTGTAGAAAAGGAAATTGTATTTCTCAGTGGTGTGGTTGCATTTGAACTACTTGTAATCCCCCTCCCCCATTTAGTGGGGAGGTGAGAGATGAAGCGAGGACTGGATGAGGAGAGCGAAACACGTCGGCAACATGTGTGAATCATATTTCACTCGGATGTTGTTCCGTTAATGAGCGACTCTTTCACAGCTGTATTGGTGAATTGAAATTTTTAATGTTCTGCGTGTGAAGGGGAAAAGATGCAGGGTTTAGAAAAGACAAGACGATCGCTGCTAATGGAATAGATGGTGGGCGCGCAAATGAAAAATTATTTAGTGCGTGATGGATATTTACATGTTTAAATGTTAAATGTGAGATGGCAGTTTAAGAGATGTAAGAGATGTGTATATCCACGATAAATGGCACGAAGAAAAATGAACAACGAGGGGTGGGTGACACGCTCCAGCCCCATCGCATTCAAAACAATAGCAAGATCTTGTCAAGGGAGATCCTGTCCCACTCGTTTCCGGAGATAAGGCTCACAATAGAGGAAGGCGGGGGGGGTAGTCTTCTTCCCTCCTCGTCTGCGAATTCGAGGGGGGAGTGTGATGCGCGGATCGAAGCCAAGTCACTACCACTTTTCCACCTACAGTCCAAAAGAGACTGACTTACGGTTGGTCGGCCATCACGACGGTGCGTCCGCATTTTTTTCGGGTCACCAGCTGAACTCATTCTGCTCATAGCCGCGTCTCGTGTAAATAACTCACTTAATTTCTATGCAATCCTGTGGTGGCGCCACTAGCTGGTTGTGTGGCCTAATTTGTGGTAACGAGGCAAGGCGTTTTATGCGCGACCAAGCTGGTGGCACCACCACATGTTTCCATGGAAACTAAGGGAGCTATTTACATGAGACGCGACTTTCAGCGCGGCCATGACAAGAGTGAGCTCTTTTGGTGGCGTGAAGGTGGCCTGAAAAAAAGGGGACCGAACCCTGATGGCGTCAAAAAGAAATATTTGTTGGTACCACCATGGTGGCATAGAATTTGATTTTAGGGAGTGATGACGCACATGTGCGTCTATAGCGCATAAAATCTGCAGACCCAATTCTCACGACCAAGTACAGATAGATATACACTCGCAAATTCAAATGCTCGTACACATATACACGTGTAAATGCATATACATACATTCAATTGCAGCCATATACACACGAATATACATTCGCTGTGTCCAATGCACTCGCATGTACGTTTAGATTCACTCGAAAATAATCACGAATGCACTGAAATATTCATTTATATTTGGACAGATGAAATGACACCTCCATTTATGCTAATCCGCCCGCCACAAGCAACCATTAACTCCCGCCAGAAGACCTCCGCCTGGCCTATTTAGTCTTCGAAATAGTTTGGCATCGGGCCTATTTACTCTTCAAAATAGGCTGCCATTGGACCGATTTACTCTTCGAAATAGGTCACAATCGGGTCTATTTAGTCCTAGAAATAGTCTGTCATAGAGCCTACTTACATTTTCGAAATGGGCTGCAATCGGGCTTATTTATTCGAATTTGACTGCAATCGGACCTATTTAATCTCCGAAATAAGCTGCTATCTGGTATTTTTAGTTTCTAATATAGCTTGTCATCTGGTCTATTTATCCTTTCGCGATATGCCTTCATCCGGCGGCCCATTGAAATAGCCTACTATCCTTGGTGTCAACTTTTCAACGCCATTTTTTGAGAAGTTATTAAAATCCCACACGCTGCCATTTCGAACCGAAATCTTCCACCAGGCTTGAAGCCAGGGCGTAGACGTACGAACGAGGCTTTGTTCTCGAAGTGCGAACACCCAAACAGGGACGTTGTTTCTTTGTTGTTCTCGATTCGTGGTTTCATTACTCGTCTTCGTTTTTCGTTGTTTTCCCTAAATTCCATGACCCCAGTGATCAAAACGTGTGTGAGATGTTAAGAGAGTTCCTCCACACTCCCGAATTCCCCAAGTAGTTTCCTTTTTTATCATTATCATTGTTATTATTTATTAATGATATGATTTATTATTATTATTTTTAATATTTTATTATTATAGTTATTTTTATCTTTGTTATTATTGTAATTATTATATTATTATTATTTTTATTATTAGCAAACAGAATACTAGCGTTCTTTTCTTTACTCCCCCCCCACTCTCCAACGAGGACTGTTCTCTGGTGCCCTTGGGCTTGGCATCGTTTTTCAGTCTGATCTTTATGTTAACTTCCTTCCCCAGAAATTGGAACCACGTCCTCCGCCCAATTAACCTTTATCCGTAGTGGCAATAAAGAGGCGAAAACAGGCACTGATTGGCTTTTCTGATTGGCTAATTACTGCTCGTCGACTGAGCCACTCATTATCCAGTCGAATGGCGTCCATCATTCAGTCCAATAGTACTCATCATTCAGTTCAATGGCCCCCGTTATTCGGTCAAATGGTAATCATTATTCAGTCGATGGCGATCATAATTCAGTTGAATGATACTTATCAGTCACCATTCAATAGAATGGCACCCATCATTCAGGCAAATAGCACTCATCTTTCAGTAGAGTGGCACTTCTTTGTACTATGGATTATAACAGTGATGAATAGTTTAGTCTCCCTTCCAATTGAGGCCCTTTTCGGTGTCAGGAACAGAAGGGAACAACAGGTCAGTGACGCAACAGGTCCGTCACTCCCTTTTTAACTTCATCTGTCGAAGGCGGCACTTTTATGGATAATGTATGTAATGTGATGCTTGGCGGTGAAATAGCAGTGCTTGAAATTTTCGGAGGTTCGGAGGAAGGGGCAGAAGCAACCAACGAGGTCTTTTCCATTCATAAAGGAATGAGAAATAGATTGAGCAAATGAAGACAAATGTGTGAAATAGAAATAGTGAAAATTTAGATTTCAATCGAGAAGGAAATAGCTGTATGAATGGCAGGATACTTGCGAACAATGAGGTCAAAAGTGTGGATGGCGACACTGGACATTGGACATTGGACATAATAAGTGAGAAATATAGTAGTAGAGGGTTTTAGTAGGAGAAATAGTGGGGAAATAGGGAAAAATATAATAGGAAAGCGAAAAACAAAAGGTAGAATGAAAGACAGATCCCTGGTGAAAGGGTATCACTGGCTTTCTTTGCGTTTTGGTTTGTTTTTTTTTTGATAGCATATGACTATACTATCTGATGAATGCGGT
The DNA here is from genome assembly GCA_963969495.1 of Ceratothoa steindachneri. Taxonomy (NCBI): domain Eukaryota; kingdom Metazoa; phylum Arthropoda; class Malacostraca; order Isopoda; family Cymothoidae; genus Ceratothoa; species Ceratothoa steindachneri. The sequence continues at coordinate 49,304,532 of OZ018332.1, forward strand.
GGGCATTCGAGCCTTTGTATTAATACATTGTATCTTTACGTGGCTTTTGGAAGATTTTCATCTTCAGTTCTGGGTGTTTTACACCTAGATTTGGATTTTTTGGTGTTGTTTGTATGTTTTTGGCGATATTTTCGCGCAAAAATTGGGGAAGTGTTATTTAAAACCAAATTAAACAAGTGTTAATTCGGTGGCTAAACTCGTTTGGCTTTGTTCATGTTTTTTGTGTTATGACTGGGGGTTATTTAGTATTTAAGTGAACTTAGGGTCGACGTTAAAGTCATTCGGTAGTCTACTGCTTTTGAAACTAATTGATCGTCTTAAGTTAGGTAAAAAGTCGAAGTCGATGTGCTCCAGTACAAACTCGGGGGGGAGGTGCCGGTGCACCTTGTCCCAGATTTTGGTTGCTCTTAGGTGAAGCTCCACGTTTATGGGGGTCATCCCCAGTTCACCATGGAGTTCACTCTGCCTTCTCCCTTCTCTCCTTCGGGCTCCCGTAATGATATATACTGCCTTATTCTGGACTCTTTGCAGTTTAAGGACTTGGGTCTTGGAAACTACGTTTATAGGGATCGGGGGGTACAGGAGTTTTGAGCGAATGCACGCATTGTAGATCTTTAGTTTGTTGGAGGTACTCAGGTTTACGAATTTGAAAAATTCGCCCAAGTCCCTCCGTGCATTCTGTGTAGTTCTCGCTACATGGCTCCTATACCCACCGGTCGTAATTTGTAGTCCCAGAACCGTGCCCTCCGTGCGGTATGGGATGCGTGCACCCCCCACACGGATGTCTGCCAGAGTCCTTCGGAATAATGGAATTACACGGAACTTTTGGGCATTGGTGGATATCTTCCATCTTCTCTCGAAGGAGTTGATGTTTTCGATTTCCACTGCCGTACTTCGTGCCATGAAATTCGCATTCCGATAAGGCCCCGTACATATCATCGTTATATCATCCGCAAATTGGACGTATAAGGAACCCTCAGTCAAGGGTTGGGGAAGGTCTATAGTGTAGATGTTATAGAGCAGGGGAGAGATGCACCCGCCTTGGGGCACCCCCGCCTCGAGTTCGAACTCAGGGCCGCTGTAATTTTTTATGCTCAAAAACGCTCTCCTCTCCATCACATAGTCACAAAGAATCCTTTCAAGTATGGGATTGAGGCCTAGTTGAAGGATCTTATATTGTAGGCCTCTCCTCCATACCTTGTCAAAGGCCTTTTTGACATCGCGTAGCACCAGATTTGCATGGCGTTTCTCTGATTTTACTTTTGCCAACTTCTCGGTAATTACGGCTAGCGCCGTGTCTGTTCCTCGCTTCGCACGGAAGCCATGTTGTTGGATGTTATGAGAGTTATTTCTCTCGAGGAACATGTTTACCCTGTTGGCCAATATCTTCTCCAAGACTTTCCCTGAAAATTCTAGGAGAGATATGGGCCTGAAGTTAGCTGGACTGTCCGGTGGTTTACCGGCTTTTGGAATGAATATCATTTTCGCAACCTTCCAGTGGTCAGGGAAGTATCCCACGTTTAGGCATGCGTTCATGATATTCATGAGCCCCAGTAGGATATTGGGCGGGGCTCGAATAAAATTCTCCTTCGTCAGTCCTGTACGCCCCGGTGCTCGCTGTCGGAAGGATTTTAAGGTCATAGAGAGTTCCTCGGCAGTAATTCTACCGCCGAGTCCCTCCATTTCCCTGTTCTGTGATACGCAATGATGAGGATGCGTTCTATGTATTTGGTCATTCAGGTCGTTAATAATTTCGTTTTCGAAGTCCAAATCGAAGTCATCATTCTCTTCCGGGGAAATCTTAAAGATAGATGCCCAAAAGAGTCTGAATTCCTCTTCGATTCTTTCCACGTCAGAAATTTCAGTGTCGTCACGTATAAGTTTAACAGTCCTTGGTGGTTGTCCGCCTTTAAGTCGTTTTACCGTCTGCCAGAATGTACGTGAGTCAGTTTCTACATTCAGTCCGTCAATCAAATTATTCCAGAGTACACTCTGTTGGTCCCTTATAAGAGTCATTAGTTCGTCGCGTATGAGTCGTGTTTGTCGGTGTGTGTTAATGTTGGGGCCAGTGAGGTTTACTTCATCGATCCGTTCCTTATATTCCCTCGCGAGGGTTTTCATTCTAGGGGTCCATGAGGGGGCAGGGAGAGTTTTATACTTAACTCGGGGGATGGCTTCCTTGTCGGCTTTTAATAGTTTTTCATTTAATTTATCCAACTCCTCGTCAATTTCTTCAAGGGAGGCATCATTTAAGGGTTCTGGGTTATAATTTTCGAGGAGTTGATTATACTTATCCCAGTCGGCTCGAGCATAGCTCTTTCGCTCTGGGATAGGGATTTGAATGGGGGAGGTTGAGACTTTAATAAGGATAGCCTGGTGATCGCTGGGAATAGGGGGGCCCGGCTCAATGAAGTAATTATAAGGGAACATATTGCTGGTTAGCACAATATCAGGTTTTGTTGCTGACCTGTGAGTAATATATGTGGGGAAGTCTGGTCCAATTCTAGTCATAATGTTTCTATCAATAAGTGTCTCAAGATTCCTGCCTGCTGGGTTGGTCGACGTATAACCGGAGGCAGCGCTTCATGCATTGAGGTCACCGGCAAAGAGAACGGTTCTGCCGTGACCACATAACTGCAAGAAGTTTGGGAGGGGCAAATACCCTCTCCTTGGGGGTTGGTACCCCGTTGCCAGGACCAGGGGTCCCACTGACGTACGGACCTCCACAGCAAGGTAAGATTCGTCGAGTCCACTTATTGATCTGAAGTCAAGACCTCTTTTCACAGCTATGGCGCATCCGTCAAAACGTTCTCCGCTGTGATTTTTGGTCAAGACTTCGTAGGGAAAGATCTTTATCGGGTTAGCGTCGTCTATTCCATGTTCAGAAATAAATATAACGTCTGGGTCACTTTGTCTTAATACGTTTCCGTATAATATTTTTTTGTTTGTCCATCCGTCAGAGTTCAAATGTAAAATTTTTAGAGTCGTCATTTTGTAGTTCACTTAAGGGTTTTCGAGTGTAATATGATGTTTTAGGACTTTATTCTCTTACGAGTTTAGGTCCTTGTGGAGTGTTTGGGGGCGTTATGGTTTTTCCTGTACGTTTCTTTCTGTATTCGCCGTCGGTTAGGGTGATAAAAGAGTCCGGAGTCAGTTTTATCAGGCCTTGGAGTAAAGCCTCCTCGACCTGTTTTTCACTGAGTTCGTCCGAGGTGAACTCCCATTTGTATACTCCGGCTATTAAGCCTTCGGATACGTCAAGGGCATCCATCTCCTTAGGAAAAGGGGACCTTTCGGCAGCGAACACCTTCAAGTTAATTTTTCTTGAATGGTATGCGTGCCTGGATTCCCTCTTACAAGAAGAGGACGATCTCGGGCGTCTCTGGGGCTGCGAGGTTTTTCGTGAGCGGGGCGAACGTGCCCCTCCCTCGGCTCTCGCAACTCCAGTCTCCGTGCTCTCGTTATTCACTTTTTTTGTGGGTGTGGTTGCGTGGGCATTTTTGTTTTTTGTGGTTTCTTTGAGTTGTTTTTGTTCCGTGCGTGCTTTCGCAGCCTGGATCCTGGGGTCTCTGGAGGAAGCTGAGGTTGTGGCATTACTGGGGGTTGGGAGATTCTGACAATTAGTCTCGCACTGGGGTTTGAGACTAATTTTCAGGATCTCTTCTGACCGCGGGTTCGAGGGGAACCACATACTCTCCATTCCATTATTGGTTAGCATCTTATTAAGCTCATCTGCAAAGCACCCCGGGGAGGAGAGATTCGCAATATGAGCATAATATATGCAACACATAATTTTAGTCGAGTTTTCATTCTCGACGTGGAGATATGTGGGGTTCGCTTTAGACTCCGCTACCGCAGCTTTTGCGACCTTAGCATAAGTAGTATTAGCTTTCCTTTCTTCGTCGGTTCGTTTTTGAGCGGCTTTATTCTTTAGGATCTGTTTTTTGATGGGGCAGGCCATGGAGAGTGTCTTATGTTCCCCCGCGCAGTTCAGACACTTCATGGTGGTGCTTTTACAGCTCCTCCAGAAGTGGTTGTCCGATGCACAAATGGAACATAAGGTAGCATTCCCTTTGGGGCAGTTGGCTGTGGTGTGCTCCTCATACTTATAGCATTTGAAGCACATCTGGAGGTCGATAAACTCCTCACGTTCGATCTGCTCGGGGCAGATTCGAACGTTAAAGAGGAGCATACCGCACTCCGTAGCCTTAACCGCCATTGCCGAATCAGTGAACACTATCTTAAAGACATGCGTGTAATCCTTAAATTTAAGGATTTCCGCAATTTTAGCCCAGGGGTGGTTTTTTTCAACCTCAGCATGAATTTCTTCAATGCTGTGGCTGCCTACCCAAGGATCGAGGCGTCTAAGAATTATGCTGCGATGTGTTTTTATCTGTGGAGGCGTGTGGGGTCTTAGGTTAATCTTTTTCAACGACTCTGCCGCTTTTTGAGAGGTGAGGACCTCGCAGTCACTCTCCTTTTGGCAGATAGCCGAGTAGCCATTGTGAGTATCGATGAGGCGTATTAAGGTTACCCCTAGTTCCCCATGGGTTATCGCGAAGACTTCTCCCCGATCTGGCTTGGGGCCATCGGAGAGAGTCCTCAGCGGTATCCGCCGAGTCTCCCTCATTTAAATCTCCATTTCCGCATGGGAGCTGAAGAAATAAAGAAGTTACGAAGACTCGGGGTGTGTGGCTGTGTTCGTGTGTGTGAGTACGTGATATTTAACACCGGTGAGAAAGAATAGATAAAAGAAGTAATCCTTGTCCCCCAAAAAAACAAAAAAAAAAACACCCCGATCAAATGGCACTTTACCTTGGGTGCAGGCGCTTTTCGAGGGCCTGCAGGTCTCCGGTCCACCACAAAGGGAGTCCGGGGTGGAAAATGGAGGGGGAGGGCGGAAAACAAGTTCACCCTCGCTACCGAAGCACGAAGCGAGCGAAATTTCACTTTTTACGTATAGGAACGCAATGAGAAATTCGTACGTACGCCGATTCAGAACTCCTGGGTGAGCAATCACTAAAATGCGCGAAAACACTATTCACAAAACGTAAGCGAAAACAAACTTAAGGTTGGCTTTTTCAAAAGTCACGAGTGAGAAGGGCAAGACTAACTCCGGCAAGCAAAGCAGTCATGGCGACACTACTTTGGTGAGTTGTATAAAGTGGGTATGGAGAGATGTGGTAATGTAAATGTGATTGGCTTAGTAGGTGTAAATCAGGTGCTATTTCGGGAAATTGAAGAGAATAAGCTTAGTGCTGTGTGAGAGGCCTAAACGAATTGGAAGGCACCGGGAGTAGATATAGTCACTTAGATGCTAAAAGAGTGGTGGTGTTTGCGTTATGGAATGGGTCTGGTGGGTGTGTTTTTAGGCATTTGAATATGAAAGAGTGCAGATTTATAAGGAAAAAGGGAGAAAGGGGAGCGGAATAGCTACAAGGCGTGTTGTAGTTAGTGTATTGAGAAGTTCTGATTGGGCGTAAAGGAAGGATAACAGGGATTGATAGGGGATGAACAAGGGTGGCTTAGAGTCAGTATGGTGTGTGTATGTGTGTGTTTCTCAAGTATTTGTACAGAGAGCTGACTGAAAAAAACAATGGGTGAGATGTGTAAATGCTCTTCCAGATAGAGAAGTATTATGGCAGGTGCTAAGAATGTATGAAGTGGTAAACAAGTGGGTGCGGTGAAGAGTATTCATGTTGGTTGTAAGGCGTACGTAGAGTGAAAGTGTAAGATAAGGTTGTGTGATAACACCATTAAAGTAACATAATTTTGGAGAGAGTACTGAGAGATTGATGATGGATGGAGAGTGGATAACTTCCAAAGTCAAGGACTACCTTGACATGAGAGGCACACAAACAATTGCCGCAGCCTGCACAATCCCACAACACCCACTACACTACATGCCAGCAGAATACTGACACACTCCAAGGAACATCAGATCAAGACCTAGTGCACGATATCATAAACAAATAAAATTATCACTTTCACCTTTCCGAATACATCTTCATCCATGAAGACAGAATCCACCTAGCCAGGCTGAGGAGTGGACACCATCCAGCCCTCCTGAGCTATCAGGAGAGAATGGGTGATTCCATCGGCGATGTTTATCCGGGCTGCAACACAGAACCCCACACTATCTAACACATGATGGAAATTGCATTGCACACAACCACACACGCAAACATAATATATATGTACACTTCGTGAGGGCATCGTGGGAAAACTCTGTACAGGCGACGGCCTTTCTCAGGGACTGGATGGAACCTGTTTGGCCTGGCAGACTGAGGAACAACAACAACAACAACTAGAGTCTTGGCCCTAAGTTTTGAGACTACTATATTTTTCCATATAAGAAAATTAATGGAATTAATTAAACGTTGCATTTTGTTTTAATATGTTTGTCTTATAATTTGAAGGGAAAATGTATAAAAATTTCAAGTCCAAAGCCATTTTGTTATTGAGTACAGTCAATTGATGGGCGCAGTCAATATTTTACAATGATTTCCCTTTTCTTCAGCACTGCTTCAATTATTTTTGACATGTCGGAGACCAAATTTGAGATGGTATCTTGACTGATATTGCTCCATTTTGTTCATTAAGCACCCAAAACTGCTCATAATTGGATTGCTTCTGTTAATCAGCCCCCAGTTTGATTATCGCCCACAAATTCTCGAGTGGGTTTCAAATCTGCCGAATCCCAGGGCCAAGGACCCAAATGTTCTATGTTATTTTCAGCCAACAACGTTATTGCTTTTGTTTTGTACAAGGTACGGCGGCATCATGGTGAAAAATACACTTATTATGCCCAAATTTGCCCTGAACTTGTGGGAAAAGGTGGTAATGAGGAAAGTTTGGCTACAATTTTGAGTTTATGGCAGTGTTCTGGGGCAAAACTTTTATTATTCCAGTTTCCTTAGATGAGAGGCAGCCCTACCGTGGACACGAAAGGGAACTCGCGAAAGCGCTTCCTTTTTCTCTTCCTAACAAGGGATCTTCAGGAAGCTCCCCAAAAGTGGAAGGGAGCTTCATTAGAAAATATGACTTCGCCCCAATCGTTGAAGCTCATTCTTTCTATTTCCTGAAAAAGTGGAGTCTATCCGTGGGGTTCTTCTTGGAAAGATGAGGCTTCTTCGCGGCCCTTCTTGACTTGAGATCTTTGTGGAAACGTCTTTGCCTCGCTGTATTCTCTCAAACGTCCACACTTGCCTCTTTCCAATCGTGAGCAAAGCTCGGCAATGGATACAACCTGATCCTTGAATTGGGACCTTACCAGGAGGCGTTATTGACGTCCATTTGCAGCTCTTGGGCACGGAAAAGAGTTTACCCATGGGTCTAACCAGTATTTTTAGTAATTAGGGATTTTAAAGATATTGCTCCTTGATACAATACGCTTAGCAACTATCTCCTTGTATTTCAGGCCATTTTGATTGTGACCAACAATAGTTTTACGCTTTTCTTTGGAAAAAACCATTTCTGGAATTGAAAAAGATTTAAACATTTATTTTTTACAAAAAAAAATAAAAAAATAGATTCAAATTACACAACGTCATTTATTTAAATCATATTCGTCTTCATATTACCATTTTGATCGAATAACAAAGCTCTAGAGACTGAAACTCACCTCCTACAGGAACATGACCGGATCTCAAGTTCAGTTCGGTAAAGATGCACTTTATTATTATTATTGAAATCCTGATTTTTTTTTAATAAACTCGCAATAATTAGATGTTAGAATAATTATTCCTATCCCCTAAATTTTAAAAACCATGAAAAAATAAAAATGTATATTAGTCTCAAAAAAAATAAAAATGTATATTAGTCTCAAAAAAAATAAAAAATGTATATTAGTCTCAAAAAAAATAAAAATGTATATTAGTCTCAAAACCTTTGGCCGTTTTGACCAAAGGTTTTGAGACTAATATACATTTTTATTTTTTCATGGTTTTTAAAATTCAGGGGATAGGAATAATTATTCTAACATCTAATTATATATTACAGTTTTTAAAGTTTCACTTGATTTTTGCCCGATTTTTCCAGTATTTAGACAAAAATATATCCTAACCTAATTTAACTAGATGTAACGAGATGAAAAAAGTAACGTGTAGAACAATTCAGTCAAACAAGAAATTTATGGCATTGTAAACCCCCACACACACACCAATGGCACTGAGGGGGGGGGGGGGAGGACGCCCTTGTAATAAAAAAAAAAATATTAAAATTTCTTTCGGTTGAATACCGTTAGAAGCGGTTATCGGCGAAAGTTTGAAATAATTTTCCCGCTCGTTTTCCATCTCGTAAATGTTTCTCCATTTCCATTTTCATATCAATTTAGGTTCATTTAATTTTCCTTTGGTCGTTGTTTCCATTTCAGGCCATTTCTATTATTTATTTTGATCCACTTTTGGCCTCTTATTTTTTTCTATTCTTGTAAACATTTTGACTTCCCATTTTTATCCTTTCCATTTTTTGTTCCTTTGCATTTTCTACCTTTGATTTTTTTCATTATTGTCTAATTTTGTCTCTTGTTCTCATTTCTGTCCATTTGGAGACATTCTATTTCCATTTTTTGTCCGTTTTTGCCTTTCCATTTTTAACATTGGGACGAATGTACGGATGTGGGAAGTTGCGGGTCGCAAAAAGAGACTGAATGTGGGGAGGGGAGGCAATGCGCGAAATGTGAAAAGGCGGGGGTTTGGAAATCCATTATTAAAATAATCCCATGAAGCGTTAATATTTTTCGGATAAATCGAGGCAAGTTATCTACTTGTTGAAACCCATCATAAATGATTCTGATTCCTGGGTTTGGGGACCATTTCGCACTAGGTTTCTCTTCTTGCCCTTCCCCATCGTATCCCCCTCCTCCCTTGCTGCCGTAATTTCCACCCTTCTTAGTTCCTATAGTAATTTCGAGCATTTGTTGGGAATTTAATTTATGATTAGCTAAATCGCGAACACGAGTTAGGCCAAGGGCGTATAACAGAAAGATAGGTTATTTGGGGGAGGGGTGATATGACGTCAGAATGAAATGACATTTTTAGGGGATTGGGTAGGAAAGCATTGCCTTACTGCGGTGTCAAGGGATGACGTCACAAAATGTCTATCCTCTTGTTTGTTTACTTTTCAGCGGTGGCTAAACTGCCGTGTGCAGATGTGCGAATACTCGAATTGACGATGATCATTGAATCCCCTACTCGGGAAGTAGTTATAAATAGTGACTGGTGGTTGAGTGCAGATAGCGGATTGTAGTGGAAGTCGACAATGAACGATTTACGCGGAGGGACTGGCGGCCCTCGTTTTTCATAACTGTTACTCCCATAATTTGCCAACTAAATAATCCCCCCTCCCCTTGCCCTCATCTCTACTCCACCCGTCATTTGGTTCCCAATCCTCTCCCCTTCCTGCCTCATCTCCCCACATTACCCTTAGCCGCGGTGTAAGTCTCGACAAGGGTTGGGGAGGTGAACTAAATGGCATTTTTGGAAGCAACGTCGCTGTAATGGAGGAAAAGAAACAAGGGCCTCCGAACACCCTTAACACGGGGCCCTATCCTGGCGAGGGGGAGGCCGCTCAGTCCCCTTCCCCGGAGAGTGTGCGCCAAAACGGCGGTCCTCCGAGTTCACCGCGGACTGATGCTCTTCAGCGATCTCCTAGCCCCCGCTACCGACGCTACTCCGGCTCCCCCCTGCCGACCCCTACCCGCACCCCTGAGCCTACATTTGGTGGGGACAGGGTAGAGAGGGGGCCAACCCCCCTCGTAAAGACGAAGAGCGTGTCATTCCATTCCCACACGAGCTGGAAGAAGGACGGCAAGGTGCAGAGCGGTGAGTGTTCCCCAATTTCTTCTTAGGGTGCTGGGGTCTGGAGGTATTTTTCTACTTGTATGCTACACTATGCGCATCCCATACCTACGGGTCTCCCTTAGGGGGTAGGGATAGTGGCGCCACTGTGTGCGCTGAGTCGAGGGATCGTCGTCCTGAAAATAGGACGCCATTATCAACGGAAGAGAACTGCCCCAAATGTAACTGGAGCGCGGATGCGAAGGGTCATCTGAGTATGGGAGGGACACACCCATTCTAGAGGGATTCGACCCCCTTTTTTAAGCTATAGGGCGTAATGAAAAAGGTGCAGAAAGGGTTCGCAAATGATCAAGTAACAGCCTACGCTCTTTTGCTCCTGCGACGAGGCTAAAGAGCACTTCTTTCTCTCTCTCTCTCTCTGACCCTATATGTAATCCAATGAGGGCACGTTTACTCAAAGGTAAATGCTGCGGCATTAAAGCCCCCCATAAGAGGGATTCCTGGAACTGTGGTAAAATTGGACCTTAAAGAACAACGATGGGCAAACCCCGGCTTCGAATCCCCTGTCACCCCCTCACCAGCTAAGGAAAATCAAACATTTAATAGCTCTCATATAATTTCTCATTAAATCCCTTGTCGATCATCTTCCCGATGTTTTATAATCCGTACCAGCAGCTCTAGTATTTAGAAGTAACCCTTTTATGAACGTCCTCCATTTTGAACCTCTATTGAAAATGTCCTCGATTGATTTCCTCAATAGAAAAAAATGGCCAACAACGAATCTGGTCGGAGAGGAGTGGCACGCAATCATATCCTGAGGTTTAGCCATAAATGGGTTTACGAAAGCGCATATTTGGCGGAGGCACGAGACGCGCTCGTCCGTGTGTGTGTGTGTGTGTGTGTGTGTATGCAAAATTTGTATAGAAGGATTTCGATGAAATCGTGTAGAGAAGGGTTGGGATTGAGGCCAAAGAAGAGGGAATTAGTTTTGGATCCGGATTCAAATCCGGATGTATATTATTATATTTCTTTAGCATTGCGAAAGAGGGTATTTTCTGATATTTGGCAGAGGTATTCGCCCTATGACTGTTTTCTAGTTTTTTGTTTTGGTTTTTAGTTATTTTAGTTATTTTAAATTAGAGTAATTCCTATCGGGGTTTCTACACGTCTCATAGTGTATCCAGTACAAATTATTATTACGTAGAAAGAAGCACTCGGAATTCTGTTAAGTTAAATGTCAGAAAATGTTGTATCTCGCAAATGTTAATAAAAGTGAATAAATAATCAAATCTCGGATCTGTTTAAGCCTCCGAATCTTATCCACTCTGTCGTGGCCAAAATTCCCACTATCTTCTATAATAGTGGATAAAAATCTCTTAATAATCTCGTAGATATCTCGTGTACAAACAAAAGCAGTGATACAAACAAACGGGTGATCCTGTCAACCCAGGAAAAATCATGTCGCGAATGTAAAAAAAAACTACCTCCTTTGCGACGATACATTAAATTCACAATGCCCACATCTATCAACCTTTTCAAAGTCATCAGACCTAAGTCGCGTGCTCTCAATTATTCCGATTTATAACCATGTGACCTTCCATACTTTCAATAATTTCCTGACTAACCTTGAGAGACCTTGAAAATCTTGTCATTCGAAAGAGAATGTAAAACAATATAGGGGTTTCAAATTTCGTTTGAATCGGCTAAATAGTTACGATGTTATTGTCAAATAGTTCCAGGACTAGCTTCGGAAGAGAATGGAAAACAACATAAGGGTTTCAAATTTCGTTATAATCGGATGAATAGTTACGATGCTATTGCCAAAAAACTCATTGAAAAGTAAAATAGTTACCCTCCGACCGGCCAACCTACGAACCGGCATAGTACCTTATAGAGTCGTGTACGGAACTAAAAGGTAAAGGAAAATCTTACCGAATGAACCTAAATGAAATCCATTAGCGAAGAAAAATTCCCTATAATTTTTCATATTTCAGTATGACGTCAGACTACGTGATGAGTCTCTTCGTGCCTCTCTACATACTCTTCTTCTGTCAGCCCTTTGTCTATCATATCTGAATTCACGATATCTATTTATCTTCCCCTAGGTCTTCCCTTATTTAGTCTATCTTCTTACTTAACGAACTACAAATCAACGCTAAAATTTTATATGAGATTATTATTATTATTATTATTAAATTCGGTCATTGATATTGTACACATGAAGCTTTACGTCTGTGTGGTTTTTGTATTTGTTTTAGAGATCTATTCTGGCGGCCTTCAGCGAGTATACGAGACTTGGCAACAGAAACTCGATTTTCGTGGCCACGTTCATCTCCTGTGTGCATAACATATTGGTCACGTTCATTAATCCAGAGGAAAAAAAATAATACGAGAAAAAGTACAATGGACATTGGGAATCACCTCCGCTGTTACCGATTCAAAGGTAAGGGAACGATGATAATAATGTAATGAAAAACGAGGAGGGAACGAAAATAATAATATTAAAATGAAAAACAAGGAAGAAAACATATACATTTTTAGTTCTTTTAGAGAAAGAAAAACAGGTTGGGTGACCTCCGTGATATCTGTTTGTGAAGATATTAATCTTGTAAGAGAAGGGTAATTGATAATTTCTTTAAATCACTAAATTCACTACATACATCAATCAAATTTAAATTAGAATGGGAACATAATCTCATTCTCCCGTTCTTTGACATCCTCTTTGATCGGAAACTTCTCACTACTTCCTTCCAATTTTCTATTTACAGCAAACCTAGATACTTAAACGTCTATATTTCATTTTACTCCGTTCGTAGTGACAACATAAAAATCAATAATCTCTTCTATGAAGTTTGTGATCCCCAATTCCTTAATGAAGAAATTCGTAACATCAAAGAAATTTTTACTTCAAAGCCATACCGATCACATTTCATCAACGACCCTCTCCTTGAAGCAAAAACAGAGTATTTCTGCTCCCAAAATACAACCAATACAAATTCAAACAACAATAATTTTCGCTGCATCACTTTCCCTTACAACCCCAAATAAATGCCCACCCCCTCCGCATAATAAAATAAATACCGCGAAAAATATCATCACTAAAATAGCTTTTAGTTTCTCTGGCAGACTAAAAAAAATCCACCTTCATCACAGATTGACAAATTGCAACCAATTCTACATTGGACAAATCAGCAGAAACTTAAAGAAACGCATATAAGAACTCAACTATAAACATACGCTCTGGAAACACTTACTTTAATCACATTTCATTAAAAAAAACCCCATTAAATACACTGAGATCGAGCCAAAGTTTTATATCGGTTGAATAGCAATATCAGGCAACATATCGTCAAGTCTAATTGATTCCCTTCACACGTTTGATCTATCTTCAAGAAACTTTATTCCCAGCCCTTCTAGATTAATTTCCTCACAAACAGATATCACGTAGTTCATCTCAATCTGATCTTATCTCCGAATAATTAAGAATTTAGATGTATATGTTTTCTTCCTTGTTTTTCATGTTATTATTATTAATATCGTTTCCTTACCTTTGGTTTTGTATAAAAGCAGCGAAGGTGATCCCTAATTCTCATTGTATAGCTGATAGATAGATGAGGCGAGAAGTCTCGAAACTACTGTACGTCGAATAACATTTTTCTTCCTCATTTTGCTTTTTGTCTCTTGACGTTTCATTCTCTCACTAATGGATATTCAATCAATACTCACCAAAAAGAGGTCGTTCACTTTGTTTGAAGCATCCGGCTTCTTCTTGATTTGTTTCAACTACAACAGTGGGCAATAGACTCTTACCTTACAACACAGGGAAAAACGTCAAGATTTCGCAATCATCCAAATCAGCTCCACAAACGCAGCCTACTCCTCTTTGCAAACGCACATACTCGTACACAGGTAGGTAATAAATTCATACCGAAAGTAAATATGAAACTAAAACCTAACCCCTGTACCCAGCGACCACGCAGTTGATCAAAACTATAAGCAAGCCACACAAAGAACAACGAACCACAGCTGGCAATAACGAAAACCTAACACGCAACATCCAAGTACTGTAAATGCAAGAGCAAAAGTGACATTTTCAAGCCTCTCTCGACAGCAAAATGGACAACAGAAAATTATGAAAACAATCGCGAACTTAAAGAGTGGCAAACGAGACACTCAAAGGCATCGACTCGATCACGAATACACCCACTTGACTATACATACAAACACCCCTCACATAACACTGCCGAACTTAGTAAGAAAACATTTGTGCTTATGATCAAGACTAACGAACCTGTACTCACTTATAATGACCTCGACATCCGACTACAATTCACTGCTGAAATGTCAGTTTAAGGTATATGCAAGGCAAAATCTTCTTCCACCGCCTCCAGTACCAACACTTCAAACCAATACCCGAAATACTTTGGTACCCAAAAGATCGCCATAATCATGTAAAATTTCACCTCTTTTAACTTTGGTCTAACCATCTAGAAATGTACCTAAAAATGCTCATCCTGAAACCAAATAAACCAATCACTGGTCTTGCGTCACACCACCCCATTTCCCTACTCTACGCTTAGTACTCAACAAAATCATTCACCCACACTTTCTACTACCTACCTCCCATCGCGGAATCTCCGCACTGAACTCAACCTCCACACTCTCCCCCAACATCAACAAACCAATATACAAGAAACCTTTAGACCAGCACATAAGAGCATTCTCGTAACATGCTGGTTGGTAACAACATGCAGCATAAGCATAACCTTCGACACTACCCAGACACATACATTCCGACTAAACAATTACAAGGCAACACCAGACAACTAAGCAAACAAAGTAGCTTTCCAATATCCTTACACACTGACATGCACTGCATTATGGAGCGACATCACACACACGACTGAGTACCACACGGATCCCTACACTTCCCGCCCTGTTTACCCGGTTCCTCCAAGGCACTACCTTTCCCCCTCCTACGCACGCTATAGCTACGCAGATGACATCATAATATTCGCGTTACACCCACACCAAAGAGGGGCTTTCGCGTGCTCAGTGGATACGACGTAAGATTTATAGCATCTAGGCGCGGGTTCAAGCCTAGCCAGTGAGGACACAAAACTTTAATCGGCCTCACCATCTGGCCGCTCATTGGCGGATACGCTGAATTTAGCCCTTCGACGGTAAGCTGCTTTACAGGAAGCATAACGCAAATAGCCAATCACAACATGCTAACATTCCCTTCCCGTCTTCACATCACAGCGCCAAATCTGCCTCCTCAATTCCGGAGCCCTGCCAATGGAGGGCTAGTATCTCGTATGGGGGATTCCTGGTACCACCTTAATGCCACGATTGCGTTGTCCCTAGGACTGTTCGGCACATACTTGTTGGATGTCCCGGTTCGGGTGATCTTTGCGCACGTTACCTGTCCTGGTATCGGGACGAGCGGAATCGATACCACTTGCTCCTTGTACTCTGGGCAGGTGCATGTACACATACTTGCGGACTATCTGACTTTTTGAAGGAGGTGGCCTCCTCCTTTTTTATATGACCCTCTTGGGTGTTGGTTGCATGGTCCTTCGCCTGGGACAGGCGGGTCTTCTTCCGTGGCCGGAGGGTATTTCATTCGTCTTGCCTTTGTTCTGTTTCTTAATTTTTGTGGTTTTTGTTTGTTTTTTGGTTTTTGCTTTTGTCTTTTAATTGTTTAGTTTGGTTTGGGGAATTTTAATTGCGGTGACTTATGATCTTGAAGGTTGTCGTCAGATGGGCGATGTTAAAGAAAAATCACGTTCGCTGGTTGGTGTCAAAACACAATTCCACCCCTACCACGCACACACCGCCTCAATACGCACGAAAATCAGCCCCGGTACCATCTGGCTCACTCGCGATTGTCATTCTAATCTTTTTGTGCATTTCATTTTCCGGTCGCGGGCTTCTCGTCCGAGATGGAAGGGATGGCGCCACATAACGGTACAACACCAGAATCGTGCTCGGGTTGTAATAAAAATATGAATTTCTCACCTTTTAAATCTTCTGTCACTTTATACTTTTCCCATCGAGCACAACCTTTACCCTATATTATTAAAATCCCCCTTTCCAATTAAGTATGACCCCCCTCCCTCCCCAAACAAGCTCGGTTTCAGCCTAGAGTAAGACTAAGATTCTAAGATTCACGCAACTCATAAAAAAAAGCTGGTTAAAGTTGAGTTTATGCCTCCTCCCCCCTCTAATATTTGGATAATTTATATATATATATATACATATATATATATATATATATATATATATATATATATATATATATATATATATATATATATATATATGTAATTAGGTAAAAGACCATGTTGTATGCAGGTTCTATAGAAGTCCACAGCTGTGGCAGCGTTATTAATTTTAATTTGTATTTTCTTAATATTTCTTACAAGCTTTTTAACGGGGTCTTCGAGGCAAGAAAAAACATCCGCGAATAACATTCTTTCTTTCTAGACGTCTTTCGACCATGTTAGGCCATCTTCAGGGAATGAACAGAAATGGAATATTGATTGATTGATTGATGTAACAAGTGCGGAAAATGTGTTGTAGGTGTAGATAGTGGTGAAGAATATTTATATTTTGCCCTGGTGTAGAGGGCATCTCAAGCATCTAGTTTTTTCTATTTCTTTTTCATTCCTCCTCTTTCGATGATGTCAGTGTTTTAGCTGACACTTTTGTTGTTGTTTTCTTATATTTTATCTTGCCTTTTTATTTGTTTATTTATTTATTGTTATCTTTCTCTTTTGTTATATCTACCTATCTATCTATCTATCTATCTATCTATCTATCTATCTATCTATCTCTCTCTCTCTCTCTCTCTCTCTCTCTCTCTCTCTATATATATATATATATATATATATATATATATATATATATATATATATACTCGTATATATAAATATCTCTGTAAAAATCTATGTCCTCCGTCTTTAGGCATTCAAGCCTTTCAATTATCTTTTTGCTAACTTGTTAGCTTTCATTTTTACTTTTATTTTCGTTTAGTTTTGTTTATTTCGCCTGTTGTGGGCACTTCGCCTCTTTTAGTTATAATTATTGTTTAATATTTGATTTAATTACTTTATTGATTTTGTTTTATTTATGTTGGGCACTTCGCCTCTTTTAATTTATTTATTGGTCTTGTATTTATCATTTTTATCATTTGGGCACTTTGCCTCTTTTGGTTTTCTCTTTTCGTGGAGTCTTTTACGTGAGTAGAATAATTTAGTCTTCGTTACGTATACATAACTGCTTGATTTTCCCGGGAGCACAGTCTTCCACTTGGGAAAAGAGCTCTCCTGGTAACTCGCCCAATTATCGGTTGTGGTATATCTATGTTTGCCTCTATATGCGGGAGAATTTCGTTTTCACCTTTTTCGTAGGTCTTTCTCCCTAGCCTTTGGAGGACCATATTCAGTGGCTCAAGTCCTGCGCTTGCGTGCAGCTGGGTCTGCCGAATATAGTCCATTCTGCTCGCGCCAGCTATAAGTAGAGTAGCATTGTTCTGGACTCTCTGCATAAATCTGAGAGAGGTTGAACTAACTGCCTGCATTGCGACTGCTGGGTACACCAGTGTTGAGCGCAACAGGAGAGTGTACAGCTTCTTAATGTTTTTGGCGCTGAGGTTTCTGAACCAGTGCAGTTTTCCAAGTTCTCTTTTGGCTAGGAAGATTTGGTTGTTGATGTGTTTCTTATACCTTGTTGAGGTGATGCGCAGACCTAGGACTTTACCATCGTTGGAGTACAGGTAAATTTTATCTGCGACTATGACGTCGTCTCGTTTCCGGCGGTTCACGGAAGTATCTGGAACTTTCGGCGGTTGGTCTTAATTTTCCACTTTCTTTCGAAACGATTGATATTATAGATTTTGGTATCTGTCTTCCATGCTTGAGCCCCAGCGTTCCTATAGTAATTGGGGATGATCTGAGTGACGTCGTCTGCAAACTGCAGGAGATCACATACTCCCCGACTGGAACAGGTGAGTCCAACGTGTACACAAGGTACAACAGCGGACTCAGAAAGCTACCTTGTGGAACACCTGCCTCTAGTTCAAATTCGGGTCTTCTGTTGCCCTCAATCGAAATTCGGGCTTTTCTTTCCATGATGTAATCACAGAGTACCCTTTCCAGGATAGGGTTTAGCTGGAGGCCCAAGATCTTGAATTGTAGACCTCTCAGCCAAACTTTATCGAAGGCCTTCTGTACATCTCGCATCACCACGTCTACGTACTCCCCCTCAGTTTTACATTGCCAAGCTTTTCGGTGAGAAGGGCAAGGGCTGTATCAGTTCCCCTTCTCTTGCAGAAACCGTGCTGCTGAGGGTTGTGAGCTCCCAGCTCGGACAGCTGATCTTGTAGCCTGTTGGCTAGAAGCTTCTAGTAGACTTTGCCTACAAACTCAAAGAGAGATATTGGCCTGTAGTCCACCAGTTGATCGAGGGGTGGGGGTGGGGGGTTATTCCCTTTGGGGATAAAAATGATTTTGGCCATTTTTAAACCATCGGGGAAGTAGCCCGTATTCAGGGAAGCGTTATAGATGTTAGTGATTCCCTGAATGATCTGCCGGGGGGCAGGCACCAAATTATTTTCAGTGATGCCCATCCAGCCTGGCGCCCTTTGTTTAAAGGTTTTTATAACTTTAATGACTTCTTCCGCTGTAATTGGTCGGCCATGGTCCGCCATCTCCCTCCCTTCGTCGACGTAGACTTGTGGGTGTGTTCGATTGGAATTATTCGATGATATACTCAGTTTTTAGTAGAATTTGTGATAGTCGAAGATATAGTAGGTGAAAATTAAAGTGAGGAGGGGGGGAGGGTATTTTGCCCTAGTAGGGAGGGCATCGCTTTATTTTTTTATTTATTTTTATCTTTGATTTTGTTGTTTGTTTATATTTTTCACCTTATGTTTGTGTAATTTCATGAGTTTTAGTGTTCTTCTTATTGTTTGTTCTCTAATGATTAGTTGTACTTATTTTTGTTGGAAACCTTCAGCTTTCAAGCCTTTGTTAGCTCTAATTGCCGACACTTTAACCTGTATTTCCTGCGTTGTAATAATTGTATTATTCGCTGTTTTCATTTATGTATGTATTGATACAATGTTCTTATATGTTGTATTGTGTTTTGTCTATGTATATATTGGTGTGATGACATCTTGTGTGCATAATTTTGTGTTCGAGCACCGACTTTGGCGTGAGACTTTCGCCTGTAGCCTTGCAGGTATATTAAGCCTGCCGCATGTTCCATGTAGCTCAGGAATGACACCATTCGTTAGAGTGCAACAGATTTTTTTTCCATGTTTTTGAATGACGACATTGATTGACTCCAAATTGACTCCTGTACAAATATCTTTGCCTAAGTTGATCACGTCTTCTAACTTTGTTGATAAGCAGAGAGGCAGTGTTTTGGACACGTTGTAGCCTTTTCATCGAAATTTCATTGGCCGCTTGAGAAAACACTGCGGGGTAGATGAGTTTAGTCCGGACATACATCAAATATATTTTCCTGATGTTGGCTGAGCTAAGATCTCTAAACCTGTATAGCTTGGAGATTTCTCTCCTTGCCAGGTTCCGTCTCTCCGTGTGGTGTCTCGAGTATCCATGGTCGGTGATTTTAAGGCCCAGGACGGTGCCTTCGGCGGAGTAGCCGTATCTCCTCCCATCTATGATGATAGGCCATGTAAACTCGCGGCTCAGCGGGACGACTTTGAATTTGTCCCTGTTGGTCCTGATCTTCCATTGTCTCTCGTACTGGTTGATATTGTTTATTTCCGCTATTGTGCGAACCGCCTGTGCCCTTGCTTACCTCTCCGGGCATGGGACAATTTTAGTGACGTCATCTGTGAATTGCAGATACATCGTGTCCCTGTGCACCGGAGTTTGGAGATAGATTGTGAAGACCAAGTAAAGTAGAGGACTCTGGGAGCTTCCCTGAGGAACGCCCGCCTTTAGTTCGAATTCAGGACCTCTGGACACTTCTATCATGAGACAGGCTCTTCTGTCCATGACAAGATCATTGAGGATCCTTTCCAGGATTGAGTTTAGCTGGAGGATCAGGATCTTGTATTGAATTCCTTCCAGCCAGACTTTATCGAATCCCTTTTGCACGTCCCTCAACACAATGTCTACATAAAACCTGTTCGCTAAGGAGTATGCTACTTTCTCTACTAGGAGCGCCAGGGCGGTGTTTGTGCCCCTTTTTCTGCCGAACCTATGTGGTTGGGGGTTATGTGCTCCTAACTCGCTCAGTTGAACTTTTAGCCTATCTGCTAAAATCTTCTCGAAGATTTTTCCCTGTATCTCAAGAAGAGAGATTGGGCGATAGTTAGCCACCTGGTCTAGGGGCTTGTTTCCCTTCGGAATAAAGATGATTTTGGCCATCTTGTACCCGTCAGAGAAGTAGCCTGTATTCAGGGCAGCGTTCATTGTGTTCGCCAAACCCTGAATAATTTGCCTTGGAGCATTTACGAGGTTATTCTTCGTAATCCCAGACCAGCCTGGAGCCCTCTACTTGAAGGACCTTATGGTGTTCAAGGTCTCTTCGACAGATGGTTCCGTGGTCAACCATCACTCTTTCCTGAGATACTTGCAGGTGTGGGCGGGTTCTATGTATCACTGTGCCGAGGTCATCGAGCAATTGGTCTTAGAAATCCTGGTCGAAGTCATCGTTCTCCTCAGGTGATATATCGAAAATGTCTTGCCAGTGAGCTCTAAATTTTCTCTCGAGAAACTCTTGGTCCTCAATGATGTCGTCTCCATCTTTGATTTGGGTTCTGGGTCTGGCAGGCAATCTCCTAATTCTTCGGATGTTATTCCAAAACTTTACACGATTTTTCTCCCTGTCCAGCCTCTCAATGATGTCATTCCAGATTATTCTTTGTTTTTCAATTATTATGTTTTTTAGTTCCTCTCCTAGATGCCTCATTCTGGCTGTCCTCTACCTATTGGTTCCTGTCCTGTCGATCTCTTTATAGATTTTTCTATGTTCTCGGGCAATTTCTCTCATCTCCTCCTTCCACCTAGGTTGTGGAAGCAATTTATAGGAGATTCTGGGGACGCATCTCTCATCGGCTTGTATAAGGAGATTAGTGATCTTGTTTATCTCCTCATCAATCTCTTCGAGATTAGCGTCTCCCAGGTCAGTTGGATGTTATGTACTGAGTATCTCTCTATATAGCTCCCAGTTAGCTTTAGCGTAACATTTCCTAAGTGGGACGGGCTTGAGTATTGGAGCAAGCGAGATCGTGGTGAGAATCGGGATATGGTCGCTTGGTACCACTGGTCCGGGCTCATTGATGATGTTGAAAGGGAAGTTTTTGCTCGTTAACACAATGTCCGGTTTTGTTGCCGAACGTTGTGTTAAGAAGGTCGGGAAATCTGGCCCGGCCCTTCGGAGTCTGTTTCTTTTGAGTAATAGTTCCAGGTTTCTTCCCCTGTCCTCGGTCCTTCCGTAGCCTGATGCAACGCATCTGGCATTTAGATCACCGCAGAGCAATGCTAGTGTCCCGTGCCCGAAGAGGTTGTAAAAGTTAGAGATCGGCAGGTATTTACGTCGTGGAAGTTGATAGGCATCCGCCAGGGTCAGGTTTCCAACCAGGGTAGGTATTTCTACCGCCACATATGATTTATCTAGGTTTGGGAGTGTTCTGTATGTAATGTTGTTTCGGATCACGATGGTAGCGCCATCGTATCGTTCTTGTGTGTCGTTTTTGTTTATAACTATGTAGTTCGATATCTTTATTCTGTTTGTGTTTGTGTTAACGCCGTGTTCAGTGATGAGGATTAGGTCAGGATCCACTTTACAAAATATGTTTCCGTAAGGAATGTGTTTCCCTTCCCATCCATTGTCTTTAACTGTGAGTATTCTTAATGTATTGTTAGTGTTTTCCATGTTTGTGTTGTCTGGTGCTTGAGTGTTTGTGTGTGTGTTTCTTCTTCTAGTGGTTTTTGTTACGTGTGTTTTTCCCGTTCCTAATTCTGTTAAATTCTGCTTCGCTTACGGCGGGGCAGGAGTCCCTATAGAGTTTTATTTTGGCCTCCATGAGCGCTGTGTCGATTAGCGCTTCCTGGTCTGGTGAGTTATAAGATCATTTTAGTATGCCCGTTTTTACTCCTTCAATGATTTCTCCTAAACTGGGGTCTTCTGGGAAGGAGGTTTCAGCATTTCTATAGAATTTGATATTAATCTCATCGCCATCGTATTTCTTGTTCTGCCTTGAATTCTCTATTTTTGCTCTTTCTCCTCGCTCTCTCGTGGATCTTAGAAGTCAGGGAGCTCTCTTGTTCATCCTCAGATGAAGAATCTGAGCTTAAGATGTTCCCTTCAGACTGCTTGATTCTTCTGACTGATATTTTCGCACTCTCTTCCATTTTCTTCCTCGCCTCAATTCTGGGGTCCCTTTTTGGGGACCTTTGTGGGGCTAGGGTTGATTCCGGGTTCTTATTCTTTTACTCACTTCCTTTTTTGTCTCTTGGGAAAGCGGTCGCTGGGGCTTTTTCCTCTGGGCCGAATTTCATCTGGAGGACTTCCCTTGATGGTGGATTCTCCGGAAACCACATCTCTTCCAAGCCATTGTTTTTGAGCATGATGTTTAGCTCTTTAGCGAAGCAGCCGGGGTTTGTTAAATTGCGGACATGGACATATAGAATGCAAGTGAGGATTTTGGTTGAGTTTTTATCCTCCTTGCCTACCTTTAAATATATCCTTTGCGCAGAGATGTTTTGTTCATTTCCTGTGGGGGTGGCTTTTGCCGCTTGGGCGTAGGAGGTGTTCGCCCTCCTAACTCCTTCTGCCTTCTTCTCTTCCGCCTTTCTTTTTAAGATCTCCTTTTTTCTGGGGCAGGACATCGCCATTGCCTTATGTCTCTGTCCGCAGTTTGGGCACTTCTCTTCTTTGGCTGGGCATTCTCGCCAGCCGTGGCCTTTTGGACTGCATCTGGGACAGGTTGATTCCTGCTCCTTGCAGTCCTTCGTGGTGTGGTGCTCCAGGCGATAATCTGAAGCAAATCTACACTGGGGTGAACTCTTCCCGCTCGATCTGCTCACCACTTATCTTCGCGTTGAAGAGAAGTAGCCCTCTCTCCTTTGCCTTTGTCACCATTTCTGTGTCCGTGAATATGATCTTAAATACATGGTGATAATCTGTGTTATCTCGTTTGTTTTTAAACTTTATAACCTCAGCCACCGACGACAATTTCTGATTTTTCTCGAACTCCTCCTTGATTTCTTCTTTGTTGTGCTGGCCGATCCAGGGGTCCAGCCTTCTGCACACTACACTCCTGTGTGCTTGTATCTGAGGAGGCGTTGTTTTGCAGGTTTATATTATTGAGGGTTTTAATCCCTTCCTCCTTTGTGATGCTTCCACGTCTTTTTCGTTTTCGCATATTGCGACGTATCCTGCCGGCGTGTCTATTGGCCGTAGGACTGCCACACTCAGCTTGCCGAACAGGGTCTCGTAGACTTTGCCCTTGTCCGGTTTTCTTCTGTCCGCTTATACACCTTTATGGAACCCTCGCGGCATTTTGGGTCGCCATTATGGTGGTGAACACCCCTTGAGGAGGGGGGGCGCACTCTTTACTGTTTTTGGCCGTTTTCTGCTATTAGGGACTCACTAGTATATATGAGTTTCTGCTATTTATTTGGAATAAAAAATTTTTGAGTTGCCTTTTGGGAAAAGAGGCCCCCCTTCCCTCGATGAACCGCCGCCTGAATGAAAAGGGAATTTACCTTTGGGTGAATGATGATAATGGATGATATGAATCCAGGTGGGATCCTCTCAGGGGTGTGATTGTATGGCGGACTTATTGAAAACGCCCCCCCCCCCTCCGAGGCTGTTTTAATCCCAACCGCACCCCAACATACCATAGAGACGGTTATATGTCCCTCTATGGTCCTGGAAGGGGCCTTCGCCGTAATGGGCACTGAAGGTTGCAGTCCGTCCCTTGTCCGGAATGTTTCTGACATTGTTCTCTACTGTGGGCTACTCCTCAAACCAGCTTCCTTCAATGCCCCCAATTATGGCTGTGCTATTGCCTAGCATAGTTGGGACGAAACATGAATGGCAATCCCCTCTCAGATCTGATGGCGTCGCCATCATGAAAGAGAAAATGAACTTGGCTGCTGGCCCTGGCGTCAGGTCTACGCCGAAGAAGAGTAATATCGACCTTTATTACAAGGCCAATATGAACACTGGCTACCGTGAAGACGAAAAGGCTCTCAAAGCCATTCTCCATTGTAACGTGACCCCAACCGACCCTAATACGGATATTAATCTAATTATATACTACAAGACCAAGAAAAGAAGTAGTTGCATCATGAAGAATAGATGTCTCCCTCCAACGAGCGAACTCCAGGAGACTAACGTCGTGTACGAATAATCGGGCAAAGTTGGTGACTGCGAACACCGCAATTCAAAGTATATCGGCGTGACCTCCACAACCCTGTCAAGGCGACTGACAGCTCACCTTCAAGATGGCGCGATTAAAAAACACGCCCAATCTCATGGCACTACCCTAGCTGTGAAAAACTGAATCAGGACACCTCCATCATCCTGAGACTACCAAATCGCAGAAGATTGCAGATGGCCGAAGCCGTCATCATTCAAATGAAGAAACCGGCAATTAACGTGCAACATCAGCTGAAAATCATACTCCCGACATCTCGGCGTCCCCGAGTTGACCGCCGTTAAAAGAAGCACATTTTCCAACTTGATTTTCCTTTGTCTCCTTTGCCTGAGAACTAGATCGGAGCGACAAATAGTCAGACCAAGATCAGGATGTATTAAAGCGATAAATATAAAATGAGTTCTTCCATTTTACAAATATTAAAATTTAAAAAAATAAATACATATATGTAAAAGGAAAGAATAGATCGGTGTAGTGGTGAAGTTATATTTTTGTGAAAATTCAGCGGAGAAAAATAAGGTATAAGTATGAATAGGAAAACAGATTCTCCCGGAATCAACGGGGAGATTATTTTATTAGTACTATATATTGCTTTGATAAAATACATGAAATGTTTTTAATTTTTGATATATAAACTTAGTATAAATTTTTAGGAATAATTGATTTAAAGTAAAATTTTGATATAGACACATTACATTCCTAAGAGAATTAATTTATTTTAGGACTTTGATCATAAAAAATTTTAAAGTAAAATTTTGATAGATACACACAAGGCAATGGCTTCGCTACTAAGATTAAAATTTAAAATCTAAAAAAAAGCAGCCATGGTTAAATTTTTATAAATTTTGTGAACTTCGCCAATTATAATAATTTTAAAAAGGAACTCTAAACTAAATTTTCCCCCTTTCAAAATATTACGATGCTAAAATATAGAGTTATAGAAGAAGAAGAAGAAAAAGAAGAAGAAGAAGAAGAAGAAGAAGAAGAAGAAGAAGAAGAAGAAGAAGAAGAAGAAGAACATAGAATATATATAAATTTTTTTTTCTGAACTTCACCATTTGTAATTCTTTGGGTTTTAAAAAATTCACGAAATTTCGATACTTATATTTATTTCTGAACTTCACCATTTTGTTTTTTTTATATTATAAAAGAATTATTAGAAATAACTATGATAAAAAACAAGTCATAACCAAACTATGATGAAATTATTATTCAAATACTAAAAAAAAATCCCCCTCTTAAATTATAGAGTTAGCGATTACATTCATAAGAAATTTAATTTATTTTAGCACTCATTGGACATAAAAAGTGAGGAATATAGTAGAAAAGGGTTTTAGTAGGAGAAATAGTGGGGAAATAGGGGAAAAATGATAGGAAAGCGAAAATGAAAGGTAGAATGAAAGACAGATCCCTGGTGAAAGGGTATCACTGGCTTTCTTTGCGTTTTGGTTGTGTTTTTTTGATATTATATAAATATATCACCTGGTAAATGCACTGGGCATTCAAGCCTTTGTAGTTGTAGATGTTATCTCTACGTGGCTTTGTAGAAGATTTTCATCTTCGATTCTGGGTATTTCACACCCAGATTTGATATTTTGATATGTGTTTTTTTTTTGTTTTTTTTTGGGGGGGGCGATATTTCGCACAAAAATTAGGGGAAGTATTTAATAGAAACTAAAATTAACAAATGCTAATTTAGTGGCTAATTTCGCTTGGCTTTGTTCGTGATTTGTGTTGTGAATTGGGTTTTTTTTACTTTAAGGGAACCTTGGGTCGACGTCAATGTCAATTGGTAGTCTGCGGCTTTTAAATGATATTGGTCGTCTTATGTTGCGTAAGTTGTCAAAGTCAATGTGCTGGAGCACAAACTCGAGAGGGAGGTGCCGGTGCACCTTGTCCCAAATTTTGGCTGCTCTGAGGTGAAGCTCCACGTTTATGGGGGTCATCTCCAGTTCACCATTGGGTTCACTCTGCCTTCTCCCTTCTCTCCTTCGGGTTCCCGTAATGATATATACTGCCTTATTCTGGACCCGTTGTAGTTTATGGACTTGGGTCTTGGAAACTACGTTTATAGGGACCGGGGGGTACAGGAGTTTTGAGCGAATGCGCGCATTATAAATTTTAAGTTTGTTGGAGGTGCTCAGGTTTACGAATTTGTAAAATTCGCCAAAGTCCCTCCGTGCATTCTGTGTAGTTTTCGCTACATGATTCCTATACCCACCAGTCGTAATATGTAGTCCCAGAACCGTGCCCTCCGTGCGGTATGGGATGCGTGCACCCCTCATACGGATGTCTGCCAGTGTCCTTCGGAATAATGGAATTACACGGAACTTTTGGGCATTGGTGAATATCTTCCATCTTCTCTCGAAAGAGTTGATGTTTTCGATTTCCACTGCCGTACTCTGTGCCATGAAATTTGCATTCCGATAAGGCCCCGTACATATCATTGTTATGTCGTCCGCAAATTGGACGTACAAGGAACCTTCATCTAGAGGTTGGGGAAGGTCAATGGTGTAAATGTTATAGAGCAGGGGACTGATGCACCCGCCTTGCTGCACCCCTGCCTCGAGTTCGAACTCAGGGCCACTATAACCTTTAATACTCAAAAACGCCCTCCTCTCCATCACGTAGTCACAAAGGATCCTCTCAAGTATGGGATTGAGGCCCAGTTGTAAGATCTTGTATTGTAGGCCTTTCCTCCAGACTTTGTCAAAGACCTTTTTGACATCGCGTAGCACCAGATTTGCGTGGCGTTTTTATGATTTTACTTTTGCCAACTTCTCGGTAATTACGGCTAGTGCCGTGTCAGTTTCTCGCTTCGCTCGGAAGCCATGTTGTTGAATATTGTGAGAGTTGTTATTCTCGAGGAACGTATTTACCTTGTTGGCCAATATCTTCTCCAAGACTTTCCCTGAAAATTCTAGGAGAGATATGGGCCTGAAGTTAGCTGGACTGTCCGGTGGTTTACCGGCTTTTGGAATGAATATCATTTTCGCTACCTTCCAGTGGTCAGGGAAGTAACCCACATTTAGGCATGCGTTCATGATATTCATGAGCCCCAATAAGATTTTGGAGGAAGCTCGAATAAAATTCTCCTTCGTCAGTCCTGTACGCCCCGGTGCGTTAATAATTCCATCTTCAAAGTCCAAATCGAAGTCATCATTCTCTTCCGGGGATATCTTAAATATAGATGCCCAAAAGAGTCTGAATTCCTCTTCGATTCTTTCCACGTCAGAAATTTTAATTTCATCACGTCTAAGTTTAATAGTCTTTGCTGGCTGTCTGCCTTTTAGTCGTTTAACCGTCTGCCAGAATGTACGTGAGTCGGTTTCTACGTTTAGTCCGTCAATTAAATTATTCCAGAGTACATTCTGTTGGTCCCTTATGAGAGTCATTAGTTCGTCGCGTATGAGTCGTGTTTGTCGTGTGTATTGATGTTGGGGCCAGGGAGGTTCAATTCATTGATCCGTTCCCTATACTCCCTCGCGAGGGATTTCATTCCAGGGGTCCATGAGGGGGCAGGGAGAGTTTTAAACTTAACTCGGGGGACGGCTTCCTTGTCGGCTTTCAATAAATTTTCATTGAATTTATCCAACTCCTCGTCAATTTCTTCTAGGGAGGCATTATTCAAGGGTTCTGGGTTATAACTTTTGAGGAGTTGTTTATACTTATCCCAGTTGGCTCGAGCGTAGCTCTTCCACTCTGGGATAGGGGTTTGAATGGGGAAGGTTGAGACTTTAATAAGGATAGCCTGGTGGTCGCTGGGAATAGGGGGGCTTGGCTCAATGAAGCAATTATATGGGAACATATTGCTGGTTAGAACAATGTCTGGTTTGCTGGCTGACCTGTCAGTGATGAATGTGGGGAAGTCTGGTCCAATTCTAGTCATAATGTGTCTATCAATAAGTGTCTCGAGATTCCTGCCTGCTGGGTTGGCCGACGTATAACCGGAGGCAGCGCTTCTTGCATTGAGGTCACCAGGAAAGAGAACGGTTCTGCCGTTACCACATAACTGCAAGAAGTTTGGAAGGGGCAAATACCCTCTCTTTGGGGGTTGGTACCTCGTTGCCAGGACCATGGGTCCCACTGCCGTACGGACCTTCATAGCAAGGTAAGATTCGTCGAGTCCACTTATTGATCTAAAGTCAAGACCTCTTTTCACAGCTATAGCGCATCCGTCATAACGTTCTCCGCTGTGTTTTTTGGTCAAGACTTCGTAGGGAAAGATTTTTATTGGGTTAGCGTCATTTATTCCATGTTCGGAGATAAATATAACGTCTGGGTCGCATTGTCTTAATACGTTTCCGTATACTATTTTTTTGTTTGTCCATCCGTCAGAGTTCAAGTGTAATATTTTTAGAGTCGTCATTGTATAGTTCACTTAAGGGTCTCCGAGTGTAATATGATGTTTTTAGGACTTATTCTCTAACGGGCTTAGGTCCTTGTGGAGTGTTTGGGGGCGTTATGGTTTTTCCTGTTCGTTTTTTTCTGTATTCGCCGTCAGTTAGGGTGATAAAAGAGTCTGGAGTCAGTTTAATCAAGCCTTGGAGTAAAGCCTCCTCGACCTGCTTTTCACTGAGCTCGTCCGAGGTAAATTCCCATTTGTATATTCCGGCTATTAAACCTTCGGATACATCAAGGGCGTCCATCTCCTTAGGAAAAGGGGACCTTTCAGTAGCGAATACCTTCAAGTTAATTTTTCTCGAATGGTATGCGTGCCTAGATTCCCTCTTGCAAGAAGAGGACGATCTCGGGCGTCTCTGGGGCTGCGAGGTTTTCCGTGAGCGAGGTGAACGTGCCCCTCCTTCGGCTCTCGTACTCCAGTCTCCGTAACTTCATTATTGACCTTAGTGGGTGTGTTTGCGTGGGTGGTTTTGTTTTGGTGGGTTTCTTTCGCTTGTTTTTGTTCCGTGCATGCTTTTGCAGCCTGGATCCTGGGGTCCCTGGAGGAAGCTGGGGTTGTGGCATTGCTTGGGGTTGGGAGCTTCTGACAACTAGTCTCGCACTGGGGTTTGAGACTAATTTTCAGAATCTCTTCTGACCGCGGGTTCGAGGGGAACCACATCTTCTCCATTCCATTATTAGTTAGCATCTTATTTAGCTCATCTGCAAAGTACCCCGGGGAGAAGACATTCGCAATATGAGCATAATATATGCAACACATAATTTTCGTCGAGTTTTCATTCTCGACGTGGAGAAATGTAGGATTTCCTTTCGACTCCGCTACTGCAGCTTTTGCAACCTTGGCATAAGTGGTGTTGGCCTTTGTTTCCTCTTCCAGTTTTTTTCAAAGTGGCTTTCTTCTTAAGGATTTGTTTTTTGATGGGGCAGGCCATGGAGAGTGTTTTATGTTCCCCGGCGCAGTTAAGACACTTCATGGAGGTGCTTTTGCAGCTCCTTCAAAAGTGGTTGTCCGATGCGCAGATGGAACACAAAATAGCATTCCCTTTGGGGCAGTTGGCTGTAGTGTGCTCCTCATACTTATAGCATTTGAAGCACATTTGGAGGTCGATAAACTCCTCGCGTTCGACCTGCTCAGGGCAGATCCGAACGTTAAAGAGGAGCATACCGCACTCTGTATCCTTTACCGCCATCGCCGAATCCGTGAAAACAATTTTAAAGACGTGCGTATAGTCCTTGAACTTAAGGACTTCCGCTTCTTTGGCCCAGGGGTGGTTGTTTTCGACCTCAGCATGAATTTCTTCGATGCTGTGGCCACCGACCCAAGGATCGAGACGTCGAAGGATGATGCTGCGATGAGTCTTTATTTGTGGAAGTGTGTGGGGTCGGAGGTTTATTTTTTTCAAGGATTCAGCTGCTTTTTGGGAAGTGAAGACTTCACATCATACTACACTCAAAAACCCTTAAGTGAACTATACAATGACGACTCTAAAAATATTACACTTGAACTCTGACGGATGGACAAATAAACAGACAGTGTACGGAAATGTATTAAGACAATGCGACCCAGACGTTGTATTTATTTCCGAACATGGACTAAATGACGCTAACCCAATAAAAATCTTTCCCTACGAAGTCTTGACCAAAAATCACAGCGGATAACGTTATGACGGATGCGCTATAGCTGTGAAAAGAGGTCTTGACTTCAGATCAATAAGTGGACTCGACGAATCTTACCTTGCTGTGGAGGTCCGTACGGCAGTGGGACCCCTGGTCCTGGCAACGGGATACCAACCCCCAAGGAGAGGGTATTTGCCCATTCCCAACTTCTTGCAGTTATGTGTTCACGGCAGAACCGTTCTCTTTGCCGGTGACCTCAATGCAAGAAGCGCTGCCTCCGGTTATACGTCAACCAACCCAGCAGGCAGGAATCTCGAGACACTTATCGATAGACACATTATGACTAGAATTGGACCAGACTTCCCCACATTCATCACTGACAGATCAGCCACCAAACCAGACATTGTTCTAACTAGGAATATGTTCCCATATAACTACTTCATTGAGCCGGACCCCGCTATTCCCAGCGACCACCATGCTATCCTTATTAGAGTCTCAGCCTCCCCTATTCAAATCCCTATCCCAGAGCGAAAGAGCTACGCTCGAGCTAACTGGGAAAAGTATAAACAACTCCTCGAAAGTTATAACCCAGAACCCTTAAATAATGCCTCCCTAGAAGAAATTGACGAGGAGTTAGATAAATTAAATGAAAATTTATTGAAAGCCTACAAGGAAGCCGTCCCCCGAGTTAAATTTAAAACTCTCCTTGCCCTATCATGGACCCCTAGAATGAAATCCCTCGCGAGCGAATATAAGGAACAGATCAATGAATTGAACCTCCCTGGCCCCAACATCAATACACACGACAAACACGACTCATACGCGACGAACTAATAACTCTCATAAGGGACCAACAGAATGTACTCTGGAATAATTTAATTGACGGACTAAACGTAGAAACCGACTCACGTACATTCTGGCAGACGGTTAAACGACTAAAAGGCGGACAGCCAGCAAAGACTATTAAACTTAGACGTGATGAAATTAAAATTTCTGACGTGGAAAGAATCGAAGAGGAATTCAGACTCTTTTGGGCATCTATATTTAAGATATTCCCGGAAGAGAATGATTTATTTATTTATTTTATTTATTTATTCCATACTAATCCAATGTACAGTAAAAACATATTACATTTTAAATCTTAATGCCAAGTTACTATAAGTACTTATACATACAGGATTATTTATAGGCCCAAAATAAGTCCGTGACTTTTAGGGCAGAAACTTAAGACTAAGCATAAAATTATCAAGACTAGAAATCCCTTCATTTTTATGCAAATATAAACAACTTAATATTCATTTGAGAACCTAACCATTGTAATGATTGCAAATAACGAATAATTATATAATTTAAATTTAGAGATAAATTAAAAAACTATTTTATTTCCAGCGATTCTTTCAAGAGGTATGTAGTTAACATAGTCAACAGTCTTATATAAATAATAACATATTTATAATGTATAAATCAAAGTAGTAGTACACAGTATAACAGTGTACGGTAACAAATAAATACACAATAACAAAAGCTGAATAGAAATTTAGTAAGCCGAAATTATATTGTTTTTAAGAGCTTTTTTGAATTGAGCTAAATTGGTTTGGGATTTGATATTGTCGTCCATGCCATTCCATATTTTGATAGATTTGTACAGAAAGCTACATTGTGATTTTGATTTTGAATACAAGGGTGAAATAAATTTTGTTCTATTGCGGGTTTGGTGATTATGGGTATTATCAGCTGTTTGTAACATATTAAATATATAGCTATTATAGGAACACTTTATTGTTTTGTAAAGGAATAAGGATGTTTGAAAAACAAAGAGATCATTTAATTTTAGAATTCTGGATTCCTTAAAATAACGATTAGTGTGCTCATTGAAGTCAAGTTGATGGATGGCTCGAATTGCTTTTACCTGTAATATGACTAATTTATTGAGATAATTTTGATATTTTCCATACCAACTCTCTATGCCATATGTCAAGTAAAGTTGCACCATTGTCATATATAAAGAGTGGAGAATAGATTTAGGAAGAAACTTATTTAATTTATATAATATTCCAATCGATTTTTATAGTTTTGTTGAGATATGCGTAATATGTTGTTTAAAACTCAGATTTTTGTCAATAAAGATGCCTAGGAATTTGATATGAGTAGTTTCATAGATTATTCCGTCGCCCATTTTAATATGGGGCAATTCAATAGATTTTTTGTAAGAGAAAAGAATATATTTGGTTTTATCTACATTTATTGATAGTTTATTAACATTAAACCACCTGAAGACATTTTCGAGTTCTTTATTTATTGTAGATGCAATGTTGCTCGGTTTGTCATATGGCAAGGGAGTTGATAAGGCACTATCAGCCGCGAATAATATAAATTTAAACAGAGAAGATGATTTAACAATATCATTAATATAGATTAAAAATAACAGTGGCCCTAGCACGGAGCCTTGTGGGACCCCAGTTGTAATATTAAGGTGGGATGAGTCATGACCATTGACGGAGACAAATTGCTTTCTTTCAGTTAAATATGATTTGAACCAATTCTGACAGTTGCCTCTAATTCCGTACCTAGCTAATTTTGACAGTAGAATATTATAGTTGACACAATCGGAAGCTTTTTTAAAATCGAGAAAAATTGAGAATACAATGTGGCCCTTTTCAATGTTATCATATAAATATTGAAGGTGGTTAATTATCGCGTGAATCGTTGATTTCTGACGTCTAAAACCATATTGGTGTTTATACAACAGTGAATTAGATTCCAGAAATTTATAAAGTTTATTGAATGCTATTTTGTTCAAATATTTTACTGAACATTGTAGGACATGAAATAGAGCGGTAATTGCTGACGTTTGTGAGGTCTCCGGCCTTTGGTAACGGTCTTACTCGAGCAACTTTTAATACACTTGAGAATATACCCTGCGTAAATGATTTATTGATTATTGATGCTAAAATTGGAGCAACTATATCGGAGATGTATTTTAAAATTATAGTGGAGATTAAATTAATACCCGATTTTTTATTTTTTAGTGAACTAATGATTTTTTTTATATCGGCTACGCTTACAGGAGAAAAGAACAAGGAATTTGGTACATTAATCTCATTAAAATACGAAAGAAAAGATTTATCGACTATTTTGCTGGAGTCTGAGATTTTTTTACCTACGTTGACAAAAAATTTATTGAATTCATTCGCTTTTTTCTTATTGTCATTAACTGGTTTACCGTCAATCATAATTTGTTTAATTTGGTTTGTTCCTTTAGTAATTTCAGGTTTTATCACAGAATTGATTAATTTCCAAGTTTGTTTTATATTGTTTTTCGTTTGATTAAATCGTTCATGGTAATAATTTTTCTTGGCTATTTTAATTTGGTTAGTAACTTGATTCCGAAAATTTTTATATGTATGTTCTGGAATTTGACTAAGCTTATAAAGAGAAAAGTATTTTTGACGTTTTTTATGTTATTTGTTATTGCGTTTGTTATCCAAGGTTTTGTTTTGTGTTTATATGATATGGTTTTAGATTTTAGAGGACAATTAAGTTTAAAAGCATCGTCTAGCCTTGAAATTAACTCTTCGGTAGCAGAATCGATGTCATTTATATAGGAAATTTCATATAGATTCTGATTTAGAACATAGTTATAGAAGTTTGATAAGGTATTTTCGTTAATTATGCGGTAGGTTATTGTACGGTTTGGATGAATATTGTTCGAGTTGAAAAAAGACTTTTGGATGATGAATATAGGAAGATGGTCCGATATGTCACAAAGGAGAATACCGGAAGAGTAATTTTCGGGGTGAAGTCTGAAAATATTGTTAATTAGTGTTGCTGAGTTTTGGGTTATTCTTGTCGGTTTTGTTATAATTGGAAGTAAGGAATGAGAATAGAAAGTATTGAGGAAGGACTGAGTTGATGCGTGGTTTTCAAAGTTTAATAGATCGAAGTTAAAATCTCCTGTAATTATTATGTCGTCATAGTTTGTAACATTGAAGTAATTGATTAATTCAGTAATCTTATCTATAAACATCTTTGCGTCACCAGAAGGAGGTCTATATACGGTTCCAATGATTATTGTTTTACCATTTGATTTTACTTCGATAAATAAAGTTTCAATATAGCTATAGGAAATACTAATTTCGTCAACTTTTTTAGTATTGAGTCTGTCAGATATATACACGCTTATACCTCCCCCTATCTTGTTTACGTCGCGTAGTGAATGAAAAGAGCTATAGTTTGGGACACTGATAAGGTGTTTATTATTATTTGTTAGCCAGCTCTCGGAGAATGCCAAAACGCAAAATTTATAATTAAGTGTTGACAAAAATATTGAAAATTCATCAAAGTTTGCGTGCAAAGATCGAATGTTAAAGATTTAAAATGGACAGGTCTGTTTTTTCAAATGAAAATGTAGTGTTAAATTTATCACAATCGTAGTATTGGTTTCTTACGTTATTTTCTTTAAAATTTCGATATAATTCATCAAAATGGTTTATGTCTGAATCGATATTATTGAAGTGATCGAGTTGTTCAAACATAAAGGAATTTAAAAATTAAAGGTTACAAATTGAAATTACGTATAAAATATCTATAAACAGTTAAAATACTGTTTTTATGATAACTTTAATAAGAGAAAAAGGAATAAAGTATGTAATACAATCGAAATAAAAGTAAGTGAATGCTAGGTCAAAACATGGTTTGTTTGTTGTTTTTTTTTCATCTAAAACAGTAATATCGCCGAATGTATTATTACTGATCGTTCCAGAGATTCTCAGCATTAAAGTCTGCAAGCGTCGAATTGAGGTGTTCCGACATAAATTTTTGGAGGGCAGCTCGGGTATTGATAACTATACGTAGGTCACAGCGACCAGAGGGTGATGGCAGGAAGACGTTTATGAATCCATCATGATGACTTCGATTTGGACTTCGAAGACGAAATTATTAACGACCTGAATAATCAAATACACAGAACCCACCCTCAGCATTGCGTATCACAGGATAGGGAAATGGAGGGACTCGGCGGTAGAATTCCTGCCGAGGAACTCTCAATAACCTTAAAATCCTTTCGACAACGAGCACCTGGGCATACAGGACTGACGAAGGAGAATTTTATTCGAGCTCCGCCCAATATCTTATTGGGGCTCATGAATATCATGAACGCATGCCTAAATGTGGGTTACTTCCCTGACCACTGGAAGGTAGCGAAAATGATATTCATTCCAAAAGCCGGTAAACCACCGGAAAGTCCAGCTAACTTCAGGCCTATATCTCTCCTAGAATTTTTAGGGAAAGTCTTGGAGAAGATACTGGCTAACAGGGTAAATACGTTCCTCGAGAATAACAACTCCCACAATATACAACAACATGGCTTCCGAGCGAAGCGAGGAACAGACACGGCGCTAGCCGTAATTACCGAGAAGTTGGCGAAAGTAAAATCAGAAAAACGCCACGCAAATCTGGTGCTACGCGATGTCAAAAAGGCCTTTGACAAAGTATGGAGGAGAGGCCTACAATATAAGATCCTACAACTAGGCCTCAATCCCATACTCGAGAGGATTCTTTGTGATTACGTGATGGAGAGGAGGGCGTTTCTGAGTATCAAAGATTATAGCGGCCCTGAGTTCGAACTCGAGGTGGGGGTGCCGCAAGGCGGGTGCATCAGCCCCCTGCTCTATAATATTTACACCATAGACCTTCCCCAACCCTTGACTGAGGGTTCCTTATACGTCCACTTTGCGGACGATATAACAATGATATGTACGGGGCCTTATCGGAATGCGAATTTCATGGCACGAAGTACGGCAGTGGAAATCGAAAACATCAACTCTTTTGAGAGAAGATGGAAGATATCCACCAATGCCACAAAGTTCCGTGTAACTCCACTATTCCGAAAGACACTGGCAGACATCCGTGTGGGGGGTGCACGCATCCCATACCACACGAAGGGCACGGTTCTGGGACTACAAATTACGACTGGTGGGTATAGGAGTGATGTAGCGAAAACTACATAGAATGCACGGAGGGACTTGGGTGAATTTTACAAATTCGTAAACCTGAGCACCTCCAACAAACTTAAGATCTATAATGCGTGCATTCGCTCAAAACTCCAGTACCCCTGGTCTCTATAAACGTAGTTTGCAAGACCCAAGTCCTTAAACTGCAAAGGGTCCAGAATAAGGCAGTATACATCATTACGGGAACCCAAAGGAGAGAAGGGAGAAGGCTGAGTGAACTCCATGGTGAACTGGGGATAACCCCCATAAACGTGGAGCTTCACCTCAGAGCAACCAAAATCTGGGACAAGGTGCACCGGCACCTCCCTTCCGAGTTTGTGCACGAGCACATCGACTTTGACAATTTACCTAACATAAGACGTTCAATTAGTTTTAAAAGCAGTAGACTACCGAATGACATTGACATCGACCCAAAGTTCACTTAAAGCTAAACAACCCCCATTCATAACACAACAAATCATTAACAAAGCCAAACGAATTTAGCCACTGAATTAGCATTTGCTGATTTAGTTCTAAAGACACTTCCCCAAAATTTTTGTGCGAAATATCGCCAAGAAATAATTAAAACAAAACAAAACTAAACAACACATAAAAATACAAATCTAGGTGTGAAATACCCAGAATCGAAGATGAAAATCTTCTACAAAGCCACGTAGAGATAATATCTACTACTACAAAGGCTTGAATGCCCAGTGCATTTACCGGATGGTATATTTATATACTATCAAAAAAAACACACAACCAAAACGCAAAGAAAGCCAGTGATGCCCTTTTACCAGGGATCTGTCTTTCATACTACCTTTCATTTTCGCTTTCTTATCATTTTCCCCTATTTCCCCACTATTTCTCCTACTAAAACCCTCTTCTACTATATTCCTCACTTTTTATGTCGAATGTCCAATGAATAATTCCATTTCTGTTCATTCCCTGAAGATGACCTAACATGGTCGAAAGACGTCTAGGAATAAAGAATGTCATTCGCGGATGTTTTTTCACGCCTCGAAGATCCCGTTAAAAACTTGTAAGAAATATTAAGAAAATACAAGTTAAATTCAATAACGCTGCCACAGCTGTGGACTTCAATAGAACCTGCATATATATATATATATATATATATATATATATGTTTAAAAACAATCGTTTTTTAGCAAATTAAAAAATGTGTTTGTTTTTTAGGCTATTGCAATTGCATCATATTGTATTATATATAATTTTTAAGGTAATTTTGATATGGGAGGCTTCGCCTTCCATACCTCCCACTTAATTGTGGAGGTTAAACACCCACCCACCCCACAATGTTTAAATAAACTCGCAGTATTCCTAATTCGAAAACCTATCAATAGAACTCGAATTCATAAGGCGATTGCGAAATGTCGTTAGGCCTCTAGTTTTTCTACCTTGTTCCTTGATTTCAGACAAATAAGCTTCACTCCCGAATGCTTTTTAAATCACTCATATTTTCTTTAAAATTGATTAATAAGAAATTTCCATATTATATTTTAATTCAGAAAAAAAATTCACTTCGAAATGATACTTAATACGAGTAACACTAATGTGATTCAAAATCCACAATGGTCCCCCAAGATGGCGGCCAATCTATTTTTCGCAATAACATCATGATTCGAAATTTGCCCACATTAAGTAGTATATCTACGATATATTCTATATAGCATTTGCGTATTTTTTTTAAAAAATAGAGATATTTATAACAAAGCGTCCACAAAATTCGAGGGGGGGAGGGAGGGCATAAACCCAACATTAACAAAAAGGGAATCCCCAAATGAATATAGAGCAGGTATTCACAAGCACTTAATTTGAACATTACACTTATATGTAATGCCTCCACTCCACAAATTCATCTGCCAGTTCTTGCACCCCAACCAAAATGCTTTGCAAAATTAAAATAGAGCAGTACTAAAATAAATCACCCCTCCGCCGGTTATGAACGTAAGTCATCTCAGGAACGCGCTTTCCCAACAACACACGAAGCCGGAGCGAGACACCACCACTACAACATCGAAAATCGGTGTCATCAGCTAAGGAACA
Source organism: Ceratothoa steindachneri (assembly GCA_963969495.1). Taxonomy (NCBI): domain Eukaryota; kingdom Metazoa; phylum Arthropoda; class Malacostraca; order Isopoda; family Cymothoidae; genus Ceratothoa; species Ceratothoa steindachneri. Next base: position 49,342,838 of record OZ018332.1, read on the forward strand.
AACGAAATAGATTAAGGTACTTTAAACCAGCTAAAACAGTCTTTAGAAAGGAGAAATTACATATTAATTCCATATTTCCTTAAAGCCATGCAACCTCTGATAAACGTGGCCATTCTCAAGATCCAGTGTACCAGAACTCCTCGTTTGTCTGTTAGCAGCTTATGATTCATATCGGGAAATAAGTTAATTCATTATTAGGAGCTGCGCAATGTTTCCTGCCGAGTAATTCGATATATTTTACTCAATTCAACGTCCTAAATTAATAAAGCAGTTTTGATTGGGAAATAAATTTGTGTTTTACTCGATACGACATAATTACTCAATTAACTGTGGCACTGTAATATGCGGTAAGTAATTGCTTCCTCAGTGTCTGGTGGCCTTGTAGTACGCTCGCATCAAGGGTGTATGTGTGTGGGGGGTGGGGTGTGGGGGGGTAAGCTAATAAGTTAATGTTATGGAATTTTGATAGTAATTATGATAAAAAAGACCTTATATGTTTATGGTTAAGTTGTGGGTGATGGGAAAGTTTTGTTGAGCTGTGTCAAATTAGGGAGGGTAGTAGGCGTTTGTGGGAGGGCACATGGGGTGTTTGTTGTATTGGTCGAGCACATGGGGTGTTTTTTGTATTGGTCGAGCACATGAGGATGTTCAGTTTAGTTCAGTGTGGGTGATCAGTTTTAAATGTGACCCCCATCTGTGTATGGCGTCTGAGGCATGTAGTTTATAGGTAAATGTCTGGTAGAATGGCGGTTAAGAAGGGATTTGATTGAGGTCTTTGTGTATTAGATGTGGTTTTGTGTGTAATTGGCTACCTGAGCTGTTTTGTGGGCATATGCCTTAAGTTCGGATTTTGTTTAGAATTCTCGTCATCAGTGAGTGGTGTATATCTTATGGACACAATGGACACAAAAAACACAGGTACTTAAAAGTACCAATTTAAACACACTTTCCATGGTGCTAAATGGATATTTGGATCGTGAAAAAACACAGAACAAAGAATTTAACTTTGATACAAGTGAGACGAACGTAAGAACTTAAAATTCTTCTAGGCCTATGCAGATGTTTAAGACTAGATCCTTCTCCCAAATCGAAATGAACAGAGGGTGCGAATGGCTTAAAACGATACTCGCCTCTTAAAACTCGGAAAATATAATAAATTTTTAACAGAAAATTATTGTGAGTAGGAGAATATATTCGGCTAAAATAATATGCCGAAAGTCTAGACAAGAAGTCGAAAAACAAAGATGGCCAATACTTTATTTGTTTGTGATGTTTCATCGTTTAAGTAATGGCGACGATTGAAAGACATTACATACTAGGATAAATAAACCTGGATTTGCTGGTGCATTGTCTTCGTTTGAACCATTTAGCGGGAGGTCAGAAATATATGTAAGAAGGGGAATCCTCGAACCATGTAATTATTGCGAAATTAAAAAGGTCTTCTTTCAACCAACGGCCTCTTGTATCTAAGCAATAAAAATCTAACTGGCAACTCCCATTATTTATTTTTGCAGGTGACATCCGTTCGAAACGATTATTCTGTTAGGGGATCATATTGTATTAATAATTCATATATATATATATATATATATATATATATATATATATATATATATATATATATATATATATATATATAAATACCAGGCAATGACTTCGCCACTCCCCCCTACAGGGGGGAGCTTGCGCTTCGCTACTAAGATTAAAATTTAAAATCTTAAAAAAAGCAGCCATTATAATATTTATAAAAGAACTCTTAACTATTTCCCCCCTTTCAAAAAATCACGTTGCTAAAATATAGTTAGAGATAAAATAAAAAAGCAGCCTTACTTAAATTTTAATAAATTTTCCGAACTTCAACAATGTTAATTCATTTTCTTTTACAACATTATAAAAGAGCATTGGATAATCATATTTATTTTTTCTGAACTAAACTATTTTGATTTTTCAAACTCTAAAGAAATTCTTAGAAATTACCTTGATAAAAATTTAAACAATACTTAAGTAAAACTTAAGTAAATACTAAAATGAAATTATTATTCAAATACTCCAAAAAATCCCGTTCTTAAATTATAGAGTTAATGATGAAGTGATGATGATATATATATATATATGGTAATTTTTTACATGCCCTACCTTTGAAGTTTAATAAAATCAAGAATAAATTTGTGATCACAATAAAACTTTTAGAAGTTGTTGGTAATAGTTGTAAGTCTTTTGTCTTAAAATGGCTAATTAATTCATTTTTTACTCTAGTAGAAGTTATGCCAGTTTTATTAAATCGGTCATTTTTTTGCTAGAAACGCAAAGCGTAAAAAGTTTTGTTAAAATAAGTGATTTTAGGAATTCTCGTTTCTTAGCAAAATTTTCGCGAAAATTGTGAAATAACAAATTTATTAGCATCAAAGCAAAAATCCTTACTAAAAATTTTTTCAAACTTAAAACATGGAAGCTCCTGGAAATGATTGGACGAAAAAAAAATTGTTAAAACATTCTTCACATGAAACTGTTCAGTGGTTTCAACACAACGAGGGATGAGACGTGAAGGAGCTCAAGATGTACCATCACGACGAGCGCTTTGCAGACTAATTAAAATTTTTTGAGACACCGGTAGTGTTCAAGATGGACGAAAAGAGCGTGTTGGCAGAGAAGGCGTAGAATAACATAAAATTGAATAATTGTGTCAAAACGTCGAACGGTCGCCGCAGAAATCATTGAAAAGAAGATCAGAACAAGTGGGATTGTCAAAAAGTGCGACATACAATGTAATGAAGGAAAAACTGAAACTCAAGCCATACAAGATTCAGGTTGTGCAAAAATTAGAAGACAATGATTTCGCGAAACGAAAATCGTGTGCAAAATAATTTAGATGGAAATTTGGGGAAGTTGATGTACCGCCCGTGATAATGTCTGACGAAGCGCACTTTCATCTCAACGAAAACAATAATAAGCAGAACAACATAATATGGTAGGATCACAACCCAGAAACTATACACCAGAAAGATCTGCATCCTGCAAAAACCACTGTGTGGTGTGCGATAACTCCTCAGAAGATCATTGGGCCGTATTTTTATGAGAATGAAAATGGAAATTCAGTCACTATAAATGGTGAAAGATACAGACACATGGTTGAAGAATATTTTTTACCGAACTTTGGAAGGCTTCGAAATAAACGACAACTGTTTTTGCAGCAAGATGGCGCAACATCACACATACATCGAATGAAATAATGCAGTTGTTAAGACGAAAGAAACTACAGAGAAAAAAATATTTCTCGAAACAATGAATTAAAGTGGCCTCCAAGATCCCCCAATCTAACACCTTTGGATTTTTTTAAATAGGGATATTTAAAAGATCGTGTTTACCGTAATAATCCTAGAAGTATCCAACAACTAAAAAATAATATCGCTGAAGAAATTGATAACATTGATGAAAAACTTTGGAAAAAGTGATGAGAGCAACTTCGTCACGAGTAAATGAATGTTATGAGAAGAATGGTAAGCATTTGCAAAGAAGAATCTTCAAATAAATTAAGTTATTATGTTAATTATGCAAACTGATTATTAATCTTAGTTATTTTGTTAATTTTAAGCAAATAAAATTGCTTTTAAAAGTCGATAAATATCTGAAAGTTCAGCGAAAATTTGTTAAATATAAATGCTTCACTAAAACTGGCATAACCTCTACAAAATGGAGTGAATCAATTAGCCATTTTAGGACCGAAATCATACAACTATTATCAACAAATTCTTAAGGTTTCATTGTCATCACAAAACTATTCTTGAATTTATAAACTTCAAAAGTAGGACATGTAAAAAAAAAGACCCTGTATACATATATATATATATATATATATATATATATATATATATATATATATATATATATATATATATATTTATATATATATATATATATATATATATATATATATATATATATATATATAAATATATATATATATATATATATATATATATAATATATATATATATATAAATATATATATATATATATATATATATATATATATATATATATATATATATATATATATATATATATATATATATATATATATTTATATATATATATATATATATATATTTATATATATATATATATATATATATATATAATATATATATATATATAATCTATATATATATATATATATATATATATATATATATATATATTTATATATCTATATATATATATATATATATATATATATATATATATATATATATATATATATATATATATATATATATATATATATATATATATATTTATATATCTATATATATATATATATATATATATATATATATATATATATATATATATATATATATATATATATATATATATATATATATATATATATATATATATATAAGTTAAATAACTCAGTCAGATATAATTTGATAGAAAATGAAAATTCGTGTACACCAACTTATATGTATTCTGCAGTAGGTTCTGACCTCGCCTGGAGGCCGTGGTTGAGGCCGAGGGCGATTTCATTGAATAAAACGAATAGTACAGGAATCCTTCAGGTCTTTAACATGTAACTTTGGCAAATATATCTCTATAAATAAAGTATCTATGTTATTTTCTTTACTATTGAAGATATGCAATAAATTACCAACCGCCCCCTGTTAGAAATGCAAATTTACATACTTTATTTAACGTAGGTTAATAAAATTTACAATGAACGTAGAACTTTATGTAATAAATACAATGTAACGATCAGAAAAGCAAAATGGATAACAAAAAACTTTATAAAGACTAATTTGAAGCTGAGATATACATAATTTAGAGCCCAGAGCCATTTTATTAATGAATACAGTCAATAGATGCGCGCAGTCAATATTTACAATGGTCTCCTGGTTCTTGAGGACAGCTTCAATTCATTTTGACACGCTGATGACCAAATTTGTGATGACTGAAATTACTACATTTTTGTTCGAACATTAAGCACTGGTAACTGCTCACGATTGAATGGTTTCTGTTTATAAACCGTTAATTTGATTATCACTCACAAATTACTTAAAGGGTTCAAGTCTGGCGAATGCCTGAGCCAAGGTCCCCAAAATTCGATGTTATTTTCGGTCAAGAACTTTGGTATTGCTTTTGTATTGTGACAAAGTGCTCCATCATGCTTAAAAATACAGTTATCATCCTCAAATTGGTTCTGAACTCTTGGGAAAAGGTCTTTTTAAAGTCATTTAATGATCCTAAAGATGGTGTTCCTTGATGCAAGGCACTTAGAAACTATCTCCTTACATTTCGAGCCATTTAGGTATGTCCTAGAATGGACTCTCGACGATATACCATATATAACTATTCGTTGAGGGAACTTATTTAATTATCTTTAGAGTGCATGGATGTCTGGGTGGCCGATATTATGTATCTTCGATATGCTTAAGAAGTGGAACTGAGCTCAAGGATAATAATATTGCTATCATTAATAAAATAGAGTTTTATTAATAATAACTATCAACAACACACAAAACGGAAAATATTGACATAAACAGAGAATTGGAAAGGGTCGTGAGAACTCGAGCTAATCCGAGGATTAAAAGATTTAAAAAGGTAAAACAAATATAAAGTTAAAGGGAGGGGATGGTTCGCTAAACCATTTAAAGCACAGGATAGAGTTGACAAAAGGGTTAAATACTCATAGGTAACGTTCGGATTACGTAATTTATACTAGTGGTGCAGAGGAAGTCGACGTGAAGGAATTTTCGGTCCGCTGGTGAGTTCCAGCCGAAGGGGGGGCAATAAAATTATCCTGACGTGGCGTCTTGGGAATGAGAACCGTTTCTTGACGAACGGGCTCAAAAGAACACTGGCTGTTCTTCGTTGTTCTCTTCTGAACAACAGGGGGGGGGGGTGAGAACCATCTCTTGTCTACGGGCTCAAGAACAATGGCTGTTCTAATGTTGTTTTCTTCTAAACAACAAGGATGAAGGGTGAGGACCGTTTCTTGGCAAACGGGCTCAAAAGAACAATGGCTGTTCTACGTTGTTCTCTTCTGAACAACAGGGGAAGGGTGAGAACCGTTTCTTGGCGAACGGGCTCAAACGAACAATCGCTGTTCTACTTTGTTCTCTTCTGAACAACTGGAAGGGGGGGTGAGAACCGTTTCTTGTCAACGGGCTCGAGAACAATGGCTGTTCTAATGTTGTTCTCTTTCTGAACAACAGTGGAAGGGTGAGAACCGTTTCTTGGCGAACGGGCTCAAACGAACAATGGCTGTTCTACGTTGTTCTCTTCTGAACAACAGGGGGGAGGGGGGAGAACCATTTCTTGTCAACGGGCTCGAACGAACAATGGCTGTTCTAACGTTGTTCCCTTTCTGAACAACAAGAGGGAAGCCTTGTGGACTCGGCGTCACGAAGGCTCGAACCTTGGCACTTCAAGGGATATTGTCCTCCTTCTGGACAAGTGATGGTGAATCTCGAGGTCGAGGTCCCTTAGCGCACAAGGTGAGAGTGGGACGTAGTGATGTTTCGCGACGAAAATCTGGATCTCCAATCTGATCTTAGTGGTAAAGTTTCCATCTAAATAGTCGAGACACTCCCTTGCGTGGGGGACAATGGAGAGGGAGCTTCGAGGGAATGTACAGCCGAGCCTGGGAACAATGCCTTATCTGCCCATAAGCCCAACTCAATCTGGCGAGGTCGGCGCAATGGGGCGAACGGGGGGAAGATAAACCTCCTTGTTTAAACATTGACTCAGGTGGCTGCGATAAGGCGCCCAGCTTCAAAGCGAAGATGCACGTGGGGAGCATCGTGGTTTTAAATAACATGTGATAGTGGTTGAAATTAACGCGGCCTCAACCCGTTCTATCACAAGGTAAAGAGCAACATTGGCTGTACAATTTCCTTTGGAAAGAATCATTTCTATAATTGACAAAGATTAAAACATTGATTTTTACAAAAAAAAAAAAAAAACTAAATAAATTACAATTACACAACACATTATCTCTCCTCAAGTAATAATAATAAATAAAATTCTTACCCTCTGAACGAAATTTACCGTAAAGCGTGACATAACTATTTGTTCTAAATGCACCTGCGATGATAAACAGTGGATCATTCAGACCCACATCAATTTAATTACGAACTTGAAAAACCCAAGTGTAATTCTAAATCACTTCTAGATTTTGAGCCCTCATATGAGTGACATTTACGGGTGGGTCCTCAAAGCTTTTGGTTTTAATATTGATCCGACAGTTATTTTAATTTTAAAATTATAGTGTGTAACACGATTTTTGTACTTGAGTAGCAACTGTTATTTTCTATTTGCTTGCGTCTAGAATACATGAAAAAACACTTATTTATTTCAAACTTTGCTTTTGTGTCCAGGATAATGATATTCATATGAAATTTACCTATTCCCTCTGGAAGGAAGTGGCGAATTTGAACTTTCATTTGCATAAAGTAGAAACAAAATGACATGGTATAAAATAGCATTTATTTTTTCTAGAATTACATAAGTGAGACAATTAGAATATTAGAAATGAGTAGTTTTCCGTGATTTACGCTTATACTGTAAATTACTTTCACGAATCAGTCCGTAAATATAGTCTCCATTCAGATTTTCATTATACGATCATTGATAGCGGCGTTCAAAGTCCAGTAGATCATGATGAAAGCGCTCACCATGCTCCTCAGAGTACGCTCCCATGTTCTTAAATTTATCAAGATGAGTGTCAAGAATATAGACTCTTAGGGACATCCTGCAACCCATCTTGCCGTAGTTTCTCACCAAGTTCTCCAAAAGCTCTCCATAGTTTTCGGCATTGTGATTACCTAGGAAGCCGAGAACCACTGCGATAAAGCTGTCCCACGCTGATTTTTCCGTCCTAGTCAGCTTCTCGGAAAACTCCTTGCACTCCATGATCTTTTTATATTTGTGGACCGACGAAGACTCAGGCTTCCACCTTTGCCGCAGATAGCTTAGAGAAGAAATCTTGGAGATACTTGAAAGCTGCAGACTCTTTCTCTAGATCTCTGACGAATTGTTTCATAAGGCCCTATTTTAAGGGCAGAGGAGGAAACAGTACTTTTCGGGGGTCCAACAAAGGCTCTCACTTGACGTTGTTTCTTCCTACACTATACTCGGTTGTTGTAACCAGGGTTGGATCAAATAATGATATTTATAAGTAAAGTACAAATACTTTTATTTCTGAATCTAAAAAAAACAAGTACTTGCTCAAAAAATACAAATACTTCTTTTCCAGATTTCAAAGATACAAATAAAAATACTCTTGAACTTATACAAAAAACATAAACAAATACTTTTTTTACTCAAGTTTACATTTTAAATATCATAATTGTATTTTATTATCATTAATGACCGGAAGGTTTACTGGAATTGTTTTGCTCGCTCAGCAGTGTAAAAATTGCCGGCCTTGCTAAACACCCTCTCAGATGATGCCGACATTGCATAACACCCTAGAATATTCTTGGTGAAATGCTTCAAAATTTGGAAGCTTTTTGTATCACGCCAAGACCTTCGTGGGTTGACATCAAAAGGCAGAACACCTTCTAGGTACGTTTCAAGTTCTGCCATCACCACTGTAGTGTCGTTTGTTGATGCACTTGCCATCATTTGCTCAGCTGGAGGCATGTAGGCAAAAAGACGAGGTTGTTTTGCACTCACACTAGCCTCGTCTTGATTCATGCTCATGGAGACGAAAGGTTCACTCTCTTGAATTACTTTCTTACTCAAGGTAGATTGAGTTGACTCGGAAAGAATTAAGTCTACAATCCTCAAAACCTTTTCCTTTTGCATTTACTTACATGGCATTTATGCCAGCTTAAACCTGGGGTCCATGAGAGCTGCGGCAATGACATCAATCATCCAAAGAAATGGATGCAACCTTTTCTTGATAGAAGACTGTAGTACATTTGCCAAGTTAAAGCAGTAGATCTGTTTACTTTCCGTGAAATAATTTTAGGCTGTGCCCAAGGTCAAATACAACTGGTGCAACGCAAGAAAGTGTACCCATGTTTTCTCCTTCCATTTGCGTCATCGCCTCTTGGAACGGTTCCAAACCTTGTATCACTTCTTTCAGCATTGCTATTTCCATTCCTTTCAACTTTTCTACAGTTCGGTTCGATCCTAGGAGACAAATAGCTGAGTTGACTCCGTCAGTTGAAAGTTCCATCTAGTAGCGTTGGCAGATTGCAGTGAAACCCCAATCTTTTCCAAGAACGGTGCTGCCACAGTAGATCGACGTATTGCAACTACAATACTACAGCACTTGTGTATCACAGTTGCAATTTCACAGTTTCTGACACAGGGATTATTGAAGGCATCTCGTATGCAGATTTGTTGTGTGTGTGCAAAGCAATTGGACCGATCCGGTGGAAGAAGAGCGAGCACCTCATTCAGATCAAGTTTTTCTTCCAAAATATCAAGGTCAGTGGTGTCTTCATTTTCACCGCTACTTTCATTCCTTACTTCATTTCCATATAATCCTGGCAGACAGACATCAAATGCTCTCACCATAGACCAGGCATTGTCTGCAACCGCCTTCCTTGCCTTGCCATGAATTCCGAATTTAGTGATTATATCCTCATATGCTGCAGCGATGTTCACAGCTGTATGTCGTTCTATAAACTGATCGCAAGCAATGAGACGTGACTTTAGCTCCCATGATGAGTTGATGAAGTGTAGAGTGACAGCAAGTAACGATATATCATTTTCCGATTCGTCCAGAGGTCCAATGTCAGGTACACACGATTGAGATGTTCGAATTCCGTCATCAATTGCGACTCGATGTCTTTCGCTCTCTGCAGAAATAAACTATTTCTAAGTGTGGTTCTGCTTGGAAACACGAAGCATGGTTCTGCTTCGTGCATAAGAGCTCTAAAAGTCTTACTTTCAACAATACTTAAAGGCAGTTGGTCACATGAGATGGAGTCTGAGAGTTTCTTTACTATAGACCGTTGTTTGATGTGATTAGCGTAAAAATATTTCTCTTGTGCACGTTTGCCTTTGAAGAACGACGTTATTTTGGTCTGTGAATGTGACGCAGAGCTCTCACGCTTCTTATTTTTCTCTGCAGCTCTCAAGGTCTCATATTCATCATACTGAACTTTGTGAGCTCTTTTTGAAGTGGCCAACTAGGTTAGATGTTGCCTTTGTTGCTGCCGAATACGACCTTTTGCACTGCAAACAGTCGGCTATGAGATTCTTGTCAGTAGACTTGACATTGACAGAATAAAACTTTGCCAGTGCAGCTGAGAGTTGAGGTATTTGTACGTCCTCCCCGACCTCCTCATCCCCGATTGAAGGGTTATCTGGTGTGACAATGTCTTCGTTATCCATCTGCAAAGTAAAAATTGAGAAATGAGAAGCAATTAAAGTTCACGTAATTATTATTTAGTAGATTCAAATATTATAGAGTCAGATTTTATATATTTACTGTTTTTTTCATGCACCAATTCAATAGAAGGTTATATAATAAATAGGAGCTATATTTAAGTTAAATTTAAAATTGGGTTAGATTTTAATTCCTATATTATTATAATCTCTAACTTTCAATCTCTCTCTCTCTCTCTCTCTCTCTTTCTCTCTCTGTGAATTTGCATATCCTCCTCAAATGCTTAGACTCGAAATACAAATACAAAATACTTTTTTCTCTAGATGCCAAAATACAAAAATAAATACATGAAAATTGTATTTAAATACAATTCAAATACAAATACAATAGTATTTGATCTACCTCTAGTCGTAGCTAATCCCTCTGATGATAGTGTGCCACGGTGTCCCTGCTGTCCCAAAGGCAAATATAACAAAGAAAAGCCACCATTTTGAAGTCGCCGATAACCTCCCAACTGTACTCTTAATATTTCAATGCATCTAGCAAGATCTTGCCACTGCTGTATTTCTCTTTGAGCTGGACTGAGTGAGTAAGGGGAAGGGCTGGATACAGGTTACCGTTATGAAGCAGCACTATTTTGAGCCTCCTGGACGAGCTGTCAATGGAGAGGCGCCACTCGTTAGTGTTACAGGCCATTCCGATTGCTTCAAACTGACCGGTCACATTGCTACAAAAGCAAAGCTCATCTTAACGTGTAGAAAAGCTTTAAAAACACTGGTGACGCTTTCTATGATCTGATATTTGCAGACTGTCATCTACCAAATCCCACTGCTTGAGTCTCGAAGTTAAAAGCTCGGCATTGGATTTTGTGAGACCAAGATCTCTGACAAGGTCGTTGAGATCTTTTTTGGTTGGGGTAGTCTTGGTTTCTCCTCTAGGTTGCACCTCTGTAATCTGGATGCATGACTTCATCCTCTTCTGAACTGCTTTTCCTTTCTAAAAACTGCTGCTCTCTTTTTGGAGGAGTGGGTACGGGGAGCTCAGAACTGTGTGGCACTGGCGCAATAGATGACTGAAGGCCTGGATATACGATAACAGGCGCATTTTTGCCTCGATGTTTGAAAGGGTTCACCATAGACAAGAAACCTTTGCTTGGGCGGTCAGTTGGTTCCCTACAAATTCGTGGGATTTCAAATTTCATAGCTCTTTTTTCCTCTGTACCATCCTGTAAAAAAAAAAAAAAATGAAAGCAAGTATTAATATACAAATACTTTTCACTTAGAGTTATTAGAAATGTTAAAAAATCCAGTATCAAAATGAACAAAAGACATTATATATATATATATATATATATATATATATATATATATATATATATATATATATATATATATATTACCTTCCAGAGTTCTTTTGCAGAGCTGGCAGGTGAGATGAGGTGCCCAAGGTTTGTCTTGATCTCCGAATGGCATGCCGAAATATGGCTTGTAGGCCTCACACATTTTAGCAGATCTCTCTACAGAGTAATTTTTCGCTCTTGCCTTAATAAATTTGCCGCAAACATAGCAAAATGCGTCTTTCGGATGCCTACAACCTCTTGATGCCATGTGGAATGAAAGAGAACTGCCATTGCTGTCCAGGTCTCAAAAAACAAAATATAAGGGAAAAATATAGCTATATTACTGTATTACTTTTTCTATAACTTTTAAATACAGTATATCATGTTTATACCATAATTGAAAAAAACATAACCCTTGAAACTTTGTATATATTTTTACTATTTGCATAAAAATAATGTCATTTACCATAAATGGACTAATTTAAAAATTCAATGTCCTAGCCACACAAGCAAAGTTTCGGGATTAAAATTGACTTTTTTTTATTTCATAAGGCCACTAACAATAGGTAAATAACACTTTTAACCCCTGGAAATGACAAAAGTGGAATTTTGTTACACAGTGAATTATTAATGCATAAATTTCCAGCCTCATATGTGATCGATTCAACAGGTGGCTAAAAAGTGAAACAGACTAATGGCAATTGAATCTCTCCCGAGATGAATTTTGCTCATAATTACATTCACATAAAGGTCATTCATTTTCTTCCATTAACATTTCAATTGTATCGAAATTTGTTGATTATTAAATTAAGATAAAACTGATTGCAGCAATTGAAGATGTTATCCCCTTGAGGGATGCCAGCACAATTTTTTTCTTGCATTGGTTGCAGCCAGCAAGTTTTTGAAACACTGGTTTAGATGGTAATAAACTTGTTGCAAAATTTTGAGTGGACATAAAGTAGTAATTGTATTATAGAAGAAAGTCTAAATAATGTCTACAAATTCAAAAGACTTAATACTATTCTGTAGGATTTCTGCAATTCGTTCCTCCACTCTGGATAGCATCTTCAGTATATCTGATCAAGGCGATCTATTTTCGCCTTTGTACTACCCTGAACTTGTTAGTTTAGGAGTTCTACTTTTTCACCCTTGCTTTGAAGATTGCCCATGAACACACACGGAGAGGGAACACTTAAACCCCAAGCAACGATGGCTATACAACTTTGAAGGTGATCATTGTTAATCAAAGACAATGACGCCAAAGTTTCTTGTTCATAACGATTTGAGGGTAAGTTTAATGAGGAAGGAAGATTGTTGACTCATTTGCATTTTCTACCGTGATAAAAATGTGCTAATCAAATGCAGTTGATCAGACGAAAACAAAAATAATTTAGGCGATACATTAATTCTTGTCTATTAAATTATCTGAAAATAAATATTCGCTTTTTCATGCAATACTACAAATGACACATGAAATAAGATAATAAAACAAATAATTCTATGCCTAAAATTGTATCGGCCAAAATCTTTGTCCACGATCGTACATCTCTTTCTAGGTTAAGGTCTTCTTTTCCTTTTATAGTGAAGGATGGTCTCCTTATTTGTCTTTTATTGTAAAGGATAGTTTCTTTTATGCCTTGCGTTGTGAAGGAGTCTTTGTTTGCCTTTTATTGCGAATGAGGGTTTCATATTAGTAAAAAGATCACAGAAAGTTAGTTACAGTAAGGTGGTAAATTCTTGCTACCAGGCTACTTGAGCCAATGCAATAAATCACTACCAACTGTAGACAAAGTCACCTCCATCTCCCGCTACCAAACGCAACGTGTTTAAAACATGTTTATGTGTACGTGAATTTTCTGGTGTAGTTACGGCTTTCGGATTGGAAGTGTTGGAAGAAAACTCCCAAAAGTTCCTTACAACATACTCATTTGATGCTGCAACATTGATGTTAGTGGCTTATTAATAAATCATTGGAGCTCTGATCTAATGAAAGACAAATTAAAACAACCAGTGGAAAGAAACCCCTGTAGAACACCCCCCCCCCAATTTTTTTAATTGGATTTAACAAATTTTTTAATCATATTCTGCTATATTATATTCAAATTTATTTTATCACAATGATAATGTTAAACTAAAAATTCCCATTGTAAAAAACAAAATGTTTCTTCCTATAAGGCATAAACAGCGGGTTCTTGAGCCATGGATCTTCTACAACTAAAACATTTCATGTGCTACATTCCAATATTTTGTGTAGAAGTAAAAGAAGCAGCAAGAAGCGAAAAAGGTTAGTAAGAGACTATAAAAGAGTTTCTGGCTTGAATTATAACCAAAAACTGCCAAAATACTCGTATTTGTTTTCATTTAAAGGGCTCATTTACTCCATGTTTTGAGAGAATAGAAATAAATGTTGAGATTCGAAGCTTAATTTGCCTTCATCCAGACAATAAGAAAGGAAATATAACAAATAATTGTGTAATATACTCTCTTTTTCCTTACGTCTTTTATATTCCGACTAAATCCTCTGCAATAATAAAAGCACAGTAATTTTTTTATTTTTGGTTTTAGATATTGCTCTAATACACTATTATTATTAGTTTTTAAGTTGCACTTTAGCCTCAACATAAAATTGAGTGAGTTTTGCTGTTAATTAATATCGTCATGATTTTATTGATGTTCTTGATCTTGGGTTTAATCAAATTCATCAGCATCTATAAGAGTGATAGAGGGTAGCTAACATAGTTACTTATAGATCATATTTTTCTGGTGAGGGAGTTTTAATTTATGTCCGGACATCGTTGTAACTAGACCAAATCCGCCAGGAAAAAGAAAGAATAGGTATCTGTCTTCTTCTCGCGGGAATTGGTTCATTTCATAAGGTCTTAGTTGTATTTCCTTGTGGTTGTCTCCTTGATTCAATATGTTAGAAACCTTCTTTGTGAGAAAGGACTGCCTGATAGTTTGGTATACGGTGCAATCTGACGGTGAAGGAGATTCTTGCAAGGGGTTCGATCGTAGAAGATGGGCGTGTGACCCTAAGCGGTCACAGCAACTCAATGTAATTCTTTGTGTTGCCCTGAGTGGTGATTACACCTCGAGTGTTTTGCTTGCCCGTCTTTGAAGACTCGGTACGACGCAGTGGCGGAGAGCAAAAGGAGCTTTATGGCTTAAGCTTTATTCAAAATACAAGATTTGCTCAGACTGTCTGCTGATCTAGAGGTTACAAGGGTTTTATATAAGGTTTACACAGAGTAGGTAGAGCTCATCTCCAAAGAGGTTTAACAATTAAACACTACTTAGGAGGAGCTATTGACTAATTTAATGGAGTCTATCAATCCTATATTACGTGGGAGAAGTTTTCACAGGTTTTTTAAGTGGGTCTACCAATACTAATCTAAGAAGGGCAGGTCACTTTCCAACCCTGCCTGTTTTATTTGCTATTTTTACAACCAGTGGGCGGGCATACACTTTTTCCTAACCTATCTTAGAAGTGGGTGG
The DNA here is from genome assembly GCA_963969495.1 of Ceratothoa steindachneri. Lineage (NCBI taxonomy): Eukaryota > Metazoa > Arthropoda > Malacostraca > Isopoda > Cymothoidae > Ceratothoa > Ceratothoa steindachneri. The sequence goes on from OZ018332.1 coordinate 49,358,020, forward strand.
CACCGGTGAACATAAAAGGATTTTTTTTATCGTATAATAGATTCCTAAGCAATCTTTTTTAGCCGTGTTTTTTTTTTTCTTACATGGCAGATTTTTGCAGCAATATCATCGAAAGTGGAAAAATCAATTACAGAATTTGACAAACATGAGAGAATTGGATATAAGGAACAGCTGATCTTTTTCAGTAGTGTTTTGGTTTGGGATGTTTAGATGGGCGAATTCTGTTGTTGTATCATTTACGGTCGAAAAATCAATTACAGAGTTTTGGCACATATGTGAGAGTAGGATACAAAAAAAAACAGCTAAGCTTTGAAAACAAAATGTAAACTTTGTGACCTGCTAAGCGTTTAATTCGTATCTCTCTATCTACTATCTATCGATCTATCTGCCTATCTAATTATGTATATGCATATGTATGTTTTTTTTTCCTAAGTATGAAAATGAGAGGCGGGTTTCCCGTTTCATCTATCTATGCTATAGTTACTTTCTTTGTTAAGGCAATTAACAACAACTCAATTTGACGAGTTCATCAGAGGCCGACAAATGTTATGGAATTAGAATGAACCACAAGGAAATCCAGTCCTGAAATGCTATATTTTGTACAACCACACTTGCATGTGTTAAGACACATTCAACTTGTGCATGTGGGTCACATTAGGTTGGGTGTTTTGACCTGTGTTGGTCACCACCTCATTGTCACCTCGGGCACATAAATGCTCTTCGAAGATCCACTGGAAAAGGCAGTAGACCGCTTCTGGGCCTTCGCCACATCAAACACTCCCCTCCATTCCCTCAGCAAGGGGGTTCTGTGTACCTGGACGAGTGGCAAGATATCCAAACCCCAGTGCCCAGCTAGTCTGATACTAGATTTAAACTACCTGGGCTTTTATTCTCAAAGTCTCCATTTTACACTCTTTTCTCCACTTTCTTTACAAACCTCCCGCCACCTATTTTTTGGCCCAAGTGCTAATTATGTAGGCTAGTCGCTGACCACCTTTCGTTCACTAATCCTTGGTCGGGGTTCGGCAGAGGTTCTGGTGTGTGGAGTGAATGGGGCTTAACATGCCTGCTTTCTGTCCCCTCTTTCCCTCCCCTACCGCCCACATCTTTTACTACCCACCGAAAGGGGGAGTCAGGTGCTAAATGGAAACCACGCTGTAGCTGACATCTGGAGGAATGCATGCTATTCCAATCTCAACACCCGCTGATTCGCTCCCTCCCTGCCCCAATGTTGCAGGAAGATCTGCGGGTATATATATTCCACTCATTTCATTTCACTCATCTTCACCACTTGCTTTACTTTATTTCTGCGAAAGATACCCTCGTTGGTTTTCGCTTTAAATCCCCCACCCCACCCCCCAAAAATCCTCATTCCACGGACCGAATTTTATACGTCTTTCTGGTCCCGTCAACGCCAAGTCCAGTGCTCCACCTTCAAGGTCTTTCTCATTACCACCCTTTGGCAACAGAACTTTTGTTAGCGGAGTGGCTACGGCGTTGGTCCGCTAACGTCGCCAGACTGGGTTTGATCCCTGCAAGAACGGACACAAAACGTCAGCGCAGGTAGAGATCAGACCCGCTGTGCTCACCCCTGTATTCGGGTGGGTAGATCTTACACTTCTCACCACACACATAACCAATTACAACAGTGTTTTCTTTCCTCTACCGTCTTTGCAGCATAACACTCTCTGTTCCAAGGAATCCTGGCACTGGGCATCTATATCCACATACCTCTGACGCGGAACAGGTCCCTGTGCCCCGGGGCGACGAAAGTTCCACCTGAACATTATTTGGTGTCAAAACATAATACCTCCTGGCGACTCTCCTCAAAGAGGACCAGCCCCTGGTGTCCTTGAACAATCACCAGCAATTGTCATACTGAACGTTATGCCTATTTCATTATCTGGTAAGGGATCCGCCTGGATAAAGGCAGGCTGGCGAACCAGTACTATTAATACTAATCTTTGGCAATTATGTATGTGTATCTGATCACTACAATCTACCGTTTCCACCAATCTGACCTTCCGTCACCTCATCCCCCTCCCCCTCCAGCATCTCTCAGGGATGCTGCTAACTCCTTGTTACCGTTGCAAGGGAGTTTCCATTTATTTGTTTTTATTTTTCATCTCTTTAAAGTCCACCAAACCTGGCACTATACTTGCCGCAGCTAGAAATGGAGGATGGGGTGCGGCAAGCACCGTCACGGGTGTCCATCCACTGTTGCCATATCTCCACAGAGCAGAACGCAAGACAGAGACAGAGACGGGGTTGGGGAGGAAGGTGAGGAAACAGGGTTGGGAAGGAATTTGGGGAACGGGGTTGGGAATGAAGGTGGGGAAACGGGGTTGGAAAGGAAGGTGGGGAAATGGGGTTGGAAAGGAAGGCGGGCAGCTGATCTGTGGAATATGGTAACAGTGGGGGGGGGGGGGATACACCCGTGACGAAGCTTTCCGCACCCCAACCTCTCATTCTCGCTGCAGCGAGTATAGTTATATTTCTGAAACCACCAATAACATTTAGCCTCTTATCATATCGTATTGACATTTTATGTAGGCCTTGATCGTAGCCCTCACCGATAGTAGGTCTAATTAGGCCTTGGCCGATGCTTTAAAGCAGTGGTCTGCAAACTTTTCAAAAAGGGTAGATTGAATATGTTACCTCTTTTCCTGGTCCCCAAAATGTTTTATTCATATTTTGGTGGCGTTATTAGAACGATAATCAGATTTTTTTTAATGTGTAGGGGTTTTTATTATCTATCTACACTGATTTAAAATTCCTTTATTTCCTTATCTGAATATTTGGATGTTCGAAAAGTAATTATGTATTTGATCTCTATGGATTATAACAAACCAACGAGGTGGAAAAGGAGATAAAACGTCTACTTGTAGTTTATCTTCTTTTTCTATCCCATAATGTGTCGTTCTTGTTTAAAGTCGTTATCTTCCCATAGAAGATAAAAAATTTAATGAGCAACATATTCGTCATTGCTTATTATATGAATCTCGATGGTTACTTCTCCTAGTGAGGCAATGAAAAGGATTTGTGTAGTGTATTCTCATTTAAGGAATGCTCGTGAATGTTTCCTGTGGTTTGAAAACAACAAACAAATTAAACAGCGGTTGTGATCTCTCCGATAGCGATTCGTTCTGGATTCGTTTAGGATGAGGATCTTTTGGAAGAAATGGTCGAATGAGATCCTCGTCAAAGGCTGAAAATTTGACGCCAAATCTAAATGTGTTTTGTTCAACAGCTCACAAATACGTTAATTACCAGCAACTTGATCTTGTAAACGAAGCATTGCATCAACAGGGCCATTTTCGGTTAAGAGAGAAGATGTTGTTCTCCAGCATAACAATGCAAGGGCTCACTTTGCAAGACAAAAAAGGGGAAGATAGATTGTTAGGACAAGATATTCATCCACATTTTATATTCGATTTCGCAGTAACGGAATATAACTTATTTCGATTAATAGGACATTTCTTAAGTGGCAGAACACTGATAAACAAAGATGTCGTGGAAATTGGTCTCTCGAACACCTTTTCGAGAAAAAATGCTGACTTTTTAAAGCCAGGAATAGAAAATTTGCCTTCCCGCTCTGCTACAGTTAATGATAATAATAATGATTACATTATTGATGAATAGTATATTAAATTTAACTGGCATTTATTTTGGTCTCATTTTTGAAAAGACGGAAGTACTTCCCGAACATCCTAATATTTCATGTTGGTGTAGGTCAAAAAAACTAATGGGAAGGGGAAGGGGGGCTTGACGCGCCCCGCGCGTCTTTGCTTGGAGACCACCACTTTAATCCAAACTATAACTTTAAAATTCACGCCTCTTTGTTTCAAGTTGCTTATTTTCCTGAATATCTTTTAAACATCTACACAATAGTGCCAATATGATAGTTCGTATTCACATCTCAACTTCTGTGACACGTTGTCTTTCTACCATTATAGTTTCTCCTCTAATCTAAGAATATTTTCAATATAGTTTGCATATTTATCTAATTCTAGTTTGTTTAGAATATTCTTAGTTTATTAATTGCGCCCCTCCGTCCACTTTAAATCGTGAACGAGGTGCTCCGAAAGGATAATGAAAGTCACATCATGATAAGACTGACAATCGCTTACAAGCTTAGGGATAAACGCAATGAGACACCAATTTGAAGTGAAGATCTTTATTTTCGTTCATTCTTATTCTCGCTTTCGCTACCATGACTGCGATTCTTATTTAATTTATCATGATCAATTATTGTTTGGTTGTCCGTCGGTCCTTTGGTTGCGTTTATATCTGAGCTACATTGGATTAGATCAGGGTAAAGTTGAAGATAAGCTCCTCAGCCGCGGTTGTGCTTTCGTCCTTTGTTCCAAAATATTTCGTCGTATTACTTGTTCCTAATGGCGAGCGTGGGGGGTATGGGGGGGGGGCGGAGCACCCTTCATATAGTAACTCATAGCCCGGCTCGAAACTGGCTTCCAGTAACCAAACACATATACGAATAACCAAACGCATATACGAATAACCAAACGCATATACGAATAATCTATAAAAATACATTAACAGCCGAGGAGCTTATCTAGATCAGTTTTCAGGTTTCACTGCTTAAGATTCAGAGTCTTTCAACCGTTTTCATACTGAATACTTGCTCGTTAAATGCTTAAGTTTTCAAGTTTAAGGGGTAAATATATATATTTCCCTCTCCTTGGTTAAGGTAAGAGAGCATTGTATTCACGTACTCATAATAAAGTGCGTCTAGTCCAATTAATGAAGAGTTATTTTTAATGGGATTTAGACCAACAGTGAGTCTGATAATTACTTATCTGCTGTCCATTCGAGACCTTTTGAGACCCGATTTAATCCCTGAAACTTTAAAATTTTCGCTTATTTGATTTCTGTATTGTTTGTTAGATTTCTATGGAACCAATAGACGGATATAGACACCCGTCTATTGGTTTAAGGATTTGAAAATCACCTAGAATTAAAAAAAGAAGAAGTTAATTTACTATCATGCAGGGTGATCGCCTCCCCCTAAAAGACGGGCTTCATTTTTTAATGTTTTGTTGAATTCAAAAATGAAACCAGCCTATCGAAAGTTCGGGCCCGTATTTTGGTGACCATCTTTTATTTACCAATAATTAAGTGTTCAGTAATCATTTAGTTTAAGTTAAGGTTTTATTAAATGGTTTTATTTATTTCCGGTGCTTGTTGAGTCTTTTAAATTAATAATTCAAATTTAAAAGGTCTGCTTGATTTCAGTGAAATCTCATATGTTGGGTTGCGTTTTATATTAGATTAGGTTTGGTTAGGTTTTAGGTTTTAGACCAGGTTAGATTAGGTTTTAGGTTTTAGACCAGGTTAGGTTAGATTTTAGATTAGGTTAAGTTTTAGGTTATGTTAGGTTAGGTTAGGTTAGGTTAGGTTATGTTTAAGGTTAGGTTAGCTTAGGATAGGTTAAGTTAGGATAAGTTAAGTTATGTTAGGTTAGGTTTAGTTGAGTTAGGTTATTTTAGATTATGTTAATTTAGGGTTGATTAGGTTAGGTTACGTTACGTTAGGTTTTAGGTCATGTTAGGTTTTAGCTTAGCTTACTTTAGGTTAGATTATGTTAAGTTAGCTTACGTTAGCTTAGTTTAGGTTAACTTTGTAGGTTAGGTTAGATTAAGTTAGGTTTGGTTTTAGGTTAAGATAAGTTAGGTTTTATAGTAGGTTAGGTTAAGTTCAATCTTATCTTTTCCGCCTAACGCGTGAGCTAAGGAGACGATCTTTATTGCCTGGATATGTTGTTTGTCTCTGGGTTGTCTTTATGACTTTCCCCAACATTAATTTTCTGTATTCACGTCTTCCTGTTTCACTTCTGAATAATTAATCTATGATTAATAGATTTAGACTTTACTTTTCAAGCAGTTGTGAAGTTGAGTACGTGAATGCCGCGATTGGGAAGTGTAACTTTGTTAAAACCGGTGTTGCTCCCGAGTACCGTTTCTCTTCCATCAATGTGGAACTATTTGAGGTTTTAATTCTTTAATTGAGCTGATTGGTATAGGGGTAACCCCCCAAAACGGGCCTGCACACACTTTTTGCGATATTTCTTTCATTCATTCACTAATCACCCTTATTTTGCATGACACGACAGAAGCAACATCTATGGACACAACTAGATTTCAATAGATGCTCCAGCAAAGAATATACTGCGTCGAACATTACTACAAGACAGCCTCGTTTAAGAAAGTGCAGGACGCTTTCGTACATTAGTTCGAATGTGAAAAAACAACCTCCAAGAGCAGAATTCAGGACTGGGTGGACCACTTCTAAAACTATGGGACAGTGAAGAACCTCAATGCAGCTAGTGACAACCGTGCAAGCCATTCAGGACGCCCCAGGAAGCGTACAGCTGAGCTGGTCGAGAGCGTGAGAGAGTCAGTTAAGCAGAGTCAAAAACGCTCTGTGCGCAAGCGAAGTCAGTCCCTCGGTATATCCCATGGGACTTGCTAGCAATGGATGTAAAGGCCTACCCATACAGAATACATACGAAGCAGATCCTTACAGCCTCACACAAGAAGCAGAGAAAGGATATGGCAGTCAAGATGGTGGAGAAGATTCAGGAGACCCCAACTTTCCTTAAACTCTTTTGCGCCTCAGATAAAGCTCACTTCTATCTTGAAGGAAAAGTAAACTCGAAAAGAAATGTCTTCTGGGGGACCTCCAGACCAAATGAGGTAGCCACCAAGCCCCTACACTCCTCTAAGTGCACGGTATGGACTGCAATCTCAGCAAGAGGCATCATCGGACCATTCTTCTTAGAGGAATCTGGCGCGACAGTGACAGTCACCAAGGAGCGGTATGTTGAGGTCCTCAAAACCTTGAAGATGAAGCTGCAGGCCCTGTTCTCGTCGCTTTTGGGGAAGTTCTGGTTCCAACAAGATGGAGCAAGCTCTTACACTTCAAACCTGTCCCTAGATTGGCTGAAAGAAAACTTTGGTGGCCGTTTGATGAATCGCAAGACTGATTTTGAGTGAGCACCTCACAGCCCAGACCTTAGCCCACCCCTCAGATTTTTTTCTCTGGAGCTATCTTAAAGACAGAGTGTACGCAGGGAAACCCAGGACCATCACGGAACTCAAGGAAGCCATCAGGGAGGAAATCAGACGCATTAGTCGGTCGGTTTGTAAGGACGTCATGGACAACTTTGTGCTTTGCCTCAAGAAATGCACAGAGCTAAATGGAGGTCTTCTCGAACACGCGCTCTAGAATAAAGAAGAAAAGTCTAAAGACTATCATTTTTTCATATGATGTTTTTAAACATAATAAACTAGTTATTACCAAAGTTTCATTTAATCCTTGCAGAAAATTAAGAAATGAGGCCTATCGAAAGTTGGGGCCTGTTTTTTGGGGGTCACCCTGTATTTGAGGGGTAAGAAAGCTCAGGGTACAGATCAGTATTACTCTGTGGTCCTCTCTCTATCTGACAGTTTGTTAAATACGAACTTGAGTTGCCATAAACTAATTCATCAATTAAAAACTGTATATTGAAGCTGTTGAAGAATCATTCAACTTCATGTTAGATTAATTTAGTGATTTAGATTTGAGGCATTAATTACCTCTCATAACCTCCATTATGTGTTCTCACTATTGCGGTTTCACGAGTCTACGATCTCGAGGAGGAAAACGATGGGGTACAGAACCCTGGTGAATCGTAGCTTAATAGGAAATTTCTAGCTATCCAACCGTGCATCAGGGTTGGTGTTAACCTCGCTAGAACTATGTAACACATTTTTTTTCCCTGGCTCGTAAGTGTTATTTTCTAACTCCTTTTATTACAAAACAATATAAAATAGCCATTATTTCTTTTGAACTTTGCTTTTGTGGCTTGTATGATGAAATATTTACTAATAACAGCAAATGTATACAACTTTATTGAAACTTTCACAAAAATATATAAAACCCGTGGAAAATGTTAGAAGTAAACAATTTTCCTCCATTTTTCGTTCAAGTTCTCAAATGTAGTCTCTCGTCATGTTTTTATTGTATACTCTTTGGTATCTATGTTCAGAGTTCAGTATATCTTGCGCACCCCCCCCCATCCCCTTCACACTTGCTTCCTTGTGTATACTCACATATTGTATCTGGATTTGTCAAGATGGGCATCAAGGATGTGCACCTTCAGGGGCATCTTGAAGCCCATTTGGCCATAGCTTTTCACTAAGTTATCAACTAGTTTCACAGGATTGTCAACCTTGTGGTTGTCCAAAAAGCTCTGTCACAAAGAAACAAAACTCGTCCATGCTTATTTTTTCTTTTTAGTAAACCTTTTCACGGAATTCTAAACAGTCTATGAGTTTCCTGATTTATGGTCCAACAAAAGAAACGAGCTTACACTGTGATAGAACGAGTTAATTTCAACTCCTATCCCATATTATTAAAAACCACGATGCTGCCCACGTGCATCTTCGATTCGAGGCTTGGAATCTTATCTCAGCTACCGGATGCCAATGTTTAAACAAGGAGGATATCGTCCCCCCGTTCGCCCCCATACGCCGACCTCGCCAGATCGAGTTAGGCTTATGAACAGATAAGGCATTTTTCTCCGGCCCGGCTGTGCGTTCCCTCCAAGCTTTCACTCCATTTTCCCCCACGCCAAGGAGATGTCCTGGCTATTTATATGGAAACTTTACCACTAAGATCAGATTGGAGATCCAGATTTTCGTCGCGAAACATCACCACGACCCTCTCTCCCTTTGTGCGCCAAGGGACCTCGACCTCGAGATTCACCATCACTTGTCCAGAAGGAGGACAATATTCCTTGAGTGCCAAAGGTCCAAGCCTTTCCGACGCCAAGTCCCAAGGCTTCCCCCCCTGTTGTTCAAGGAGAACAGCATTAGAACAGCCATTGTTCGTTTTGAGCCCTTCGCCAAGAAACGGTTCTCATCCCCCCCCCTGTTGTTCAAGGAGAACAGCATTAGAACAGCCATTGTTCGTTTTGAGCCCTTCGCCAAGAAACGGTTCTCATCCCCCCCCTGTTGTTCAAGGAGAACAGCATTAGAACAGCCATTGTTCGTTTTGAGCCCTTCGCCAAGAAATGGTTCTCACTCCCCCTGTTGTTCAAAGGAGAACAACATTAGAACAGCCATTGTTCTTGAGCCCGTAGACAAGAGACGGTTCTCATCCCCCCCTTTGTTCAGAAGAGAACAACCTAGAACAGCCATTGTTCGTTTTGAGCCCTTCGCCAAGAAACGGTTCTCACCCCCCCTGTTGTTCAAAGGAGAACAACATTAGAACAGCCATTGTTCTTGAGCCCGTAGACAAGAGACGGTTCTCATCCCCCCTTTGTTCAGAAGAGAACAACCTAGAACAGCCATTGTTCTTCAAGCCGTTTGTCGAGAAACGGTTCTCCTTCCCAAGACGCCTCGTCAGGATCCTTTTACCCCCCCCCCCCCCCCTTCGGCTGGAACTCGCCAGCGGATGAATATTCCTTCAAGTACCTTCCACTGCACCCTAATGAAAAGTTACGTAAGCCAAACGTCACCTTTTGAGTATTGATCCCTTTTTGCCAATTCTATCCTGTGCTTTAGATTGTTTATCGAACCATCCCATCTCTTTAACTCTATATTTGTTTTACCTTTTTTTTAATCCCTTAAATCCTTGGATTAGCCCGAGTCTCCACGACCCTTTCCATTCTGTTTATGTCAATATTTTCCGTTTTTGTGTTTTGTTTATAGTTATTATTAATAAAACTCTATTTTATTAATGATAGCAATATTATTATCCTTGAGCTCAGTTCCACTTCCTAAGCATATCGAAGATACATAATATCGGCCGCCAGACAGTAACGCACTCTAAAGATAATTAAGGAAGTTCCCTCAACGAATAGTATATATATGGTATCGTCGGGAGTCATTCTACGACAAAGTTCAGTATATCTTGCGCACCCCCCCCCCCATCCCCTTCACACTTGCTTCCTTGTGTATACTCACATATTGTATCTGGATTTGTCAAGATGGGCATCAAGGATGTGCACCTTCAGGGGCATCTTGAAGCCCATTTGGCCATAGCTTTTCACTAAGTTATCAACCAGTTTCACAGGATTGTCAACCTTGTGGTTGTCCAAAAAGCTCTGTCACAAAGAAACAAAACTCGTCCATGCTTATTTTTTCTTTTTAGTAAACCTTTTCACGGAATTCTAAACAGTCTATGAGTTTCCTGATTTATGGTCCAACAAAAGAAACGAGCTTACACCTTTGCTTCAGAGAGTTTGGAAAAGAAATTTTGAAAGAACTTGGAGGGTACAGACTCTTTGTTAAGAGCTCTAACAAACTGCTTCATGAGACTTAGATTTAAATTAAATAGAGGGAACAACACCTTTTGAGGTTCTATTAATTGCTCATGTTTGACATCATGCCATCCAACAGAGAACTCAGCCCTCTGTGGCTAGTGCTTTTTGTGGTAATGTGCAGTGATATCCATATTGTTCCAAAGACAGAGATGACATGGAAACTTGGTAAAACCTCCCTGGAGACCAATAAAAAATGCTAACCTTTTGAAGTTTCCAATCACTTCTAAGTTATACTACTTATAATTCAAAGCTTGTAGAAGGAGCTTGACACTGTTTCATTTCTTATTGAGATATACTGAATGAGTAAAGGAAAGGGATGGATGCTTATTTCAATTATTTAGAAATAAAGCTTTAATGCTTCTTGAGGAGCTGTCAATGGGGAGCCTCCATTCAGCTGGATTACATCTAAATCCAATTACAACAAACATATAAGATATATCATTGCAGTATCATAGCCCAGCTTGATAATTAACGAATCCTGAGAAGTGTTTATGACATTTCTTCTGGCTTGTCACGCGCACATTTTCATCCAACAAATCCCACTCTTTGAGCCTAGAAATCAAAGGCTCAGCATTTGACTTTGACAAGCTAAGATCTCGGACAAGGTCATCGAGGTCTCTTTGGTTTGGATAGTATGGATTTCTCTCAACGGCCATATCTCTGACACTGTACTCTGCATATTCACTAATCTTTTCATCTTCTGAATATTTGCTTTCTTCTGAGAAGGGCTTATTCCTTTCTGCAGGGCTAGGTACAGGAAGGTCAGCACTGTCTAGTACTGAAGCAATGGAGGATGAAAGATCAGGATATGAAATAGCAGGTGCATTATTACCACTTCAACGTTGGAACGGTCCACCATGCAGAAGTAGCAGTTGATTAAGTGGTCAGAGGGTTCGCGCCAAATCCTGGGAATGGCAAACTTCATGGATTTTCTTTTCCTCTATACCATCCTGATAAAAAATATACTCTATTACTCTTTTGGCTTACAAACAAGAATAAAAGCTTAAATACTCGTGGCATTTAAGATTCTTACTCTTTATCATAAACAATTTTATTACTTTTCTAAGTTTTCTTGCAGTGATCACAAGCAAAATGAGGTGCCCAGGGTTTGTCTCGGTTCCAAGCTAGCATGACAACGTATGATTTATATACTTTATACATTCTCATAAATTATGTCATACCGAACTTATTTGCTCTTGTTTTGGTGAACTGTCCTCAGATATAACAAATGTATTTGGAAAATGATTTCAGCCTCTTGGTGCCATTCTTTTCTGATGTGTTCATCATGGTAGTTAGAATTGAAATTATATCAGATCTGTGAATCTCTGTGTAAATATTTCTGAACTAATATTCCAGAAGGCTCTAGAACTTTCCAGGGGTGCGTTCTGGCAAGTTCTGGAATATTCATGGGATCAAAATAGACTTTTATTTTCATTTAGTTGTGAATAACTTGGAAATAACACTTTTAACCCAGGAAAAAGAAAGAAATGAAATTTTGTTACATAGTGTAGTTTTTCGCAAGTCTTAATTACAACCATGGGTTGGGTAAGAAATTCTCAAGAATTTAGAAATTTTATTTCAATTAATATCCGATCGGTAATCAAATTCTGAAATTTTCAAGAATTTGCAAGTTTTAATTCGAACATTGAATTTGTAATAAAATTCCCACGTCAAATTGTAAAATGGCATGAAAATAAAAAATAGCCAAATGTTAATGCGAATATTTTTCTGGTATCGATAATTAAAAATTCAATAAATACATAAAGTTAAGTAAGCTGAAATAAAAGAAACAATTAAGGGGAATTTGCAATCTTTTTGAAACAAAACTGTTTCAACATTTTCGACAGTGCTGATTGAAATACCGCAACAACGTAATAAAAAAATCACTAAACTTAATTTATTTTATTTGTAGATGTCCTATCAGTTTATTTATAATATATATATATATATATATATATATATATATATATATATATATATATATATATATATATATATATATATATCACAAACACTCCATCTCTCATCAAATAATATCTTAAATTCTCATTCATTTACATGACGAATTTTGGCAACTTTACTTTACTTAAATGTATATTTTTGCTTTCATTTCTATCCACCTTAGTTGTTCTATGAACACATATGTATGCTCCGAAGTACAAACTAGTTCTTAAATGGCCACATGTGCTCATTGATGAAACACTTGCTATTTTTGGAGAACATGTGCTCATTGGAGGACGTACTTTTGAGTACATGTTTTCACCGAAGAGCTAGTACGTACTTCTTTCTAGTACGAGTATATGTGTTCATTGAAGAATTATTTTACAAATTGAGTGTAGGGTACTTTAGATTATGTGCTTACTAAAGAACTACTTCGTATTTCTTTGTATTACATGTGATCTTTGAAAAAACAGATCTCACATTGCAGTACATGTGCTCATTGAGGAACTAGCTCGTAATTGTCAGTATATTTACTCATCGAATAACAAGTTCTTACTTTGGAGTACATGTGCTCATTGAAAAACTAGATCGTACATTGAAGTACACGTGCTCATTGAAGAACTAGTTCGTAATTTGCTTATTGAAGAACAAGTTCTTACTTTAGAGTACATATGCTCATTGAATATCTAGTTCGTAATTCTTTAGAGTATATCTGCTTATTGAAGAACTACATACTTTGGAGTACATTTGATCATTGAAGAACTACTTCGTACTTTTTCACTACATGTGTTTATTGAAGAACTGTTCGTAATTTGGAGTACATCTACTCATTGAAGAACTTCTTCGTATTAAAAGTACCTGTGTTCATTGAAAAACTAGTTCGTAATCTCAGCAAGTGTTCTTATTGTTAAGCTAGTTCTTATTTGCGATACATGTGCTATTTGAGAAACTAATTTGTACTTTGCGAGTGCTCTTTGCATGAACTGATTTAAAGAGGTTTATGGTAGCGATCCCGCCTCAAGTGTTTCAAGGTTTGCATCTAAAGTGGCCAGACGTCCTGCTTTTGCAAACGCAGCCCTACTTTTCATTAGTCTATCCTGCTTGAGGTGACGCAGGATATTAATCTGTCAAAGGTATTACATAAATTACCGTACGTATAAGACAGTGAGAACTGGATGCTACAATAACCACTGCCAAATTTTCACTGTACCTTCATGTAGTTGCCTTTGGCAACACTTTATGAAATATATAAAGTGTTTTAACGTTTTATTACCAAAAAATACTCACGCGAGTCATATACTGAATGCCAACTCTGACTCTTCAATGCCTACTTACGAGTTACTAGTGATCAGAAACCACAAAATTCACCCAGCTATCAGCCGTCAATGCGATCACTCTATCTCTATCTATCTTTCGCATTATAGTGATATTTGACAAATGAATAATTCTCCTAAGTATATTTTGTTTGTTTATTGTAACTTTATATGTATATCTAACATTATATAACATATTTGATTTAAATTTAATCCTAATGTTTAAGACTTTAAATATTTTGAGTGGTAGAATTTGGTATGAGGGTATTTTGGATATTTGAAAATGGCCACCTTATTTACAATTGTTCTTTGTCCTTAGCCTTTTTCGCTATTCTTATTCCTTACATTTATTCATCTTCTTTCGTTTTTTGTCACTATGACTAGGTTGACCTTGAAAGCTAAATCTCGAAAGTAGTTTCTTCAATTAAAGGTTTACAGCTTGACGAGTTATTTTTCTCGTGATTAAGTGGAGGCGAAGTTTTAGTAGGCATTTAACGTTGTCATTTACAATGTGTTCGAAATGGCAACTAGTACAAAGTTTCCAGATGTCCCTATAAAATTAGACTGAAATTTCGTCATGTGCTGGATTACCTACAAAAATGACAATGGATTTTTACAGCTTTCTAACTTTTAGAACTACAACAAATGTTAGACAAACTCGCATGAAATTGGATATTGCCTGGCAGTGTACTTGTAAAAATACTAAGTTCTAATTGTGTGTATCTTTTAACTGTAAACACAAGAGCGAGTAAGGCTTCTTATATTGGTAATTTAATTTTTAACAGTATATGAACGAAAAAAAAGATAAAGATCGAATAGGTTTGCTTAAACTAACTTCACCAAGATGAAAACTGGGGGAACATTCGAAATTTCTCTGGACAGCTACTAAAAAGTAGGAATTTAAACATTTTTGCGGATCGAATATTATCTGCTGTTATCCCCTGATTCCTTTTCTGTGACCTCAAATTTAATTGGTAGTTAACGGATATAATGCTCCAAAGAGCAAATACTCTTCTTCTATTCTTTCTCCTTCTTTTTCTTCTTGTTACTGTAGATTTAGAGCTAGTTAAATACGTATGCAGTAAACACGGGAAATCAAAGAGAGACCGCTGGATCAGCGATCAAATCACAAACTTAATACGAGAGCAAAATAATATCTGAAAGAGATCTCGTTTTAAAGTCAAAACATGAGAATAACCCTGGCTATAGTTACGTGAACTTAGAGAGCACATAAGAGAGCCTATATGACTGATTAATAGTCAAGTAAGACTTCTCACCGACAACTCCGAACAAATTTTAGATACTAAATGAGCACTACATAAAGTAAGTGTTTTACTGATGAAGACTTGTCCCAGATATCTACACCGGAGGAAAGAATCGAATTTGGGTGAACCTAAAATTCTCTCTGCCACGTGAGTAAATTGATTCATATATAACCACGATGAAACGATCGAAGGCATCCAGGTCTGCCTGTGTCTACCTAACTTATCTAAAAAAGCATATAGAAGGAATATTAAACTACCAATTTACGATATCTAACAAGTCTATTAAGGAAGGGGTTGTTCGTGTAAAGTTCAAAAGAGCTAATGTTTCACCATTTTCCAAAAATGGAGAGAAATCCGATCTTAGAAACTTCCGTCCGATTAGTTTAACGTCAGTAATTGGTAAACTCTTAGAATCGATGATTAGAGAAAGATTGTTGGGTTAATTTGAGTTAATTCGCCTAATCTTGGACATGCAAGACAGATTTCGTCGAAGACTCGTGTTTAACTGTTTCTAACACTGTTAGAAACAGTACAACATAAGTCAGTTAAGCTAATTACTGGGCTTAGAAGTAAACCATACGAAGAAAGAGCGCTCCTTAAAACTATTTTCCTTACAAGTATGTGATTACGTGGACAACTGATCGAAGTATTCAAAATCTTAAAACGGTTCCTTAATATAAATTATATGTAGAGGACTGTCCGAGGTGGATGATGTGGCAAACATTCGTGGAAATGGATTCAAGTTAGTAAACAAGGCTTTCAACCCGGCCATGGCTCGAAATTACTTTAGCTAGAAAATCACACAAACGTGGAATCGCCTATCTAACCGACTAATCGAAAGCTTGCTTTGCGTACTCGGTCGACTTCGATGATGACGGATGCCTTCATATTGAGGGCATCAAACCTGCCCTAGGTTTAAACGAGTAGGAATATGTGCAGTCTTCGGACCCGTATCTTGACCGAGGGAGAAGAACCCTGGTGGCAGGAGAGGCTCGAGACGACCAGGTTTCATCCTCTGCTGCAGGGAGCTACCGATACACCGGTCTGTTGGTGCTCGCCTATAGGCATTCCCGATCCTGGTTTGTGATCGAGGTATCCTTCATCTAGCCTTTGCCTAAAAAGGCAGAACCCACAAGGCAGTGAAAGGGGGGGGGGGGTGAAATCACACGTCAGCGAATATGTCTTAAAATCAACTTGACGAGTATTTATCGACTGTAAATGTTTCTTAGTAAGAGGTAAAGATGATAAAGTTCGATGGAAAAGGAGGCAAGGTTGCGATCAATGAGAATAAATAATAAAAGTATGCCAGCCATCATTCCCCTGTAAAAAATGTGTGCAAATGCGTTTTCCGTGTTTTAAAACTTCCTTGTCACTATATCTCTTTCAACACTAGCAGGTGAGGCTCTACTGGAGAAGAAGACCTGCCCTATCCTCTTTTGTATAACCGAGCGATTGTCTCGATCTATTTTTACATCCCTACATTAATATAAGTTATATTCATAAGTTTTTATCATTATTATAGAAATACTGTAGTGAAAAGGGAAATATTTTAATTGATACACATGTAGATAAGTGTGAATCAGCCTTCTTGTACTAACATTAGATTTAACATCTTTCAGGTTATGTAGTTATGTGGTTATTCTGGTTGTTTCTGATATATGAAATTTGTTTGCTGTAGCTTTCAGCTTCTTGCTTCTTGGTCCGGCTTTGAGTAAGTCCAAGTGTTTTACTGGTTTGGGGTAAGTAGTTCATTTCTTCTTTCCATCTTTTTCCATCATTTTTTTCGGTTCTTATGCAGTGAATACCCGTCCATGCCAGGTTTGAGTGGTGGTATATCTTTTTGCCCTGGTGACCTCTCAAGCAGCAGGGCCACCTGACTCACAAATTCTTGCAGCTTTACCCATTTGTTATGGAGTCGCTGTTTCTGATGAGTCCCATTTTTCTCTAGCAAACACTTCAATATCTTCCATACTTCTCTCACTTAGGTCAGATTTAATTGCATCCCTCCACATCAACTTCGGACGTCCTCTTCTTTTTCTCTTTGAGATAAATGCATTGTCGAGCTATGCCTGTGTAGACCCTTTCAGTGTAAGGGCGCGTACACTTGCACGGGCAGAGAGCCGACACGAGGCCGTCTACGATGGGCTTTGGAGCATTGGGGGAGGGGAGAGCCGCCTCCTGGTCGAGTGCACTGGATTTTAAATACAAGAAAACATATATATATAAATACAGGCGAGTACATCTAAAATTGGCCGGAGTTTATCTACTGGCTTGCCAAGTTACGGTTCAAGGATATATAAAGATCAAGACCCCAAATATAATTTTAATGTAAATAATAATAAACGGGAGCAATATATATAAAAGGAGAACAAATTATACTTTATATGGATAGTTAGTTAGATCGGGACAATTTATAATCTGACAGAGCTAAGCGGGGAACGCTAAATTACCGTTAATCCAAATAATAGAGACTATTTAAGTTCGAGTGGGGAGTCAATTAAAAACGGATACTTCGGAATCCAGTTAACGAATGAATGAGAGTGTAATTATGGGATTACAAAGCAAAATTGCTTTACCTTGAAGCTTAGAGATGTACGGAGGAGGGGAAGACCAACGGCACGAGTCTTCGAGAAGACACTTCTGACGGTGTTGACGAGGAGGTCTCATAGGTGAGGTTGGGAGTACTTCTTGCAGAAGTACGAGATTTTCTCTGCTCCAGAGAGATGTGATCTCAAACACGAAAGACTGTTATGCGGCATGGCAGGGAGTCTCAGACACGGGGCACGGAAGTCTTAAAGTGGGTTGCGAGACAAGGGGGGCCGCCTTGGTCTCTGGGAATAAGATGATTCGATAAGCTTTCCTCTGAACAGGGGCCAAAGCTCACGAAGGGCGATCAGCTGGTGAGATCTTAACGACGAGGTACGATTCGAACAGGGGTTGCGAGACTTCGCGGGAAACAGACTCACGGTCTGAACGGAGAGACTGGCAGGCTCTAAATCTTTTCGAAGAATGGCTGACACAGGGTTATATAGCACGGTGGCTTGTCAGTTAGATAGCCCCCAAGGCATAGCCGTCCCAAGAGAATTCCCGACGCCAGTCTGCGCAAACTTAGTTCGACATAAGGGGTTGGATCGAACGGCGAAGTTTGTCTCAGGATGTAGGGTTGAGTTTGTACGAGCGCGTTCGCGGGGGAAGGAAATGTCCGCGAGGCATAGAGGCGAGGACTCGGCGTTATTGCGGGGGGGGGGCGATGTGTGTCCCGCTTAAGTAAATACAGCTGGTTGAGTCGGCTTAACGCGAGACAGTTTCCTTCTTGTCGATTCTAAAAGGAGCACGTGGTCTAGGGCTCGAAGGGGGCTGAAAAGGACTCCTTTGAGGGGCTTCCTCTCACACTCCCCCCTTTCTGAAGATGACATTTTCCTGATATGTAGGGGAGGGAAAAGAGCATCCCCAAACATGGGAGAGGTCGTGTATGGGAAACTATTGACCTGGGTCTACAAGTGTACAATAATAGCGGGCATTTAAATTTGAGCCGACACAGCGGCTACCAAATGAAAGAATGGATTTCGTTTAATTCCAGGCGCAGGGTACATTTAAAAAGTGGTAAATACAGGAAATAGTTAAATGCATGTCTTCTCCCCAAATAAATTTAAATAAAGACTGTGGAGGATAGTGGAACTACATTCAAGGCAAAAAAAGAAGAAAACGCGAATATAAAATACACAGAGAGCAAATACGTACAGAAAAGGAAATTTTTACAGGGGGACCAAAGAGCATAAAATGTACACATATACGATGGACTCCTAGGATTATTAAAAAAGGCCAAGTATACAGACCCGATTATATACACGGGGGTACAGGGCTTAACAAGATTTATTTTCAAGGGGGAGGATCCTCTACTGGATTCCTACTTAGACTATCTGCAATACAGTTTTCTGTCCCTTTAATATACAAAATTCGGAACTAGTATTCCATTAGAAGTATGATCCATTGCATAAGCCTTCCGTTCTGGCTTTAACATTTTTTTCAAATAGGCTAAGGGGCGATGATCGGTTTCAACCACAAATTCTTTTCCTAGCAGGTTTTCGACTTGGAGTTAAAAGCAGAACGCAAGTGAACGAGCAAGGGCTATGCTTTAGAGCGGATAGGCTCTTGGGTGGTTAGGGCTATATCATGCTTGAAATGGATAGAATAGCCAGACTTCTCGGAGATTACACCCGGGAATTCGGTTAATAAAAGAGCCAATTGCGTGTTCTGAGAAGGTTCCACCTGGGGATCTAAGTCGAGCTCCGGGGCGGAGTCTTCACGATAACAGGGGAGCAAAGGAAAAGGCTAGTCATTGTCAGACTCTACGCATACGATTTGTATTAAGTTAAGGAGTTCAAAGGGATAAGAGGCTTCCATTACTGCCGCTTAGTCAAGCGCAATTATATTATTAATGTAGCGCTCAAGCATGTTCACATGAAACAGTTTGTTACCTGAGGGGGTATGTACTAGGTAATCCACGGGGCCGCATTCTTCTAGGATGGGGAAGTGGCATTTCCATTTGGAGAGGAGCTTATTTGTCTCCGTGGGTAGGAAGAGCAGCACCTCGTCACCGGGCCTGAATCGCCTTTCCTTTGACCTAACGTCAAAATAGGTCCTATACTTCTCCAGGTTTAGGTCCGTATTTTTGTCTGCGATATCTGCGCATTCTTCCAGGCGGTTCCTGAGGTCTAACAAATAAGAATACGAGGATTTGATCTCCTCATTCAGGCAGGGATTGGCAAATAGTTAATTTAATATACTCATCGGGCCTCGGACGTTTCGGCCATACAAAAGTTCTGTTTGCGATTTTTCGGCAGGCAAACAGGGCAACCGGCAGGTACCGATGCCATTCTCGGGGCTGGACATGGCACAGCTTCTTCAAAATGGTCTTCAATGTACCATTTAATTTTTCGCAGACGCCGTTAGCGGCGGGGGAAAAGGGGTTGTGAATAGTGGCTTGATCATAAGGAGCTTGCCAACGTACTCCATTAGTTCAGAGGTAAACTGTCTAACTCTGTCAGACAAGATCTCTTTCGGGATACCAACGCTGGGAAAGATAGAAATCAGAACCTCTGCACAGCTCACGCTATCTATCCTTTTAAGCGGCACTGTGTCGGGGAATCTCGTTGCAAAATCGACGAGCGTGAGGACGTAGTAGTGTCCTTCGCTAGAAGGGGGGTAAATTGGGCTAATCAAGTCTATGGCCACTCTCCAGAAAGGCGGCAAGACAATTGGGGTCTTATGGAGGGGGGCAGATTGTATGCGCTCTTTTGCAGCAGTCTTATGACAAATGTCACACGACCTGCGAAACTCAGCAATTTCTTTGGCAGCACGCGGCCTTCCTTTGAGCGCGTGCAGATCCTCGTTCGTCATTTCTCGCTTTTTCTCACAAGGGCTAGAGGAAGGGGGGCACTCCTTCTGAGTGCTTGCAAATGCTTCGTTGTGAAGGGCTGAAAATTCTGGGGCATAAAGTTGTTCTAATGGCACGAGAAGCGCAGTGTCATTTAGTGCCTGGGCCCTCATGATAACGGGCTGTGCGACTCGGGTAGGGGAGATCTGCGGGCTCTGAGCTCGATAGATCACGCCATTTCTTCCATACTCTCGGTATCTGCAATTTATTTCACGATCTATATCGTGAAATATATGATTTCCTTCAGCCTCTTGTATCCTTATTTCCAAAGCAGCTTCCTCGTCTTGTCTCCTACACACCATGTCCCTCCCCTGCCTTCCCTCTGCTTAGTCACATTCCTCTAGTTACTGTTGTTTGCCTCCATATGTCCAGCTTTTGCTCTACTTCATCTTTTCTTTCACCAAATGCCATGATATTGTCGACATGAAACATACGCTATGGGGCCTCTTCCCTTATATTTGTGGAACAACAACCATTACCAGGACGAAGAGGAAGTGACAGCCTCACAGTAAATCCTTTTGATAATGCATCACCACTTTCTACTTTTGCATAGCCACCTTCGTACATTTCTTGCATCACTCGGACATACTATACCTGGATCATTTACTATGTCATGGATTTACATATCTCTTGTCAAGGAATCTCATCATATACCTTTCCAAGATCAATGGAAATTATATGTACAGATCTCTGCCCCTTCTCTGTATATCAAATATTTCTTCTATTAAACCCTTTCCTGGCATACAACTAAACTACTGTGTGATTTTTGCTTCCGGCTTCAGTCTTCTGTCAATAATCCTCTCCCAGATCTTTGGAGCATCATCTCACATCGTTCATATCTCTCGAGAATTAGAGGATTCCTGTGCATCGCCCTCTCCCTCTCCTATTATGTTCGTATGTCTGGGCTTTTCGGTGTTTTGCTTGTACTCGTGAATTTACGTATGCACTGTATCTGTGGATTCCCTGTCGTGTTATGTTCGTATGTTCAGGCGCTCCTGTTTAGTTTTTACAGGGTGTTTTTCGTATGCAAGGTGTCAGGGCGTTCGTATTTCGAGGCTTCCATGCCGTGTTATGTTCGTATTTACGGGTGATCCTATTTTTCACGGGGTAATTTTAGTATCAAGGTATCAAAGCGTTCGTATGTAGGGGCTTACCTGTCGTATTATGTTCGTAGAACTGGTCGTTCCTGTGTTTTCTAGAGTCGGGCGCGTTCGTATGCCAAAACATCCGTACGCATTGCGTTCGAATGTGGAGCATCTGTATGTGTTGAGTTCGTATATATTATTGACGGTAGCATTCGTATATGGGAGATGTTCATATGTAATTGTGTATTAGTATGTAGGGTTTGTTCGTAAGCCTAGTTTGTTCGAATGTAGTCGCTCTCTTTTGTGTGGTTGCGTTTGTAAGGTAGGAAAGTTCATATGCGGTTCTGAGGTCTGAGAAGTTCATATACGTGTGTATACAGATCTCGGTGGATGTAAGTGTATTTGTGTATGAAAGAATCTTTCAGTCTTGTCGTAGTACAGGGGAGGGGGGGGGGGGTGCAGTACAACCTCGCGAATCCAGAACCCCTTAAGGTCTTGAACTTTCTTGAGACTACCTGGGCTTTATTCCTTATAGACACTTCCATTTTAACTTTTTGTCGTAGAATTGCTCATAGTCTGGTCCAATAATTATTCTAGTCCTTGATCTGGACACACCGCTTTTGTTTAAGTTGGTGGTATTGACCCTATGACTCAATCCTACGATCATATATATATATATATATATATATATATATATATATATATATATATATATATATATATATAGGTAGGCTTTAATTACTACTGAACGTGCAAAAGCTGGTTAGAGGCGTGTTGTGCCGTAGCCAGGATTCTCACTATAAAAGTCCCACTTGTTACTAGGGAGAGGTTTGTGGTTGTTGAATTCTAAGAGTGCATAATACAGGTTGGATAAATTAGCCGAAGGGATGCTTAATTAAAGTCTTGCCAAGGGTACGTCAAAAGGTAGGAGCCACAAATAAACACACGTTCTCAAAATAAACTTTACTTTACACAAATATAATAATTAGCAATAGTTAACAGGCAAAATTAAGGATTAAATATTAAACACTGACGTTAAGCGTCTAGATTTATAATGACTCAATGGGAGTATCAATCACGGTTAATTAATTAGGTAATTTAAGAATAGAGGGACACTGAGTTTACAGATTACCATTAATTGATGGATTGGAGAGACGACTACTCAGGTCCAGACGGGGTGGTTCGGGTGGCGTTAACACGAGTTCTCGAGGAGAGGAGGGGTAGACGACGGGTTCGGGGCTGCTGGCTGCAGTTCCAGGTAGTTCACTCCTAACTGGATGTGACACTAACAAATAGTAACTTCCAGTAACTATTTGGATGTTCCATTTCTTACTCAAGTTACGTTGAGCAACAGAGCGTACTCTTCTAGTCACAGATTCTGCGGGGCGGGATTTACTTCCAGGAACACTTTGAGACAGCGACCAAGTTGACTCGACGGCACGTCGGTAGTCGATACGTTACGGCAACGACTCTCGTTCAACGTGAGGATTACGCGAGTAGATTTGGGACACTGCTGTAGAGGGGTAAGCGGCAATGCTATTTATATCGCAGATTGTGGGAAATCGAGAGAGAGATCCCATTCACGACAATTCGCTTATCGCAGCGCCTTCCGGACAATCTCCAGGGTATCATAAAGAAAGCAAATAAGATTTAAGCTTCTTTGTGAGATAGGCGTTCTTTCGTCCAACTTCCTGTCGCCATTTGGGGGAAGGGTTGGGGGGAGAGAGAGAGAGGAGACGAAAGTCAACTCAAACGACAAATTTCTTTCGTTCCCACGATTGTCTGGCGGCATGTGAGTATGTACGTTCCATACCCTCACACTTTTATTCGCCTCTTTCTTTACGAGTCTCGTCTCATCTATCTTTCCGGTGACGGATTTATTGGCTAGGCGCCGACTAGCTTTCCTTCATTCATCCTTGCTCCGAGTCGGGAAAGATGAGGTTTGGTGTCCCCCCCCCCCCCCCCGGTTCCGGCGAGGTGGTTGGTTTTTGCATTCTGTCTTCGTCGTTTTCCCCTTTTCTCCTCAGACTCCCCCCCCTCAATTTTCTTTTTCCTTATCTTTTTATGCACTCGAAAGAGGATGTTAGGTGTTATTGGAGGCTGTGAGCCCTTCCGGCCCCAACACTCGTAGTTTTCCATCTCGATCTTAATTGCTGGTGGGGGATCTGTCGCTATAGGTATATCTGTCACACATTTTCTCCTCCACTTTCTTCGGGAGATGCCTTGTTGCTATTGCGCTTTCACGTACTTGGGCACTTGCATATTTCCCTTTGGGGGTCTCTTTTTATCGTAAACGAGTTAACACACACATATACATACACATGCACACGAATGCAAGGTGTTCGTGAATGCACCCAAAATATCCAGCATCTGTTTGTGCATGGAAGCCTTACTCAACCACCTTCTGGTTATGGCTCCGGTCAGAGGAAAGAGTAGGTTCATGGTATCTGGGCTCGGGAGCGCCTGTCGCTTTAGGTATCGGCGTCCTTCGTGATGCCCTGGATCGATCGAAAGGAATCTTCCAGATACATGTTGCGAAGGAACCACAGGGTTTCAAAGATAACCCCGTCTACTCTTGAGTCTAAGAAGTTTCATCTTGGATCAATCCAGTCTTACGAGGTCGACTACGTCTTATCCATGGTGCAAAGAAGGCAGGAGATAAAAAAAAACCCACCGAGTTAATTACTGAAATAAGTTTATTTGTAAATGACTTCCATGTCCGAGTCAACCAACCGACATAAAAAGTCAACATAAAATATGCGTTGGAATTCACCTAAGCATAGGCTTAGTAGGTTCTGAGATTAGAGCTTGTGGGGTTTCCGCTCATGTCTAACATCTGATATTCAGCAATTATGACCGTTTCCCTGGTTGTTTTTTCGACATTTTTCGAAAATATTTTATCTTTTATTCCCCACATATGTTCTGTTGGATTCATATCAGGGGTCTGAATCGGCTATGGCACTCGTTTGATGCCGCTTTGGTCCTCCCCTTCTTTTGTCCTTTTTGCAGTATGACAGGGAACACCCTCTTCCATAAATAAACAATTTTATTTTTCAAGTAGTTTAAAAACACTGGTAGAAGTCCCTCTTTAAAAATAGAAATGTGCTTTTGCCAAGTTTATATTGCCATCGCATTCAACAAACTCTGACCTCCCATAAGCCTATTTCCGTCTATCCTTCTGACTACCTGACTGTCTGACCGACTGAGTATATTTTTCCTCTCTCTTGACTCTTGACTACCTTGACTCTCCTCATAGACTGTACCCAAAGCTGTATATAATGTGTCGAAAACCCGTGGGCATAGCCCGCTGTTGACCATAGACTCGGTTTGGACCGAGCTTACTCGACAGGACGTTTATTCGCGCGTCCACAGGGATAGAGAAAATCTTTATCTCAAATTTCAAGAATACAATTTTGCATTTCGCATCCCTCTGGCAGTAAATAAAGTCCGCATCTTTCATGTCTTCAGCTCGGTGTCAATGACTGCACCTGTTTTGACGTATGATGGTACTTATATGGCGTTTCCCAGACCCTTGGTGATCGCGAAAGGTGTGTAAGTGTATATGCGTGTGAGTGTATAAGTGTGTGAGCGCGTATGCGTGTGAAAATTCGTTCTGTTTGTAGCCCTCTATAAGAATAGTATATATTATTGTTTACATGATCAGATGATGTATATTATTATTTCTCTGACAAAATGTTATATATATCATCATCACTAACTATAATTTAAGAAGGGGATTTTTTTGAGTATTTGAATAATAATTTCATCTTAGTTTGGTTATGACTTCTGTTTTTTTCAAAGTTATTTCTAATAATTCTTTTATAATATAAAAAAAACAAAATGGTGAAGTTCATAAATAAATATAAGTATCGAAATTTTGTGATTTTTTAAAATCAAAGGAATTGAAAATGGTGAAGTTCAGAAAATTCATTTTTATATATCTTCTTTAACTATATTTTAGCAACGTGATATTTTGAAAGGAGGAAATTTAATCTTTGGTAGCGAAGCCATTGCCTAGTATATATATATATATATATATATATATATATATATATATATATATATATATTATTTTTTAAATGACATAATGTTATATATTTTGGATTACCTGCGTGCACATAATTATGTGCGTGCCTATTTCAAGCTTTCATAGGATTCATATGACATTCATCTGTGAGGCTTCGTTGTCAATTCTATTTCGCCTTGCACTGTAGCACTACAAATTTACTCACCTGCACAATATTATTTGTAGAATAATTAAATGCTCTTCCTAAACTAATCCCTAAAGCTAGCTGCTCTATTCTCATTGTAAATAATCAAATAAATTAAACTACAATTCAGGTTTATTATTTCTTAAATTGGAGATTAAATCTAGGCAAACCAATAATAATAATAACTCACTGTTTGGTATAAATATTGGAGGGGAATATTAATATACTTACTTTGTTAATGTTAGAAGAGCGAAACGTTACTACATACAACTAGTATTACTAATAAAGCCGTAATTAATGAATATTTGTTTATTTCTATCAACTGTTATTTGGAATAAATATAACTTCGACTCAAAATACTTATTACGTGAATTGGAGCTGAAATTTAAGAAAACCAATCATACTAATTCAGACTCACACACCAAATCAATTCCAGCCTGGAGTAAATCTATGGAATCTAAATTGTAACAGAGGGTGGTAACTAGAAAAAAAAACCCGTAATAGAATGAAGAAGCGTGCTAGAAGAATTGGTTAATGGCTGCATCTAATCTCACACTTGCAAAGATGTTTCATGCAAGGTGCAATGATCAAACGATTGAATTTTATTTATACAAAGGTGAAAAATGGTCAGAGAATTTTCGACGGGATGTTATAAATATGTTGCTAAAGAAAATAGAGAGGATGGAAATCCTTAAACTGTAAACTACGCAGCCTGAGAAGCCGTAAAGAGATAACTTTGCCGACTCAGAGATCACACAACTCCTCTATGACGGATGCACGCATCCTAAGAATGCTTCATCTCTTATAGGAAAAAAACGACCACATACGACTTGGAAGTACACAACTCAGGCATGGAAGGACAATAGAGTGAGTTGGCGCCAAAAACGGCCCGGGACTTCATTCAGAAATGAACGTGGAAGCAGATGAGTAAGATGTGCAGAAGGAGCAAGGAATTGAAATTATTAACTTCTTCAAAAAGCTGGAGATGCGATCAAACGGAACCTAATATGAGACAGAGTTAATACTTTTCAACAACAAATATTTAATTAGGACATATTAGCTCTCTCAACACTATGTAACAAGTTTAATGAATTCAATTATCAATAAGACAACGTGACCTATTACAAAAATGTGCCTACTAAAAGACGGCCACTTCAAGACTACTTAAAAAAAGGATGCTGAGGAAGCCTTTAAATTCTCCTTTTAGTAAACGAAAAAAAGGCAATTAGCGGTGGTTTTATTTAGGAATAAAAGAAATGCGAGTAATTAAAATAACATTCAAAGAAAACCTGCTTAATTAAATTGGTACCAATGCAAAAACAATTAATTATTTTTCCGAAGCGGGAACTGTATGGAACATCTCGAGTGGAATCGGAAAACAAAATTTTAGAAAACCAATGACACAATTCCTATTTTGTTAAACGTACTGATTAAGATCTTTACACGATTAATTCTCTTCTTAACTAAAAGACGTAATGCACTTCAGTCGCCACTTAATTATACGATGATGGATGAAGAGATGCGCTGTAGTAGTTGATGAAGGATAGAAAAGGAGGCAAGGGTAGAGCTGAAAGATTTTTTTAAAGCATATCGACGCTGACGATAACATAAGGGATGAAACTGAAGCCGTAGCCTCGGAAAAGCATGATTTGTGCGAAGCGTGGACAAAATACGTTGAAAGTCGTACTCTTGTAATAAGTGAAAAGTTGATCTCAAAGATGAGAGAAATGAAGATCAGAGATAGAGAGAGAGACGGGTAGGACGGAAAAAACCTGTGATCGGCTTCTCTTTGAGGTAACTTCCGTTTGATAAGGCGGCCTATAGCGAGCCTAATTGTAACAACGAGAGGTTCCACGAGATGGCGTGAAGGTCTAAATTCACTCTCCGCGCCGCTGTATAGATTAAGTAAAGTCCACTTACGGCGCTTCGGTAAAATTCACTTCCGGCGGGTCCGTATAAACAGTTAAGCGTTGGCCTGGGTAAGATTAGTATTTTACCAAAGAGGACGCGACACAGAAGAATTCTTAATATCAGCCTCCCTTACCCCAAGACAATAAAATTAAATAAGAAGAAATAAGAACTAGGAACGAGAAGACTCCCACACTGCTGTATTCCACTCAGCTTCTCCGTGGCGAAATACTCACTTGACCCCTCCTTTCGAAGCTAGCAGTGATTGTTAGAAGACAGGTTGTATTCTCTTTCATAACTTTAAGCAGGCCGAGTACTAATCGGCCAAGTGGAAACCCAACCGTGCCCTTGAAAAGCAATCGAGTTCGACGCTCGTCCTTCCCTTCAAGTTTTCTCTCGGGTACAAAAAATCCTTGGGCGACAGATCCACCCGGAATGGTAGTTTCTTTTTTTGCCGGTTTTGTACGTTTGTGTGTAAATGTTCACGGCTTCTGCCTAGAGCTGACGCGTAAAAACCGCGTCCATATAATTGCATGTTTTCAAGGAAAGAGAAGATTTCGGGTCATACTTCACTTACTTCGAGAAAGTTTTTGAGGTGAATCATTGGGATATTGAAACCGACGGCGTAGTCAAGTTGTTGCCTTTACTTAGTACCGAGCTCAGGGACATTTTTATCTCGCTCCCATCAGAGAAAACCATTGATTATTCCACGTTAAGAGCCGAATTGCTGGCTGCCTATAACATGACTCCGGACTTTTACCGTGTAAAGTTCCGGCACTGTCGGATCCAACCTGATCAAACATTTCGTCAATTTGGATATTACTTGCATCTTAATTTTAATTTCTGGCTAGACGCGTCCAAAATTCCCTAGGAATACGATGCTTTGGTTGACTTCGTCCTCCAAGACAAACTCTTGGCGTCACTTCCGTCAGAGATCTGATCCTTCGTTAAGACCGGAAGTGCCTAACATTTAAAGAGTGCATCGATGAAGCGGTTGTATATGCGGCAGTCGTAATTGCTATCCAAAAAGAAGGGAAGACAACGGAACCCCACTCTCCCAAAGCAAAGGCTCATAAAACCAAGTTCGTTCGCGAAAACAAGGATAAGTTCATAAGCCTAAACCCTTCTCCCTGCCGGACAAACGTGAGATCAAACCCTTCTCCTCTAATCACCCTGCTTCGTCGTTACCCAGGAGAACTATCGTCTGTTACTCCTGTGGAGTAGAAAGTCATGGAAGAACTAATTGCCCTCATAATTCTTAATTTTGAGGCGTCCATCCCCACCAGGTGCACAATATAAGTGCCACGCCTGTTCGACCGCCGTCACAACCAGAAGCACCTCTCCCTTCAACCGAACCGAGTCCCGCCGGCCACCAGGTGAACTTTCTCTTTGATAAAAGCACTCACTCCTGGAGGTCTCCAATTCAAAACTAGAGCGATGAACGGTTGCCGGATCTCAACTCTCGTGCGCGACACAGGGTGCTCGTGCATCATGATATCTGACAGCTTAATTCCACCTGTAGCCCTGGATCACGACAAGTTTGCAACAGTGCACGATTAGCTGGAGCGCGCTAACAGATTCCCCATCGTGAGATGCTACATCGAGTGCGCCTCCTTCACTGGCTGGGCCAAGGTCATCGCAGCGCCCATAAAGTTCTGTGCTGCTTTAATTGTCCAGAGTCCGCGGGTATCCACCCATCCCCCGTGGCTCAACCCGTGACCAGCCGATCTCAAGTGGTTAAGGAATAGGAAGCGCCCGCACCACCGGAAACCCCCAGCGCTTCAGATTGTGCAAATTTCCTGAACGAAGACTATATGAAAAATCAGAGAGAGTGCGAATCTCTTCGCCACCTATGGATCAAGGCACAAAACAAAAGGCGAAAGTCCATTGGGGGCAACAAGATAATCTCTTTCATTGTTAAGGATAACCTACTTTACTGCGTGTGCTCAGCAGACATTAACACAAAGTCCCAAGTATTATGTGCCCCCCGCTCCCATTTCAAACTCATCCTTCGAACTGCCCATGATAGTCTCTTCTGGTATCATTTTAGCCATTCTAAGACGGCACAACGGGTCTTTAAATATTTATATTGGCCAGGTGCATCGAATGAAATCCTGCTTTACTGTCGTTCGTGCGGCATCTGACAGAAGACCGCAATTAGAGCAAGAGTCAAGCCTGCACCCTTACAGAAGGGCCCAATAATCTCCAAACCCTTGTCCTGAGTGGTGACTGACTTGATCGGTCCGATTCACCCACCTTCAAGTTAGGCCATAGTTATGTTTTAACTCTGGTTGATTTTGCCACCAGATTTCTAGAGGCTGTGCCACTTAAGAAGATTGACAGCATCTCTTGTGCCGAAGCCTTCAACGGGATTTGCTCGCGGGTTGGGCTGCCGAAAGAGATATTGTCGGATCGTGGCCGCCAATTTACGTCCCAATTGATGGAATATGTGGCCAAGTTGCTCATGATAAAATCTTTGTTTACGACTCCGTTCTAACCAGCCGCAAGTGGAATGTGCGAAAGGGTAAATTGCAATCTCAAAGCCATTCTGAAGGAATTATGTGCCGAGCAGTCAAGGGAATGGCACAGATATTTTCTGGTAGCTCTCTTTGCGTATAGAGAAATTTCCCATTGCACCTTGGGTTTCGCTCCGTTTGAATTACTTTACGGGAGGAATGTACGATGCCCCCTTGAGCATTTTGAAGGAGTTCCTTAGAAATCAAAAACTGGATCATGAAATCCAATCTTCGTACTCGTATCTGCTTGAATTACGACAGAGGTTGGAGAAATAAGCCGAAATAGCGTATCAAAATGCGGATGTTAACTTGGATAAATATAAAACTTACTTTGACTACAAATCTGAAGATAGAAAATTTAAGCCAGGTGAGGAAGTTTTGTTGTGGCTCCCAACTGAAAACAACAAATTACTGAGCCAATGGAAGGGCCCCTATCAAGTGATCGAGAAACGCGGCCCCGTCGATTATTTGATTGAAACCCAACCGTGGTCTTGAAAAGCAATTGAGTTCGACACTCCCCCCGACCCGCCGTTCTCTCGGGTACAAAAACCCTCGGGCGGCAAATCCACTCGGAATGTTAGTTTCTCTTTTGTCGGTCGTGTACGTTTGAGTGTCCGTGCTCACGGCTGCCCCCTGGAGCTGACGCGTGTAAACCTTTTTTACATTTAGTTCTTTTGTATTTCTATGTTGTATCCATTATTTTATTTTTTTGTACAATATTAAAGGTTAATTTGTTTTATCCAGTTTGATATCCAGATCCTCATAGTTAGTTTATTTAATTCGACCAAGGAAAATATTCAGTCTTACTCGATTTGGTACAACCCACGCTTAAAGTGCATTATTCAGGGCAAAGCTGATCGCAGAGTGTCCTGCGGGCTTGCCACGTTCCCTTTCGAGTCAAAGGAAGCAAGCGGAGGTCAGTAAATCTAACCTGACCTACGAAAATTAAAATATCAGTGCATAGAATGGTACACCAAACAAAACTGGGTTGCTAGGATTTTTTTCTTTTAACCTCAAAATTTCGTGTGTTCTCCGAGAATCCCCGAAATAAGTGTAAGGCCTGTATCTCCTAGGCCATTTTAACTGTCGAAGAGGCTAGACTCCATCTATCGATTTTCTGCTGCCTTATCTTCCCGCTATTTGTGTCTGCTCTCAGTAGAGGGAAATGAAGATGACGCTCCCAAAGTGGAAGAGAAAGCGAGGATTAAAGCGTGACCAAAATATCTTTGCGTCTAGCTCTGCTCAGACACATTAGAGGAAGGCAAGATTAGAACCTCTTAAAAGCTGGAGCCTCTTAATGGTGTTTTTTAATAAATTTCAGAGATTCTACCTGCCGGCGATCAGCGTGGGTAAGGCTGCTTTATGAGGAATAAGAAATTTTTGTCTAGGTTAGGAAAAGTCGGTGTACGCCACGGCTTGAAGCGCCCTTTGCATGTGTTCGCGGTGGCTTATGTGGTTATTTGTGCATGTACGGGCATTGTAAGCGCCGATCACATTGAATATAGGAGAGGCGGTCAATAAGTTTTGCGAATCTGTAGGGCAAAACAAAAGAAGGAGGATGGCTGTTTGTGGGGGGTGTTAGGACAAGTTATGACAAGTCAAGACCTGCAGCCGCACGCTCCTGCCTCGTCTATTTAAGAAGCAGTAGCTGATCGCAGATCGTCAGTCACAAATTTTTCAACGATGGAGAAGGTTGAGCACCGCGCAGTGATCAAATTTTCTACCAAGGAAGGCAAGAATGCAAAAAAGATCGATGAACACATGGTTGCAGTGTACACCGACACCGCCCCTTCCTATGCAACCATTGCTCACTGGAATAGGGAGTTCCGCCATGGTCGTGAGTCCCTTAAAGATGACCCCGGTCCAGGACGCCCTTTAGACGTGACCAACGAGGACAACGTGGCCCGTGTGAAGAAGATGATCCTCGAAAATCGACCGGTGAAGGTCGAAGAAATCGAGCGAGAACTTGGAATGTCGCTTGAAAGTGTTATCTACATCATCCCCGACAATTTGGCCATGACCAAGGTCTCTGCCCGTTGGGTCCCTAGAAACCTCACGCCCCATGATCGACTTCAACGTCGTCAAAGTCCACAAGGCCAGAGTTGCACAAGCTGCCGTGCGCGAGTGCGGATTCGAGGAGCTCATCCATCCCCCCTACAGTCCAGATCTGGCCCCTAGCGACTACTTTTTATTCCGCCATCTCAAGCCTGCACTGCGTGGACGCCGGTTTGGGAACGATGAAGATGTCCAGCTCGCCGTTCAGGAGTGGATTGAACAGCAGTCGGGATATTTCTGGTTGTCGGGAATTTGAAACCTCAGGGACAAGTGGCGCAAGTGCATTGAAGTGGAGGGTAGTTATATTGAAAAAATTTAAAACACTTTTCCTCATATCTCGTTTCCTTATATCTGAATTGCAAAACTTATTGAACGCCCCTTGTATTTTGACTGATATTGCTCGATCTTTGTTCAACAAGCATCCACAGTTGGATGGGTTCTGTTTATAAACCGCTAGTTTGAGTATCTTCATCAAATTGTTTATTAAGTTAAAATCTGCCGAATTCCCGGGCCAAGGTTCCGAAAGTTTGGTGTTATTTTCAGCCAAGAACTTTGTTATTGCTTTTGCTTTGTGACAACGTGCGCCATCATGCCGAAAAATAAAGTTATTATCACCATATTGGTCCTGAACTGTTGGGGAAAAGGAGCTGCTGAAGCATGTTTGGGTGCCATTTTGAGTTTTGGGGGCTAAATTGTTAGTGCTTCGGTTCCTTTAGATGGGAAGCAACCCGCTACATGGAGATTTTCCGTATGCTACACCGTGAGCTTCGACAGAGGACTCGTGAAAGCGCTCCCATATCTCCTACTAACGAGGGATCTTCCAGAAGCTTCAAACAAGTGGAAGGGAACTTCGTCAGAGAATATCACTTTGCAAGAGTCTTCAACAGTCCATTCTTTATATTTATTAAAAAGGTGGAACCTATCCGTATGGATCTTATTAGTGAGATCAGGCTTATTCGATGCCCTTCTCGAATTTAGACCTTTGTCGAAAAGTCTCTGCCTCACAGTACGCGCTGATGCATTCATACCTAGTTCTTTCCAATCGTAAGCAAACTTGACATTGGAAAGAACTCGATCTTTGAGCTGGGACCTTATCAGGAGCCGTTCTTGGCGTTCATTGAAAGTTCTTGGGTGTGCAGAAGTCTTCTTTACACGAGTGTAACCAGTCTTTTTAAATAAATAGCCTTAGCAACTATATCCTTGTATTTCAGGCTAGTTTGGTGCAGAGCAACAATCTTTCTACGCTTTTCTTTGAAAAAGCTTAAAATGTTTCTTCTTCTTTTTAAATATTAAGAAATAGATTAGACTTACACAAAATCATTCAATTAACGCATATTTGCCATCATTTGCATTTCAGGCAACTGCAATGCAGAACAACAATGGTTGCACGCATTTCTTTGGAAAGAATCAATCAGTTCTGGAATTGAAAAAGATTCACACATTTATTTTTACAAAAAAATAGTACGAAGTAGATTATAATTTCCCATCATTGATTGAAACCATATTTGTCATCATTTAATCCTGAATAGAGAAGCTCCAGAGACTGAAACTCGCCACTTACAGGAGCTTAACCAGAGCTCGATTTTGGATTCAGCGAAAAAATAATTTTTTCTTTATTATTATTGAAATGGTGATTTTTTAATAATCCTGAAATAATTTCAATATTAGAATAAGTTTTTCTATCGAGAAAATTTAAAAACGAATGATGACGGTATGAAACAAATCTTATGAATTTTCTTTTATAAACGACAAAACACTGAAACAGATGAAACAACATCCAACAGCAAATCACAACATTGAAGGAAAACAGAAAAATAAAAGCAAACACATAAAATATCAAGTGTAGAGTTAAAAAGTTCTATCAGGAACTATTTGATAACAATGACCACCATACACGAGATGACAAATCACCCCCCCCTCTCTCTATTTCGCGCTCTCTTTCTTTTTCACTCTCCTTTTCTCTTTCTTTCTTTTCGCATTCTCTTTCCCTTTCCTGTTCCTTTTTTATTTTTCATCTTTCTTTATTCTTCTTCACTTTTGCTTTTTCTTTTTCTTTTGCGCCTTATTTTTGTTTCTTTTCTGGTTTTCCTTCTTTTTTACTTTATTTTTATCTTTTCTCTTCTTATCTTTTTCATTTTGTTTCGCTTATCTTTTTTTCCTCTTTTATAATTTGATCTCTCTTAATCTTTCTCTTTTCTCCCTTTCCCTTTCCGTTTCTCTCACGTTTTCTCTACTTTTTCTCTTTCTCTTTCTTTTTCTATCTTTCTCTCTTTTTCTTATATCTCTTTTATTTTGATCTCTTTCACTCTTTTCTCGTATCTCTTTATATTTTTCTTTATCTCTTTGCATTGATTAAAAATACCTTTGTTAGTTTCATCTTTTTCTTCCTTTCCTCATTAAAAACAAAACGCTCGTTTTTTTTCCTTCTCTTTTTATTTTTCTCTGTTTTTACCTTCTCTTTTTATTTTTCTCTGTTTTTACCTTCTCTCTTTTCTTTTGTTCTCTTTATTTCTTCTCTTTCTCTCTTTGGATTAAATCGAAATACCCTCCTTAGTTACCCCCTTTCACCCTACTCTTTGCTTATTCAATTCCCTCGATTGTTTCTTTTCTCGGCCATTCACCACCAATCTTCACCGTGACTTTGGTGCAGCTTGGGTTGAATATTATTGGAATGAATTTATTCTTACACTTCCACCACGCCCAAACAGGTTTCAACCATTCTTCTTCCCCTACTTCTTTCTTCTCCTCCTACTTCTCCCAGAATGGGTGTGGGGAACTCGCCACTCCCTCCTCTTAAGCCACCACAGCACTCTTCACTTCCGTTCATCCATCCTTTTCGCCACTTCCATGTTTCGGAAATAGGATAGGCGTCGGTTATCAATCACCACGCACACGGGATGGAGGTATAACGTATCTTTTCTCTCCATACATACTTCGCACACACAGTCAAACACACACATCAAGATGCTTACACTGAGACGGAAAGTCTTGCCATGAAGACCTCGACCTGGAGTCGAGATAGGCATTCTCCAATGAGCACCAGAGCCGCCTCCTATATCAGCATTTTCCTTCCATCTCTCTCTCTCTCTCTAGCTTTCTCTCTCTCTCTCTCTCTCTCTCTTTCTCTCTCTCTCTCTCTCCCTCTCCCTCTCCCTCTCCCTCCCCCTCGCCAACCTCCTCAACGACTACTTCTCTTCAGTGTTTACTGAAGAGTGTGGTCCCATTCCCCAGCCGACGGATTCCTACTCGGGGGAAAAGCTGGAGGCAATGGACTTCACCGAAGGAGAAATAAAGAAAAAGATCGCTGACCTAAAGACGAATAAGTCCATTGGACCGGACGGGTTTCTACCTAAAGTGTTGAAAGAAGTGTGCGATGAAGTATCACGACATCTGTGCGCTATCTTTAACATGTCAATCCGGACTAAATGCGTTCCTAGAGACTGGCGTGAGGCGGAGGTGACTCCTATCTTCAAAAAAGGAGACCGTAACCAACCGTCGAACTACCGCCCTCTTAGTCTGACTTCGATAGTCGGTAAACTCATGGAAAGCATCATGGTGGACAAAGTGACGTCGTATTTAGAGTCAAACCTGCTACTGAGGAGTTCCCAGCACGGCTTCCGAAGGCAACGGTCATGCCTGACGAACCATGTAGAATTCTTCCACTTCGTTTTCATTGAGCACGATCGGGACAAGGCGGTGAATGTGGTCTACCTAGACTTTCAGAAAGCCTTTGATAAGGTACCACACCGCCGCCTTCTTCGGAAAGTGCGAGCGCTTGGCATAGACGGAAAGGTAGCCAGCTGGATCGAGAACTGGCTAAGTGGCAGACGGCAACGGGTGGTGGTAAATGGACAGTCTTCTGAGTGGGTGCCCGTTACTAGCGGGGTGCCTCAAGGTTCTGTCCTGGGACCACTACTATTCATCATATACGTCAACGACATGGACGGTGACATGGTTGCCAAGATTTCCAAATTTGCCGACGATACCAAGCTTGGTATGAACGTTGCAAAGGATAGAAATACTGCCCGCCTGCAGGAAGATCTTGGGAAGATTGAGGAGTGATCGGACACGTGGCAAATGCCTTTTAACGTGGGCAAATGCAAAGTGATGCATATCGGCCACAGAAACCCCCAATCTCAGTATATCCTTAAGGGCACTGCTCTTGAATCGAGTGACACTGAGAAGGACTTGGGTGTTACTATCACTAGTGATCTCAAGTTCTCGAAACAGTGCATTGAGGCGGAGAAAAAGGCCCAAAGGATGCTAGGCTATATTAAGCGCCAGTTTGGTTATCGGAACCAGGAGATTGTACTGTGCCTGTACAACTCACTTGTCCGACCGCACCTGGAGTATGCCGTACAATTTTGGAGTCCTTCATTGCGAAAGGACATCGCGATGTTTTATAGAGTGCACAATGAGATGACAGAAAGTTATGCCAAGGCATGGACAGACAATAGAAATAAAGTTATTTCATGAATAGTTTATTGTCCCACAGAAAATATATTTTACAGTTAATGATTTGATTTAAATCATTATGTAAAATGAAGTATTAATGCGAAAATTTTATGGTCAAGTAAATCTTTAGATGTTGCCTACCTATAGCTGAAATTATTGAAAGGCCAGATTTCGTTGGCAGCTCGATGAAGTCCGATCGAGCGTACTGAGAGGCAGAGTAGATTCGCAGTAGAGTTTTTGAATCAAGGGCAAGACCACGTACCGGCCACAGTGGTTGTTTCTCTGTTAAATTGCCAGCAGTTTGTTGTTAGCCCACACCTTCAAAGGAGAAATGGTCATATCAATTCGGGTGAAGGTGTTCTTCCTAACCTTCAGTAATGAAATGCTAGACACCAAAGATGAAGATCTATTTCATCAGAGAAGAGACAAGGACAACTGATTCGAGGTTAAAACAATAAACATAATGAGGGTATGGTTAGCTCCTCTGATCTAGGTTATCCAGAGCTGGATACGCATAATTTCGAAGCTTTTATCTTTTTCCATTTTAAAGTTGAACACGATAGCGCACTGTATGCACTGCTGTCCATATTTCCCCGCATGTCACCCTTTCACTACAGTCCTACAAAAAGTTCTTTTTTCCTGTACCGGCTCTCTAATTCAAGTAAATTGTTATGCGGACATAGCTTCTTTGTATTCTCCCTGTTGTTCATAAATAATATTAAGAAATATAAAGATAATGAGGAACAGTTGCAACTCTTGATTCCGTTGTTCTTCTCTCATGTCTCAACCAGGAAACGCAATGCATATCTTTTTTCATAGGGTATTTAAAACCTGCCAATTCTTAAGGTAAAGATACGGCGAATTGTTTGCTTCTGCCCAACCTTTAATTAATGCGGTAGATTGAAAGCACTCTGTGGGTACACGAAGAGAGCTTGGTCTGTTATACCCTTCCCCACATGTCTCCGAATGGTTTGGTCGGTCCGGTAATCCAAACTAAAAAGAAACAAGGAGGAGGGGAGGTAGGGTCAAGTGAAGAAAAAAATACTATGGAGGGTATCTAACAGAAGAGTTTGTAATGGAAGGATATGTAGAGAAAGTGACTAAGATGAAGGAAGTCAACATGTGGGATAGACATATACCCTTGACCAAAACTTATAAAGCACCCCTCATAGAATCACATATTAAACGTATTGAAAAAAAACTTTTTAGAACTTATTCAACGGTTCTCATTCCCAAGACATCACGTCAGGATAATTTAATTCTCCCCTTTTTAACGTTCTTCAAGAGAACGCTTGGTTTCGAGAATAACCTCCATTGTTAATCTAGAACATCCCCGATTTGCTGTCACAAAGATCGCTCGTACCTCCGAGCCCCACTTTGCTCTCACTCTTCGAAGACAGTCTTTCCCCTTCGCTAAGGACAACCCCTCCCGAAGAACCCTTCTGCTGAAAATCACCAGTGGACCGAAGATTCCTTCGCATCGTATTCCTCTGCACAACAACTTTGTAATTACGTAAGCTGAGCATTACCTTTAATTATCTAACCTTTTTGTCAACGCTTCCCTGTGCTTTAAATGGTTTAGCGAACCATTCCCGCCCTTTAATTTTTATTTGTTTACCTTTTTAAATCTCTCCAAATCTTAATCCTCGGATTAGTCAGATATTCCCACGACCCTTTCTATTCTCCGTTTATGTAAACATTTTTTTTGTGTGTTGTTGATAGTTTAATTAATAAAACTCTATTTTATTAATGATAGCCATATTATTATCCTCGAGCTCCGTTCCACTTCTTAAGCATATTGAAGATAAATAAGCCTCTACAGCCCTCCCCCCCTTCTGGACTAACCTCGGCCAATCAAATTACCACGCACTCGAAATATTAGAATAATTCCCTCAACGAATAGTTATATATGGTATATCGCCGAGAGCCTATTCTACGTCAATTAATGTTGCGTAAGATAACCATTAATATTCATCAATGCCCTTTTGTCAGAATACTCAGAGGAATTCAGGTTTACTCCCCCCCCCCCCCACCCCATTTTCTATCTTTGACCAGCCATTTCAG
Source organism: Ceratothoa steindachneri (assembly GCA_963969495.1). Lineage (NCBI taxonomy): Eukaryota > Metazoa > Arthropoda > Malacostraca > Isopoda > Cymothoidae > Ceratothoa > Ceratothoa steindachneri. Next base: position 49,396,600 of record OZ018332.1, read on the forward strand.
GGGAATATTTTTATTGAGTGTTATATGTATATTATGTGTTTGGAAAAATTCTGTTGGGTTTGATTTTGAAGGAGAACTTAGTGGTTGATAGGAGGGCATGGACAATATGGGTTTAGAGTGGGATAAAGATCTGTGGATCAAGTATTTGCACTAAAAGAACTAGATTAAAACCCATGAAGGTGTGGATAGAGATTGATTATAACGAGTTCTAAGGATGTATAAAGTGGGTGGTAAACTGTTGTATGGTGTAGAAAATATTATATCAGTAAAGCGGAAGATTTGGGCAAAAGATGGCTGGAGTGAGAGGTTTGATACAAGTGAGTAATTTTCGATAACAACAACAACTACACCACCAACTTAGACACAAAACCTAACACAACAACAGAAGACACAATCAAGCAAAACAAGAAAACAATCCACTCTCAGATCACACAACAATACTTGACACACAGAACCCACAACAAAATATTAAGTGCACCACCTCCAACCATACACAACTCAGAACAAACACTCACAAAGCAGATCAGAAGAACACTAGCACAGATACGAACAAACAAATCACCCCTCCTGACTTCATAGATGCACAAAATATCTCCCACCACCCATACAACACCAAACTTCCCCAAATGCCTAACACAGATACACGTCACCACACATCTCTTCAACTGCCCACAGATACACATAGACTTGGGAGAGACCCGAGGAGGTGGCGAGTCTGCTCCTGCGATGGTCCGGGGAGCTGGGGTGGGGCCTGGAATAGGTGTGAGAGTCCCCGACCCACTGTTGGGCTGGAGACGGGGTCGCCACCACCACCATGTAAGTCAAGAGAGTGTGATATTGTCATGGCTATTTAATCATTTTATGAATGGAGTACTTAGAGAAGTACGAATGGAAATGTGAGAAATGGTGAAGGAGGCGTTCAATCGATATATGCTCATGATCTGGTTGTAGTGGCTGAAAAAAAAATATATATATATATATATATATATATATATATATATATATATATATATATATATATATATATATATATCTATATATATCTATATATATATATATATATATATATATATATATATATATATATATATATATATATTTATATATATATATGTCATAGTATAACATTACATTATATCAATACCATATTATATCTATGAGGGAGGGACCAATAACTTGAACGCGAACCGACAAAAGGGACGGAAAACCACGAGTTCAGACGGGCTGAGTAGCGAGAGAGTGCAACGAGGTCAGGTAAAATTATAAACAATGGCAAAGCTCAAGGTTATTTAAAAAGGCCTTACAAAAATATAAATATAATTTTATTTACACAAAAATAATGATAGAATTGATGGGTAAAATTACCTCAGAGAATTAACGGGCAAAATCACATCAGTAAATGAAAGGGGGAATTGTAGTTATAAATTAGGCTATGAAGTTAGAACTTAAGGTATTCCAAGAGGAGACTATTCAAATAGGGTGGGGGATTAACTCAATTGGGTTACTAAAAGGGGGAGAGGGGTTGGCTTACGGATGTCTTCTGCACTTGAGGTGAGGCCGCTCGGACTTCAAAGCGGGAGGTTGGAGTGATGACGGTTCTCCAAAAGCAAGGTGGGGGGGGGGTAACTTCCGGTCCAGGGGAGAGTATTTCGGCTACCCGAAATGAGGAGGGATTCGACAGGAGTTGATGAAAGAAGTCGGGAAAATCACTCGGGGCGATCGTTCAGTGGAATTACCTCCTGGCTGGGGCTAATTCAAAATACACAAAATAGTCCAGCTGTCACTTTGCTTTGTTGCTAGCACTTGACTTGGAACCATGGGGAAATGTTCTGGGTTCTGGGCGAGACTTCTCTACTCTGTGTCTCCTCATGGGAGTCGAACTCTATTTATGTTCAAGGCTCTCCCTAAGGGAGGTTAGCGGGAAACAGCTCTACTCTCGAATGGCCTCGAATCTTCTTGCAGAGGCCATTCTAGTCCGCGTAAAGGTGATTCGTGGGGGACGCGGTTCAAGGCTACCACTTGTGGAAGGAGGAAGGGGGGTAGGCTCACCAATTTAGGGCTAACCGGGCCTTCTGCAGCGCGTAGAAGTGCCGTCTGCTCAAGATATTCCACGTGAGGTTTCCTCACAATATATATATATATATATATATATATATATATATATATATATATATATATATATATATATATATATATATATATATATATATATATATTGGAACTGTTGCTTAAGGTGTTTGGAAAAGTATATATGAGGAAGGGCTAAGACCAAATGCGTAAAAGAGTAAAGTGGTTTAAATGAAGCAGTTTGCGACCACAAGGTTTTAAATGGTAGAAATTTATTGGGGGCGATTAGAATGGTGAGGCTAGGAGTGTGGAATGCGCCGGCAAGTTCCAGGAGAGTATGCTGGTGTCAACGTTGGGAGTGAAACATGGAAGGAGAAGGAAAGATCTCGGGTGAGAGTAGTGTAACCATACAACTTGAAAGGGTTGCTTGGTGTGAGAAGAGCGTGGAACTACTAGGTGAAATATACTAACGGTGTGTAAAAAGATGTTATGGGATTGTTGTGGCTGAAAGTATTATGAGGTGGTTTGAGCATGTAAGAGCAATGGTTGGGAATAAACCAGTAAAGTGACTATGCGAGACTGAGTGTCAGGTTGTGAGAAAACCTCGTAATAGATGGTTGGGTTGTGTGTTTGAGAGAGAAAGGTCTAGCTGCGGATGAAGTGGGTGATATTGTGTATGGAAAGTGTGTATGATAATGGGAAAGTTCACAATATTGGGGGAAGCATGGATTGCCTTTGCGCGCTTTTGACCTTGAGGGCTGATGTGGAACGGATAAAAGGATCTTTATACAAGGGAGAATATCTGATTTCACAAGACTCATACACCTATTACAATTATACACTTATGCATTATACAATTTGTGTAAAAATTCATTAGATTTGCGGTTTAGTAGTTTGTATTAATATCATCTCTGCAAGTTTAAATTGCTGTTCATCTTGGAACCTGTGTAGTATTTTGACGTTTCTCAGATCTTCTCTACCTTGTTGCCTTCATTATTACTATACGCGTTGGCCCATTAACTCCAGGGCACTCCATGTGCAACTTTTGTATAAAATATGTTATTAACCGAAAACAAATGTAATCTTTATGTAACTGTAGTGTCCTGGGACTTATGGGCCACCCTGTAGAAGTGGTTTTGAATTTTACCTATCTTAGATCCGTACTCGTAGCCATGGATTCTGAGGTTGTTTGTGGTATAACCAACATACAAGGATGGGCTCTTCCCGCTACTACATAACTGGTATACCACAAGGCTGTGATTTTAACTTTGCTTCATTGTTTGTCATTGAGGCTAATTATAAGTGTTTGGTCTTCGTCTGTATTCATTTTTGGCTTTTACCCGATGTTTGATGTTTGACAATGTATCTAAGGATTCTTCGGGAAGAGTCGGGAAGGGGTTGTTTCAAAGTACGGCTGGACTTGTTTTTCGGTGGACGTTTTGTTTTTCTTGTTATAAAAGGTAGCGATGTTTTTTTTTTGTAAAAGTTCGTTCGTCGAGAAATTGAGGGAAAAACGTTGTTAATTAGATTTAGAGGAGAAGTTCAACAGCTTCTTTAGGCTCAGTGGATGAGAATTTTGATTCTTGAGAATTTACGTATGTTCAGAGGAGTAGGACTCTAGTTCTTAGAGACTCAATTGGCTGTGACATTTGTAAAGATCTCAATGTTAGTTTTTTAGATCATTTTGTATATTATGTTTGAGGTCTAAGTACTGAAAGGTCATAGATAGGAGCCCAGTTTCCCCTTACGAGGCATTTTTTTTGGGGGGGGGAGGGGCTGCGTGTGTCATTTGTACTGCTTCGACACATGTAGAGATGAAAACTCGCACTACAACCGGTAGTTGCTCCTTAGATAATTATTGATTAAACTCTTGTAATCCAATGAAGGCATAATCGCCAATATGGGAGGAAGGGAAATGACGCTAAGACATTTCCTTTAATCCCGTTTATTTCTCCTCTTTAAATCTCCACATGATCACTACTCCCATTATCCCCTCCAATTCCCTCCCCCCCCTCAATTGCTTCAGTCAACCACATATTCTACTTCCCCTCTCCAACAGTTATACCGCTTTCCCCTCTCCTTCGATACCTGCCTTAAATCTCCCTCTATTTCACTCCCTCACTGTAGGGGAATCGTCACTCCCCTGTTCTCTCTCAGTGGAGACACAGAAAGGTAACCGCAAAGACATCCGGCCCCGGCACCGTGGGTCAAACTCGTAACCACAGCGCCTCGCCACTCGTCGCTATGAAAAGCCGAAAGGTTGTAAACTGCAAGATCTCCCCTACGAGAGTATATTTAATTTCACTTCAAAGAAGAAATTGGAGACGCGTTTCTCTCAAGCTCGAAGGCCAACGGGAGCCGAGGTAAGACTTGGTGAGAAAAACCGTTTGAATAAGAACCCTCCTGGGCCCGTCCAAAGCCCCCCCCCCCTCCTACCCCTACCCCAGTGGAGTGACGAGGTATAAATAACAAAGACTTGGGAAAAACGTGGTAGAATACGTCAGTCTCCAGGCTACGAAGTCCCCGGATTGAGGCCGGGCTATCAAGAATATACAGGTAGAATACGTCAGTCTCCAGGCTACGAAGTCCCCTGCAAGAGAATAAGGGGTACCAAGGGGGCTAAGAAGCAGCTCATCCTCGAGCTAGTCCCAGGTTATCAAACCGAACGTTAAGTTAACTTGTTTAAGTTCAACTTACTCTCGTCAGAGAGACTCCTCATATCCTGGTGCATCCTAAAGCCCAGGCATATTCCTTCCCCTTGAGGAATTACGAAAAAGAGAGAAAAAGGCTCCCCCTCCAGCCCGTTACCCGGTGGCCACACCAAACTCATAAGTTAACTTGGTTGAGGAACCAAGTTCAACTTATTCTCGTCAGAGAACTTCCTTTCTATCCTGGTGTATCTACTAAATACACCAAGATAGGCTTCGCCCTTGAGTAAGACTGGAACTAAGAAGAAGCTCATCCTCGAGCTAGTTCCTGGTTACCAAACTGACCTTTAAGTTAACTTGTTCAAGTTCAACTTATTCTCGTCAGAGAAATCCCCCTTCTCTATCTTCGCCCTTGAAGAAGACCCCCGCCCGAGTACAGTCCTTGCCCTTGAAGAAGACCCCCCGAGAGTACACTCCCTCCAGCACTCCCCTGAGAGTCAAGGTATTCAAGCCTTAGCGCATCGCTAGACAGTGCGAATTACTCCGCAGAGTAATCCGAAAAGGAGAAAGGAACCTTCTTTCACTATCCCGTGGTGATATCCCTTCCTGCCGAAAGCGTGTGGATCCCAGCTGCCACACTCGCCAAAGTCAGTTGTGGCTTTCAAGTTATTCGTCGTCCGCAACCTCCATCTGGCCGGTCGGCACGCGTCTTGGAGCCAATAACATTCCTAAGGTAAAGTGCTCAGTGAGTTCAAGGTCAGACGCAAACCCGTTCCAAGGGGTATCCACAAAGGTAGTTGTGGCCAGTAAAGGCCGTTAGCATTTAGTTTTTTAATTGAAGTGAGCATCGAATTAGCCAATATTAGAGGGTCAAGTTAATTGAAGTAATTTTTGTGTATTTTAAAATCGGAGTATTTCTGTGGTTCATGTTTTGTGGTTGGGTAGTAAATTGTTAAATTTAAAATATCAGTTTATTTGGGGAATTCCTGTGTGTTTCCTTCTTATCCTTACGTGTTGAAGCGGCTCTTGCATAAAAACAACAAAATTAGCACTCTTAGATCAAAGAAGTACTTCATCAAAGAAGTACTTCATCAAAGAAGTACTTCATCAAAGAAGTACTTCATCAAAGAAGTACTTCATCAAAGAAGTACTTCATCAAAGAAGTACTTCATCAAAGAAGTACTTCATCAAAGAAGTACTTCATCAAAGAAGTACTTCACGTTCCACAAGGTATACCACGACAAAAGTGGTGTCAGGTGTGGAGTGATCAAAAGGGGCATTCTGCTACACACACTTTACTACCTCCTACTCCCTTTACCTCTTTTCCTCACCTCTTCCTCTTCATACCTCCCTCGCTTCCTAAATTCCTTCTTCCATCCTTCCCTTCCTTCTTCCATCTTTCACTTCCATCACTTCCAACCTTCCTTCTTTCCCATCTCCCTCCCTTCCTACTTCACTCCCTCCCTTCCTACTTCTCTCCCTTCCTAATTCCATCCTTCTATTCATACTTCCATCCCTCCCTTCCGTCCTAACTTCCACATCCCTTCGTACTTCCATTCATCCCTACCTACCTCCCTACTTCCGTCCCCAACTTCCTCTTTTCCGACTTCCACACCTACCTCCCTTCCTACCCTCCTTATCTCCCTCTTTTCCTACCTCCATCCCTTCATACCTTCATCTTTTCCTACCTCCATCCATTCCTACATCCTTCCCTTCCTACCTCCTTCCCTACATGCCTACCTCTTTTCCTATCTCCATCCCTTCCTACCTCCGTCTTTTCCTACCTACATCCCATCCTTCCTGCCTCTACCCCTTACTACCTTAATCCCTTCCTACCTCCCTCCCTCCCTACCTCTATCCCTCCCTGCCTCTAGCCCTTCCAGCCTCCATCCCTTCCAGCCCCCATCCCATCCTACCTCTATCCCTTCCTGCCTCCCTTCCTCCCTACCTCCATCGCTTACTCGCTCCATCCTTTCCCGCCTCCATCCCTTCCTGCCTCCATCCCTTCCTGCCTCTTCCCCTTCCTGCTTCTATCCCTTCCTGCCTCTATCCCTTCCTGTCTCCACGCCTTCCTACCTCCCTTTTTACCAACCCAATTCACCCTAAGTGAGCTGAGAGGTTCTCAAAGAACGGACCTCCCCTTCCATCCTGAGTCCTCCCTCATACCAAACCCTTTTATTCGTGGATTGAGGGGAGTTAATGTACAATCCTTTTTATCACTCACACACTCTCACCTACACAGATAAACACACCTCGATCATATTCGGCTTCTTTTCATCCAAATTGACTGGAGCGAATGTGAATATGATTAACTTTGAGGGTTCAACTCGGGTGATGCATCGCGGTATGGAAGAGCTAAGCATGGAAGAGGTTTTTAGTTTTGTGAAAGGTTCCAAAATTGGAAAGGGGCGCTGGGTAGATGATATAGTCGCTGGGATGCTAAAATGTGGTGGTGTTCCCATTATAGAATGGGTCTGGTAGATATGTTGTTAGGCATTTCATGACTGGAGGAGTGAGGTAATAGTCTCATTTATAAGAGCAAATGGGAGAAAGATACATGTTGTAGGAAGTGTGCAAGGAAAACTTCTGATTGGGCGTAAAAGAAGGATAACTAAGATAAGGAATGAAAAAAAGGTGATTTAGAGCTGGTAGGTTGTGGGTGAATCAAGAATTTGTACAGTGTTGGCTGAGGAAACTTTGAGTGAGAGATGTAAGGTATGCATGGTGGTCTTATGGATCTCGAGAAAACATGATTGTCTGGTTATGGCAGCATCACGACAGGTTTAATTTAAAGCTGTGTGGAATTGTTTGTAATCTGTTGTAACGTGTGGCAAGCTTTTATGTTGGAAGGCATGCGGTTAGGTTGAATGATATACTTAGGGGTGTAAGGCGAGGGTGCGTGATCTCTCCAACGTTGTTTAGTATCGTTATGCATAAAGTGCTAATTTCACCCATTTATTTCTTCCTTTGCCAACCGAAGCCTCCGATTACCAATAACCTAAAATTTAATTAAAGTAAAAGTGTTCTATCTATCTCCCTTTCTCTCTCTTTCTCTCTTTGATTCTTCCCCCTTTGTGCTCTCTATCTTTGTATCCTAAAATCTGACTCCAAACACTCTCTAAGCTCGCTCAATACCTACACCTCTTAAAGTATGTCGGTCATTCTACTAACTTTGCATCTTCCATGAATGTGGCACACATTAAAGTTCACGGCAAAGTAGATGTAATAAAATGTCATAATCGCTTGAGTCTAATCGCTTTAGGGTTCGTGATTCATGTCATTTAGAGGCATTAAATTATTTTTATTTTATTCAATTCGGAGCGGATTAATGGAACTGAATTGTTGAGATAAAAATAGAAATTAGCAATTAGGATAGTGCTGCAACTCGTGGGCAGGAAGGGGGCAATAGAAGAGGCAGCCTTCGTAAAGAGGGTGTGAGCATAACATGAGCCTTTGAGTAGCTATTGAGTACTTCATGCAATACATAATTGTGCCGTAATGGAGTCCTAGGTTTGTGTTTTATAGTGATGGTATTTTGGGGTAAACACTTGTCCGGGAAGAGTATTAATGTCGTTTTCCAGTTAGATTTTATAACTATATTTATTCCATTCCCATTTTTTTACCCTTATAAGCATATTAAATAAAGCATGAGTGAAAAGGAGAATTAAGAGGATTACAAATTTATATATCTTGATAATTGGTCGGGTGAGGTCGGCCGAAGCAGAGAGAACGAGAGAGCAGCACCACCGAATTGTCAGTTATTCGCCTGATACATAAAATCGAGGTAGAAGAATTGTTGCCGGCTGACCGGACATCTCGTAGGAGCTTTGTTTACCTCGTAGCTACATATTATTCCTTCTATAAGACTCTAGCGGATCTTCGGCTTCTGTTCTCTGAATTTTTATAGGTTTGGCCTTTTTTTATTGCTTTTCTTTGCTAGTGTGCGCTTTTATGTCTTTAGATTTACATAGGTGGTGGAGGGTCTTCTGTTAGCAGTTTCCCAACTACCGAACTTTCCTCCTTGTTGCTACCAGAATGAAATGTCTTGTGTAGAGTTGATATGGTTAAGAGGACCTGGGTTGTCGCTTCGTTATTTAGCATGACTAGAGAGATGTTACAATTTCCATCTTGTCTCATTTCACTTTGTGCGAGTTATAGTTTCTATTCCATAAATGAATTTTTTCTTTTGTCTTATTTGTCTATCCGTATTTGTTTTTATTATCATTTATTCAGTAGTTATAATCTAAAGTCTTTACCCTGGTTTAAAAGTTTTGAAATTGCTTTTGACTTTGCTTTACAATTTTAAGTATGCCGTTTCTTGTTGCCTTACGTACCCTTATAATTATTTTGTACCCTTTTTTTTTGGTTTATATTTTCAGTATCTGAAGAAGGGTTATAACCTACTAGGTCATATATAGTGCTTAAAGCTAATGAAGTTTTCCACGACCTAGAAGAGACTCTCCTTGTGATAAATGAATCTTCGACTACCCCTGTTTTGCTCCCAAACTGAACATTAGTCCAAATTAGTTCCGAATATTAGACCAAACAGAATATTACTAAAAAATGAATACGAGTCCAAATTAAGAAAATATTCAAGATGTCACTTGAAGTACTGTTCAAGAGATCCGTTAAGAACGAGCCACAAATATAAGCGCTATACCTAACAATTACGATCAGCAGAACTATTAAGCACTTACCATAAGCTTTGTTATAATCAGACGCAATAAACATTTAGTGAGTATTGGATCGGATTACTAAGATTTCGATATAGTCTTAAACTATAGTCTTTCAGGTAATATGTAAATTTGAATCGTTTAGTCGTTTGATTTTACATAAATATGCCCAGTAAAGTCGGCGTCCGTATTTGAAAGGTTTTACAAAATCTATTTGAACTTTGGTGAATTTTGTCAGTTTGAGGTAAGAAAATGCGAAAGAATTAATTTATTTGTATATAATGTACTCGTTTCGGGTTCTTTGGATCGTTTGACGGGATGAAGGGATCCAAAAGGCAAAACTTATGAGCATCATTATAATCAAATCGATCTCAAGATGTTTGCATTTTAAGTGACAATTGAGGATTATTATGCGTGTGAAGTAATGATTCTTACCCCCCCAAAATGTGGTTAATGACATTGTAATCTTAGAAACTTGATTTAGAAATCCTCTCCTTGCTTCTGATAAGCCCCTTTTGATCAAGGAATCAATCAAGGTTTCTAACGAGAGAAGGATCGGAGACTTCCTTTTGGTCGGACGCATTTTCAAGGAAATCGTTTTTGGTAGGGAAAGATTCTTAAGTTGCACTATAAGAAGCGAATAAAGCTTGGTAGCGAATTGTAAATCTACTTTGGGCTTCTTTTTTAAGTTTGGAAATGGATTTTAGCACAGTGCTCGTGATTTCGTAAAGTTTGTTTATGTTTGAATACGTTCTAATATAAAAAACAAGGTTCGAAGTCATTTTGAACGGCCAAATGACCGGGAATTAAGCTCATACTGGACTCGTGAGGCATTTAGTTTCAGGACAGATCAGAACTGATTGTTTAATATTAGTCACATGGAACCATGCAGCCAAAGGTTCAGTTTCGATTGAAATCCTTCCAGATTAATCCCGCCTGTCAGCGAATCAGCAGGCTTATCTAGGGTGCTCACGTAATTGTATGAAATATTTATTTTATACTTAGTAGAAAGTTCTTTCTTAATAGTTTTAATATCTTGGAAGTGGTTTTGGAAAAAATACTGGCTTTTGTTTTAGTTTGATTACGTCATTAATAATCCAAAATAATACGATCTGTGCGTCAAAAACACTTCATTATACTTCACGGAGAGAGAGAATGACTGAAGATGCTGTGGGAGAACTTTGAAAGCTAGGACGACACTCATCAATTCTAAAGAAGGGAGGGTCCTCTCCCTCAAATTGGACATTTTTGATTTAGAAATAACTAAATTAGAGTTATTCTGGAACACATAATACAGGGAGAAGCCGAAAGAACCTTTGCTCGCATTACAGAAGACTTTGAGTTCATCTTTGCCATTGTCATCGAGAGCGTAACGCGGAATTATCACTTCACCCAATTTTATCAAATCAAAGCGAAGATATTCCAGCATATTTAGATTCAAGACGCTTACTTTTGCGTCTCAGTGAATCTTCTGAGCCCACAAATTTTTTTTGAGAACCTTGCTTCGAACCGTCACAGGGGATAGAAACCCCTAGAGAATCAAAGACTTTAGAAATTTGGGACAGAATATTTCAATTGGTTTGAAGGACGGAACTGAATTCTGGAGGAATTGCACTAATTATATCTTTCTCGATCTCGTACGAAAAGCCCAATACCCTTTCAATTTCTGTATCGTCTGCAACTGCTTCATTCTTGACCTTGAGCAGTAACCTTAATGATGAACTCCATGATCTAAGCTAGAACCCTCTTTGGATCAATCGTTTGTTCGCTCTAATGAAAATTTCCTTGAGTATTTATGGATCGGAATTATTAATTACCAAATTATTAGAGCGAGTTAAAATAAAAAAGTAGTAGTGATTCCCGACCTTACTTTATACAGGCGGATACCGACGGGATAATGAAATAAACATAAAGGTCAGTAGGGGTCACTGGGGTTTCCTTCCTTGGCCTTACAGAAACCTGGCTCGAGTCTGATTTTGGTTCATGTACTGCCCTTGAAACCCCTTCGGGTCATTCTTTCCTGCATGTTTCTTAGAACTACCATGGAGGGAGAGTTGCACCGATTTCCAACTCATCCTTCTCTTTGAATCTTCTCAACCCCTCTCTCTCTATATATTTCTTTCTCTTTCTCTCTCTGTCTCTCTTTCTCTCGAAAAAGTAGAGGGAGAGGTGACGCCCCCTTGTCGCGGGAAGAGAGCTTGTGTGTACCTGTGACTTTTCGAGCTATGTCGGCGGGGGTACCTCTCTTCTGGGTACCCCTGGTAGGGCTTCCCTTGTCGATTTGGTCGGAAACGAGTCTCCAGAATAAGTGCGTCCTTCCTTTTTCTACTCTATCCTTCTCTTTTTTCACTTTTATCCTATCTCTTCCACTTATTATACAAAAAAAAGAACCCTACTCCTATCGTGTCACTCTTACCCTTTTCCCCCTCTATCTACATATAAGGACTTGGTAGCTACCTCATGCGTCAGAAGAGAGGCTTTGGAACCTCTATAAACAACGCCAATCGAGTCTCACTGGTTGCGAGAGACTAGGACTAGAGGTGTCCTAGGCGTTGGGGCACGATGAATGGGATGAGGGTAGTGCCCCGTTAACCCCTTCCCTGGCGCGTAATTATTGTCCATTTCCAGTGACCGTTGAAGGGTGCCTCTGGTAGCATCGGTCCGAGGTGACGGACTTTTGTTCCCAGGTTGGTTGCCAAGCCAATAAAAAGCCTTGGGCCGAGTCTCTTGGTGTGGCGGGATATCCACTGAACGCTACCCCGAGATCCTGGCCGTCGCGAAGGGAACTAGTAGGAGTTTAGTACGGGGCGTGCTCCGTTGTTCACCTGGTGAGAAATCGATGGCCCCTTCGGGAACCGTCAGTGCTGCTTGGTTGGGGGCCACGGCACGCCGAGGTTTGACGACTCAGTCGGACGAACAGCAGCACATGGAGCCTGCCTTCTGAAAGATCCAAAACGTCTCCAATCGATAGGCGGGAGCGACTCACGTGGGGAGAACTCACCAACCCCGCTCTTTTATTATTGATTGATATCAAAGTTTTGAAGATAGAAAGTGTTCAAAATGACAGGGAAAAAAGGACCAGCTACACTAAAATGCACATGTGCGATATGCCATAAGGACAAGTGTTGCGTGGACTTCCCAGAGGGATGTTTTTCGAAATGCCACCCAGGAAGTATATGCACCGACTGCATCCTTAAAAGAGAGGTCTGAGAGGCATTGGCATACTGCAATAAACTCAAAGATCTCTTTAGAACCTCTGGGGAAACATGTAAGGCACTGGAAACTAAACTACAGGTCCTAGAAACGGAGCACGCGCTTCAGATTCGGCGTCTCGAGGAGAGAATCCAAGAGCTAGCTTCTAAACTAGAGGCCCAGTCAGCTCAAGCTCAAGACGAAACTCCCACTGACTTGGGTGGTTCCACCGATGAGACTCCAACCTCAAGAAGCTGAAAGTGCGTTGGCAGTGCCACTTCAGCCAAGCGGAGAAATTAAGAAGAGAAAGAAAAAAGAAAAAAAAAGAAGAAAAACAACGACCTTAATGCAGCTCACCCCAGTGTAGAGGATTCCACCATTACTGGTGGGCAAGGGAAAGTGGAAAGAGGAGAGAAAAGAGAAACAGAAGAAGAGACAAATGAAGATCGGAAAAAAGAAAGAAGAAGAAAAAGAAGAAAAACGAGGGAAATGCGGAGACGAAAGAGAAAAGAGATAAGTCTCTTGCGAAAGAAAAGAGTGCAGACAAATGTGCAAGAGTCAACCTTATTGAGGAATCTCAAGCACGGGCCCTGCTACCCCTGCTAGCAGCACGCCTTCGCACGAGTGTAAAGGTAAGTTGCCTACCAGGAAAGGAAAACCAGCAGATCAGAATAGAGGCGGAGAAATCTCAGATTTCTGAGAACTCAGTCGTTGTCCTAATGGTAAGTCGCAACGACCTCTACCTCAGAGGAGGAAGGATAGGCCCCACAGAAAAAAATCTCAACACAGTCACGGGTGCTGTGGACGACGTGAGCTGAAAGCACGCAAACGTGTAGTGGTCGGGATGCTTTCGAGAAAAGGTCCAACCCGGACAGCTCACCCAAGGAACGCCTCCCTTAATCGACGCCTGGGAGATTTGTGTACGGCAGAGGGGGTCTTTTTTGTGGACCCTTACCGCACCTTCTATGGTAGAAACGATCTATACCAAAGGGATGGATTACATCTTTCCTTAAAAGGAAAAGCTGTACTCTGTAACATGATATAAGATGTCGTGGAATGGACCCTAATGAGTGCCAAGCCCAGAATGAAGGCAAGCGTACACTAGTACACCCGTGTCACTCCTGGAACGACCTTCTTGGAGGTCGCAAAGAGAAGAGCCACCAAATTAATAAATAAGCCGGGAAACGGAAGAGAGTAGGCAGCCCTACATTTGAGGACTCCCTGAAAGTTCTTCTGTTTAATGCGAGGTTGATCAGGAACAAGTTTCTTGAACTTCGTGGCCTCGTAGCGACGGAAGAACCTGAAATGGTAACCTTTTCGGAGTCGTCGGTAAAAACCTCAAACCGAGATTTTGAAGGAGAATTTACGATTCCCGATTACCAACTCTTCCAAAAAGATAGGCCAGACAGAGAAGGTGGCGGTGTGATGTTGTATGTCAAGGATAGTCTCAAATCGACGAACTGCAACATTTTATCCGATCAAAAGCTACTAGGTGTAGACCTAGACATAGGTCCTGCCAAATTCAGGGCCCTGGTGCTTTACAGAACCCCTACCCAACTCTTTGAAAAGGACAGGGATTTGTATCGGCTGCTGGGTGAACTTGTACAAGACAGAGTGTGTATCGCCATGGGTGATTTCAACACCCAAGTTGACTGGGAAACAAGAGAAACCTGTGGCAAGAAAGCACCACTCCGGATTACATCGTTGAGTATCTCTCAGTAGGCGGAGAGCTCGGTGGCAATGATCACCGACTAGTCATATTTATAGTCAAGGTCCCAAAGGTAGAGTCTGCGACTAGTAAATCGAGGAAACTTGATTTGAGAAGAGCAAACTTTGCAGGTCTTCGTGCTGGCTTGACTGATGCGAGGCTAGAAGTGTGCGAGGATGTTGAAGATTCGTGAAATAGATTCGAAACTACGTTCATGAGTCTTCAATCACGTTTCATCCCTTTGAAAGCCTTCGTTGGTTTTCTGTTTAACCAAAGTGATTTAATCGAGTAATTGGTCAACTGCTGAGGGAGAAGAGAACGGTTTACCGGCAGTCGAAGATTTCTGAAGACTTTTAGGAGTGCCGTAGACTATCTAGGAGGGTGAAGTCCAGCATAAGGGCGGCAAAGCGTGCCGATGAGCTCCGAGTGGCGAGGCCCTGCAAGGAGAATCCCAAGGAGTTCTTTTGTTATGTAAATAGCCGTAAACCAATCCATCGCACGATTGGCCTTTTAGTGAATGAGGAGGGGGCATTAAAGCACTCAGATGCAGAAAATGCTAGCCCCCTCAACGCCTACTTCTCTGCAGTGTTTACTGAAGAATGTGGTCCCATCCCACAGCCCACGGATTCTTACTTGGGGAAAAAGCTGAAGGAAATGGACTTCACCCAAGGAGAAATAGAAAAAAAGATTACAAATCTAAAGACGAATAAGTGCCCTGGTCTGGACAGGTTTCTACCTAAAGTATGGAAAGAAGTGCGCGATGAAATGTCACGACATTTGAGCACAATCTTCAACATGTCAATCCGGACCGGATGCGTTATTATTTAATTGTTTGTTTGGTTAGGATGAAGCTACTGAGGCTTCGTTTGAGTTCGAAGTTCAAGATAGGTGGGAAATTTAAAGTGGGAATCCGTTGTAGTTTGATAGTTGAAACCAAAAGGGTCGATAACTTTTAGTTGGTTAATTAAAAGACATAAAGAAAGAGGAGATGTCACTGTTCGAAAGTCTGGAGAGTTTGTGTGGATCGTTCTTCCCCCAATGCCAGCTAAGGAGGGATCGGAGCATACACATACACCGAAATCGCCCCCTAACCCAGGTCCCCGAAGGAGGACCCTCCCCTGGCCCCTTCATTCCTCTGGGTCAGAGTAGTTCTCCAGCGGGTAGACCTCATTATTTCCATCCATGGCTATACTAATCATACTAGACGGTACGTTGGGGGTTCGTCCAAACAGCAACCTGAATAGGGTTGTGTCCAGTGATCCTATTCACCCTCACGTTAAGAGCAGATTCTATGGGTTGTAGTAGGTCATGCCAAGTTTCTCCTGTTTATTCGCTTTATTTCTTCCTCAATTTTTAACTGCGACGGAGCGAGCAAGTCTATGGTTCATGCAAATCTCGTGCTGCGTTCATCTTCTGTCCGCAACGAGTCGCTGGCTCAATGTAGCCAGCTAAAACCAATGCTACCAAAGGTAATTGAGGTCACTGAGTTCAAATATGATACAAGTTGACTACCAGCTGGCGTCACCTAGTGGCTAGAGGTACTAAATCGACTATTTACGCCGCATGTTCACTAGATGATGTCCTTCTAGTTTATTTCTTCATTATGGCGTCTCATAGCTCATTAATTTTGGAACCTTTCTTATGATGCTTTACAATGCTTTCTTGTTCAATTAACACTAATCGTATATAAAATTTATCCTTTCTTTGTTCATCTATTCGGTCCTAAATAAGAAATCTATCTCCTTGTTTATCTTACCTTTAAGACTTTCCACCCAATATCAAAATCCTGCAAAGTATAAATCTATCGGGCTAATTTTCCTTTTGGCTTTCTGTGACCTTCTATACACAAGCATATCAGAGGCTTATGGTCACTCTGAAATATGACCCGCCGTCCATAGATAATCGGTTGGCATTTCATATAATATTTTAATCACTTAGATCACTATTTTACCTTCCATTTGCGATGGCTATAACAATATATAGCTTTTGATTTTTTGAAAAATTATATCAAGCTCTAAAGAGTACATAGTTTGGGGGGGGACAACCTGTATATACAAATTTGGAACACTATAAAGACGAAAGACTGGTATGCGCAAAATGGTATCTAACCACTTCTTAGAACATGCTTGGCCAATAATTAGCCAGACTTTAGTTTAAAAGTCACAGAAAACAGAAATCAGCAAACACGTATGATTTTTTCTTTTATTTTCTCACCAAATTTGGTCTGCAATTTATTTTAGCCCAAATTTCAGTAATCAAGCAACAAAAGTTAAGTAGAGAAAACTATCAATATCTAAACTATAATTTTTCCTATAGTTATTTTGTTGTAGTGCTATATTTTAAAATAATGGTAATAAATCAGATCCATTTTCTATTTCCTTCCTGCATTATATCCCCACCTCCCATCTTTCGCACTTTGTCAAATGAGGAAAGGTTTCGGAAATTTATGGGCTCTCTCAGTTCATCCTGAATAGTCTCCTCAAACTGTATACCTTCGACCATACACTTCCCATCAAACAATATCCATTCAAACTTATTTCCAAACTTTTGGCGCGCAATTGATAATTTCCATGAATTTCCCGCCAAAAGTTCGTGCCAAAAACATTTACGTGCGGAGATGGAAATTGTCTTTTAGATTTTATCTCGCGTCAGCCAATGTAGGGGAAAATAAGGGGAACATCTCCTCTATAAAATCTTCCTTGGACGGGTAAAGTAGGGGAGCTTCTCTTCTATAACTTCCCCCATGAACCTTTCCTTTTTCCTTTGATTGTATACAAAGCATAAAAGCCTTTAGATATTTTAAGAAGAGTTATATCTATATCTGAATGGCTTAATCCATTTACAAGGAAAACCTCTTTTAAGAAGTCCGCAATTACTTACATGAGGTTTGCATATCCACCCCTTCCTCCCAGAGTCAGACAACCTACTAGATCCTGATTCTCATATATATATATATATATATATATATATATATATATATATATATATATATATATATATATATATATATACATATATATATATACATATATATATATATATATATAGATCCTGATTCTCATATATATATATATATATATATATCTATATATGTGTGTGTGTGTATGTGTGTATATGTGGTAAGTATATAACATAAAATGATACAGCCCACTTCTAATAGCCCCTGGGGGCAATAAGAAGCGGGTGGTATCATTTTGTGCTATATACTAGCCGCAACATCTGCTGTAATTTTCCATATATGTGTGTGTGACCGAACAAGGATCAAACATAGATTAAGAAGGAAGAGAGATAGAAAACGGGATAAAGTAATAGAAACTCTTTTACCTGTTAATGAAAGTGAAAAATGGATTGGGTTTGATCCCATGCCAGCGACCGCTCCTCGCTTCTCCGTCCGCCGCTACAAAGACTAAACTGAGTTCACGTTCCCCAAAACGGACGTTCCGATGCACCTCATAAGCGAGCAGTGTCCGGGAAGTCCCCCGACCCTGTGAAGAAGAAAGGTTATGGGGTGCGGCACAGGGGATGGGGACTGCGTACTCACCCCATTCTTTCTGATTCAATCACCTTTCTCTTCTTTTTTTCCTATCCACCTTTCTTCCGTCTTCTCCTCCATACACGAACCAATTTAACCTTACACAACACAATCGTGTGGTCGGATAGTCCCCTACTCATACTTCTTACAGCGTTCACATCAAACATATACTTCACCATATTCTTGCTTACTTGGCACCGATAAATCACAGTCCCTAACTTCTCCATCTCGCTTAATTCACGCGTTTGCCTCGCATGAGTTTCTTTCAGCCCCGAAGAGACCCAGCTCTCTACCCCCTCCCCCCTCTCCTTTTTTATTCCCTCTCGATTTATTAAATTGATCCATATGTAACTCTGTTCTCCCCCTCCCTTAATATCTATTGCTCTGCTGGCTTATGACCCGATTGGTGGGTGCGCGGTCTGATTTAATGACGTCGAGTCACAAATGTGGGCTCGTTTCGGTTGCCATGGTAACGGACAGTAGTTTAGGTATCCATGACAGCATTCGCAGGCAGGTTGTAACTCTTGTCTATACCAGAATGATCGTGTACGCGTGTGTACGCGTGTGTACGCGTGTGTACGCATTTGTTTGTTTCAAAAGTAAGTGATGGGGACGATGAGAGAAGAAGGTTATGAGCATTTAGGGAGCACCGCGCCTTGCCACTCACTTGACAGTGCTACCCGGAACTGATCTTTCCCCCTATACCCCTCCTTGTCCACGTCACTGAAATCTTTGTTTTTGCCCCAAGGGCACTCAAGACCACCTCCTCCCTTCCCCTTGCTAAGTTGGGGGAGGGGGGACTTTTATGTCGATATTACAGCCGAATGGTAACCCAGCTTCCGATTACAGTTAAGCCACTTCGAATCTGCTAAGCCGTTGGATGGAGTCCCTCAATTCTGGTCGACTTCACAGCGGCTGCCATACCGTGGTTCTGAGCCCACTTTAATCAGTAGGTCCTAGGTGAGAAATAAAAGGAATCCTCAATGGGCCAAGATCGGTGATAAAGCACCTACAAATTACATCTTATATCTGTCGACCTGTGTGTCTACATGTCTATCTCTCTGTTTTGTGTCTATCTTTTGTCTGTCTATCTACCTGTGTATGTATCTATTGGTCTGCCTTTCCGTCTATGTGGTTGAGTATCTTTCAGCCTGTCTATTTTCCCGTATTTCTGTCTGTGTCTGTCTGCATATCCGTATGACTCAGCGCATTGGTGTGTGAAATTGTGTATGCATGTATGTATGTGTGTGTATTAAACTTGTTTTGGGGAGAGAAAAGAAATTCTGATAATTAATGAACTAACGAGGGCATTTTTATCGAAGTTGAAAAGCGGGAACGGGAGAGTGGATAAACACGAAGAAGGGGAATCTTGATATTAAGGGTGACCAAGGCTAAAAGGGTAATGGGGTATTATTAAGGCTGACAAAGAATACAAGGGAAAGGGGTATTATTAAGGGTGAAAAAGACTACAACGACAAAGTGGTATTATCATGGGTGGCAAAGACTACAAGGGCAAAGGGGTATTATTAAGGGTGATGAGGACTACAAGCGCAAAGGGGTATTATTAAAGGGTGACAAAGACTAGAAGGGCAACGGGGTATTATAATTCTCATTTCGCAGTTCTTACAAAGAAGCACAATAACTCTGAAATACAAACTGGACGCCCCCTTGCGAAGGCAATGGCCCCGAAACTTAATTTAAGCGAAGATTTATTCGAGGAAAAAATAGCCGATCGTCGCCATTAAAAAATAAGTTTTTTTAAAAAGTCGTCTTTTTCGCACATAAACACACACGAAGGAAAACCTCACCAGCTCACGTACATTCACGCACATGCAGGAACGTTCGCTCACATACATACATTCCCGCACATAATTATACATACCCTACGCACATAAGCACACATTCAGTCACGAACACGCGCGCTCACACAATCGCACACATACATACAGATACACCCCCCCTCTACACACATACACACACTTACAAACACTTGCCTACGTAAATTCATCCTGACTCACTCATAGACACGTGCGTACATGGATACACTTACCACTCACCCGGCGGGAGGGGGGAAGGAGGGAGCAGTACTGTGTTCTCCAATGGGGGATTCTGTGAATATACGCCCCCCCGTCCTTTGATCGGATGGTCTCAGCCGGGAGATCTTGGAAACCCTCAAACTGCCCAGACGTATTCTTCCTTCCTTCCTTCCTTATTTCCTCCCTCCCTCCCTTCTTTCCTTCATTCCTTCCTTCTTCCCTCCCTCCTTTCATCCATCCCTCTCTTCCTTCCTTCCATATTTCCCTCCTTCCTTGCTTCCTTCCTTACCAGATTCTCCTTCCTTCTTCCTTTATTCCTTCCTCCTTCCTTCCTTCCTCCTTCCCTCCTCCTTACTTCCTTCTTCCTTCCCTCCTTCCTTCCCTCCTCATTAGTTCTTCCTTCCTTTCATTCGTCTTCGTTTCTACCGATTTCTTTTGCTCATCTTGATTCTTTCTGTTTCCTTTTATTTTAGCATTATGTTCATTCATTGTTTTCATTTTGATTGTTTCTTCTTCCTTTTACTCATCATTCTATTCACTTTTATTTTTCTTCTATTCATTTATATTCTGCTTATTTTATCTTTTATTTTTCCTTCTATTATCTCCTTTTCCCTTTGATTCTTTCTTCCCCTCCCCCTCTAGTCTTTCCCGCTCGCTCATTTCGATTCTTTATTTTCCCATTCTAGTCCTTTATTCTTCTTTCATTCTATTTATTCGGCTTATTTTGATTCCTGTTTTTCCTTGTATTCATTCCTGTTCATTTTGATGCTTTATTTTCTTCTTTCTATTCATTTTGATTCTTTCTTTTCGGCCTATTTATTCCTTCTCGTTCATTATTCTTTTTTCCTTCTATTCCCCTCGTTCGGAGGGACGCCCCTCACCTTTGCGAAGCCCCTAAGGGGAGGGGGTAGCATTCACCACATACCCCTCCCCCCTAAAGTAGCGCTAAGTGACCGCAAACACTCAGACATACACGGTCTTCAGATACAGGTTAGCACGCAAAATGTGAGAGCGTATTTACATTCATACACTCTCCTTGTATACCCGATCCATCCTGCCTATAGTGGTGGGGTGTGTGTGGGGGGGGAAGTGTAGGTCTTTGTTTGGGGGTCTTTTTCACTACTGTGTGTGTGCGTGTGTGTTTGAGTGCGCGCGCGTTGGACTGTCGGTCGTACGGCTTCTATTCACGAATCTCCACCTCCTCGCCGATGATATTATTATTATTATTAAGAGAGAGAAAAATGTAATCGATATTTTGAAGATAAAGAGAAGAGAAAAGTTTAATAATAATGATACAAAAAAGTAAGAATAAACAGGAATTAAGAGAAATAAGAGGTTCGAGGCCCACTTGAGAGATACTTGGTGGTGCACAGTAAGATACTACACGGAAATACCATTACCTGGTTGTCAAAACACAACCACGCGGGAGGTTCCTTCTTCCAAGGTCTCACCGGTGAAGAGTTGAGTTTGGTTATCGGAACCAGGAGATTGTACTGTGCCTGTACAACTCACTTGTCCGACCGCACCTGGAGTATGCCGTACAATTTTGGAGTCCTTCATTGCGAAAGGACATCGCGAGATTGGAACGCGTACAAGCCAGGGCAACCAAGCTGATTTCCTCTATCCGACATAAAAGTTATGAGGATAGACTAAGGGAATTAGATCTGTTCTCGCTGGAAACCCGTAGACAGCGTGGTCAGCTCATCGAAGTTTTCAAAATACTTCGAGGGTTCGACAATGTTGACTACCGGGATATTTTCACACTGAGTGAGAACAGAACGCGCAATCACGGCTTCAAACTTGAACTGAAGCGTTACAACCGCAATCTGTGTGGAAATTTTTTCACTTACAGTATCTGCGGTATGTGGAACGCACTTCCAGTGGAAGTTGTCAACAGTGAATCTGTTGACCAGTTCAAGTCAAGACTAGACAAGGTCTTGAAAAGTGGCCGTTTAGGGACGCAAAACAATTGAGCAGCCTTGTGCCCGCTCGATTGCTAGTCCAAAGGTACCCTCTTTGAATGGACCGTAAGGTCTCCTAGGGTACCTTCTTTCCTTGTTGTTACTCCTTGTTGTTACTCCTCTCGTCACGTAACGCCCGGTTTGGGAGTATGGCGCCGAGGCCGTTTGTGATGGACACCGGCTTCTCGAAGTTGTTACCGGGTACGAATTAGTTCTCGTCGTAAGGGAACTGGTGACTGCTTCCGGGGGCAGGGGCAGGGTTGGGGGGAGTCATAAACCAACGTCTATTAGTAGATTACACCATTAAAAAGAGAGGGTGTGCTTGTGTTATCTCGGATCGTTGAACCGCTTCATTCTATCCGGGTGACTCAAATATGGCTTGACTCGGGTGACTCAAATATTACTTGACTTGGGTGACTCAAATATGGCTTGACTCGGATGACTCAAATATGGCTTGCTATGGTGATTCAAATATGGCTCGACTCGGATGACTCAAATATGGCTTGACTCCGATGACTCAAATATGGCTTGCTAGGGTGACTGAAATATGGCTCAACTCGCTCGACTGAAATATGGCTTGACTCGGATAACTCAAATATGGCTTGCTTGGATGACTAAAATATGGCTTGATTAGGATGACTAAAATATGGCTTGCCTGGATGACTAAAATATGGCTTGACTCTGATGACTAAAATATGGCTCGACTCGGATGACTCAAATATGGCTTGACTAGGATGACTCAAATATGGCTTGACTCCGGTGCGTCTGAGAATTAAAAGTGCAAACTGCCTCAAATGCCCAAGTTTTCTTCCAAACAAATAAAATTACGGGAAAATTGTGGCTGTGGTATTGTTTCCAATGGTAATACCCACACCTCATCAGGACGCTCTCACTCACTACACCCACGTCCTTCTTCACGCTATAAATACCTCTTTTTCATTCTTTCACACACCAACTGTTCATTTGTTCTGCCTTCACTCAAGATTTTTCCACCTTCCTGACCATAATCTTACTTCCATCCTCTCATACACTTTCCTGGCACATTCGACACTCAAACCTTTACCATTCCCTAACGCAATAATCCCCTCCACTCCGGAGACTTCCCTACCATTTAAAATCATGTGGTCGGTTCCATCTGTCTCACTATCATTTATCCCTTAAACTTCAAACTTCAAAGTGCCTAGTAGCATCCACCGACTAGTAGGTATATGTCAAGAAGAAAAGGATGAATCAGGTGCTTATTGTTGGGAATAGCGAAACACCTCATCAGCAATTAATTATAGCACCTAATTGGGTATTATAAAAATCCAGGGACAAATTGGTATAAAAACATCTGAATACTGATTAGTATTAAATCCGAGTGATGAGAGGGTACCATTGCTAGTGGTTCTCTGACAGGTAGCATCACCTGGTACACGAGAGGCATGAACGGATGAAATGGGCGATTGAAAAAAGAAATCATGCAAGTTAAACATCACTTTTAAAAGTTGGGGTCAGCAATTCAAGGTGAGAGCCTAAAAATGTCTCTGATTTTGACCTGCCATAGATCACATTCAAATCCAGAAGGATCACTGTGAGGAAAGCTTTTCTTGATTGATTTAAGATCAATCTAGAAAAGCTTTCCCTACAGTGTTCATTCTTAGTGTGCTAGCCTCATACAGGGTGAGTCGATTAAATCATAACCAACGAATTCCGGTAAGTGGAGTTCGTACTAAAGACAATACGCCTTTCCAACATTCCCTACCAGCTTCATGTGAGCGAAGATAATAACAATCCGAAGGACTCCAAGAAAATGGCAAATGCCTTTATTTCTCAGTCGGTACTACTGATTCACGTGGGGTCCGAACCACGGTTATCTGCAGCGTGTAACAGTTACTGGTAAGGCGACCCGTATCGAAACTCCATCCTGTGACTAATCGGACCTGATGTGGTTTAACTTCGTTAAAATCGGCTTTCTTTTTAGTCTGTGATTACTATAGCAACGGTTCCCCACCTTCACTTTGTGCCACACCCCATTGAGCGTGAAGGTGACTTATCGTTGCCATAGTAACCGGATAACGTATCTGCGCGCACTGCAGTTTAACAGACAATTTCTCTTTCATACTCTTCTTTTTCACACACGTGCTTATTCACTCGATAAAGAGCACTTATTTGCCTTGTAGTTGACGCGTTGGACATCCAACGCCTAGGGGCCCGGTTCAATCCGAGCGAGAGCGGACACAAAACTTCACCGTACGCGAGGTCGCCTATTTTCTAACGCGCCGAGCTTGCCCAGGGATGCATCACGCACATAGTCAATCACGACACCGCTGTATTTTCTCCGTCTTCACACACGACATATACACACCTCCCCATTACCCCACGCTTTATCTGAATTTTCCCACTGTTGTAGCCCAGACCCTGGATCCAATAGGCTTTGCCAGCTATCGTCGTTTTGATCTTTATATAAATTTCATTATTCGGGCAATGGACCTCGTTTACCATTGTATAAAATCACAATAGATTCCTTATTTCATAAGGGTGCCAATCAATTTAATTGACGGATACACGCCCCAAATCACAAATCATAATTATTCGGTTAACTTTCCACGGCGTTTCCCTTGTCTTTGCGAGAAACGTCTTGAGATTGAACGAATGACTCAGCGAAAAGTAAGGGGAGATAATCTGAAGTAAAGTGACGTCACGCTCTAGCCATTAGTTTTTACTCGAATAAATAAGGATAATTCGATTTTCTGCCTCATTCATTTCTCTTCTCGATTCTTTATTATTACAATTCTATATTTTTTTCTCGTGGATTTATAAGGTAACGGTGGTCCAATTGGGGGGTCCACTCATGAGTTTTGGCCTTAATATATCTTTTCCCTTAGGCTTTCTTTCTCAGTGAAGCTGAACGGTGAGTCCGTTTCCGGACAAACTGTCCTTTTAAAGACCCGTTTGCCCAGATCTAAATTGTACGCACTCTGTCCGATTTAAGGCATTGATAATTGTAATTAAATTTCCTTGTGTAACTCGTTAGTATTTAGGACAGTACCTTTCAAGAGTTAATAGTGATTACAACTGGAAAATTAGAATAAGAAGTCTTAGGGAAACATTAATTGTTGCATAGTCCACTGAAATAGTAGCAAAAATGACATTTTTCCCAAATCAGGGAATTCACCCAAATCCAGCTAACTTTTGGATACATGTAATTAATTATGAAAACACGACTGAAGAAAATGATTATGAATTTATTAAAATAACTATGCATATTACATTTCATTCAAGACAGCCTTTAAAAATTGGAAATACGAGGCTAATATAATCGAATATTCGCTCAAATTTAAGATGAAAACTTGTATATAAAATCACTCCTTATTAATGAGACCGGCTCTAAAGATTTAACATTAAAATGTCTGAACCAAATCCTAAAAATCCTGCAAACGACCCCAGGCCATGTATGGCGGAGTGAAAAGGAAGAAATTTAGGGTGGGGGGCTTTGAACTGCCTACCATTTGGATATTATAATACTAGTATCCCAAACTAATTTAATCCCATTCCGACTCAATCATTCTAACTGTGGTATCCTAGCCCAACCACTGATAAAAATATATGTGATTTAATATATTTCTTGCTTTTATTTATTTAAACTAGATAGTATAAAGGCATTATTTGTCATTTTTATATTTATAAAATAACCGTTAAAATTGTTAGGTTCGATTTTACTCCGAACAATCTGGCAAACCAGGCTAAGCCTCAGTCTAGCGGCAGTGAAACTCGCTACGGTCTTTAAATCTTTTAAGTGTTGTCTCATTTTATTGTTTTCTTGATAATTGACTCTTTACCTCTCTGTAACCTGATTAGCCTCAAGTCTCTGTTAGTTGACAATTCGGGTAGTGATAATGAAGTGTTTAGGAATCGTAAGAAATTTTTAAAAAGTAGATGGATGAAGCTCCAAAGTGAGCATTGCAAAGCTTGACTTGGGTTAAGCGTAGTCAATAGCAAAATATATTTGCGACACCCGCCTTGGTATTTCGCATTTTACATCAAATTGAGGAACCAGGCAATGGCTTCGCTACAAGATTAAAATTTAAAATCTAAAAAAAAGCAGCCATGGTTAAATTTTTATAATTTCTTTGAACTTCGCCAAATAGAATAATTTTAAAAAGGAACTCTAAACTAAATTTTCTGAACTTCACCATTTGTAATTCTTTGGGTTTTAAAAATTTCACAAAATTTCGATACTTATATTTATTTCTGAATGTAAGGGAATGGTCACTTCCCCCTTCCCTCGTTCACTCTTGGTGCAGTTCCAAGGCGGTCACCGCAAAGACATCCGGCCGAAGGCATCGGCGGGTCCCGCGTGACCGCAGCACTGCCCCAGACCGTGCCATGAAAGAGGTCACCCCCCCCATCGTTCACTCGTGATGCAGTCCCAAGGCGGTGGTTACCGCAAGGACATCCGCCCCAGGCATCGGCGAGTCGAAAGTTTGACCAGAGGGTGGCATAACTCGTTGCCATGTAAGACCCTAAAGGTCAAAAAGGTAAGATCTTCCCCCAGGAGAGTGAGATCCAGTTTCAGGTCGAACAAAGAAATTGGAGACGGTTTTCTCCCAACCTCGATGGTTAACGAGGAGCCGATGTTTGACTTCGTGGGAAAGACCGTTTGAAAAAAAAGAACTCTCCTGGGGCCGTCCTCAAGCCCCTCTCCCCCCCTTACCACCCCCAGTGGGGGTGCGAGGTATAAATGAGGAACTCTGAGGAAAATCGAGGTAGTATACGTCAGGCCAGGTGACGAAGTCCTCGGTTCCAAAACCGGGCTACCTTAGACTGGATAGGTAGTATACGTCAGGCCAGGTGACGAAGTCCTCGGTTCCCAAAACCGGGCTACCTTAGACTGGATAGGTAGTATACGTCAGGCCAGGTGACGAAGTCCTCGGTTCCCAAAACCGGGCTACCTTAGACTGGATTGGTAGTATACGTCAGGCCAGGTGACGAAGTCCTCGGTTCCAAAACCGGGCTACCTTAGACTGGATAGGTAGTATACGTCAGGCCAGGTGACGAAGTCCTCGGTTCCAAAACCGGGCTACCTTAGACTGGATAGGTAGTATACGTCAGGCCAGGTGACGAAGTCCTCGGTTCCAAAACCGGGCTACCTTAGACTGGATTGGTAGTATACGTCAGGCCAGGTGACGAAGTCCTCGGATCCCCAACCGGGCTACCTAGACTGGATTGGTAGTATACGTCAGTCTCTAGGTGACGAAGTCCTCGGATCCCCAACCGAGCTACCGAGACTGGAGAGGTAGTTTACTTGTGTCGCCAGACCAAGAAGCACCCTGCAAGAGAGGCAGGGCTACCTACCTTAAGGGGCTAAGAAAAAGCTCATCCTTGAGCTAAGTCCCTGGTTGTCAAACCAAACAATAAGTGAACTTTGGTAAGTTCGACTTACTCTCGCCAGAGAGATTCCTCATATCCTGGTGCACATTAAACACCAGAGGTATTCCTCGTCTTTGAGGAATTAAGAAGAAGAAGGAAAAGGCTCCCCCTCGAGCCCGTTATTCGGTGGCCACACCAAACTCTAAGTAACTTATTCTCGCCAGAGAAACCCCCCTCCGTCATCCTCGCCCGTGAAGAAGACCCTCCCCGAGTTCAGTCCTCGTCCATAAGGAAATTAGTAACGAAGGAAAAGCTCCTCCTCGAGCTCGTTACTCGGTGATCACACCGCACTCCAAGTAAGCTTGATTCAAGAACCAAGTTCAACTCACTCTCGCCAGAGAGACCACGACTACCTGGGTGTTGCATAGAGCACCGTATTGATTCTCGTCCTTGAAGAATCCCCCCCCCCCCGGAAGAACGTGTGGACCCCCCAGCTGCTACCCTCGCCAAGACGACCGTGGAATTCCGCCCATCTACACGCGTCAAGTGTAAATATTTCTGAGGCCCTTTAAACTCCACGAGTCCGTAAGCCTAATTCTAATATTATTGTTTTGTCTAGAGAAAACGTGAACTTAATTTTGTGGGTCAACTAATTTAATTAATTCTTGTTTATAATAATATTTAGAGTATTGCTGTAGTTAAAGTATAAAGGTTGTGTATTCAATGGTTAAAGATAAAATATAAGTTTATTTTGTGAATTAATGGGCGTTTCTTTTATATCCTGACGTGTTTGGTAAAGGCTCAGTTCATTAAGATATTCTTATAATATCAATATATTAGACACTCTTAGCACTCTTAGAATAGAACAAAAAGGAGGGGCATTCTACGACACTAACTAAATAAAAGAGGTGTCAGAGGTCAGGTCAGTAGGGTTCTTAGCAGAAAGAATTCTACGATATAATTAAAGTGGTGTCAGGTTTTGTAGGTTGTTATTAGAAAGAACCCAGCAGTGTCTAATTAAGAAAGAGCCAACACGTAAAGGAATATCAGGAACAAGAGAATAATTGACGAGAGGAAAATTGGTAGAGTTAGGGGTGGTAACAATATAAAGGTAATTGGCAGGTCAAGTGGTAAATTTGTTGTCGGGAGTGATATTTCAATCAGCATAGTAGTGGGATTAAGGGTAAGTTATGCTGAGCGCTACCTGGTGATTGGCGGCATAATTATCTGAAAATACAGAAAGGAAAAATCGACGGACCAACACGAAATGGATCCAGTCAAAAGATTTTACCAACAAGCCCAAAGTCTGGGACTTGAAGGCACAGAAATGCATGACTACGTCATGGCAGAATTAAGAATAGATTGTGTAGAAGAAGAAAGAATTTGGGATATAGAAAAAGAACAAGAATTAATAAAGTTTGAGAGAGAAAAAGAGGATATAATAAGAGAGGATAAAAGAGAACATGAATTAATGGAAATATGGATGAACCGGAAAAGTGAAGAATCCCGAATACAGCGGAAAATAGAAACAGAGGAAAGAAGAATGCTGAGAGGAGGTAAAGCAAGTGAAAGAATAATATTGTTGAAAAGAGAAGCACAAGAATTCAGAATAAGGATAGAAATGGAAGATGAAGAAAGAAGACTAAAGATAAAGCTGGAAGATGAAGAAAGAAGAACTCAACGGGAAAACGAAATAGCGAAAGCAGAACAAGAAGCCGAGGAAAGGAGAATGAAGATGGAAAAAGAGTCAAAAGAGAGGAGAATAAAGATTAAAAAAGAAATAGATGAAAGGAGAATGAAGAGGGAAATAGAACGTGCTCAAGCGGAAAGAGAAGAGAGAGAAGAAAAGGAAAGATTGCTCGCACTCGAAAGAGCACCTATCGAGAATCTCATAGAGGCCGAGGAAGTTGTAGCCCGGCCTGGACCTAAGAAAGGACCATCGAGGGAAACCCAGCCAAATGGGGTAACGATGGAAGAAGTAGGAAGTATGGATGAGGTACCAGCAGGAGTACCTAAAGGAAACCCTACGAGGAGAACCCAGCCAAATGGGGTTATCTGGGAAGAAGAAGAAGGTAGGGTAGAGGTACGAGCAGGTGTACCTGAGGAACTACCTACTAAGAGAAGTGAGTCAAATGAGTTGACAAGGAAGGAGGAAAGAGGTGCTATGGCTATGCACCCAGGTAAGACTAATCAAATGGTAGACGCGGATGAGTATCCCCTACCCCTAGTAGTCTCCTCCCCGAACGGAACGTCCACGGAGTTACCGCTAAATCGCCAAGTCATAGTGAGCGCCAAGCCCATTAACGACCTCGCGGGGAAAAATTTTCTCGATCCCCAAAGATCGAACCCAGACACGATCTTCCCGTGTACCTGGTTAAAGGAAAGCTATGGGACCTACGCTCCCATCAATTATGCCCCGCTACAACAGGCCGCTCAAGCCTTAATGTTCAATTTAAAGGTAGTCAAGTACCATAATATGAGTAAGTCGAGTAGGTTGAAATACCACTACCATTTAGTAACATACTTGGGTAGACTCAATAACCAGGACGGCCGACTCAGGCGCGGTAGAATAATGGTCACAGAGCACCATTTTAGTATTAGCTACCTCAAAGGAGCCGATAAAGGACAGCTGCTCTATAGGCGGAGACGAAATACCATTGAGGGTTATTTCAGCACCTAATGAGCGTGAAACCATGTTTTCAGTTGTTGTTCGTGTAAATATTTATCGGTAGGAATTAAGTTCTCAAAAACTTAGAAATGTAAGGAAGTAGCTTGTTTTGTTGTTTTTTTTTATGGGTAATCGATGAATTAAGGTTTTGTTATGTTCATGTAAAATTGTAAATCGAGTGTCTAGCTCGACACATTGCCTGTGTAAACGCGCGCGTGGGCGCTCATATGTAAGGAAACTTAATGTAAGGGAGGGCTCAAAGAAATACAACTTTGCTAAGCTCGACTAGGTTGAGTAAGTTGTTTTGAGTTCCCGGGAGCATCCCCCGCCCCCCCATTATTTTCTTCGGTGGGAGGTGTGTAAGGGAATGGTCACTTCCCCCCCCCCTCGTTCACTCTTGGTGCAGTTCCAAGGCGGTCACCGCAAAGACATCCGGCCGAAGGCATCGGCGGGTCCCGCGTGACCGCAGCACTGCCCCAGACCGTGCCATGAAAGAGGTCACCCCCCCCATCGTTCACTCGTGATGCAGTCCCAAGGCGGTGGTTACCGCAAGGACATCCGCCCCAGGCATCGGCGAGTCGAAAGTTTGACCAGAGGGTGGCATAACTCGTTGCCATGTAAGACCCTAAAGGTCAAAAAGGTAAGATCTTCCCCCAGGAGAGTGAGATCCAGTTTCAGGTCGAACAAAGAAATTGGAGACGGTTTTCTCCCAACCTCGATGGTTAACGAGGAGCCGATGTTTGACTTCGTGGGAAAGACCGTTTGAAAAAAAGAACTCTCCTGGGGCCGTCCTCAAGCCCCTCTCCCCCCCTTACCACCCCCAGTGGGGGTGCGAGGTATAAATGAGGAACTCTGAGGAAAATCGAGGTAGTATACGTCAGGCCAGGTGACGAAGTCCTCGGTTCCAAAACCGGGCTACCTTAGACTGGATAGGTAGTATACGTCAGGCCAGGTGACGAAGTCCTCGGTTCCCAAAACCGGGCTACCTTAGACTGGATAGGTAGTATACGTCAGGCCAGGTGACGAAGTCCTCGGTTCCCAAAACCGGGCTACCTTAGACTGGATTGGTAGTATACGTCAGGCCAGGTGACGAAGTCCTCGGTTCCAAAACCGGGCTACCTTAGACTGGATAGGTAGTATACGTCAGGCCAGGTGACGAAGTCCTCGGTTCCAAAACCGGGCTACCTTAGACTGGATAGGTAGTATACGTCAGGCCAGGTGACGAAGTCCTCGGTTCCAAAACCGGGCTACCTTAGACTGGATTGGTAGTATACGTCAGGCCAGGTGACGAAGTCCTCGGATCCCCAACCGGGCTACCTAGACTGGATTGGTAGTATACGTCAGTCTCTAGGTGACGAAGTCCTCGGATCCCCAACCGAGCTACCGAGACTGGAGAGGTAGTTTACTTGTGTCGCCAGACCAAGAAGCACCCTGCAAGAGAGGCAGGGCTACCTACCTTAAGGGGCTAAGAAAAAGCTCATCCTTGAGCTAAGTCCCTGGTTGTCAAACCAAACAATAAGTGAACTTTGGTAAGTTCGACTTACTCTCGCCAGAGAGATTCCTCATATCCTGGTGCACATTAAACACCAGAGGTATTCCTCGTCTTTGAGGAATTAAGAAGAAGAAGGAAAAGGCTCCCCCTCGAGCCCGTTATTCGGTGGCCACACCAAACTCTAAGTAACTTATTCTCGCCAGAGAAACCCCCCTCCGTCATCCTCGCCCGTGAAGAAGACCCTCCCCGAGTTCAGTCCTCGTCCATAAGGAAATTAGTAACGAAGGAAAAGCTCCTCCTCGAGCTCGTTACTCGGTGATCACACCGCACTCCAAGTAAGCTTGATTCAAGAACCAAGTTCAACTCACTCTCGCCAGAGAGACCACGACTACCTGGGTGTTGCATAGAGCACCGTATTGATTCTCGTCCTTGAAGAATCCCCCCCCCCCCGGAAGAACGTGTGGACCCCCCAGCTGCTACCCTCGCCAAGACGACCGTGGAATTCCGCCCATCTACACGCGTCAAGTGTAAATATTTCTGAGGCCCTTTAAACTCCACGAGTCCGTAAGCCTAATTCTAATATTATTGTTTTGTCTAGAGAAAACGTGAACTTAATTTTGTGGGTCAACTAATTTAATTAATTCTTGTTTATAATAATATTTAGAGTATTGCTGTAGTTAAAGTATAAAGGTTGTGTATTCAATGGTTAAAGATAAAATATAAGTTTATTTTGTGAATTAGTGGGCGTTTCTTTTATATCCTGACGTGTTTGGTAAAGGCTCAGTTCATTAAGATATTCTTATAATATCAATATATTAGACACTCTTAGCACTCTTAGAATAGAACAAAAAGGAGGGGCATTCTACGACACTAACTAAATAAAAGAGGTGTCAGAGGTCAGGTCAGTAGGGTTCTTAGCAGAAAGAATTCTACGATACTGAACTTCACCATTTTGTTTTTTGATATTATAAAAGAATTATTAGAAATAACTTTGATAAAAAAACATAAGTCATAACCAAATTGAGATGAAATTATTATTATTCAAATACTTAAAAAAGTCCCCTTCTTAAATTATAGAGTTAGTGATGATGATAATTAATTAAGTCTATTGGAACATAATTATTTTTTATTAACTTTAATGCGTTTAAACAAAATAGCAGCTTTAGAAGATTAGTTGGGCCTTTTTAGGTAATTTGGAAATAGTTTTTTTCTAGTATTTTCCGTTGTTCGATCTCGCTTTAAACTATAAATCCTCACTGAGAAATTTAAGGCATCTGAAATGAGGACATATTGGTGGTAAAAATCCTACCATTTTTTTAGTGCATTTTCTGGCCTTGTGTGGTGCTTCATCCTTGGAGATAAATGTTTATCTTGTGGTGCATTTTCTGCGGAAGAATCAGTACATTTTGAAGTGATTTAAGTTGGAATACGGTGAACAGTTTAGTCAAATGAGGTAATATATATTTATAAGTAGAAAATACGGTGAAATGAGCAAATAGAAGGATGGAGTGTCTATTCCATACCAAACTTTTTTTAAAAATGCATGTCATTTAGACAGAAACGGTTAATAGCTAAGTTTCACAAACAATTTATAATGTTAGTTATTAGCTAATAATAGTTAAACGGTTTTGATAGTGGAATAGGGGTTACTTTTACCATTTTAGTTTTCGCTATTTATTTTTCTCTTCTAACACTATTAAGATAAAAATCCTTGATGGGTTTTAAAAATAACCGAGCCAAAACAGTGTAATAAACGGAAACATGAGCAAAGAAAGTGAAATTTTAACCACAAATGGGAAAGGAACTTTGCTTAACTTGCTCCCTGATTGTTATCCCTTTTTTATTGTTGTTTCTGTTAAAATTTTTATTTTAAAGTAGCCTAGAACTGGGCTGTTTGTTTGCGGTGACTTATGCCCAAGTGGGCAGTAGCCAGATAGCCCCTTGAAAAAAAAATAAATAAATAAATTTACAAAATTTTACATATTTTTTGTCTGTCAAAAGAGATAATAGCAAAAAAGTAAAATAAAACCCGAAATCTAGCCTAGCTACAGCGTAGGATACTGTATCGCTCTCTAAAGCAAGTGACCTAACTCTCGAACTTTGTTTTGTTATTGGTTGGAATTAGCTCAAGCTAAATTTGTTTAGAGATATAGAGAACTTGTGAAGAATATTAGCGATGGTATTACCATTCCCGCCCCAGATCATACAAGACACGACAACAAATTGAAAACGCTCTTTTCTCTCGCACTACACTACCGAGAGACGTGTTTTTTAAATTAGCGCTGGTATTAAATGTTTGTTGGAGAGTCACTTTAGAACCTGTTGCTTTCACTTTAGCTTTCGATGAATGCATAGATATCCAAGATAAATCCCAACTAGCTGTATTTGTTTGCTATGTTACACGTTGAAATGTAAAAGAAGAATTTTTTAGATTTTTTACATAACAGATGGAACACCAGCTATGGTAAGACAAAATTTATGCTATTTTCTTTCGTGAAACGTTATAAGGACTACCTTACATTTTTCTATATTTACTGTATTAATAACCGTAAACATTTAGTATGTGATCACTTCAATTATAATACAATGAAACACGTTTAGAAATTGTTAATTACATCCGTCTGTCAAGGTTAGTGTAGGAAATTGAGACTATTGTATGGAATGAAATTTTGATGGAGAGCGTTTAAATGGAAAATTTAGAAGTATGTTTCGCGTGTGAAAGATAGATAGAATGTGGAACGACCGGGTAAGGTATGTGTATGCTGTGAAGAAGGGTGCGAATGAGGTTGTAATTAAAAGTATTCGGTAGTGATATATACATATAAAAAAATGATGGAAAATAAACTTACCAAGAGAATATACGAAAGCAAGTGTTGGGGCGTGAGAGAGGGTGAAAGATTGCATAAAAGTTAGGTTGATTATATAAAATTTATCCGAGTTTAAACTTATTTTGGTCACACATGAATAAAAGATGAGCGCTCACCAAGTTCAGACCTCGGTTCCAAGTTAATGACATCGAATTATTGATTTTTTTCATTTTCATCTTATTAATTTAACGATTATTCGTACTATCCTCTTATAAATCAAATTAATCCTGCTAATTATAATTTTAATTGATGTTTTTACGCTTGTTATGATAAATTAATGATGAAAAATGAATTTCTCCACGCTCCATCTTTTGAAATGAAAATGTAAAAAAAGGAAACGAGTAGGGTATAATTATGTATTATATGCAGTGGTATACAAAAACAGTGACTGTGTAGTGATGCAGGGCGTTGATAAAAAATATTTCTACGGAAAATTAATACAGAATTGCTACAAAGGATTTTGCATTATAGTCTAATCAAAAAGAAGTTTGTCTACATGAATCAGTGATTGTATTTCACTTCACTCTCAGCAAAAGGTTCCATATATAATCCCCCATTATACTTTCATTGTACTGTCCCTTGTAGCCTTCCTCAAAACAGCTGACATCCTAGTAGTCTCCCATGTTTTCTTTGAACACATCATGGTGCAGGTGTAGTACGTCCAGTGTCAACCACATCCAGTTTAGGTAGACAAAGTCGTCAACGATTTCCTCGTAGTTCTCTGCCTTGTGGTTGCATATGAAACTTTTGACAAAGAGAAGAAGCTTGTGCAAACTGCCTACTCAACCTTAGATAGCTTCTCAGGAAAGCTGTCAGCGTCAATAGGTCGCTTTACCCGAGTGCCCACAAATACTTCTGCTTTGATTTTTGCCTCCGACAACTTCATCAACAGCTCCTGGTTGTGATATAATGCCTCATCCTCTTGATTCAGTTGTTAAATAAACTTCTTAATTAGGCCAAATTTGATGTGGGGGTGTTGCATCAATGTTTAATTTGGATCTACTAGTGGCTCTTGCTTCACGAAATGAGCACCAATCTCATAGCCGGTCCTGAGGGGCCAATTCTTCTTCTCGTGGTAAAGGGCTGTATTTTAGCTATCCCAAGAGATACATATTGCAAGGAACCTTGTTGAACCCACCTTCGAAGATTGCGCCAAAAGTACCCTCCTTGTATGGACCGTAAGGTCTTCTAGGGTACTTATTTTCCTTGTAGCTCCTTGTAGCTTTTCACGAATAGCTTCGGCGAGTCGATACATTAGTTGAACGTAGAGTTCTGCATTGCCAATCTCGTTGTTCGCAAGGAGCTCATAAAAAATGATGCCTTCACAATCCCACCACACACACAGCATCGTCTTTCGTGGATGAAGTCCTTGCTTTAATCGCGGAAGTGTTTTTTTATTGGGGCTAAGCCATTGTTTTCGATGGTTCATGTTGACATAAACACACCACTTTTCGTCGCCAGTGATGATGCGGTGAAGAAATCTGTCCTTATAAACACGAGTAGCCTTGTGACGAACAAGCAAACCTGCAGCAATCATGGAGCGTTGAAGTTTGTTGCTTCCGCTCAAAGCGTGCGGAACCCATGCACCGAGTTTTTGAACTTTCCCCATCGAATGAAAGTGATTCACTACAGTTTTCTGATCACACGCCAATTGTACTGTCAATTCTCTAGTCGATTGATGAGGATTTTAATGAAGAAGGTCGTTCAATCGATCTTCATCCAACTTAATGGGGCAACCAGAACGTTCTTCGTCATTAAGATTGAAATGACCATTTTTGAAACGTGAAAACCACCATTGAGCTTTCCTTTCTGATAAAGCATTTTCTCCGTACACAGCACAAATATCGCGACGAGCTTTGGCTGCGTTTGCATTGTTCCCGTCTCGATTGAAAATGAATAGCAACAAGTGTCGAAAATGCGCCTTTCTTTCAACTTGACATTCCATTTTGAGGGAACAGAACAAAAATTAAATTAACACAACTTTTAAATAAACCGCAATGACTTAGTACTCAAGTTCAAGACGTATCCTAAGCAAAAGCCTAATAGTCTACGCTGTTAAGAGACGTAGCCTAATCTTTGCAAATTTTACTCTCATTATTTATTATTGTTTCTTAATATGTGCACAAATCACGTCAACAAAACCTAAATCAACACAACATAAAAAAAACGCAAGAACTTTTTCCTCAACCTAATAATAAATAAAACATTAAATAATCTTTTTACTACCTGATATGATAGATCTACTACGGGGCTGACACACCATATTTGTTTCAGAGTTTAAATTGTGTGAATTTCGGCACATCGAATACACAAACATCGAACATTCCTACCCATACCCCCCCTCCCTTCTTGCTAGCAGGGGGGGGGGGCTAGTTCCCTTTTTATGTTATACCACCTTTAGTTAAGTAGCTACGTCAATAAAGTAGACCCTTATAAACTTGGAATGGTGGATTTGCTAATAAACATCGAGATATTTCCCCAACTCTAAGTGACAAAAGACATGTCTCCGTTAGCACTTTATTGTCGAGTTGGAACTTTGAGCATATGTGCCCACATGCTGTTGATATGAAGTCGACATGTGGTTTTTAGGAGGTGTTTGAGAAGTGATAGGAGGGAATTATAACTCTAAAGTACACTAATTAGATAATTATTTTTGGTTAATCCTGAGAGTTTTAGGATACTCGTTCAACGCGAGATCATAGTGTTGGGGATAGTATGTAGAACGACTTTAGGAGTTCAGATTTGCCGATTTGTGCACATGCAATCATCACCATCATCATTCAGTCCTATCGTAAACCGCTTTATGATTATAAAATAACAAGCGAAGTAACTAATGAGATCATATTATTATAAGGGAAAAAATAATTGATGCAATCCAAGGAGAAATCCAGTAAGTAAGGGATAAGGAGGTAAAAAAAAGAGAGAGGAAAATGCAGCTGGAAATCGACCCCTTCCCCACCACTTAGATGAAGATGGTCTTAAAAGAAGAACCCAAATAAGAGGACAAGAAACAAGTGAAGAATATTCTAAAGAAAAACTAATAATTAAATAATGCAAGTGAAAACAATAATAAAGAACACCAACAAAATGCCTTTAGCTATCGATTCTAACGATTTATTTACGGATTCCACCGCGATTCGGAAGTACAAATAGATGACTTCCCTATTAAGGGTATCAAACCTCAAACCATTGGATTGAGGGCACCTAACCCCAGCAAGTGAAACCATCTAGTAATCAACCACTGGAGAATTCAAGTTCCTACTTTTAAGTATGTGCGCTCCTTTTACGAGCGTTTGTCTTGAGATACGCACCAATGGCCTTTATCAGTGTTAAGGAGGACGTGAACCAGAAATACTATTTAATGCTCGAGATAGAAAATAGAGTAATTCTGTTTCCCCAAACATTCTTGAATGTGTTTCAATCTCAGCCCTCGCGAATATTAATTCAAGGTCCAAATTACATTACAATCGGTTGTTCGCCCAGTTCTCTGTTCGCCCCATCCCCCTTTTAATACCCACACACACACACATACACATCTCTCTGGAACCAAACTCTGTAGGTCAGCAATCCATTTCTGAAGGCGTGTCTCTCTTAATTTTGTCTTCGAAACTGGTCATAACAGTGCCATTGTACCGCTCGTGACACTTATAAGTGCCAGTGTCGGGAACGTGGGAGGGAGAGCAATGGAAGAAAAAGAAACGCACACTAACGGGGTAATGGGTAATGACACAGTGGGGCGTAAAGGGGGGCAAATTAGGGATCGCAGGACCCGAAAGAGGCAATAACTATCCATTGGGATTCTAGCACAAACTGACGGAGTTTAGTGGGAGCAGTAACAGATTGACAAGACTGGGGGGGAGGGGTCCCCTCTCCAATCACCCGATCTCCGTATTATACATATTTGGCCAATGTATCTCAGATATATATCAAGGGAGGGGCGTATAGCCCTACTTATATTCTTTCTTTTTTGGTCTACCATAATTACGTATTCATACTTTGGGAGAACCTGTACTCTTTACTACGAACTGGTTACTCAGGGAGGGGGGGTATAATAGCTCTTATCAACCCCAGGGTGTAAGGTAGCAACAGTTCCGTGTGTACTAATAACCTAAATGAAAAAAAACCCGAAGGCGCTTTATAAATATTTCTATTTTTAAAATAATATGCAAAATGGTTTCATTAAATGTATTTTTTTAAAGTTTTTTATTGATGTTTTTTAGTTTTTTATTTATGTTTATTCGCACAGATATTAAACATAAGAGACTTTGAGTCCTTCCTTGATCTATATTACAATGTGAAAAAAATCGTACCTTTACTTATTTGGGTTTTACAAAGCTTCCTTCCAAAAAGCTTCAGATAAGTCCGCATCTGGCGCTGGTGTCTCCGAATATCAGGTTGAAACGAAAGTAATGTAGATTTTTAGATCAGGGGTGGGCAACCTTTTCCGAATGAGGGCCAGATGAGACTTTTGGGAACAGGCCAAGGGCCGGTGTGACAAAGGAAATCCTCAAAGTGATGAGTTGCCAAACAGTATTTTCCGGGGGTAGCCGCACATAATGGTATGCTCGCATCCATATGTCAGTAAAGATTCATCTCAGCGGAAAAAGTCATAATCATTTTCAGTTTAGAATTGCCCCCTCTACAACTTTGGTCTCTATAAAATCTTTTGTATCTGTGAGGGAAATGCTTTTTGTCTCATTTTCTTACTCATTTTCGCTGCCAGACGTAAGATTTATTCCTCCTTTCCCTCTATGAGTCTACTGAGACAGATTCTCTTTGGCAGAATTTATTTTTTATTTTTTATTAGCTGGGGTTTCGCAGGCCGGAGGTTGCCCGCCCCTGTTTTAGATAGAGCCTCTTGTTATCGTTTAAGGATGTAACAATGAGTTATAACTTTTTTATTTCAGATTATAAATAAAATATTGTTCATAATCTTATTCGGTATTCTCTCATATGTCCTCCCATCTAAAGCTCACATTAGGCATGTTTTAGTCTATGAGTTTCCTAAAGGTGTCAATGCAAGGAGAGCGGCAAAATCCAATCAGAGCAGTCATGAAGATGATGCAGTAAATGAAAGAAGTTGCTGGAGGTGTTTTTTGCCTTTCCGAAGTGTGGCTATCAGTCTAAAAGACGGACCAAAAGAAGGTTATCCTAAAAAATGTATTCCGAAGAGGTGGAAGCTGTTGTCAGAGCCAATCTTGCTACAACTTCAAGAGACTCGAAGAAAATTTTAACGTAACCCATTCGATGGTCGTACGCAAACTGAAATTGGTTAAAAAGGTCCCACTGATTGGAAAATGAGTCCCGCGAATCTGTAACAGAATGTCGCTTACTGTGGGTCATTGCAGGCTTGTTACTGGTGATGGGAAGTGGATCCTTTATCATGCATAACGTTAAACTCGTCCGTTCGTGAATTAGTCAAAGAAGCAGAACTTCTCAAAAAACTGAGAGGAGGATTTCATCCCCAAAAGAACATGTTGAGTGTATGGTGAGATACTGTTGAAGGAATTGCTCATTACCAAATGTTTGAAAACAATTAATGCTAGTCTTTACTGCAATCAACTTCATTTTTGAAGGCTACTTTATGCCAAAGACAACCCCACTTAGTTAACAGAAGGGCTTTCATCCTCCATCACGATAATGCGCGTCCTCACACAGCTCGGGTAACCAAAGATATCTTGGAGAAGCTCGGATGGGAAATATCCCTTCATCCTCCCTATTCTTCTGACATTGCTCCCACTGATTACCACTCGTTTAGGGGATTAAAAAAACATTTGAAGGGTCTTAGGTTATCTAGGGAAGAGGTTTAAAACGAGTTGTATTTATATTTTGCATTAAAACCTAAAGAATTTTACAAACATGGCATTTGGAACCTTGTTGATAGATGGAATGAGGCTCTAGCAAGCAATGAAGGTTATATTTTTGACTAATTATTTCCATAGTCCGAATCTTTTTTTCATTATTAATATATACTCTAAAATCGGACATTACTTTCGCTCCAACCTGATCTATTTACAGGGATGCATTTGCCAGCCTGGTTAGGTTAGGTTACGTATTATTGGTTGTTACGGCAAATATTAAAAGTCAGGTAAATAACGTTACCATAGGTAAAAATTAAATAGCGCTAATACATAGATACAACAATACGTAAGAATCTATTTAATAAGCAATTTACGATGCAATTTCTCCTCGAGGGTCTAGTGGGGGTGGGCAACGGATTCTAAATCGACGAACCCAGGTTCGAATCCTAGTCGTTGTGACAAAATATCTAATTGAGTATAGTGCAGTTACATTTGCTTATGTAGGTATAGCATAATGATTAGGTTAACCTACGATCAGAGTAAGGTAGTGAAATAATGTATCGGGATCATATAAGAGGTGAAGGTATAGGAGAGAGATAGAAAGGTAGATATATTGTGTGTGTGTGTTTATGAGATGGTTATGAGTGTCGGATGATGTATGGCGATGATATGGTTAACATGATAATGATATAGTGAATTGTGCTAGGTTGCCTGGCAAACGCTTTCGTTTTAAATAATGTATAATAAAATTTGTGTGTGTGTAGAGAGAGAGAGAGAGAGAGAGAGAGAGAGAGAGAGAGAGAGAGAGAGAGAGAGAGAGAGAGAGAGAGAGGAGAGATTGATCGCTGAGAATAAGGTGAAGGGAGAATGAAAGAAGAAAAAAAACCATTTGATTATTTTGGGATGACCCCCCCCCCCGCCCTCCCAGACAAACACTAGGCCCCATTTTTGCTCAACCCCCTTCGACATGTCACCTACTTTAGAATGATGTGCATAGAAACAATTTAGGTGAAGTGCACATAGAGAACGCATCCTTTTCCGTCCGAGCTCTTTTCCTTATCCTCCTCTTCTATTTGTCTTCCACATTTTGCCTCTTATTTGAGTTCTCTTTCTATTGTTTTCTATTTCCCTATCATTCATTTCTATTGCCTCTGGACTAGAAGTGGGCGCCGTTTCGTAAAAAGTGTCACCTGTCTAGTTGGCTTCGAGCTTGCGTGTTGGGCTCAAAATAGTAAACATAGC
Source organism: Ceratothoa steindachneri (assembly GCA_963969495.1). NCBI lineage: Eukaryota > Metazoa > Arthropoda > Malacostraca > Isopoda > Cymothoidae > Ceratothoa > Ceratothoa steindachneri. Next base: position 49,437,839 of record OZ018332.1, read on the forward strand.
AACATCCACATAGCGATATCAACAACGAAGAAAAGCGGGGCCATGTTTGTTTACGCAACAATATCTTCCCGTGGCATAACCCCAGGGGCTATGCCCCCTGCGAGATCTCTATCGAAAACAGCCTCTCTTAATGGCCACACTCCCTTGAGGATCGGGGTTGCCACAAGCAGATTTTAAAAAGAACCAAAATTTGGAGTTAAAGGTACCAGAAAGAACCAAATCTAAAAGTACGAGGGATAATACAAAAATTCTTTAGAATTTGTCTTAAATTAGTGCAATGGAACCATTTAGGTTTTAAATGACGAGACTTTCATCATACCTTACAATAATTGAATTAAATGAATACATGATCAAATTGGCTTGCTTCGGTTCTTTTTGTAGTAATTTGGTACTTTTGCTACTTTAGACACCCCTAAAAGAACCAAATATGGTACTTTAGTACCAGTTGTGGCAACCCTGAGTCGGCCTGATAGATAATATAAATAGACATCAGCCTTATTTAGGTATGTCAATATGTGTTTGTGTGTATTATCATCTAAAACAGCAGCTCTTTTTACGGCAACACTCAAGTCAGCGTCATGTTCACACAAGAGACTCATAGATCCTATAAACACATGTCAGTCATATGTAGGTATATTACTATAAATTTGTGTGTGTGTGTGTGTGTATTTTACTCAATAAATCAGCGGATGGACGCAACATATCTAACGGCTCCATTTATGGCAACATTGAAGTCAGCGTGTTGTTGAGGAGTAGGTCTGAGGCGTCCTATTAACATGTCAGCTTTATGTAGGTATGTATGGCAGTATTTTATGTATGTGCGTGTGACATGCCTAATAAGGAGTTCGTTGACTTCAATCCCCTCTATCAAGTTTAACGATCAATTAAATAAGCTTTGAATACACTAATGGAGAGTTCTGATGACCCACAGAGGGGGGTTGGGATAGAACGAGTGAATAAGAATCTCCACTACCTCCCTCGACGACGAAATAAATGAACATAAAAAAGTAAAATGTGAATATTTTAGTTATTTTAAATAGTTCTCCATTATGCACTTAGCCCCTAAATGGCACGATTATTTCCTCTGAAAGAAAACGAGATGCGGTTCTCTTCCGCGAACGATTAAGAGCACACTCAATTACAGTATTAGGGAAGCCTAAATGTTATTAGGAACATTATATGGAATAATAGCGAAGAAGAGCTAATTAGGAGCAAGATCGAGGGGGGGGGGAGAGGTGGATGAAAATCCCTATTTTAGATGATGATGTACTCAATTTTCGAAGAGAGATGGTATAGTGGAAGATATAGTGGAAAAGAACGAGGAACCCCCATTTTAACAGAGAATCCAAAGAATAACACGTGGTTATATCTATCCTATAAACCCATGCCCGAGAGGTTGACAAATAAGGTTGGTTTAGACGCGTTCCTGTGAATAGTTTAAATTGTATATTGTAGACGCACGATCTGACACAATCCTGTGGATTCATTTTTGGGTGAGTTTTGACAGATGCGGATGACCTTTGATAAGCCCTTGTGGCTTTTGTCATTCGTCAAATTATGTTTTGTTAAATATCGCCAAAGCGGAGAATTTTTTATCCGGCGATATGTGGCATATCGGCTCTCGCGTTCCGCCCACTTTTCTCTGACCATCATCTATTACTTACTAATACCCATTGAGCTCTTGAAAGCCGAGTGGACACGTCGTTGGTCTTCCAACATCGTGGTACCTGGTTCGATCCCGGCAAGAGCGGACACGAAAGTCAGCGCACGGAGAGATCTGCTACCAATTAGTAGACGCACTGTGCTCACCCCTGTACTGAGGTTGGGTAGATTTTACATTTCTCATCACACACATATACTATAACAATACTGCTTTCTTTCCTCTCCCGTCTTCGCATCACAACACACACGCACACTCTCTCTCTCCCTCTCTCTGTTTCAAGGAATCCTGCAGATCGGTAATAATATCAGCATACCTCTGACGCGGAACAGGTCACTCTACCCAGTCATTAGCGCTTTTTGGTGTCAAAAACATAATACTTCCTCACACATCCTTCCCCAAAAGGAGCGGCCTCTGCTACCCTCAAGCTCACCAATGATTGTCATACTTACCTTTATGTCTATTTCACTATCCGATCAGGATCCGCCTGGATAAAGGCAGGTTGGCGAACCACTAATATTAAATCTCGTCAAAATAGGGGCTGCGAGAGGGTAAAGGGGTGTACACACCCTCAAACTAACAGGAAGATGGGGAATTGTTTATTTGGTAACCAGTCAAACCACTTACCCTACAAATGTGGGAAATTGTTTTGATCACCTGAATATAAGCTACCCCAAGGTTTCCCAAGGGTGCGTGAGGTGGATTATCTTCAGTTTAGGTTTCGAGTTTAGGTGTTCTCATCCACACAATTTACACCTTTTCATTGTCTACTAAAATGCATAAACCTGAGCCAACTGACCTAACTTACGAACCACACAAGCGTACTCTTTATCTCTTAATAAACCCAAATAACCTGACCTAATCCAATAAACAGGAGATACCTCAGGTGAGAATAGTTGGAGTGGTTTGTCCTCATGTGAACGAGAGGGACATGATCTTGTGGACCTGCGGCGAAAATGGCCGATTTCGCACCTCTAGTGACCAGTGGCGTGCGATGACTTTTGAAGATGAGGAAGCAATTCAAGTTTTACAAAAATAAATATGTTAATTGAATTAAATATGTTGTTCATTAAAAATAACTATAAAATTGTTAGCTACTCACTTTATTTAAATGTTAATTTTTTAAATGTTATTGTTTTCAAACTTTATTTAAATTTTAAAATAGCTTCTGTAAGTATGCACAACCAGCTAGCTAAGATGTTCTATCATATTCGCCTACATTGTATTTGCGAGTGCAACACTGTTTTATATGACAGTCTAGTGTTGGCGTAGGCCTACCTGTTTTAATAATAGTTTCGCTTTCATTATAAGTCATCGCACTGAATTTCCTTTTTAATAATTTTAAAATAATGCAATCGCATTTCCTCCAACTTCATTTGCATCCATTTTGTTTAAAAGGGGGTTATCACTTAAAAAAAATGAATAAACATTACGCCACAAATATCTGAGCACTGCCTCAGGGCTAATGATCTCAAAAATACGAATCCAGGAAATATTAACAAAATACTTAAGATATAAGAGCCTAACCATACTGGAGTTTTTGCTATTTAGCTCCTTTTTTTCTCAGAACAAGTATTTAAATATAACTTAAAAATTGTTTAAGCTTCAGATCATAATAATAGTTATGTCAATCTGTCTTATATATTTTGTTGCTTTTTCCTAGATTCCCAGATGCAAGCAGATGTTCGCAAAGCTAAATTTGCTTCCTTTTCTGTATACAAATAGGTTAATTTTTTCTTAATTCTAACACAGCGTTGAAATATGTAGATAAAAATCCTAAAACTCTAATGACTGTATATTATTGCTTAGAAAAGCAAAACATCTTTTAAACTATTCCTTCTAAAGCACCAAAAAGCAGAACTATTATTGAAATTAAGAGAAAAAAAAGAGTAGAAATCTCGACAAAAAGGATGCATTTCTCCAATTACAGTCGTGCTCATCAGGGTCTAACACCAATTCGATTGAAAGTGAACGGTATCGTATGGCCTATACAAGTATGGCAAGCATAAATGTGAGAATAAAATTGATTCTGTTGTCATATTAATTGTTGGGGGGTAATTTATTTTTCTTTCCTTCTTAAATACGGGAAGCATTGCTTCCATTGACGTCAAACCAATGTTAACCACTAGATGGCGCCACCTGGTGGTCAACTTATATCATATTTGAACTCCGTGACTTCAATTACCTTAGGTAGCATTCGTTTTAGCTGGCTACATTGAGCCAGCACCACCTGGTGGTCAACTTATATCATATATAAACTCAGTGACCTCATTTACCTTTGGTAGCATTGGTTTTAACTGGCTACATTATGCCAGCGACTCGTTGCGGACAGAAGATGAGCACAACACGAGATTTGCATGACCCATAGACCTGCTTTGTCGCAGGTAAAAATATTAATGACTTTTCTTAAGGCGACAAAGGGAAAGGAGGCCTTAACGTCAGGTGTAGGTTTCGGCGTAGCTTATCTTTAGGTGATCCAATTACTTATCTTGCGACATGTGGTATCTTGAGGTGCTCCGCACACTTTCTCATGTCTCCAAGTAGTTCTCGTTCTCTTAGTGGAGACGGCCTTGGGCTTTAATCGTCGAGGTACCGGATTCGATCCCAAGCGAGAGGACACACAAACGTCACCGCACGTAAAGGTCTGGGCACTACTTGGTGGAGACGCTCTTCTTACATCTCACTGTATTAGATAGCTTTTACACAGGTTACTACATACACAGACAATCATAACACCACTATCTTTCCTATTCCGTATTCACAGCGCAACAAATACACTCCTTTTCTGTTCGAAGGAATCGTACCGATGGGTATTGTATCCGCATACCCCTGACACGAAAGGAGTTCTTCCCCTCCTCCGAGATAACGAAGTTTCCAACCTTGTTGCTGTTAAAAAAAATCCCGGAACCTCTTCCCACCCCTCCCCAAATGAGGACCGGCTTTTATTGCCCTAGAGCTTAGCAGTAGATTGTTCCCTCCAAAAGGAACTTTGGAAAAGTCTTGCTCCACAAACTGATTTTAATTCCGTTCATAATAAACAACAAATCCACAAAATTTCACGTTGATAGTCCTTTATTTAGTGTCCACACCAAGGCCCTTAAGTTGTCTACTACTGGCCCTTTTTCAGACGTTAACCTCTGGGTGAATAAGAACCGAAAAATTATCCATACTTAGTAATGAAAATTGAAACAAATGAAATGCACACTTTGTCTGCCTTCAGAAACACAAGAAAAAATAACAAGAAAGGGTTCACATTTACTTCTTAGACGACAGCGCAGCCTTCGTCGGGGTTCCAGGCAGTCGGTGCCGGTGCTCTGACACCAGCCGGAGGCAAAGCTGCTTCTGCTCTTCGTCCTTTGTGAGGGTGAACAATGACCCACTCCACAGCATCATTCACGACGCGAAACTTCACAGCCCGTGACGTCAGCGTGATTAAGGTCTCCTCCTCCGTCCAACGACTGGGGTTTTGGAGGAGGAACCCCTCCAGCGCCAACTTCTTCCCGTCCTCCATCAGCAGGTCAAAGATGGTGGTTGCAATACGCCGTAAGTATCCGCGATTCGGATTCCACGTTAATAAGTAGGTCCCCTAAATAGACATAAAAGACATCTTAATGTAGATCAGTGGTAAAACAAACCCATTTCTTCTCTGCTCTTGTCAATGTGGTGAATTAAATGATTAATTAACCTACGGGGAGAGTGGAATGTAATGGGAGAGGGGGGTCGAAAAAAACACCTGTAACTGCATCGCCCCTCTTTCCTAAAATATTTTAAAATTAAATTTAAAGCGAAAACCAAGGCTGGTATCGCCGTCCGAAAGCTTGGAAGAGAGTCTGTAGAGAAAGTGAAGATGCGGGAAGTAAAAATGTGTGGAAGATGTAAAACCACACATGCTCCAAAATTGGGGCCAGAAAGGCAAATAATTCTCCAGATGTCAGCCTTCGCATGATTAACTATGCTACACCTATCACCCTTGTGAGCGGCATTCTATTTGATCACCTCAACAACCCACAGAGGGATACCCACACAACTGTGCAACCCATAATTCCAAGACTTTCAACATCCTTAGCACATAATTCACTGAATCCACTGTCACCCATGTGGGCAAAGTGACTTGGCTGACCATTGAAGACTGATCAAGGCAACCCCTCTCCCCCCAAGAAAATCTGTCAACGTGTGTGTTACGTCCTGTAGATGAAGAATGACGACTGAAATATGAATAGTCGCATGTGAGTAGCGTCAGACGGCGATGAAATATGAAGTTAGATAAACGACAAGCACTTCCATACGGCAAGTTCGACAAGCACCCCCATACGGCGAGTCCGACAAGCAGCTCCATACGGCGAGTCATCACCGCGACGCTCATACCGAGTCCCGACAAGCGCCGAACAGGCACAAACTAGTCAAGCATATACAACATAGCCCGCCGCTTCGCGGTTTTTGACAAATACAATTGGGTATGTGTTGTCAGCGGCTTGGATTTGACAGATATATAAGGTGGGCTGATAGATGCTTTGCCCAAGTCTCGCTTTTGCCTTTGACGACATCCCAGGTATCACCAGTCTGATCAAACGATGACCACTCAACTGTAAACGCTAGTTTAACCTACTTCTGCTACTAGTAACGTGAGAGAACGAAAATATGGACCTACCTCCTCTAAATCAAGAGCGGAAAATAATTACATTTTGTGACAGAAATTTCTCCACCAAAAGGATAGTTTTGGGTTAATAGATTATAAATGATTGGAGGTGATATATATATATATATATATATATATATATTGTAAGGGAATCGATACCTCCTTCCCTCTCAGTTGAGCCGCTGGTCGTTAACCATAACGTCCTGGCATTGGAGACACCGTAGCTCAACCACTTAACCTTCTCCCATCTCGCCCCTCGTCTCGAAGAGAAGCTGAACTGCTGTCCGACCACATAATGCAATAATCAGTTCAGGTCAGGACCCGAGACCCTAACATCGGTTAAAACAGCAAAATTTCCCTTAAGAGGTGATATTCAATTTCACCGCATAGGCGAAATTAGAGGAGCGTCTGAGCCAGCTGTACGACGCCCTGAGAAAAACCGTTGGAGGAGGAGACTTCATGCGGCATGTCCACTCATCCCCTTCCTTCTGCCCCTACCCCAGTGGGATGGCGACGTATAAAAGCAAATATCTTTGGAAAACGAGGTAGATTACGTTAGTCATCAAGGCGACGAAGTCTTCGGCAAGAGGCCCGGGCTACCAACAGAAGGAACTAAGAAGAAGCTCATCCTCGAGCCAGTCCTTGGTGGTCACACCGAACTTTAAGTTAACTTGATTTAAGAAGCAAGTTTAACTAACTCTCGTCAGAGAAACTCCCCCATCCTGGTCTATCTCAAATCATCGAGATAGTTCTCGCCGTTGAGGAATATAGGAACTAAGAAAAAGCTCATCCTCGAGCCGGTTCCTGGTGGTCACACCGAACTTTAAGTTGACTTGATTTAAGAAGCAAGTTCAACTTACTCTTGTCAGAGAAACCCTTTATCCTGGTGTATCCCAAAGCACCGAGATAGTCCTAGCCCTTGAGGAATACCCCGAGTGAACTCCCTCTAGCCCTCCCCTGAGTCAAAGGATTCAAGCATCGCTCGCCAGTGCGAATTATTCCCCTAGTATCCTGAAGAGAAAAAGAAACATTCTTGCCCTATCGCGTGGCCAGATCATTTCCTCCAGAAGGCATGCGTCTCTCCATCTGCCACACGCTCCGAAGGCCTATGTGGCTTTAAAGAATTCTCCCCTTGAGAACACAGCTGTAAGCGCGGATCCGCGCGTTATCCTAGCAAAAACATTTTTGAGGTGACGTAACCATTGAGTTCAAGGTCAGAATCAAACCCGATTTTAGTAGGGAGCTATAAAGGTATTTAAACCACGGTACCTGTTTCAGTAAGGTCCGTTTGCATTTTTATATTGTAGTGAGTTGTGGGTCAACCATAACTATAAATTCAAGTATGTCAGTTATAAAGCCTCACTTAAATTTGTTGAGTTTATTTCTATATATGTAGTGCGTTAAATTTCGTTGGTTCATGTTTTTTTTAATCAAAGTTTTAGTTTTGGTAGAAACAAATTTTTATTTAATCATTGAAACGCTAAGCAAGGCACTAGGAACACTCAAAGATTAAAGAAGTAATAATCCGATAATAATCAGATAATAATAATCAAATATATAGAACACTTAGAGATAAAACGTAATCACGGAGTTTTGAAGTACGTAAACAACCCATACGTACGACTCCAGCCATGACTCGGTCTTTCCTTCCCCACGATATATATATATATATATATATATATATATATATATATATATATATATATATATATATATGTGTGTGTGTGTGTGTGTGTGTATTCAGTAGCGTTGATGCTTGATGAGGCCATTTTCTGGGAGAGCAATTGATGATGAGGATAAATTTTGGCTTTCTCGTGTAGGTGCCAATAGTTTATCATCGTCATCATCATCAAACGATTTGCAACCATTGTGTGGTCGCTAGGTTAAACAACCTAATTGCCACAAAGTGCATTAATTGGGCCAAACTTCGCTCTTCCTATCATTACATTTCACCATCTCGTGCAATCCTCACATTGCACGAAGGGGTTGAGCAAGGAGCCATTCGTGGGGTTTTTCTTCTCTCTAACACTGCTCATCATTCAAGTCCCCACTAAAAACCATTCTGAAACACTCATTCCTCCTTCCCTCTTTCTTCCTCTTTGTCCACATGGTTTCTGACTTTGTATTTTCGAGCTTTGTCCACATGGTTTCTAGGTTCGTATATTCTAATATTTGTCATGGCCGTTCTGAGTTCTTGGGGGTTTTTCACATGGTTTCTGACTTTGTATTTTTAGTCTTTGTCTACATCGTTTCTGAGTTTGTGTTTTCTAGTCTTTGTCCACATGGTTTCTGAGTTTGTATTTTCGAGTCTTTGTCCACATGGTTTCTGAGTTTGTATTTTCGAGTCTTTGTCCACATGGTTTCTGAATTTGTATTTTCGAGTCTTTGTCCACATGAGTTCTGAGTTTGTATTTTCATGTTTTTGTCCCCATCGTTTCTTAGTTCGTATTTCTGAGTCTTTGTCTACATGGTTTCAGAGTTTGTATTTTGGAGTCTTTGTCCAAATGGTTTCTGAGTTTGTAAAGGGTGTTCCATTAAGACGGATCGAAATTAGCAGTAAATAAAACAGTGTTATTGATGAAAATTTATTAATTTCACTATTGGATCATGTTACTTGAGTCATGGTAATTATGTGTGAAAATAATATCGCTTAAATGTCCGTTAAGGCTTCGGAGGCACAACTCCACTCAATGGTCAAAATTTTTGATGACGTCTCTGCATAGTTGCTCCTCGATCTCACCAATATGCCTTATTATCTCATCCTTCAGCTGTTGAATTGTTGTTGGCTTGTTGGCATAGACCTTACTTTTGAGATGACCTCAAAGGAAGAAATCTAAAGGCGTCAAGTCACACGATCGTGGTTGCCAATTGACCTCACTGTTTCGAGAGATGATGCGACCTGGAAACTTCTCATTCAATAAAGCCCTTGTTGCATTAACTGTGTGGCATGTGGCGCCATCCTGTTGAAACAACAAATCTTCGACATCTATAGAATTCCATTCAGGCCATAAAAAGTTGGTTATCATGGCACGGTATCGCTCGCCTGTCACCGTAACAGAATTCCCGGCATCATTTTCGAAGAAATATGGCCCAATGATTCCGCTAGCAAAAAATGCACACCAAACAGTGACCTTTCGTGGATGCAGTGGCTTTTCAAGAATCTTCCTGGGATTTTCATCAGCCCAAATGCGACAATTCTGCTTACCAACGAATCTACCAGGATGAAAATGGGCTTCATCACTAAAAATGATTTTTTGCGAAAAATCATCATCGGTTTGTCTTTGCTCGTGCACCCATTTAACGAATGTACGGCGCTTCAAATGGTCAGCAGTCTTCAGTTCTTGTGTCAATTGAATTTTTTAAGCGTGTAGAGACAAATCTTTTGTCAAATTTCGATGTAACGTTGTTGTGTAGAGGTTCAATTCCTGCGCGCGATGACGAATAGAGGTGTCTGGATCTTCGGCCACATTCTCGCGCACTGCAGCAATGTTTTCAGCTGAACGGCGTAAACGAGCACGCAATGGCGTTTTCATATCTGCCACCGACCCCATTTGTTTGAATATAGGAACAATTTTCTCAATTGCACTCTTGGTTGGTCGATTATGTTGACCAAAAAAATCGCAAAGGGCCTGAAATGCGTTTCTGTTTGAACGTCCATTTTCGTAATAGGCTTCTATGACTTTAACATGTTGTTCGATTGTTAATCTTTCCGTGGTTGAAATTGCCAAAGACTGAAGTTGTTAAATCTGAAAGAAAAATAAAAATCATTAGACGCTTAAACTTAACTCACATTTAAAATCGGTCCAAGTTATTGGAACACCCGTTATTTTCGAGTTTTTGTCCACATGGTTTCTGAATTCGTATTTTCTAATATTTGTCATGTCCGTTCTGAGTTCTTGGGGGTTTTTCCCATGGTTTCTAACTTTGTATTTTTAGTCTTTGTCCACATAGTTTCTGAGTTTGTTTTTGCGAGTCTTTGTCCACATGGTTTCTGAGTTTGTATTTTCGAGTCTTTTTCCACATGGTTTCTGAGTTTGTATTTTCGAGTCTTTTTCCACATGGTTTCTGAGTTTGTATTTTCGAGTCTTTGTCCGCATGGTTTCTGAGCTTTTATTTTCAAGTCTTTGTCCACATGGTTTCTGAGCTTGTATCTTCGTGTCTTTCTTCCCATGGTTTCTTAGTTCGTATTTTCGAGTCTTTGTCTACATGGTTTCAGAGTTTGTATTTTCGAGTCTTTCTCCCCATACTTTTTGAGTTTTGTATTTTCGAGTCTTTGTGCACATGGTTTCTGACTTTGTATTTTCGAGTCTTTGTTCACATGGTTTCTGACTTTGTATTTTCGAGTCTTTGTTCACATGGTTTCTGAGTTCGTATTTGTTAGCATCCCCCCCTCCCCTATGTAAAAGAGTCAGTCTTAATTGGTTTTGAAAGAGCTTTAGAGTACGCTTTATTCAGATTGATTTTTTTTAAAGTTAAATGCCTTCTCCAGCGATACTCTGTGACGATTTGAGTCCTAAATTCTTTAGATATTTGCTACTCAGTTGTAGGAAAGGATGAATTTGACTCCTTGACTATTTAAAATTATAGGTGTTAAAATTTTGATAAAGGCAATTTATCTCAAACTGCAAGTTCCGCTTTTAAAAGAGAGGTTGTTCTAGTTCGCAAAGTATCTTGGTCAAAGCTTGAATCAGAGGAGTTTCAAAATGTGCACCTCACAAAGCACAAATATAGCCGTGAGGGGTGGGGGAGAGAGTTGTAAACGCGTCTCACAAGGGCCTGTTTTAAAACCTGTACCCAATTATTTTTAAAAAAATCATGATCATGGCTAGTAAAGAGCGGTGCAACCAGCACCGCTCTAGTACTAAATACTAGTAAAATGCATGTTACTCTTGTTTTTTTTATGCAGTATGTTACTTTAATTTATACAGTAACGGTGCCGCTGTAAAATTACACTAAATTATATTTTATTTTTAATTACTAGTTAAGAATTATGACGACTAAATGGGACAGGGGGATGAGGAAAGAACGCAGGGGATTGAAAGGAAAGGTCTAAGGAGATGTCGGTAGTCTGGTGAGGATGCAAGGACGCCTCACGCCAGTTTTAGAAGGGATCATTGAGTGTTTAAGAAAGGCTCCATGGGTGTTACGGGGTTACAGGAGCCATCAACCTTGGACACAGGAGGGCTCATACATAATTGAGTGTTATGATCCAGCTTAAACATGTAGAGCTGTGATACGACTCAGCCGAGAGGGCTCAATAGGTGTGTTGCGACCGCTCAGTAAGATGTGCCTTGCCGCCAGTCTGCTATAAAGCGGAATTTTCCTCCATAATTTTTATATCATTCATTGAAAAGAAACCCTTAAGTAATTGTGGAGGAATTCCAAATAAAATTATTACAATTAATATAAACCCCCACTCTTCTCATTACATGCTCTTCCCTTACACCTCGATACTCATGTTGCATGGCTCAGTTGCATGAGCCATTCTTAATTCTTTTAAGTACGTTCTTCTTTTTACGTCCTCCTCAATAGGCCTACTCTAATGGGTACCTATCCAAGGTTTCCGGCTCGGGTCCTTAAGGAACCCCTATTTTCGTGTCTACTATCAGGGATTTATTCCTGGGTTCACTATACCGTACAACTTTGGGGTTCTAGGCGTTGTGAGGGTCGCGTTATATCGCGCATTTAGGAAAATAGCATAAATAAAGAAAGAAGTGAAATGTGGACGGTCCATATTTAGGGAGTAACCCCGTAGTTAGCAACAGGGGCTATCTCCAATCAGGTTACGTCCACAGTGGTTTCAGCGTTAAAATCACGTTTTTCCTCTTCATTTAATTGACTTTGCCTCCTTAAGCAGATTGCTTCCTTAAAATCCTCGGCAAAACAACGAAGGGATGGCGCAAAGGCCGTTGTATTATGATAAAGGAGGCAAAAAAACAGTAAGGTGGAGCGATGAGTTTTCTGCTGCTGGTTAAGACGGTCTATTGGTTTAGCTGGATGTTTCCTTCGGGTTTCGTTACGTTAAATTCAACGACTTCGGTCATTCTGAGTCTTGCTAGCACTTTTTTTCGGTGAAAGATGGTGGTATTGGTGTTAGGCATATCTCTTGAATGTCCTTGAGTGTGGCGTTTTATTGCGCTGTGTAGTAGATGGGCTGTGAAACGTCTGGATAGGGTGTTTGTGGTCTTGTCGGTGTACGTGGAGTTGCGTTGCTCACAATCACTGACGTTGCAAATGTACTGGTACACTTCATTGACTTCTTGGACTTGTTGGGTTCGAGGAAGACAGCCTTTCTTCATGACTAAATTGGAGATACTTTGAATTTTGGATTAACTATGAGGTTCAGTTTTATTTCCCGGTTGACCGGTACGACGTTACAATGAATAATTTTCCTTCTAGGGGGAATTAATAGAACCTTGGTAAAAGAGTTTGATTTTTGAGGAATTGTTGGCGTTATTGGGCTGCTTTAGATGAATTTCCTATACATACGAGGGGCGGTCAATAAGTTTTGAAATTCAGATATAAGGAAACGAGATATGATGAAAAGTGTTTTATTATTTTTCAATATAACTGCCCACGACTTCAATGCACTTACGCCACTTGTCCCTGAGGCTTTGAATTCCCGACAACCAGAAATCTCCCGACTGCTGTTCAATCCACTCCTGGACGGCGAGCTGGACATCTTCATCGTCCTCAAACCGGCGTCCACGCAGTGTAGCCTTGAGCTGGCGGAATAAAAAGTAGTCGCTAGGGGCCAGATCTGGACTGTAGGGGGGATGGTTGAGCTCCTCGAATCAGCACTCGCGTAGCGCAGCTAGTGCAGCTCTGGCCTTGTGGACTTTGATGACGTTGAAGTCGATCATGGGGCGTGAGGTTTCTAGGGACCCAACGGGCAGAGACCTTGGTCATGGCCAAATTGTCGGGGATGATGTTGATAACACTTCCATGTGATATTCCAAGTTCTCGCTCGATTTCTTCGACCTTCACCCGTCGATTTTCGAGAATCATCCTCTCCACACGGGCTACATTGTCCTCGCTGATCACTTCTGACGGGTGTCCTGGACGGGGTTCATCTTCAAGGGACTCACGACCATGTCGGAACTCCCTATTCCAACGAGCAATGTTTGCATAGGAATGGGCGGTATCGGTGTACACTGCAACCATGCGTTCGTGGATCTCTTTTGCATTATTGCCTTCCTTGGTCAAAAATTTGATCACTGCGCGGTGCTCAACCTTCTCCATTGTTTAAAACTTTGTGACTGACGATCTGCCATCAGCTACTGCCCCTTAAATAGACGAGACAGGAGCGTGCGGCTGCAGGTCCTGACTTGTCATAACTTGTCCTAACACCCCCACAAACAGCCATCCCCCCTTCCTCTGTTTTTCCCTACCGATTCGCAAAACTTATTGACCGCCCCTCGAATATAATTGGTGTGAAAATTATTTTCATTTGATGTTTGGTTATATGAGATAAATTGATACTTTTAACTGATGATTAAAATAAAAAATCAATAAGATGTCAACCACACAATTTTTGTATTTTGTGGACAAATGAGATGAAACTGTTGACTACTTTAAATTCTTCGTTTCACTCCATGAATAGGTATTCTATTTTCATCCTTTCTTGACGGTGTCATTTCAATTGAGAAAAGTCGACAGTTAAATTTATACACCTAAATAAACAGAGTTCAACACTCCCAAAAAACCCTGCACCTACTTTTTTCAAATGCGGACTATTTTCAAATTTATTATGTTCACTATGGCCTTCGGATATATGCGAAGCAATATATGTTTTTTGGCACACATTAAAAATGAATATCTGGTAGATTTCTGTGAAATTTCTTATATAAAAATCAATCTATAAATGTCTTACTAACGTGGGCGCATAGACGACAAATATATATATATATATATATATATATATATATATATATATATATATATATATATATATATATTATATATATATATATATATATATATATATATAAGTTATTCACTATGAAGTTCGAATATATTATATTCGAGGAAAGGAACACAAATATTCCCCAACCATTGGCGAGGAGGAAGAGTAGTGAACTATAAATGATGAGAGAGAAAACCCACACAGAAAGTGAAGAAGAAACTTCGAAAAAACTATAAGAATATACCAGACAAGCACGAAAAGATAGCAAATCTTTGATATCATTCAGGAAGACCCCCCTTTGTACAAAAGAAATCTTAATTCGTGAGAAAATGGAAAAAAAATCTAAAGAAACTTAGAGGAGATAAAGGAAACGCCAGTCTCTAAACACACGCAAATAAAAAAAAGCACATAAAGTAACGACGAGAGTTAAAATGCATAGAAACAAGGTCTGCTGACCAAAGTCGCGTGCTCTCACTTATTCTGATTTATGACCTTACGACCTTCAAAAATTTCAATAATTTCCAGGCTAACATTGGGAGGACCTTGGTAGTTGTATCATTCGAACGAGAATGTAAAACAACATAAGGGTTTAAAATTTCGTTAAAATCGGCCGAATACTTATGAAGTTATTGCCAAATAATTCCACGGCTAACTTTGGGAGTACTTTGGCAATTATATCATTCGAAAGAAAATGTAAAACAACATAAGACTTTTAATTTACGTAAGGATCTGCCCAAAAGGTACAATGTTATTATCAAAACCCCAAAAAATCAAAGCGGGGACCGACCGACCGATCGACATAGTGAGATATAGTCTTCTGTGACTAGACGCACGCGACTTAAAATATGAGAATACCTTAAATTAATGCAAACGGCTGGACCACGAAGATAATTATGTACATATATTCATAGCAATAGAGGCATATATAATCTTCATATGGACATTGGGAACATAAAGATCTGGAATTATAAGTTAATAGCGACCAATCATACTCAGGAGTGCTATGATGGTGCAGCCATTACAATTAACAAGGGCATAAAATATAGAAAGATCAGAAAGATGAGAGAATTCTATTTGGTGATTGAGGTCGAGATAGAGCTGTGTGTGTGGGGAGGGGGGTCATAATCATAGCCACCACAAGACCGATATCTGCATAGCAACCCGTCTCACTTTTTATAATTATCACATCAGGCCAAAACCCATACCATGTAACGATAATGTAAGAATCTTAATCACACTCAACAAAGACCCCATCCAAATTCTGAGTATAGAACACCCAACTTGAACTGGGAAACACTACCCCTGAAGCTATAGTTGTGTATCTACAACGATTAAAAGATAACACGATGGAGCCAGACAAACGTGAGTTACCAAACTTCATACGAAACAGTTTTTGACCAAAAATAGAGCGATTACATGAAAACTTACACCATCAACTAAGAGAATTATACCAGATAACGACAGAAGAGGTCCTTCAAGAGATATACTTCAAGGAATAAGAAGGATAAAAGTAGAGGTATGACAACTAATCTAGAATAATAGTGATAAAGATGTGAGGAGGGTAATAACGGACTAGATCATAAGGCCTCCCCCAAATAATTCTGGAATAAATTAATGAGATTTAAAGAAGCACCTCCTAAGCAGAAAATTGAAATCGTGAATACAAAATGGAGAACTGAAAAAAGAAGTGGAAAATATAGAAAGAATATTCCTCAAACTTTGGAGCAAAGTTTTTAATATTAGTGAAAAGGAGAATGAAAAATTCGACATAGAGTTTTAGAACTAAATTATCGACGAGCTAATTACCGTCATCAAAAGGGCACATGCACGCCACGAGGTGAAAACAGAAAGGAATAAGTTGGAAGGCGATGGTAGATGCTACACAAATAACAACAGAATTAATAACGAGTACACTACTCCCCTTCAAACAGAAAACACCGGGCCATACGGGGTTTATTAAATTAAATTATACCGAAGCCCTACCCCAGATACTGGAAGGATTAAGTAGAATATTCAACGATTGCCTAAGCACCGGCTACTTCCCAGACGACTTGCAATCGACTAAAATAATTTCCATAGCCAAACCATGGAAACCTCTAACGACAAAAAAAACTACTGCCCAATTTTTCTCTTAGAAATTGGCGGGAATCTATTAGAAAACCCCCCTCAAAGGAAGACTATTTAACCACATGAAAAAGAACTCCTTTAATAACAACCAGCCTACACTTCAGACATAAAAACTCGAATCACAGAAATGGCAGTCTGCACCATCATGCAAATGATTGCCCAAACCAAAAAAGAGAGTTACGTGGATATTATCTGTTGAGATGTCGCGAAGGCCTTTAATAAGGCGTGGCAGAGAGATGCATTTTCAGGGAGGCAAGTAAGATCATTTCCATTAATATAATTCTCGAAAGAAAAGAAAAATGCTTCTCGTCCCAGGAGAGGAAGTAAAAACTTTCATAGAAAACAACAGAGAAGGTCTAAGCCACGCAAGATTCCCGTCGCGACATAAACAAAATAGAAATCGGAAACGAGGTTTCATTCAATGTATGAAAACCTACGACGAAATTAGAACACGAACTACACAACGACTACCAATATAAGACATACATTCCGAACAAGACTACCAGAAATTAAAACACTCTCAAATTATATTAAAGAAAATGAAAAATAAGAGATTAACTCTGACATCCAGGCAGAGCCGTAGCAACCTCCTCCGCCCCCCCAGCGGAGGGTGGGTCCTGCTCTTGAAGGGGCCTCAATGTGGCCCCCCCAAATATTATTTTATTAATGAAAATATAAAATTCTTGCATACCCATTTTCTGTAAGTATTCCGCAGCATTGGGACTGCTGAGAATAGTATTTGTCGTGCCTGGCACTACTTTTAAATTTATGATATATTGTTATGGGAGCCCCATAATCATGATTGGGGAGGGGGCACTAGACATTGCTACGGCTCTCACTTCCAGGACCCTAGAATCCTCACTAGTTTAATATCTCTCCAATAGATCCTTCATCTCTCCAACACTTACTTCATTATTCAATTACTTAAATACATCAAAATAAAGCGCGACATCATATCGAAAGAGATATACAAAAGCTTAACATTTTCGATTGAAAACTAATAAGTCATTCACAAACTACTCACCCAACATAGCCCCATCAGATTAATTCTTTTTTAAATAAAAGTCAAACGATTTTTACAGACATTGTATCGAAAGGTTAGTAAAAGATAGAGACAGTGGTAGAAACTGGTAGGAATTATATTATTTAATTACTACCTATTTAAATATAAATAAATTAAAGAGTTGTTTGATTTGTATCTATAAAACAATGATAAAACATGAAAAAAATGGATGCATTTAATAAGAGATGATCTAATAGTAGACATAGGCTAATATTCTAAAAAAAATATACTAATGGAAAATTATAAAACTGCATAAATCACAACAAAGAACTTTAATGGATACAAGGGAATTATGTCAAATCCTTCTATTCTAAAGAGTAGTTTTATATACATCTCTCTGAGATGGTTCAATAAAAAAATTACATGAAGGGCAATTAAAATGATTTTCTTTGCGCAGTATTTATGACTTAGAACCCCTTTTATAATTAACCTTATTACATCTCGTGCACCACTTTTATAATTAACCTTATTACATATTGTGCACCACTTGTATAATTAACCTTATTATATCTCGTGCACCCCTCTCTAATTAACCTTATTACATCTCGTGCACCACTTTTATAATTAACCTTATTACATTTCATGCACCACTTTTATAATTAACCTTATTGCATCTCGTGCACTACTTTTATAATTAACCTTATTACACCTCGTTAGTTTAGACTTTTTAATAACACTAAAACAAAATATATATATATACACTCTAGGTACCACAGACTTTATTTGTGGAAAAGTATATAAATTTAACACTAATAGGATAATTGAGTAATAGTTGTTGTTGTTAAAATCTCCCCAGAAGCAGGTGACCTCTAACCTCCCAGATTGAAGGAGAAAGCCTTTCATCCTACAGCTTGTGTTCGAGGGGCTGTCGACGTTTGGACAATTAAGTAGGGCCACGCTTTCTGATGCGGTCCTGTGGGACCTAGTTAGATTGTGAGGAGGCTGTTGCATGCTCTACGAATTTTATAGCTTTCCCCTGTGCTAGCGGGCTATGCAACATGAAGAGTACGATTACATAACTTCACGATGACTGCATCCATGTGGAGTTGTCCCTCACCCGGATTGCATCTAGGGAGGGTGGTCATAGCATATCCACTTGAAAATGACTGACCACTCAATAACTCTATTCTTACCCTGCAGAATGGCTATAGTTAAAAAAAAACACACACACATACTTGCCCACTGTGCTAGAGCGTAATAGTATAAACTATAGGTAATGTATCTAAATTTTATAAATAGTGTCTATCTTCCTATTAATGACTAGACTTCATTCTTTGATAAATGAACAATAATGTTCTAGTCAATGTGGTTAGGTAAGGATAATAATAAGAATTCCTTAATCCACTAGAGAAGTTTCCTGGAATTCCTCAATCCTCTTCAGGAGCGTTACATATACGAAAAGGCAACCATCCATTTCTCTAAAAAGAAATGGTAAGAAACTTTTTGTATTAGCTACCGTTTAACTTCAACAGAAAATGGAGAATGTGGATTTTTCCGTGGACCTTCACCTTTCTAATTTTTTTTGATATATTAACAATAATGTTATTGTCAATGTCACTAAATAAACGTGAATATTATATAAGTTAGGGTTTGTTTTATTTTGCTAAAATACAACCCTAGTGTTTTAATACAAATTATTGTAAAAATAATATTGAAATACAGTAGCAAAATTTATAAATCTCTTCAGTAATATATATTAAAAAACAAACCTATAGGCGCTTGTACAAAAGCTACCGAGCGTCACTTGATAATTGTAAATATTTAATACCGGTATTTAAGGGATGGTAGCTACGAACCTCTAAGATTAGGTAGGCATTATTATGTATTTAAACTAATATATATAGATGATTCCCACAAATTTTTACTTGTTTGAAACTTGTTCACAGCAACCCTTTGTATAAATTTTAATTCAACGAGCTACAAAAATGGTTGAGCAGAAAATTCAAACGAAAAATAACACATCACCAAGAAGGAAGTGATTTTGATCTTCGCCTCGGGTGCGTCTTTCTTATAGCTTGCTCATGTCACAAGTCGTTCTTTCATTGGTCTTTAAAATCGAATCATCTTAAACGTCTTCCTTATCAAAGACACGAGGTTACATCTCTTTATTAATAACTATCAAACAAACCTTTTATTGGGTTTAAATTTTCTCTAATTTAGAGCATACATAACTCTACCATTTCTAATGATTGTAATCGCTAAATTTTACGTCGCGCGGAGCTGTAAATTAGACTCTTTCAATCTCTTACCTTCTGTTATTTACTAAAGTGGGGGATTTGGATGGTTCAGTAATTATTTACCCTGGATCCAATTTATTAATTCATTAGATGATAACATAAAAACATTGAGTTGAGCTAGAATGTTTGGTGAACTTAAAATCTAAATGGAGTGTCTAATTATCCAAAAGAGGGTGAGTTATAGGAAAGTTTGCTGTCAAGTATACTTTAATATTATTCCATGAAAACTGATGACAAACTTTTTTAAAATGTAAACTTTAAATTTTCTGTCTCACACAGCAAGTCTTCCAGATTATGGCATAGCAGGGGAAATTCCCAGTAACCAATATTCGTGCCCAAACTACCAGACTACTAAGCATTTTACAGTAACAGTAAAAGGTTCATCAGTATTTCAGTGTAAAAAATTCCAGTGTGGTACAATCAATTTTACAGCACTTTTTTAGAGTGTAGAGTCTATAATTGACTGCTTTCAAAATTTAGCCACATTATCAAAGTGATCTGTATCTGGTGTTCTCTTACGGAGTTCACAAAAAATATGAAAACGTTCTTGACGCAGTCGGAATCGTCTAAAATTATCTTCTTGTAAGTTGCAAAATATATGATTTTATAAAATAGGGAAACACCTATTGAAAGACCATTTTTCTTCTTTCGAATGATATATGTTAGATTCCAATCGGATTAACAGTTAATCCTTTAATAAATTTGTTTTGGATCCGGTGTATTTTTTAAAAAGAATTTAACGGTGTTTCTTTGTCCGTAAAGACATTCGTTTGTATCTTTTATCTTAATAGTTTTTGGCCTGAGATGAGAGAGGAAAACTGAGGGAAAGGAGTCAATATATATGATAGAGTGCAAAAGGATTTTAGGGGGATGAACTTGTTTTTCAGTGTAATGAATAGCGTATATGTATGACTTATTCTTTTAATTTCTCATCATGTGAAAGTGCGTGTGTATGTTTATCTTCATAAGTCTGTATGCGAGTGTACCCTCTATGCATACCTCTTTCCATTCTATCACTATCTGTCGGTATATGGCTGCGCGTACGTAAATGATGTGAGGGATCAGTTTGTGTGGTGTTTTGATTGACTAAGCATAAGATAGAAAAACTTCGTGCAATGACGGGGTGTAACAATTTGTCTTGTGAAGAAGCAAAGAACAATCGGGAGAGGTGTACATGACGAAGACAAAACAAAAGACAAAACAGAGCAGCAGGCGTTTTAGTGGTGCCCAGAAGCACAAAAAGACACAAATACATACTACAAGCACAAATACCTACAACCACGAACAGATAACCCTATGAACATCATTACTTTGTAGATAACCTTAGAAAGACGCAACGTAAAACAGAAGACCTAAATATATACGCTTAGTGTAACAAGGTCTGCTGACCAAAATTGCCAGCTCTCACTTATTTTGATTTATGACTTTACGACCTTCAAAACTTTCAATTATATTATTCGAAAGAAAATGTAAAACAACATAAGCGGTTCAAATTTCGTTAGAATCGGCCGAATAATTATGATGTTATTGCTAAATAATTCCCCGGCTAACTTTTGGAGGCCTTTTGCAATTGTATCATTCTAAATAGAATGTAAAATAACATAAGGGTTTCAAATTTCGTTAGAATTGCCCTAATAGTTATGATGTTATTGCCAAAACAAAATAATTCCAGGGCTTACCTTAGGAGGACTTTGACAATTATAACATTCGAAAGAGAATCTAAAACAACATAAGAGTTTCAAATATCGTTAGAATCGGCCAAATGGTTATTATGTTATTACCCCCCAACAAAAGAAGCAAAACGGGGACCGACTGACCGACATAGTTAGATATAGAGTCGCCGGCACCTAGACTCACGCGCGATTAAAAAGAACAGGAGGCACCAGGATAAAAGTGAAAAACATACCAAAGAAAAGTGAAATCAAGATGGCGAGGACAAACAAAAAATATTACCTCTTGATCAACAAAGGGCAATTGTACCCTCGCTGTCGGGCGCCAGAAGAAAAAAATATTCTTGATCAACAGATCCCATCCGGGTATAGTCAGATCGGCCACTTTGTGTCATCCATCTCCTTAATTACCATAAATAATAGGAATTAATTAGAGTGTATTGCAATCACAAGGTCAGGTTTGGCCATTGGTGGTAAGTGTATGATAAGGAAAGGCATTTGACTGACAAATATAGTGGCTCGCTTGCTACGAAATGGTCGTCGATTGGTTGTTACAGTCTTGTGCATCTCCGCTTGCAAGTAGTAATTTGAGGCTGATTCCGTTCACACGCAATGTATTGCAAGCGCTTGTGAGTAGTTATTTGACGCTGATTGCATTCATATGCAATTTATTGCAAGCGCGTGTAAGTGCGCATCGCAAATAAGATTATATAAAGTCAGAGATGATAAAAGTCATCAGATCATCTCAAGGTCGAACCTTTAATGTTTAGCCAGCGGATCATATCAAGGTCAACCTTTTATGCGTAGTATACGAGTTTAAAATTGTTTGGATGGACATCTATCGAACTCTTTAAGTTGCATTGACCAAAAGATTGAGAAATATAAAAAACTAACTAAATAAATGTCTTTCTAAAATTGGAGCAATGCCAAAGATTCCCAAAACCTGGATCAGTTTTGCAAACCATCGATTGTGACATCTGGTGAGGATAATCGCTGAATTGATTACTGATTTTTTTTGGTCTTCATGGCAATTGATACGTTATAGATGACCGTGGTTCGGATCTCACGTTAAATTGCAATCCCCACTCAGAATTAAAGCCATTTTAAATGTGTGTATTAGTGATTGAACCTCTATTCAATTATTTTATTATTAAATAATAAAAATACCTGGATACCTGTAAGGAAGCAATTTGGGCAAAGACATTAAATACTTTCAAGAATTTTTTTTATTTTGTGCATATGAGGAACAGAATTGGATGTTGTTAACAAGGACTAAATGTATATATTCTTAGACTAATTAGTGAAATATTTTCTAATGAACACGATGAATGTAAATTGTTTCAATTTAATAGCCTAACTCTTGGTAGATTTTATGGTTTTGCTTAGAATAACACCAAGACCATCTTTTGTTGAATTTCTACAACCTTACCTCACGAAGTGACGCAGAGGAGTGTCAGGCAGGAGTAGGAGAATGGTCGCGTTAGATACTTCCTCAAGCCTCCTTTTATACGACAGCAAAATTAATAAAACCTATTTAGAAAACTTTTTCTGCAAGACGATGCAAGACCACACATCGCACATGAAGTGAGAGATACACTGAATAGTCTATGTCGGGAGCTTACTCTCTCATCTACCTTATTCCTCTCTCATCCTTTACCAACAAAATAAAAGTTTATCTTTTCTTCTCGAATAAAACTCCTTAGGTTTTTAAGCAAACAACTTTTGATGTCTTTCTTCGAGTGCTCCTTATCAAAGAATCATTCATTGCGAATCTAATTGTCTAAAAACAAAACTTAAGTGGTAATCCGAAGGAGACACGTCAGTTGGCATGGCGAATTAAAGAGTATCACCCATCTTAGACTATTCAGTGTATCTCGCACTTCGCTTGCGATATCTGGTCGAACATTGTCCTGCAGGAACATAAATCCTCAGGGTTAACCAGCGCTGGATGCTTTCGTATTTGTTCCAGCTGAACTCTTCACAGTTGTGCGGCGTATGTTTCACTATTTTGTCTTTAGACAATCAGAGTGGGAATGAAAGAGTCTTTGATAAAGACGCATTTAAAGAGATATCCAAGTTTTTGTTTGCTTCAAAGCTTTGCTGTTTTATTCAAGCTGCAAATAGTTTTATTTGTTGGGAAAAGATTTCTGAAACGGATTCAAAACTATTTTGTATCCGGTAACCAATTCAGTTTGGGAATTCTTCTTATCTCTTTTGTTCATTTAAAAAATACACGATTTTTTTTTTGGGGGGGGGGTCATCTGATATCTGTATATATTTTCACGACAGAGTAAAGATAATAAAGGATGGAAATAATCTAGAGAAAAAAAAAGATGCGAATAAAGGAAAAAGGGGGAAGCGAGCACTATAAAAATTGGTAAGGCTGCCAGCAGGCGTCAGCAAGAGGAAACAAAGGAAACCTTAGAGACGAGAAGTTCGACCCTAGGGTAATGGTAGGATCAAACAAGCAACAACGGCCCTTTAGAACCAACCTAAGGGGTGTAAATATCTTCCGACCCGATGACAAAGAAAAATAACGAGGAAATAAATATTAATATATTTTCTTCCTATGAGCCCCAACTTTACCTAACCGGGTCAGAACTAACCTGAATACTTAAAGAAGAACTCACCTACGATAACTCCAATCGTTGCCACTTGTACTCTAGCAATCACTTCAATATCTACAATCCTGAAAAGTTCCCAGGCGCTAAAATAAAAAAAAATATGAATAAATGGCCACCCCCACTAAATACACAAAAATAATGAACAAACTAGTAATATGTATTTACAAATAAGAGTCTGAAAACTATTTTCTCCTTAAAGATCAATTAATGCTATTATAATAATAATGTTAAACTTATTGACTAAATTAATGCTCCTATGCTCAATTGAGGAGCCACGAAAGACTGTTGTAGCTCCGGTTCAGGCTAAATGATTAAAATGACTACGCAATTTATATAATTAATTGAATTAAAACGAATTAAAATTTCCCTTTAACATTGGCAAACTGATTCGATTACACTTATCCAAATCCCATAATATAATGAAGTCCCCAAACACCGGATGGTTGCGCGTCGTTGCGGAACGGTTTGGGTGGTTGTCCTTTCCAGAGGACTAGAATGGAGACAGTGATAGTTTATTTCTACCTGCTCTCACAATATATAGTGATAGATGTTAGGAATAAAGATAAAATAAATGGAAAAAGAACGTAAACACGAAAGATAGCTATAGTAAAATGAATAAAAAAAATAAAAGCTCTGAATTGGACAGACCACGGTCTTAGAGAAAACGACAAAAGATGGAAGACAAAAATCCTAAGCTAAACACGTTGATGCATAGAGAGAGCCAGAAGAAGAGCTCGCACAAGATAAGAGGTTGAAATTTACCCATTCCTATAAGTAACAATTCCCGGAGCGTGATTTTAGGAAACCCTTTTCAAATGAAAAATAAAAATAAGCTAGTTTTCGTAGTAGCAAATCTCGGCTCTTCAGAATGAACAAGAAAAATACCGACAATTTGTATCTGGAGGTGGGAAGTAGGGGAGGGGTGAAGCCGTGTAAAGGCGAACATACCAACATAAACTTTGGAGAATTCAGGATGGCAAACTGTTCGGTAGATTTGCATCAATAAATGTTTTACCATAGTTATCCATCCATTCATTTATCCAGTTACTGTTATTTGTAAAATTAACTCTCAATACACTGTGAATGTTAAATACAGCACCTTTTTAAAAGCTTGTTTTCTCTTCTGATATAATATTTATGTTGGTAAACGCGCCTATCATAATCCATGTTCTTTTATACCTACGATTTAGAACACCTGAAGCCTTGAGTAGGAATTAACACAACTAGAACAGAGCTCATTAATTTATACTTAACTATCTGCATCATTGTTACAGCGTTGGTGCTCTGTTGAGTAAAACTTTTTCTTTGTTTTAAATAACGTCCAGAAATAGAAAGTTTCCTAATTTAGTAAAATAAGTGACTGTGTAAGATAACTCAGCTTGTTAAAACTATCGGCCATAATTACGTAGCACTTGAAAAACCATACCCAATTCAATCTTCTGGCTTACCATGGTGAGATAAACGCGTGTAAATGAACATCCGTATGTTACATTGCTAAATATTGAAGCATTTCAAAATTAGAGGCATTTTCCAACTCGCTAATGGGAAAGCACAAATTAAGTGTTACCATAAATGTCCTTTTAATCAACATCATAATTGGCGAAAGATATCGTATCATCAATATATCTCCACCAGTTAGCGCCCAATAACAATACCTGTGGGCAGCCTATGAGTTCTAAGAATTCCCAGGAAATATCCCTATTGTGTTTTTTACATAAACTTCAAGTTCTATATTCTAGTAGCGGTTTTTTCTCTCCTTCTAACCACTTTTATTATCTCTACCATCTTCAGAAAAATTCTGTGCTTCTCGATATAGAGAATGTCAAAACAACACTTTTGACATCATTGAGGTTATTCATCAAATCCATGAGTTAAGGAATGAACAAGTCTGTAGGATGAATATAAAGGAGTGCCAACAAGATACTTTACAAGACAGCCATTCTTACCCCCGAAGAGTGAACTGACGCATTGTCCTGATGGAATAAATTTCTTTGGTGCAACTTTCTAGACCCTTTACGTTTACATGCTAATGCAGGAGGTTTACTTTTTTTAAAACACATTCATCATCTGTTTCCGTGATCGCTCTTTGTCCTTCAAGAACATCTTTCAAATACCTTCTTTTCGATCTCTCTAAACCCTAGATTCCCAAACTGGGGGCCATACATAAAATTTTAGGGGGCCACAAACTGAAGCTATGTACATATAAAAATCCCAAGCCCCACCACACTAGAACAGCCAGTCAGCAGCTGAGACAGCCAGAGGGACAGTTGCGTCTGTACTCAGTATACGTTTGGACAATGCCTTGCTGCCAGACGCATGAGTAATATGCCTCATTCTTTCTTTATTCAGTGTAATTCCATTTTTATATATGATTTTGTGTTCTTGATAAAATAATTCATTGGGATGCATTTCAATACCAAACAATTTTCACTCAATAATTATTTAATACTTCCTATGCTATGGTTTCTGTATGAGAATTTGGTTTTGAATCTTGAGTATCAACCAGTCCTCAGTCCCACTTTAAAGGCCACAGTTAAAAAAGCAAACACTTTGTCCATGTGTGGCTCCCTCAAATAATCTGTTTGCGCCAATTTTAGTATTTTTATTGGGACTTAAGCCACCATCAATACCAATTTGATGGTAAGTAAGCTTTGCATCATGAAGTGTATTAAGAAGAAGGGAAAAATATCTTTGTATTTTTGCACACTTCATGAAATGTTTTTGTTTTTTGAGAGTTTAGTAAACTGAAATTTTATTTCCTGCCAACTTCTCATTGTTATGAACCACTTGAAAATGTTGTTTAAAGACGGTTTTACTCTTTTAGAAAATTAGAACATTAGGAAAGTACAGATAATAAAAAGCCACTAATCTAGGGCCTATCGAGGTCATCTGCTTTTGGAAAAAAAGTGATTGGCAAAGTAAGTTAATGAATGCTATTTTCTGGTCGAATGGCAAAGTCAAATTAGCTAACACCTGCAATAATCTTCTCTCTCATAGGGTAGTCCACTGGAATACCAAAGACATTATATTAAATATAAAAACAAAAATATAAACATAAACACAAATCAATTTCAATAATCTTCCATCTCATGGGTAGTCCACTAGATATCAAATATTCATGTATTTTGAAGCTTCATATTGACCTTTTGTAGGCTCATTATGAGTGATGTCATCTAGCTATAGCAGTATTTCTTTGCCCTTCAGACCCTTCTGTGATGGCTTCTAACAAGAAACGCAAATACGATGACAGCTATCTGGATTTTGGATTTACAAGTATTAATGATAAAAGCGTAGTGAAGTCTCAGGACGTGATTTGTCACAAAATACTCTCCGCTGAATCACTGAGGCCTAGCAAGCTTAAATTACACATTCCCAACATGTTAGCAAGGATCGTTCTTTCTTTGGTCGACAGGAATTGAATATGAAGAGACAATTACTTGGTGCCAGCAGTTACATTCACCAACAAAATGCTGCATTAGTGGAGACATTATTTTTGGTATCCCTTGAAATAGCAAAGAAAAAGAAACCTCACACCAATGGGGAGGAGTTAATTTTGCCATGTGCCAAAACTATGGTCAAGCTTGTTTTAGGTGAGAAAAGTAGTGAAAAGCTGAGTGCTATTTCTCTCTCAAATGATATAGTGCAACGATGAATATCTCTTATGTCAGATGATATCAAAGAACAAGTGATATAGAAAGTTAAAGAAGCTGGATTATTCAGTATTCAACTCGACGAGTCCACTGACATCCAGTCCTGCTCACAACTGATGGTTTTTGTTAGGTATGTTGATGGTGAAGAGATGAAGGAGGAATTCTTGTTTTGTGAAACTCTCGAGCAATCTACAAAAGGTGAAGCTGTAATGCAGAAACTTTCAGAATTCTTTGAAGCAAATGACTATCCAAAGGAAATGTAGTTCAGCCTGTATTTGAGCTCAAATAAGAGATCAGACTCTTCCTTGAAGTACAGGACAAGCAAGATTTGTCGTTAGCATGGTCTGTATATGGCTTTGAAATACAGCTAGCCTACCTTGTTGACATATTTAAACAGTTGGACACACACAACCTTCAACTCCAAGGGAAAGGAACTTTGATAATCGATTTTGTGGACAAAATTAAAGCTTTCATTCGTAAGATGGAGAATTGGAGGCGGAAAGTTGGAATGGGAAACTTGGCAATGCTGGAAACAGTGTCAAAAATTGCAGAGGAATGTGATACTGCTACAAAGAACTTGATTGCTCAACATCTTGAAGCTTTAGTGGAGGAATTTAAAAGGTACTTCCCAGATATCCAAAGCCAAACCTCTTGGGTAGTAAGGTTCCCCTTCACTGCTACAGTGACATGCATACCTGATGATAATGATGATGGCCAGACTAAACTGCTGACACTTCAGGTAGATACAGGAGCCAAAATTAAGTTTGAAGTAGAATCTCTCACTGTATTTTGGTAATCAATAGCAGCTTCATACCCAAACTTCTGTAACTTAGCTTTCCGCCAATTACTACCCTTTGCATCAACTTATTCATGTGAGGTTGCATTCTCTCAACTTTTGTATATTAAATCAAAATATCGCAATAGACATGATGGGAAGCATGACCTGCGATGTTCTTTGAGTGAAAAAAAGCCAAGAATTAGGATGCTGGTCGATGGCTTTCAACATCACCCTTCAAATTTAGTTTAATTGGAGTTTGAACAAACAAACTTGGACATGAAGGTTCCTGCTGGGAGAAGAGAAGGTGATGTTTCCACTAAACGACTTGGTTTTGTTATTTTTGACTCCCTATGATAGGATTTCGTTCAGAATTATTAAATTTGTGAGTAAAAAAATAATAAGATTGCTTTTGATTACACTTTTTTATGCAGTGAAATTTATTGTTTCTACTTTTGTATATTGGAGAAAGGTTTTTGGAAATTATTAGTTTTAATTACAGGTAGACCTACTCTCAAATTATAAAAATTATTTTATGTGCATCAATTTACTTCTTTAGTATCATTTTAATGTTTATTTAAGATTTGAAAAAAAGTAAATTGCAAGTTTCCATTACTCAATATTTAAGAAAAGAAATAATATGGGGTTGAATGAATAAAATTACAGGTATCGCCGGAGTTTTTTCATAATGGACCTAAATAAAAGTAGGACTACAGACAGTCACTTTTGTCACGAGCTATGGATTGGGAAGGGGGGCCATGGATAAGGATCATATATGAAAATGAGTTAAAGATCAGAAAAGTTTGGGAACCACTGCTCTAAACAGTCGGCATCACCTTCAGAGCTGCCCTCTCCGGCTTGAAATCGACTGACCGGGCAGATCTACTAGGAAGGCATTATTTTGCGTAGACCTTCCTCGCTGGAAGGATCCCTCACGAGACAGCCAAGTGGATTAGTAAGGAGGATTTATCTGCGATTATATCCTGGTACCAGAGACATTATTATACTTTGGCTGACTGGAATAAACCTGTGCACGTTGGAATTGGAACCCTAGTATCTATATGGTTTACCCTCATGTATGTTCGTGCGCACATAAATCCCAGGGGAACTTTGTATAAAGCTGGGTAATTAGGTGTGAGCGAACGTATGTATCTTGTGTTGAATCTTGGTGATTACCAGCCCCTGTGTCAACAATGGCTGAAAACGTTAGTATCTGTCTGCAACGATTGAGACAATTTGCCGGATTTTTTGTTTTTCCTGTAGGTCTTTATTGTTCTTCCGCAAATGATCAGACGGGAATAAAGTTTATTTTATTGCCCTCTTAAAAGTCGACGTGTGACTATTTTCAGAGGGGGAGAGATATAAAATTTTCACGCTCCCCCTCTATGTTTCTGTGTGTAACCCTTGTTAATGGGTGCTATATATTCATATGCTTCCCTCAAATGCATATTCACCCCATTTCTCCAGGGAGAGAAGCAGATTTTAATTTCTCTTGGGACAACCATGAGATGGCACTCCATTTTTGGCTGAAGATAAGCTCTGATAGCTCTGCAAGGGCACATTGGCAGTGCCAGATAGCGCCATAATGATGATGGGAAGCAAAAAAAGGCTTTCTTATAACTTTGTTTCGTTTTGCTTGACTAACCTCTACCAACCATCCCTCCCCCCCCCCCCGATTCCTGGCAGTGAACCAAGACCTCCCCACACCATGTCCAATGAATTCCCGACGAAGGGCTGAGGCATCTTTTTTAATTTAGGGAAAATTTCAATTTCGACTCTTCGGTTTTCTTCTCTGCAGCTCACGAGAAAAACTACTTTCTTTTCCTATCTCTAAGGGTGAATCTTTCTCTTGCCCTCCTTTTATCTTTCTCCTCCGTTATTTCATTCCCGTTCTCAATTTTTGCATCTTCCCTCTCACATCCTTTCCTTCCTTTGACCTTCAACTTTTCCTTCCCATTTCTCCATCTCACTAAATCGCACGGAACTCGTTCAAATGGACAAGAAATCTACATAACTCGGATGTTTTCTTGCCTCCAAATTGTGTTATCTTAAGCGCATACACTCAGACTGGCCCATTCCTACATGGCTTATGTAGCATCAAAGGACATCTTTGTATATTGAACGCCGAGTGATGATATTTGTCGGTGGGGTAGTCTGGTTGTTTTGGTTACATAGTTCATTCGAACTCAACAAGTTTGCTTCACTCACCCAAACTCATCTTCCGAAACGAAAAAAAACAAGTTTTGTTTATGCTCTTTTATAACTTAACTTCTTCAACAAAGTGGAGAGGATTTGTTCTATCATACCAATGGCTAACCGCCAACTTCTCTTCCTCTCTCAACACACTTTTGAACCATAACCACGAATATGACGCTCCTCCCATCGATTTCTTACCTTATCCAGGACTTTTCCCTTCCATCTCACTCTCATTTTCATCATTTCCCTTTGACTTGTTTTGACCCTTTAGCATCCATTATTTCGCCTTTATTGAAAGAACAAATGCAGATCTTTAACTTATCTGCCCTAACTCTTGCCTTTCATCTAGAAATATTTAAACATAATATTGTCGTTGAACGCATTAAACATCCTCTCACGTGGTTTCAACCACACTATTCAAGTTAGTCTTCAATGTAGATCGATTCCATACCGCTGGGTCGAAATTATTTTGCGCCATGTCATTGAGCGAAGACCGTTTTTTTGCGATTCAGTAGAAGCGATTCTTTTTTTAGCCAACTTTCGGATCATTTTAAGAGACTTGAATTTCGGGGGAAGAAAATTTACTCATAGTGTGTAGTTGCAACATTCAATTTCCATCTAACTTTAACCCCCCCTCGAAATTATTTTGTCGAAACAGCACAAAAATAAATGAACATATAATGAATATATCTCGATCTAACTTACCTTCCTCGTCCTGTGTTATTTTGTTTTTGTCCTCCGAAACTTAAATTTGTCTAGGACGATTTTCGTGCATAATTACAAAATTAAGAACCAGCCAAGCCCCTCATATCCACTCGAGGTTAGTTTTAAGAAAATTGATTTAAGGGGGCAAGTCAGTGGTAATATAAAGTTAAGAAGGATAGAGGATATTGAAAAAGAATTAATTTAACTACTTTTTTATGTTATATTTTAAAGTAATATTTTTCAATTCTCCTCTTAAACATAGTGATTGTAATGCTTTCAATGACATTCTTTAGTTTACTAACTTGTAACCGCCATTTATAGTCGATACTAGGTTATCTAGTTTAAATATTAGATCAAAGTTTATAGTAATGAACTCTTTTAGTATTTTAGGTATTTTGATAAGTTGACCGAGCAAGTATCGATCTTCCAATGAGAGTGAATTGAGGTGTTTAAGTCTCTCTTGTTAAGATCTATTTCTAAGTTGAGGAATTAATGTCGTAGCCCGTCGCTGGAGGCGTGACAATAATGCAATGTCCTTTCACATGTTTGCAAATCAAAACTGTAGAGCATACTTCAAATGAGGCCTTACAAGCGCCATATACACTACCGTCCAAACTAGAGAACAAATTATCAAATGTTTATATTTTCTTCCAAATACTCGTTTAATTTTCACGAAAATTGCACAGAATATTCTTTGAAATTTGCATCTGATAGAGTCTAAGTTTCATTTCATAGAATAGCGAGAAAAAAAGTTGTGAAAGAAGTAACGTGATTTTGAAGATCGTATGCATTCAAAACTGGAGAAAGGTAAGTATAAATGCACTTTAACAAGTAAACAACACAATTATCTCATAGAAAATTGAAGAAACTATAAGTAAGAAGTAAACAGGCCTTTATTCTGAATGGCTTGAATACACTCCGGCCGCTGAACTTCACCAATTTATCGCATTATTAAGACATGATTTTATTCCATTTTTTCCAACCTGAGTCAGATAACTTCCCCATTCGTTAGTTTTCGAGCCATAATCCTATTGCTGAATATCTTCTATAGGCTCCGTGAATGCTAGTGAATGCCTTTTTTATTTTCAGGATACGTGAACTACTTCACCGTGTTTGTTTTATGCCACATGTACTCCTGATGTTCGGAGATCGGGGATAGGAGCACGTGTTCCTGAAGAAGCAGATTCTTACATAACGCAGGGTTTACTTTACCACGTTGACGGACGAGCGGGCAGAATCCAGTGCCCGTTCTTCCCTAAAACAATAAGGCTGACATGTGCACATTTAATCGTTTTTTTTGTGTCTGTTTGATTCATTTCATTACTTGTACAACACCTTACATGATGTTTCCCATCGATCCAAACAAATTAATTCGCTTTTATCGCTAAGAATGCTCTTTTACAATTTAATGCATCCCATATAGACTTGCTCAGTAGCGAAGGCCAACCTAGCCGCTTTATTATTTTTACCTATGAGTGTTTGTTTTTTTAGGGCCGTTCTACCTCTCTCCAGCACGTGGCTAAACACATTGGGTTTCAAATTCTTGGTAATTTAACGTAAAATACCGAATGTTGTTTTAAATCGATCCTTCATCGACATCCATTACACCATACGATTTTGGGGGGCTGTTTTTTTTTTGGTCGACGTGCGTGACCTGGTATCCTCATGGAGTTTATTATACTTAAAATTGCACTATTTGACCGATAAAAAAAACTCGAAATGTTAAACAAAATCATTCCTCCACTGTTCACTGGGCCCCAGTTTTATGAAAGATTTCTTTACCGAAATCGTAGGCATCCTCCTCATAAATGAGTGATACTTATAAGCAGCAGTCTACATTACAAGTGCGACAGTATTGTCATGCATACTTTACTAAATTCAAAGTGTAAATTGAAAGTTCTAAATTAATATTCTCTATCTAGATTTTTGACCTATTCTTTCTTCAAATACACTTTACTTTCTTTATAACATTTTTTTAGCCGTTATTGAATGAAATTACACTCATACCCTATTAGAGGCAAATTTCAAAGAATATATTGCACAAATTTTGATGAAAATTACCGGCGTATTTTAAAGAAAATGTATATTTGGGTATTTTGCTCTCTAGTTTTGGACAGGTCTGGCTGAGATAAATAATCGAAGAATAATGTCTATTTTTTAAGCCCTAACTATCTAGTCATGTAGCCTAGACCTTATTTTCCCTTTGGGCAGCTGTAGTACGTAGTTTTGAAAAATTCAGATATCTCCAGATTACCACAGCTAAATCCTTTTCCAAGTTTGGTGTCTTTATAATTTGAACTATATACATTACCTTACACTCGTCTAAGTTAAATTGCACCTGCCATCTTTCTGACTGTTTTACTAAGCTATCCAAGGCTGTACTTTTCGCAGTAAATATTTTTGGACTTAGTACTGATTTTTGTATATATAATACAGGAAGTATTTATAATTGCAACAACTCTCTGCCTACGGTTTTCCAGACAGTTTTCAAATTTTTTTTATACGCTGCCCCCTATTCGGTGCGATTTTAGCTTTATCAACACTATTTTATATGGAACGGTGTCAAAAGCCCTTTTAAAGTCGAGATATACTACAGCTACAGCTACAGCTTTTTTTTTATCCTGGTTAAACCTTGTTATCTTTTCGTGAAAAGAAAATATCGATCAAATTACTCTCAGCCAGGTTCTCAACGCGGATTTATTGACCACTGCATTCTCTAGGATGATCTCTCTAACAATGGACTAGAGGGGCTTCAATAGTTTGCTTTCGAACTCTTTAAGGTGAATTGAATATATTTAATCGGGATCTAGCCCTATGGAACTTTACATTTTCATTATCATCATCACTAACTCTATAATTTAAGAAGGGGATTTCTTTGGAGATTTGAATAATAATTTCATCTTAGTTTGGTTATGACTTATGTTTTTTATCAAAATTATTTCTAATAATTCTACACCAAAGAATTACAAATGGTGAAGTTCAGAAAATTTATTTTTATATATCTTCTTCTATAACTCTATATTTTAACAACGTGATATTTTGAACGGGGGGAAAATTTAGTTTATTTTTCCTTTTTAAAATTATTATAATTGGCGAAGTTCAGAAAATTTATACAAATTTAACCATGGCTGAATTTTTAGATTTTAAATTTTAATCTTAGTGGCGAAACCATTACCTGGTCTTACTATATGTAAAGACTAATTAAGATTTTTCAGATGTCGAAATTTGAAAGAATAGATTCTTTATTAAAATGTTTTATATCTTGGATTATATCTAAATTAATTGTATCATCCATGATAAAAAAATTGCAAAATGTTCAACTAATGTCGCCGCTATGTGGTAAGGATCGTTACTAAGGACTCTTTCGGCATCCTGGAGGGATCAGATATGATCCCTAATTGGTTGAAGTTTATTTTAACATTTATAAAATCGCTTTTAACATCGGTGTCATTTTCTTTTATGGCTCCTTTTGGCTGATCTTATTTTTCGGTTGACAAGGTAACGAAATTAAAGGTATCAGCCTTGATTCTAGACAGTTGTGCTGATTTTTGAAATGTTATATACAATATTATGTCTCCTAATAGACTTTTTACTCTATTTGTCCACTGTACCTGCGCTGATCTATTGGAATTGCACTATTTCATCCATTACATTATATTTTAACTCGAGAATTTTACCGGATTATTATTTTCTTACAAAAAAATATTGTATCTAAAAATTGGTCAAGAGCAAATTTCGGGTAATGAATATATTCATGGCCAAAGGTTTGACATTAGTTTATCGTAAGAGTATATTTATATTTTAACTGAACTTTTTAAAAACAAAATAGTTGTTTCGAAAAAATAAATAAGATTAATGAATTTTGGGGAATTTTTAAAACAAAAAGAATTACAAATGAGATCTGAGGATGGATTTTTTCTGGATATCAAAAGAATTCTGGTAAAAAATTTTATTGCCATTAGGCCTAGAAAATAAGCATGAATCTGAATAAAATAGACCACGAGTAAATTATTAGGCATTATGTACGGGAAACCTATTATTTTTTAGCCCAAAACCATGTTGCTAGAGCCAAATACGCCGTAGACCACAGACCGATGGTCTGCCTGCGAAGCGTAAGCTCCTCCTGTGAGGAGGAGCAGCGAAAGCGCTCCTCTTGTTATATATATATTAAAAAATAAACGCTGATATTCAATATACTTTTCATGGAGAATTTCAAAGTTTAAAATTTCGTCCCAATTTAAAAGTTTTAAGCGGGCGCAAAAAATCCCCAAATTGTTTCGGATATTGTGTTCATGTGTCGGTTCGTTCACTTTTTTATGCAAGAAGGTGTCGTTTATATGTAGATTCAAGACGCTGAGTTTCCTCATTTTTATTCGTTTCATTTAAGAAAACAAAATCGACGTTAGGAAAAATGAAGTAAACGCATTTAAACCTTACTTTTTGTCTAATTAGGTTCGAAAGTGTTTCAAGAATAATAATAATTTTATCTTTTCTTTGCCTAAAGATCTATGGACAGCAATTGGTGGACTTGCTGTGATGGGATGGGATGGGTAGATCTTCATATAGCCAATTACAAAACCGCTTTCAGTCTTCTCCGATTTTCGCAGCACAACATACACACATTCTCTTTTCCAAGGAATCTTGCCGATAGGTATAGCTATCCACATACCTATGAAACGGAACAGATCCCTCTTGCCCGGGTCAACGAAGATTCCACGTCGTTTACTGGTGGAGACCTTTTACTCACATCTGATGGAGACTGTTTTACCCGTTACCGGTGAAGACTTTTTACACGTTATTATTGGAGACTTTTACGTCACTCACTGGTTTACCTTATTGCATCTCACTCTCTGTTATAGACTTTTTATACGTCACTAATGGAGAGGTTTTTTACACGACACTAGTCGACACTCTCTACACGTCACTCATTGGTGGACTTTTTTAATTGTCGCTCACTAGTGGGGACTTTTTACCCGTCGCTGATGGAAACATTTTTTACACATCAGTGAAGGAAACTTTTACAAGTCACTGATGTAGACTTTTCTAGACGTCACCGACGGAGACTTTTTACACGTCATTGACGGTGACCTTTTACGTGTTACTGACGGAGACTTTTTACACGTCACTGGTGGAGACGTATTTATTCATTCCAAAGCCAATACGAAAATATCTTAGCCAAAAACCAACCATGGAATCAAAGTATAATAAATATAGGGAAAAGTAATAAAATATAATAACAAGCCATGGTTTCGCTGCGCTCGCTAAAAGCCCTTTGGGCTGTTGGCCTCAGGGTTATTTGGTATTTGAAATCACTTTCTTCGACCCCAACTCCTTACGCTTTTTTTTTACTCTTTGATTAAACGCCATTTGAATCCCTTTTAAAGTTAAAGGAAAAAAATATAATAAATACTTTATTTGTTAATTATTAACCCACACTTTTCATTTTGAATTTCTTTCTTCAAACCGCTTATTTCTTTTAACAGCCGGGAATTCATTTTTTTTCTTCCTCTTATTATTATTATATTCTCTTCTTTTCTCCTTTTCGATCTCTTGTTCTCATCTTTCTTCTCTTCCTTTACTCCTCCTGCTCGTATTCGTTTTCCTACGTTTCTTCCTGTTATAATTTATTATGTTATTAAGTTCATAACTAAACTGTGTTTCTTTCTTTAGGTTTGAATATTAAATATAAGTAAAATACGAGTAGATAATGTGTGAAGAGGAAGATCTTGCAGTTCCTCTACTAATTGGACTCTAAAGCTTTGGGAAAAAAATATTATGCCACTTATATTAATTCCTTGTTTGTGAAATGTACATGTGACTATATTCGTGTGCGCTTATGCGAGTGTGTGTTCATTATAGGTATTATTTTCTGTGTATACTTATTATGTTCTGTAATTGTTTATTTCAGTGAAATAAAGTCAACGTTTGGAACCTTCCTTAACTCTTTGGGCTACTTCACTTCCATTTTGTTTTTCTCTTTGTCTCCCTCTTCTTTTTTCCTCTTCCTCCTGTCTTTTTCTTTTCTTTTCTTCTCTTTCTTATCCATCTCCTATTCCTTTCCTTTTCAACTTCTCTTTTTTCTTATTCTCAAATAACTTCGTTAAAAATTTCGAATATATAAAAAAATAAAATAAAAAAACAGAATGGTTAATTTTTTATAAATTTTCTGAACTTCACTAATAATGAATATAGTATTAATAATGATAATAATAATAATAATATCTTGATTTCAGAAAACTGCCACAGAATACCAGGTCATTCATTAACTAAGCCCTCCCCCTCTCCAAAAGTTTACAATTTGTTCACTTCTTTTCAAATAATCCCGTTCTAAAAATGATGAGTTATGGAGGATAAAATAATCAATTCCACCTTTTTTTTAACGTAGGAAAAATCAACTTCAAAGCGAGGGTTAATTTCATTTCAAGGAGTGAAGTTTGGAAAATCAATTAATCCGTACTTTTTATCATTGTTAACTCAACAATCATTAATATAAAAGGGAAGCTGCCTTTTTTATTCTATTATTCTAAACTTAAAAAGAAAATTAGCACGAAAGTGAAGCCCCCTTTTTTTATTTAGCAAACATTTTCTCATATTTTTTTTATCTCCAAAGTATTTAACAAATTTAAGGTGAGAAAGTGAATTTACCTGCTTTCTTTGTCCTTTTTTTTCAATTTCGTTCCTTATTAAGCACAGTGCGCATAAATTTTGTTAGTAGTTCTGACAGTTGTGTTATGTAAAAGCTTTCGATATTCGTTTTTATTTAAACGGATTTTTTGTACAGTTTCCAAAATTAGTCATTTCGCACTTGCAAAGTGTTTCGGACGAAAGTTTACTATCGTATAATTATTTTTGTTTTATATATCCTCGAATAGTCTTCTTGCATGACTGTTGCTAGGGTTTGCTAGGCTGTTCGTCCAAGTAATATTATTTTTCCTGACGCGGGAGATTGGAACATTATTTATAGCGATATAAATTAAAAAGAGTAATTTATTAATGCAAGTATTTTTGTGATATCACTGATTAAAAATTATTTGAATATAAGATAAAGCTATGGGCGGTGCTGCTTCCAAGGCAATCATCCCCTTAGCCTGACACATCCATGAGGACGATGTGAGTATTCTTCCTCACCCACACATGCAAAGAATAGCAGAGACACGGGTTATAAAAATGTCGACACAAGCCCCCGTGGGACCATGCGTCGCGTGTCTTATAAACCATTTGAAATCAATTTACTAATTGGGCAATACTGCGAGGTACTGATCTACATAGCATACATTCTATATATGCATACGTCTGTACGCGTACATGTGCGCGTTAAAACAGGACGAGATCGTGTTCGAATGAAGCCATTGACGCGCGCCGCCCCAGACATCGGAGGATGATTGCGCGCCTGATCGCATTCCAAGGGCATTGGATGATCAGGTCTGATTATGGGCATCCTGTTGTCATGCATGTAAGGCCTTTGCGGTTCACACACCCTGTGAGAAGGCTAAAGTCAGGGTTTCAGTGGCGGGGGTTTCATGCAGTTACTGGCGGGCTCTTTGCTTACTGATGATTACAAAAGGCGAAAACCTCAAGATCCGCTCGAACTAACTTCAAGAGAAAATCAAAGTGGACGGGAAAGGAGATAAACACTATAACTTTTACGTAATGTTACTTTTCGAAGTAGTTTTATTTCAAAGTAATATTTGTCAATTAGGTTATTAATATTGCATGAGTTACTTTAAACGAGTTGCGAGGGTAAATTATTCCATATCTGAGTAATTTTGTAATAAAGTCCCTGTTCGATCGCAGTGTTAACACTCTTGTTAAGATTGGAAGCGTTATTTCTAGTAACTGATCTGTTATCTCTCTCTAAGAGCAGTCTGTATTTCATATTAGTGAATCCATAGAGTGACACGTGATATACAATGATACCACTTTTCATTTCTTTGGGCTGTTAACTACATCCATTTTATATGACGTGTCATGTGATTGTCAACTATTATAAACAAAAAAGCCCGTGTCCCCCTCCAAATAAAACACACTTGTCTCTCACTGGATAAAAAAACATACACTTCCTTATTCCAAAAGCTTCTTGAATCAACCATTTGTGGGGTTCAGGATGGTTAGTTCAGTCGATGAGCGTCGTGGTTGTGATACCGATGAGCGTTTGACGACACAGGTTTGAATGCAACTCTTTTATTCACCTTCATATAGAGGTTAAAATAGTTTCCCCTATTTTCTCAGTTTATAAAAAATCCCATTTTCTTTCTTAAGCTTTTAATGGTTTACGTAATATCTTCCTCAGCGTTTTTTTTGGATTGGGGTTTGATACCACTTATAATTTCTTTGGGCTGTTAACTACATCTTCATATATCATTATGAGCAAATTTGGCTCAATTACTGTTCTATTGAATATAAAACTATCTATTGCAAATACTATGTCGATGATGCATCTATCTTAATGAAATCACAAAAAAAAGCAGAAAAAATCATTAAATACTTAAATTCTAGACATCGAAGTACAAATTATACAATGGAGGTCAAGAAAAATGGTAGGCTTCCATTCGGGATATTAATATAAAACGTTCTAAAACAGAATATGAAATTTAAATATATATAAAACCTACATTTACAGGTTTAGGTAAAAGCTTCTTTAGTTTTTTGCCAGGAAAACTTCAGTTATCCTAAGTAAGAACCATTATCCACCAAGCATACAATATATGTTCTTATACAAACTGCTGCATTTAAATTCACCTTTCTTAAAACATTTAAAAAACAAACCAATGACTACCCTTACTCATTAGTGGAGAAACATTAAAAGTTGCTTAATTCTCTCTATCATGAAAATCTAACATAAAATACAGTAGATAAATTATCTATTTTAATTATGATTCCATACTTTGTTAGAGAATCGAGTGACTTGGTTAACGACGTCAAGAAGACTAAATAAATTCGATCCCTATCTCGACCTCAAATTCTTATTAAAAATGGGCGCGATATTGGATACTATTCCAGCTATAAGGAACGAATTCCATTCCCTTACCACTCCTCTGTAATTTATAAATATAGTTATAAATCTTGCGATTCATCTTATGTTAGTTCGATAATTATTATGTCAAACCATTGTCGCATCGAGCAGCATCGGGTAAGGTCGACCCGTACAAGGCTGGTTCTAAACAAACCAGACCCTTCGCCCATACTAGATCACATCAATATATGCAAGTCTGGAATTAGTCTTGACAACTTTAAAATACTTAGTGGTGCTTCGCATCTCAATGAAGTACGAATATGACTTAAATATAAATCAAACAGCATCCAATCTCTACATTGTATCCTGAATTAATGGAATTGTTTAGTTTTGCATTAAGTAACATACCTTAAATTGCAGTGCTCTCTTTAAGCAATGTATAAATTAGAAATGTCAACTACAAACCCTCTTGTTTCTAATGTAGATGATGAGACTAGGTCCTCGAAACGTCCAAATTCAGATAAATAAAGATGATTTTAACAATAGCGTGAATGGTTTTCGCCTCGTTATTGAAACTCTGGTTTGTTTGGAAGAAACTTGACATTTCATGATATATATATATATATATATATATATATATATATATATATATATATATATATATATATATATATATATATATGAAATGAAAAACACACAAAGTATCACGTGAGGGTAGCAAATGAATGCAATGTCCCGCAGGAAAAAATGAAAAGGTGTTTCCAAGTACTTTCGAACTTTATTAAGTTCCTTATCAAGAATAGCTACAAGACATAATATTATATTAGAGGTATATATACGAAAGAAAAGTATGAAAGACCGCCTCAAAAACAAAAAATCACCAATGAGGAAGACAAAAGGGTAAAGGTAAAGAAACACATTAAGAATTACAAGAAGCAGGTAGTAAGGTCAAACAATTATATTGAGAGGAGAATTGCGGAATTCATTATTATCAACAAAGTTGATAATTTAAATTTATCTGAAGAGCAATACAAATTTAACAAATATATAACGAATAGAGTTTCCAATCGTATCTATAAGCACCCGGACGTAATGCGTCTCGGAGATTAGCAACTCACCAGATTGTTTTCGGTTCTATTTCATTTTGTTTTCCAGATTGTTTCCTGCTGTTTCATTTGGTATTTTGTTTAGGATTTGTCTTACCTCATATATACTGTGCTCCTTGCCTAGTTTCTTCATTATTAGTTGAAAATGGCATCTTGCCGAAACTAGTCCGATAGTTATAAATAAAATATTGATTCAAATATTGTGGTTTACCATTATCTTTCACTGATATACATCACGATAACGTGATATCTTCCATTCCATTATATATATATATATATATATATATATATATATATATATATATATATATATATATATATATATATATATATATATATATATATATATATATATATATATATATATATATATATATATATATATATATATATATATATATATATATATATATATATATATATATATATATATATATATATATATATATATATATATATATATATATATATATATATATATATATATATATATATATATATATATATATATATATATATATATATATATATATATATATATATATTTATATGTATATATACATATACATATATATATATATATATATATATATATATATATATATATATATATATATATATATATATATATATATATATATATATATATATACATATATATTTTATATATATATATATATATATATATATATATATATATATATATATATATATATATATATATATATATATATATATATATATATATATATATATATATATATATATATATTAATACATTAATACATGATATTAATACATTAATGGGTTTAGTGGATGCTATCAAAAATATGTTTGCGCAAGGAAGTAAAATAATGAAACTTCGAAGTTAATATCAACAAATATATTTAAATCCATTTTTAACAATAACACCTCTTCATATGGGTAATAGAAATTCATTTTTTAATTTTCTAAGCACCGTTTCCTTCCACATGTCCTACATTTTTTCCAAGCACAGTTGCGCCTTTGATCTCGTTGATTGAACAACTTTTTTGATTAACTTGTGATTTTCCTTAAGTCTATTGACTTCACGTGTGATACTATCGCTTAACTGGATGATACTTTGTGCTGGAGTAGAATACACTTTATTCTCTTGATATC
This sequence comes from Ceratothoa steindachneri, assembly GCA_963969495.1. Classification (NCBI taxonomy): domain Eukaryota; kingdom Metazoa; phylum Arthropoda; class Malacostraca; order Isopoda; family Cymothoidae; genus Ceratothoa; species Ceratothoa steindachneri. Next base: position 49,480,287 of record OZ018332.1, read on the forward strand.
CCCATAAGAAATAATCGCACGGTGTTAAGTTAGGGGATCTTGGGGGCCATTCAATTGCCTGATTTAGCGCGACAATGCGGTTGTCAACGTTTCTCTTAGTTTTGTTCTTACAGCAAGCTGTCTATGAGCTGGTGCGCCTTCCTGAATCCACCAAAGTCTATTGAATTGATTGCCGTAAATCTGGCGGAGTTCTGAGAAGATCCTTTCGTGGATCATGCTCAGGTAGGCAGCACCATTCAAGTTATTCTCGTAAAACAATGGGCTGACAAGATAGCCAGTCCTGCATATTCCGATCCACAGAGACACTTTCTGCTGCCAAATACGTTTGTCAAAGTTGAATGCTGGTGGGTGGTTCAGCGGCGCATATTGCCGAATGTTATGGCTATTTACCTTTCCATTCATGAAAAAGGCTGCCTGTCACCAATCACAATGATTTCCAAGAAACGAGCAGGTTTAAGGAGAAGCCATTCTTTAAATTGTCTACGACGAGGAAAATCAGTTTCAAGAAGCTGGTGTCTTGCAAGCATCTTATAGGGATGCCATTTTAAGTCATGTTTAATAATGTAGTTAAATGATGACTTCGACAATTGCTACCCATTCTTTCTGACTGATACATGTGGATTTTGAAGAAGTGTCATCGGAACATTTTCGATATTTTCTGTTATCTCATACGACCCGAACGACCTTTGTTAGATTTAAGCATGTTCCTTCATGTTGGTATTTGTGAACAACATTTTTCCCGATTGTGGGCTTGCTTGGTGGGTGCCTACCTGGAAAACGTTGTTCCAATGAATCTTGTACTTGTTTAATACTGCCAGTCTTAATAAAATTTGTAAATACGCGTTGATCTTTTGCATGATTAAAAAGGTTCTATGGAAGTAAACTTTTACACAGAAACTCTTTGATTTGCTTAGTAAGCTATAATAACGAGACCAAACCACAGCATGGCAAAAAAAACACACTCTAAAATGGCTAAGGCTTTGCTTGAAGAATCGCACAGTGACCTAGCCTACCTAGGCTCCCTACGCTTCTCTTGAAAGTGCACGGCGGCCTAGCCTTCCTAGGCTTCGTTTCATTAGTTTCCTTCTTTGCACAACATATTTTTTATAGCCTCCACTAAACCCATTAGTGTATTAATATCATAAAAGGAAATTTAATGAAATTTATAGAATCGACAAATAAATAGTTGGTAAATAAAATACTTTTGCAGGATCCAAAAGTCTCCAATAGTTTTTGAGTTATACTAATTCAAAGTACGGTTAACTTTTTTCTGGGACACCCGGTATAACTGATGTGCATGGTGAACTATTTTCATTGACAAGAACTCTGCTTACGGTTTTCCAGCCAGTCCTTAATCCATTTTCGTCCGCTGACCCCTATTCCGTGCGATTTTATTTTTATTAAGTGTTATGTCAAACAATGTCAAGAGCTTTGTTTACGGATGATATAGACTGCATATAAAGATTTATCCTGGTCAAGTGTTGTTATGATTGCGAAAAAAACAACAAGCAAATTTGTGAAGCAGAAACGTCAGAATCGTAGTGTGTGCCATTTATTATGTAAGTTATCTTATTCAGATGCTCAACAATTCTATCTCTAACAATGGACTCTAAGACTTTACCAACGGCCTAACTAAGGGAGGTGGGACGATAATTTTCAGGATCATTATTTAAGCCCCTTTTCGAAAATTGGTGTTACATTTACCTCTTCAATTCCTTAAGAACTTGTCCCTCGTTAAAAGACTTTGGGAAAATTGTACAAACTTGTTTTAAAAGTTTACTTTCTAATTCTGTAAGGTGGCCGGGATAGATTAAGTCGGGATCAGGCAATTAGGAAATTTGCATTTTTAGTCGCGTGCGACTCTCTATCTCACTATGTAAGCCAGTCGGTCGGTCGGTCCCCGTTTTGCGTCAATAAAGACACCCTCGCAATCACGAATAGCCTCGATGCACTCTCTAATGGATGTATAATTAGAGCTGTAGCAACCCCCCCCCCGTCCTCCCAACCCAAGGCCAAGGGGGGGGGGGGCTGTGAAGGGGCCCCACTGTAACCCCCCCAAATTATTTTATTAATGAAAATATACAATTTTTTCGAAAACACATTTTCTGTATTTATCTGATTTATCTCTTCCCTTCGACTGTGTAATTAATGATAGACCAGAATATTTATATTACAGGAATATTGTTATGGGGGCCCCACAATCTTTATTGGGGGGGATGGCACTAGACATTTCTACGGCTCTGCGTACGATTATTTTCATATCTATTTACCGTTTTGTTTTGTGTTTACCCAACAACCTTAGAGTTGTTTTGCTTAATTAAGTTTGACTCTTTTTATTTTGAATTTAAGGAGACGAAGACAATAAAGGTATTGGTTTTACTTATCCACACTTTTGGTGTTTTTAAAATTTTTATACAATCGGTTATATTCTATTATGCACTCTTTATTCTCACCATTCACCCACGTCACTTAGTTTTATTTATTTAGAACCTCTTCTAAGTTTTATAGCGCACTATTTAGCTATTTCAACCTTTAAATTTTCACTACAATTTAAGTTTTGATCAGGAGCCAAAATATCAAAGTTAGAAGATTTTAATTTCTGGATGTAATGAATGAGAGCTCTCGTGAACACTTTTAGGAATAATTAGATTAATCGAATTATATTATGGTCGCTGTTCCCCATTTAGCACACTGTGGAAGAAGAAGAGAGAGAAGGAATTCCGCCCCCCTCTCTCCCTGACTTCCCTAGTTCGCCGTTGACCGTTATAAATTCGTCTGCCTTATATACTGCGAAAATTAGACCAATGGAGAGACCATTAATTGGTTATCGCGACTTCGCGCTATACAACCTTATCGCGACCCAAGACAATTAACGAAGTTTGTTGGCGATGAATCTCTCTCCCCGTCTAGATAATTTCGGGGTATATATTCGACAGTTCAGAATTCACAGGCAGATTGTATTTGAAGCCGTCGTCCAGTACGTTAGCTGTAACGTCTTCGCAGTCGAGAGGGAATCGACTACATTCTCGTCCAAAGAAGAATTGAATGATTGTTGAAGAGCCAAGGAAGAGCTAGTCATCACTCAGTGTTGTTCGGGGAGATAGTTAAGCGCGCTTTAACCCTTCTCACTATGTCTTCGGATTTTAAGGATCGGAAAAGCTATCCCCGAAAGACCCTCCGTTTGCCTCTTAAGGATAAAAGGCCCCCTTACTTCAGTTTCCCGAAGTTGGATTGAGTGTCCTGTGAGACGCCCACAAGTTCAAAGTCGAACTTACCTGCCTGGTCCTACTCACCGTATATCAAGGTTAAATGGATTTAACCCCCGCTTCGTCACGCTTCTCCCACCTTTACCACATCAAACCTCAAGGATCCCCTTTTCTCTAAAACTTGCATAATTCTAAAATCATTACTTAATTAATTATCCCACGGTTCAAACTTAATTGGTAGTGTCAATCATTTTATCAGTGAACCGTCAATATTTAATTGCATTGTCATTTAACTTGCCCTATATGTATATGTAATCTTTAGTCCTATTAAAGTATATTTTTGTAGCCGAGTTTGAATATTCCTTGGCCTAGCAACTGTGTAATTAAAGCACTCTTAAAGCCATTCCCAGGTGAGCCTTAATTTCGATCGGCCAGTAGGCTAGTGTGCGAATAACGGCGTACACCCGGTCATACCACGACACACACTCACAGTTTCTATCATCTTGAGTTCCAGTGCAACCTCTGAAGGGTTTATTATTATTAACATAACTAAAATCTTTTCGGTTCGCGTTTCGATACCGACGCTAGTTTCTTTTAGTGGTTCCTCTTTGCTCTCCTTATATTACATTTTACAAGACGACAATAAAAATAAAATGGTACCTATTTTCAATATTATTACTAGCCTTTAAGGTTATAAAAGGCCAGTTACGTTCCACTATTGACTGCTCTGGTTGCCGGTGCTAGTGTGCTTTTCCCACTTGTGTACAGCATTGTGAAGTTTGCCCATTTTTCGGATTTTTTGAAAGTGAATTTTAGTTAAGGTGTAGTTGTTTGACTCGCAAAGAGTAATGAAAATAAAAATTGGTAAAATTGAAAAAGCGCGATTTCGTTCGAAAAGTAGACCAATAGCTTTGCGATTTAAGAAAGTGAAGGGTGAAATATTCGCGCCTTTGTTAGTTACAAGGACTGAAGCCACACCAGACATATCCGCAAGCACTAAGGAAAGTTGAAGGTAAAGTAAAAAACAAATGCTTGGACCTTGGCCCCATCATTCTCTCATTCCACTCCTCCCCCCTCTCTTCTCTAAATTTTTCCCGGTATATATATATATATATATATATATATATATATATATATATATATATTAATTCATGCTCAGTCCCTCATAACACCATTAACAAGAGCCCCTTATCCCCTTCCACCGCCAGCTATCTCGCGATATTATGCAGAATAAATGAGAGAGGCCCTCCGCATCACTCTCCAGGCCCTCTCGGAGGGCCCCAAACCAAACAGGGTAAGGTATTCGAAAAGGTTTTCGGATCCCTGAGCATTGCATTAGTTCGACTGAGCGACATCCAAAATGGGTACTCGGCCATTTGCGCGAGGGAGGCTGACTGTGAAGCCTTGACCTCAAGCAAGGCCGTTGAATGCCTAAAAACTATAAACATAAAACCGACCACACCACCACAAATAAGATTGCACTGTAGATTAATATGCAGGCGCCTCGGCTCCTGGGTCGGGTGCCACTCAGCAGATGACATTCAAATGGAAATTGAACGGAACCACCCATGAGCAAAGGTAGCTGAGGTTATCAAATTAAAAAAATACACGTAGGTGTTCAAGGTTGTTTTTTAGGACACGGGTATGCCTCAAAAAGCAAAGGAAAACGGTCTGCTTCTCTTAAACGCAAGAGTCTGCTCAGAGCAGATGGAACGAGAACAGTTTGTCGACTTAAAATGTGCTTTCGGTGCAACAAGTAAGGCAAACACGCTACGTCCAACTGTCCTGAAAAAGAGCTTACTTTGTGCTCTATATGCACCGGCCGCCACCACTTTTGGCGTGACTGCAAAAGTAACTCCCCTAAATGCAAGAAATTCAAAGACAAATCCAAATAAAACGCGAATCCGAAGAGAAAAATGCCAACTCAACCTGTGCAAAAGTAGCCAAAGCCGCCATTGCCGAGAATAACAACCAAAAGACATTCCTCCTCATAGAAAACGAGAATTTAACTAAAATAATGTCCTGCATTTACTATGCGCATATTACGAACATTACTCGCCCAGCTACCTTCGCCACGGAAGTCAACCGCATGCTCGTAAAGACGGGATGCAAGAGAAGTTGTTTCCAGAAAACACATCCTCGGAGGAAGCTATGCGAATTAGCGTAGCCCCTCAGTACCAAAATGCATGCTAGAAAGTTCCAAGGCCTCAAAACACAGCCAATACACGCGATGCGCGTCTAAATAAACCAGCAGTCACGCAAGCAACAAAACAGGCGCCAGCTACACCCATGGAAAACACCACCACTACAAACGACACACAAAAACATACCCAACACTGAAGCAGTGCGTACCAAGGAGACCAGGCCTCCAAAGTCGAGAAAAAACTCCAAAACCTGCCGCCCAAGGTCAACCTCCTTGGGAGGGAACCCCACGTGGGATCTCTTGAGAAGACGGAATTTCCACGCGCTGCAGAAGGCCCGCTTAGGCATAAATTGGTAAGCCTACCCCCCCTCCCTTCCACAAGCGGTAGCCTCGAATTAAGTCTCTCCACGATTCCCCTTTATGCGGGCTAAAATAGCTTGCAAGAAGATTCGAGGCCCTTCGAGAGTAGATCTGTTTCCCGCTAACCCCCAACTCCAGGGAGAGCCAGGGACATAAATAACGCTCGACTCCCCGGAAGACACACAGAGTTGAGCAGTCTCGCCCAGACCCCAGAAGATTTCCCATGGTTCCAAGTCAAGTACTAACAACAAAGCAAAGTGACAGCTAGACTATTTTGTGTATTTGGAATTAGCCCCAGCCAGGAGGTAATTCCACTGAACGATCGCCCTTGAGTGATTTTCCCTACTTCTCCCATCAACTCCTGTCGAAGCTCTCTTCATTTCGGGTAGTCGAAATACTCTTCCCTGGACCGGAAGTTACACCCCACCCCCCTTGTTTTGGAGAACCGTCATCACTCCAACCTCCCGCTCAGAAGTGTCGAACGGCCTCACCTTCGTGCAAAAGACATCCGTAAGCCAACCCCTTTTTCCCTTCAGTAGCTCAATTGAGTTAATTCCGCCCCTATTTAAATAGTCTCCTCCTGGAATACCTTAAGTTCTAACTTCATAGTCTCTTTTATAACTAAAATTCCCCCTTTCATTTACTGATGTGATTCTGCCCGTTAATTCTCCGAGGTAATTTTACCCATCAATTCTCTCAATATTTTTGTGTAAATAAAATTATATTTTTATACCTGCCTCTTTAAATAACCTTGAGCTTTGCCATTGCTCATAATTTACCTGACCTCGTTGCACTCTCTCGCTACTCAGCTCGTCTAAACTCGTGGTTTTCCGTCCCTTTTGTCGGTTCGCTTTCAAGTTATTGGTCCCTCCCTCATAGATATAATATGGTATTGATATAATGTAATGTCATATCACCACACTCCTCCTTTTTGCAGTATAGGAGCACCAGCCCAAATACCATGCGAGAAGATTCAACCTAAAATTCTTTGCCCCCGAGTCGGTTCCCTTACCAAAGGAGCTGGATTCTCGCCAAGTTACGGAAGGTTTCAAGACCGGAAGGTACAAGTGAGAATGCTCGGATGAGGTTCCCGAGCGGCAGATCGGAGGTACTCGCTCAAAACATGGTGAAATTGACCACGGACTGCTTCATTACGATCACGGACACGGAATACAGAAAAAAAGAAACCGCAGGGAGCGCACCCTGCCCAGTACACCACACGGGGCTAAAGTAGAACGCGAATAAACGTCTACTTTAATCTCACACACTAAAGAACCAACACTACACAAAATGCCAGACAGACTTACGATAATACATATAAATGTCAGTGGATGGGACGAAAAAGGTTCCATTTATGGCAATATTTTGCAACAGAGTGACCCTGACATAATACTTATTTCTGAACACGGACCGACCACGCAAAAACATTAAAATTATTTCCAATACGATGTCATTAGCAAAAATCACAGTCAGGAATGGTATGACGGCCGAGCAATAGCCGTCAATAAAGGACTAAAATACAGGACCCTGGAAGACCTAGATGAATCCTACCTTGCCATTCAAGTGGGTACTGCCATAGGGAGACTGGTTGTGGCCACGGGGTACCAACCCCCGAGACGCGGCTATGTGCCCATGCACAACCTCTTGCAGGTATTTAGCCACCGGAAGAACGTTATCTTCGTCGGAGATTTAAACGCAAGATGCGCAGCGGCAGAATATACCTCCTACAACAATGCAGGTAGAATCATCGAACTACTACTCGACAGACAATACATGTCAAGGATCGGACCAAAATTCCCGACTTACATATCTGGGACAGCAGCCAAGAAACCCGATATAGTCTTATCTAGTATCAGGTTTCCTTGCAATTCCTACATTGAATCGGGCCCCATCATTCCGAGCACAACCAGGCTATTAAAATTACAGTAGGAGTAAATCCCATTCAAATTAAATTTCCAGAACGCAAAAGCTACAAGCAAGCGAACACGGAAAATTATAGAAATTACCTCTTAAATTACATCCCCGACCACTTATATGATGCTAATCTAAAAGAAATAGATGAGGAGCTGGATAAACTTACTGATTACCTAATCAAAACCGATCAAAATAGCATTCCCCGCCATATCAAGCGAACACGAGTCATATAGAGCGAACAATCGCGAATAGCAAGAGAGATTTGAGGGAATTTTATAGGTTCCGTGACTTAAATCCCTCAAATAAACTCAAGATATTCAATGCGTGCATTCGCTCGAGGCTCCTGTAACCCCCCCCCCCCTTCAAGTACCGCTGAACGTGAGCGCCGATACCCACTTTGCGAAATTACAAAAGATCCAGAACAAAGCGGTGCTTATCATCACAAACACCCGAAGAAGAGAATACAAACGACAGAGGGAGCTCAACGACTCGGTTGGATTACTCCGATCAACGTGTGGCGCTCCAAGAGAAGGCTAAGAGGATATGGCGAGCCATTGGTACTCGCCTGTCCCCGGAGTTCTCTCGTACACAACTAGACATCGAGGTCGCTCGACAAATACGACCATTTAAAAGTAGTAAGGCACAGACTGACGGCGACGTGACTCCAAAATACACATGACAAAATCGACAAATCACAACAAACGACAGGTGTAATACTCATGTTTCTTTAGTATAAATTCACATACCATCACTTAGATTACCTATTTTAAAAAAATTTGCGAAGAAAATTCAAAAGCTAAAATTCACAGAAAACTTTCTCAAAAACACAGCGGGAACAAAAACCCCGCCCAAATAAAAGCTTGAATGCCAATAAGATCATATATAAACTAATTAAAGTAACAGGTTTATTTAATTAGTATAAACTATAAATTTTATAGTTTATCCAAAATAAAAACAAACAAAAACAACAAAAACAAACAAAACAAACAAAAAATACACCCAAAATGAAGGACTTAAACAAACAGAGATACCCTGTCACCAGGGACCTATTCATTCTGTCTCCCACACCGCCTCTCTTCTTTAAACTCACCAAATTTCTCCACTTTATTATCTCAATATCTCCCTAAATTTCTCCAACCTTTTTAAGTCCAAGTCCAAGTATGCATTATTTGATCTCTCTATTTATATGCATGCATATGGAGATCTTTATGCAGAATTCGATGTAATGATGTAGTCAGGATGTCCAACTGATGCTAACGTCGGTGAATCGATTTTCCCAGACTCAGAATGACAATGTCTCGCAGAACAGCAAATTTTTGCTTTGTCCGACAAGAACGATTCCGTCGAGGCGATTTGGCCGTTGAAACTGAACCAAATGTTTTAAAATTTTCCATTAGTCTACGAGTCGTAGACTCGTTGGGTTCTTCATTTCTCTACAAAATGGTACAAAGTGTTCGAACTGTTTGCGTCGCACTTTCTCCATTTTGGTAAAATGTCTTCAAAATCAGAACGCGCTGCTCAGTTATAAACTACTTCATGACGCACCGCACACAAATATTCTAAAAAATAAGCAAAAAACTATTAATCGGAGTGAAGAGAGAGAGCAAACATAATAAAAAAAAACATGCCTTCACAGTTCAAAACACAAAAGTGTCGCCCAATTTAAATTGGGCGCCCTATATGGAGCACACTTTACTTATATCGAAACAAATTGTGATGGTCACTATTCTCAAATAATTCACCAACATGTGAATTTCTATTCAATTTTCATCGCTGGCCAAAATCAAATACAAAACCTTATGTTCATGTCAACTGGTTTGCTTTATTAAGAACATTCAATTTGTCACTGGTCGTGATTGGCCACATTGACCAAAAGGGAAAACCTTTGGTTATTTACTCAGGGAAGCCCCAAAACTCCGCCTAGACGGAGTATGTATCCATTGGACAACCTTGTTTCGCCAGTTGTGCAGATGACTAAGAAGCGTTTCAATCCGGCGGGCTCGAAGACGCCCGGCAGCCACTCAAGGATGGGCCCCGATGTCTTCGAGTCTTTGCTCTCCTATAAAATTTTATTTTGTGGGGTGGAAGGCAGGATCTTCATTATTTTCTACCCTTTTTGAGGAAATCTCAGGCATAAATCCGATCCATTCCCGCACCATCGAGAGATCCCCTTCTCCGAATCCCCACCCCCACGCGATGCGGGAGAGAGTGGAACCCCCACCCCCTCTCCCTCTCGGAATGAGAAGATCAATATCCCTTTGCTTTTTAACTATTTTTGGGGGGGCACTTCAGGTCCATTCAGAGGAAAACCGGCACTCTGGCTTGTATTAAAATAACCAATCTGGGGTCGAATATCAGCGGTACGCTCCAGAGTGGTCTGCCACCATAAGTCTCTCTAATGGACCATGGTTTGGATCCACGCTCCCTTCTGGAGGGAAACCAACTTTGCACTGTAGACGGATACCTTTGGGAGCGCTGCTCAAAGAGGAATGTTTGGTAATGGTGAGTGCGCTACGAGTCCCACCTCTCTCAACTGATGCGAGACAATTTGGCGAGACATTTAGGTTTAGGTTCTCGGCAACCTGACGTGAAATATTGATTGCTGTCTCAAATCGGCCCTTCACCAACATCTGTTCCATTATGCGATCTTCCCTAAGAGTGGCTTTTCGCAGGCGAGCCGTTTTTCTTCAGCGACTCACGGACGCGGTAACCTCACAAAGCTTTATTTTGCATGAACTCACCCTGTTTGACCGATTAGTGTTGTTTAAAATATCAGACAGTGTCACTACTTCAGTCCTATATTGGATAACCAGCTTTATCAGGGACTTGTCCACCTTATCTCGTCTCGTTATCTAAATAAATGAGTGACACTTTCAGTAGCGGTCTACAATACACGGGGAACACTGTTGTCATACAATACTTTACTGATTTTTATGTGTAGACTGAAAGTTATATGGCATCGTTCTCTAGTTTTGGACGTACCCTTTTTTCAATTACACATTACTTTCCACTTTTTTGATCCGATATTGTATAAATAGACAGTTGGACACTATCGAGGCAAATATCAGATAATATTCTGTGCAATTTTCATAGGAATTAAACTTGTATTTTCAAGGAAATCTTGATTTTAGTATTTTGTTCTGTAGTTTTGGACGCTCAGGTAGTTGATGTAGAAACTACTTTGCTGTCAACATTTAGGTCTTTATTATTTCCATTATCATTATTATTATTTTTACTAGTGGGAATTGAGATCCATCGTTTATTCGGGTGGTGGTGAACTGGGGACCTCGACCTGGAGCGAGAGGTCGCATAGAGAGCCGATTGAAGTGGCTCAGTACCACCTGTCACCACCTTTCCCACGAGGAGGTTCAACGTTCCGCTGTGTGACGCCCCAGCTGGGCTTGGGTGGTAAAGAGGACTCGCTGTTAAATGCCGCCATGGCCATGGATGGATCAAAGTTGGTCCGCGACTAGCCTGCAAATTAACCCTCTAACCAAGAAAAATAGGATTGAAGGCGCGTTTGTAAGGAAAAGTGGAGAAAAGAAGGTTAAAGTGTAATGCGAAGAAGGGATGGAGCGCAGGTAGATTTCGAATAAGTTTAAGAGAACCGAGTCATTGCGGCCGGGAGGGCGTGTCGCTCATCTAGGTAGCCTCAAACATGGGAGGAAGGGGGTTGGGATAAACCAGGTTCGAAGGGCAGGTATAAATGGGACGACGCCACTAGGCTACAAGGACGACAGAGTCAAGATGCATCCATTACACTCATCCATTACATTTATTAATTAGATTAATTTTATTCATAATTTACATTCATTACATCGATTACATCCATCCATAACATCAATTACAACATTCATTTATTAAAAAAAGGCGTTTTCACATGGAATGATGGAACCACCCCAACAACATAGATAGCTAAAACAAGCCTGAAAAATACAGTAAAAAAGGAGCAGAATGGAGGAGGAAGAAGAAGAGGAAAAGAACCGTAAAATTCGTGATTAAAAAATAAATCGGAAGAGAAATGTACGAAGTAATGAAACACCAACGAGGGTATTTTAATTGAAATATTGTAACGAGAGGTTCATAATGAAAGTGAACTTAGTGAAAGTGAATGACGCACTTTTCATTACACCCTGTGGCTTAAGGGGCATTAGGATTGGGGAGTTCAGGGTTTCGCAGTACGAACAAGCTGCAAGGGCATCGAAGTGCGGCATGTGGGTTAACCCCTAAATAGCTCTAGCATTTGCCTAAATTCGCCCCCATTATGGGGCTCTTCGTGCCCTCTTCTTAAGACACTTCTCATTCCTTTGAGGAAAGGGGCTCTAGGGGGCCTTAATCTCATTCAGAGATGGATTTGTGGGAGAGTGAAAGTGCGGGGAAGGGGGGCAGTCGCAATTCGGAAGTGAGGCAATGAAGAGGAAATGGCGCAATCGGGATCTTTCGCGCTCTATCACTCGGGCTGTGCGTGTAGATGTTCTTGTGTGTGTGTGTGTGTGTGTGTGTGTGTGTGTTTCTGCGTAGTGTACATGTGCCATAGAGCAATCCCGTTATTGAATGCCTTATATTGTTCCTCAAAGGTGTGGGACCAGGAAGGGAGTCATACATAAGGGGATAAAGTTTATGTATGTGGGGGGAGGGGGGAAGCAAAGTTGGGGCCCTACGAGATCCCGGGCCCTGAACGAATTCGATCCGGTAACTTAACCCAGTCGACGCCCCCCCCCCCCCGCCTATCCCCTTCTCACTCTAGCCATTCAGAACTTATGTGGTTTGTCCCGAAGGAAAAGGTGGGAGGTCTACGGCTACTTCTATATATCACTTCATCAGAGCCTAATTGGTTAAAGTCGGGACAAATTTTCTTTGGCCTTATTTTTTTTTCAGAGCTGAGGGGTTTGGTCTAATGTTTCTGGCAGGTGGGAAGGCTCTCGTTCAAATTACCTCTTTTGCTATTACCAGCAGGACCATTCCTTCGCGAGAAAGATGGGATTAGGTCCTCATCGTAGGGAAACCTTCATGAAGGTTGGCGCCCTTGTTTTCGTTAACCACACGACGAGATGGATAAAAGCGCGGGAACTTACTGGAGTGAATTAAAAGCGCGCGAAATTATTGGAGTGAATTAAAAGCGCGCGAAATTACTGGAGTGAATTAATAGCGCGCAAGACCACTTGATTGAATTAAAAGCGCGCTAAATTACTGGATCGAATAATAAGCGCGCGAAATTACTAGAGTGAATTAAAGGCGCTCGAACTTACTGGAGTGAATTAATAGCGAGAGAGCTTATTGGAGTGAATTAAAAACGCGCGAACTTACTGGAGTGAATTAATAGCGAGAGAGCTTATTGGAGTGAATTAAAAACGCGCGAACTTACTGGAGTGAATTAAAATCGCTCAAACTTAGTGGAGTGAATTAAAAGCGCACGAAATTACTGGAGTTAATTCAAAGCGGCCGAAATTACCAGTGTAAGTTAAAAGCGCGTTAAATTATTCTTTCCTTATTAAATCGTTAATATATTTGTAACTATCAATCCGATTCCGTTTCGGATTTGCGGTATTAAATAGATCATTTATCTTCCTACTAGTTAGTATGTAACAGGCAATTGGCTAAGAGGGTAAGTTCCATGCGAAAAAAAACATGACGTCCATTTAAGATGTATAAAAATAACATAAAATAACCTGAAATTCCATGTGGCTGACCTTTTGTGAGAGACGTTTATGGACTGTTGTCCCATACACTGATCGGGACTCATCAAGAAACTGATGAATCTACGACGAGATCAGACGATGTTCAGAGTAAGGTTCAGTCTTTTGTGAATACTCGTATAAGCCGCCGGTCCCGTTCATTGCTTGTTATTCTGAGGAAGCTCCAGAGGAGCGAAACGCCAGTAATAAAGAACATTGTACCACGTGTGGTTTCTAATATTATCCCTCTCCATTTGTTGTTAAAGACGACCATCATTAAATTCATCTATTCGATTCGGGGAACTATCTGTCATTCCATGGGTTTTGTTTCTGATTATCTAAACAGCGAAAAACATATAGGACGACCTGGTATTTATAAAATGATATTCATCATACAGACATACCCATTCACAACACCGGTGTTTCATGCTTACTTCTCTTTTTCACACACATACCACATCACTCTTCCTTCCCGGAGCCTGCAGAAATGGTTGTATTATTCACGCTTCCCTGCTGCGGAACAAGTGACTCTCCATTGGACCACGAAGGTTTCCTTACTCCCCTCACTGATTGGGGGGGAAACTCAACATTAACACTCTGTCGGTCCTTTCCATCAAACGAAGCTCGGCGCCCGGTGCCGTCTCACTAGAAGGCATTTGTCATTCTGATTTTTATGTGAACTTCATTATCAGGTGCGGACAGTATTTAAAAGGGATGGGTTACACAATTATTTGACTACCTTTAACGAGCGCTTCATAGATAAAACGAAGGTTGCTAAATTGCCTATAGTCCTGATTATATTCATCGGTGCAAATGTTTTCACAATGGGTTTAAAATTGGCACCAATAATACCGATCTTTTAAAAAGGGGAGGCAAGGTCAATTGCGGGAAAATTAACGGAGTCGGTAAGGAAAAACTTGTCAAAACTTAGAAGATAAAAACTTGATTAAAGATCGTCAACGTATTTTTTTTTTAAAACGTCGCTACAGTTTGACTAAAGTGGTTGGTAAATAAATAATTTGGAAGAAGAATATACCGCCTATTTGCATTTTTTTTATTTATCAGGGTAAATTTTTTAACATGTATCGATTTCATATCAAATCGACCCGAATCGAAACTCCATTTGGTAAATTGCCACACCCTATGTAACTTAATTGTATTGACAAGAAGTGTTTTCACTAGGCCAAGCCTGAATCCGCTCAGATAATTGATTTTTTTCTCATAGATGGACATTTATGGCTTTGACAAGATATATTTTATCCCGATCTAGAAAAGCGGAAGAAAAGAGATTATTTTGGAACAATAAGATACCACAGAGTATCTTATTGAGCCCAGCCCCAATTATTACCTCCGCCAACAATGTTGAACGGTTTTGTTATTACTTGTATGTCTGTTTGTATGTAAGGTATTTCTCAAAAGGTTTTTGATGTAGTTCAATAGAATTTTGTTGAAGTGCGGGGTGGGGCAAAGAAGAGTTATTTGATTTGGGTAAGGATACAAACTCAGATGTTATTTTGTTTCACTCATTGACGTTTTTTTTAACATTGCAAAATATGGCATTTTTTAAGATTTTTGCGAATATCATAAAAATAATAAGCTAGAAGCTAGTTAAATTAAAAACAACCCGAGATGGACAATTTATGACGTTCTACCTAACATATACAATTTGATCTAAGTCTGTGAGATCAAAATATATATTTGGAGGGGGAGTATTTACCGATTTACTGTACAGTGATGGGAAGTAGTAAAGCACAGAATGCTAGCTAATGTGTAGCTGCAAACAGATTCTGTTTATTTGTTAAATGTAAAAAGTTATATCTGGACGAATATGAGATCAGGATTTGCCATTATGGAGATTCAGCTCTTGTTAATGATTCACAAACTAGTTAAGATAGATAGATAGACAGACGCATGATTTCTAATTTGCTAGGTAAGTTTTCAGGATGAAGAAATTCTATGACGTTACTTAATTTGCCTCTAAGTCAAATCCAGATTCACTCAGCCATTAATGAAAAAGTTTTAATGGCGCGACCATTGGCAGAGGTATACACTCTCTGGGTGTTTTATCGTTGAATTTGTGACCACGTCAAAACCAGTTTAGATATAGAATTGTTAAATTTATGGATGACATAAAAATTGATTAGAGATTGAAGATCTTCAAAACAAATTAGACGAATTATACTTCTATTAAATGGTATTTAAACTTTAATGCCACAAAATTTAAAGCCGTAAGAGGAACAATGAAGAGATACTTGAACCCCAAAAAGTTTAGTGAGGAGGTAAAAAAGAGCAAATAAAACCCACGGTTGTATCCTAGGATCTCCAAACTTTTCAGTGCGATGACTTAATTATGTAATGTATATGTAGATATTTTCTTGCGATGGAAAAAAAACCAGTTTGCTAAGTTAATGAATGTTTTATTTTAATTTGGGGGGAGGGGGGAGAAATTCAGTAAGATACGAATAAAAACAACGGAATGGATGATGTCCTTCGACTGAAGAATATTATGAGTAAAAATGGCAAACCTTAGCAAATGTTCTTAAGTTGCCACAGACCGGATAAAAACTTGAGGCGAGCCAGTTACTGCCCGCGGGCCATACCCAGATCCCGTAGTCTAATATCTTATGAACTCGATTAATGAGCGTCTCTTGCTCTTACTCTATAAATCATTGGCTTGAAGCATTAGGTAACGCGCGTTTAAATGCGTTTTTACCTTAACAGTTAAGGGCATGATTAAGTTCTTTCTTAACTGCATCCTGCCCTTTATTAAGGCCGCGTCCACATTTCAGAGTGGTCCAAGTGCTAACATCCAAATCGTAAGGGAGGCAAATCGTGTCCTTCCGCGTAAAGGAACTCACCGTATCGAGATTGCTCGGTATAAATGTGCTTTTTCCTTAACTACTTCATGGCCTTTATTAGGGTCGCGGCCATACATCACAGTGATCCCCCTGCCACCACCCAGGTCTTAAGGAGGATTAGGACGCTTTCAAGAGCTTTGTAACTAATTAGTACACAATTTTTAAGGGCACGATAGAGCGAGAGACGGATAGACTCTAAACCATTTTTTTTTAAGATGGTGTCTCCTCTATGATTGGATCGTGTTATGAGAGGGTTTTCACTATTTCCCCTTTAGAGGGGATTTTTCCTTGTACTCGCCGAGGGAAGCATCCTTTTATGTCTTTTTTTCCTTTCATTGCTCTTTCACCGTTGTTTCCTTTTTCGCTTTGATTCCCTCTGTATTCGTTTTTATTCATTTTTTGTTATTCTCCTAAAAGTTTAAAAGTCTTTTTCGCCATTGACACTTTCGCTTTATATTTCTTTTTATTATCTTTCATAACCTTTTATGTTTATTCCCTCTTTCATTTCAACCATTCTTATGCTCATTTATTTCCGCTCATTTCTTTTTACTCCATTTTATTCAATTTTGTGTCCATTTCATCGCACATTCATTCCATTTCATTTTCACTGCCTATTTATTCCATCCTATTTTAATTAATTTTTGTTATTTCATTCCTCCTTTTATTCCATTTCATTCTCCTCTGTTTATCCCCCCTTGTCACCCTCGCTGCTTCCATGCCGATGTGTCAAAACCAGTTTGCGTTAAGTTAATTGAGCGGTCGTTTTGAGCGACGTTTCGGATCATTTTGAGAGAATCAAAATCATCTTTTTGGAACAAAGCCTCATCTAGCTCACTTCGCAACATTTACTCACAGTGTGGTTGTAAAATTTAATTTACACTTAACTATAACCCACCCTAAAAATTATTTTGACTAAATTCGCCCAAACAAAGAATAATGGATATATCCTAACCTAACCTAACCTAACTTTGCCCGTGCTTTTCTTAATAAATAAATCCTCATCCTAAATTTACATAATTTCATCGACGGACACCTTCGAGATTGCACGAAAAGTACCCTCCTTGTATGGACCGTAAGGTCTTCTAGGGTACTCTTCTTCCATGTATCTCCTTCTCACATTTTCCTCTACTTGACTACTCACAACAAGAGTGGGTCAACAGATTTGCCATTTTGTAAACATTGTTTTCTTATTGTGTCACCTTCATTCGTTTCCACCAGGGTATATTGTGGGGTCGGGAACCCACTCCGAGTGCTATGACCCAAGTCTAAAGGGTAGTCGCCGCAGAAAAGGAAGGGGGGGGAGGGATGAGAATATTTCATGAGACAGTAAATTCAGATGCCTCCTGAATGGTTGATGGACCTAGTAATGTGGGGGTAGAACCCCTTCCTGGATGGTTGAGGGACCTAGTAATGTAGGGATAGAATCCCATCCTGGATGGTGGAGGAACCTAGTAATGTGGGGCTAGAACCCGCTCCCAGAAGGTTGAAGGACCTAGTGATGTGGGGTTAGAACTCCCTCCTGGATGGTTGATGGACGAAGTAATGTGTGGCTAGAACCCCCTCCTGGATGGTTGAGGGACCTAGTAATGTGGGGATAGAATTCCATCCTGGATGGGTGAGGGGCTTAGTAACGTGGGGTTAGAACTACCTCAAAGAGTTGAGGGTCCTAGTGATTTTGGGGCTTGAACCCCCTCCTGGTTGGTTGAGAGACAAAGTAATGTAGTGCTAGAACCACCTTCTAGATGGTTTAAGGACCTCGTTATGTGGGGCTAGAACCCCCTTCCCGTCATATGTTAGACAAAATAAAAAAACCCTGTGTGTGTTTGTGTGTGTCACCCTTCTAGTTCTAGAGATAGTAGAAAAACCCCAACACACACCTGTGGCAGAAGGAGAGAAACAAATAAACCAGAAAATCAAGACATTTGGCGCCTACACGGAGCAGAGAGCTCGGACCTTCCGCCCCCCCCCTTAATGCCACCAAGCGTGTCGCGATTGGGAATTGGAATTGCGGTTTGTTGCAATTCCAAACTCCGATTTCCATTTCAAGCATCCCAAATTTTGATTTAATCAGCGGCTAGGAACAAATGAAGAGTAAGTAGCTCTAAGAGGGTGGGGGTGGGGGTGGAGGGTTAATTTTTGACTGAAGATAGTTTACGAATGGTAGCAGGTGCCTCGAGAGAAGAGGGCGCTAATAATACTCGGGCAGTTGACGACCTTGGTTAAATATGCCATTTTCAGGCTCTCTCAAATGACAGTAAAATCCATGAACAAGAATAATTTAAGAGGCTAGAATGGACATCGTTAGTCTAGGAATTATAAACTTGAAAACCTTTTTCATCCTTCTTATAAAAGGCAACAAAATATATACATAATGGTGGAGTAGGATTTCTAATATATGGCACCGATCATAAGAGTAATTTTACGAATATCCGATAGTTCGATCAAATTAATAATTAAAATATCAAAGAGTTATTCGATACAAATTATTCCAGCCTACGCACTTACATACATGTCTTCAAATAAAGAAAGAAATCAGCTAAAATATTAATGCAAAGTGAAAAAATAGGCCTACTCATTTGAAAGCCTATAATTTTACCGAAATTATAGTACATATATGTTATATATGCCATAAGAGTATATTTCAAGAACGGGATTTTTTAGTGGGTTTGAATTATAATATATATATATATATATATATATATATATATATATATATATATATATATATATATATTTTCACTTAGTTCGGTTATGAGTTAGGTGTATTTTAAGTTTTTATTGTTCTTAGTTCCTTTAGAGTTTAAAAAAAAGAACAAAATGCTGAAGTTCAGAATAAATATAATTATCGAATCTTTTGGAACTTTTCAAAACAAAAAGAATTACAAATGGGGAAGCTCAGAAAATTAATTAGAATTTTGGCATGGATACCTTTTTCATCATCACCATCACTAACTCTATAATTTAAGAAGGGGATTTTTTGAGTATTTGAATAATAATTTCATCTTAGTTTGGTTATGACTTATGTTTTTTTGATCAAAGTTATAATATCAAAAATCAAAATGGTGAATTTCAGAAATGAATATAAGTATCGAAATTTTGTAAGTTTTTTAAAACCCAAAGAATTAAAAATGGTAAAATTATTATAATTGGCTAAGTTCAGAAAATTTATAAAAAATTAAACATGGCTGGTTTTTTTTTAGATTTTAGATTTTAACCCTAGTAGCGAAGCGCAAGCTCCCCCCCGTAGGGGGCAGTGGCGAAGCCATTGCCTGGTTACTTTATATGTTCGTATATTCGAAAGTTTTATCGAAGTTATTTCTAAATTTGCTTTTCAATTTTAATCTTTATCAAGAGGATATAGCTACGTGCACCCCCAAAACGAGTAAAACAAAATGAAATCATCCATTTTAAAAATAAATAGACCAAGAGTAAATTATTAGGAAACCAGGCAATGGCTTCGCTACTCCGCCCTACGGGAGGAGCTTGTGATTCGCTACTAAGATTAAAATTTAAAATCTGAAAAAAAGCAGCCATGTTTAATTTTTTTATAAATTTTCTGAACTTCGCCAATTATAATAATTTGAAAAGGGAACTCTAAACTAAATTTACCCACTTTCAAAACATCACGTTGCTAAAATATAGAGTTATAGAAGAAGAAGAGATATCAAAATAAATTTTCTGAACTTCACCTTCTGTAAGGAGGACTGGCGAAGCCCTCTTTTTGTTATCTCATTTTTTTTTTAAATCCACAAAACACACCAAGCCATTTCCAAACTAAGAAAAAAAAGTATTTACTATTTTCCAAAAATCCCGTTCTTAAAATATAGAGGTGTTGATGATGAAGATGATGATGATGATGAGTATGATATGTACTGGAAAATTTGCCACAGACCGAAGGTTTGTCTGCGAAGCGCAAGCGCCTCCTTCTTTTTATAATTTATATAGCATAACGTAAATCTACCTAATTATAACATCAAAGTGTTATAAGCACTTATTTTGGTCAATTCTGAATACACCCCCACCGATTTCAAGAAAATTTTATGACCCCAATTTTAGCTTCGCCCATTTGGGGCGGATAACTGCATAAAAACAATCAATGTTGGAGAACCTAACAACGTTTGGCAACCGCATTGAATTTGAACCTTAATAGTGGAGAACCTGCACCAGCACCTACCCTGATATTTTAATCAGCTAGTAGTATACACAATTTGAAAGCATGCCATTATGTTCAAATTCAAAGGTAATTGCCAGAATCGCTAGTCGCTCTAATCTTCATTGTTTTTATGTCGTGTTTCTTGACTTCAGACATATAAGGCCCCCTCCCCCCATGCTAGTAAAATCAATTATATTTTCCTAAATATCATAATTTATTTTATTTAAAATTTCCTTAAAAAAATATACATTATACAATATGATTGATTCCATTAGAAAATATGGCTCAATCTAGAACGTTTGAACCAATCTGTTTTCATATCAGAAACCAATAAATTGAATTTTCGCATTGACACTGTGATTTAGAATCAACTTACCTGAGTATTCTCAAAAGGAAACTATCAATTCAGTTTCTCTAGTTGTCATTAATTTGCAAAAAAAGTGGTGTTGCTAATTTGTTTGAAGACTCAGCTAGTACATCACTATTGAAAAATGATAAGTCAAGGCTCCTAAAAGATGCTTTAGGGTAGGGATCCCGAAAAATGCTGCTCCCCAGGTCTATCCGTGCCCAACAACCACCTCTACTCTTTCGCCATTTTGTATAGAGATGGGTTTTCCGCCAAATCTTTGCATTCTTGCCCGTACGTTTGGTCCCTTTAACAGTATTTTACTTTCTTATGAAGAACCATCGGTGGCTTCGGGGAATTAAAAAAAGGAACATAGAGGCAGAAAACTGCCTTTTCACTGAAATGTGCACTAATCGGTATTGTTTGTCTCATCTGCATTGAATCTTTGAATATCTTCAAGGAGTTCAACTTGAAAAGACACTTCACTACGCCATGCAAGGTACATCAACACGAGTACAGAGAACCAGACTACCTTGTTCAGAAGATTTGAATTCCAAGTTCCTTGCCTCCAATATCCTCGATTTCTATACGAACTAGATACTCTCCTCCGGAAGATTCCTCACCAACATCATCCGCACGCCCAGCAAGTAGTGAACATGTTTAACACCACATACCTCTCTCAACGATTATTCTCGAATGAGAAGCACGCCAATAGTAAAGCTGCGTTTGCAATTGTCAAATTATAATCAATTATAATTATAATCTCTTTGTGGTTAAAAATAAGATCAGGTCTCTTATTTATAATAAATTATGTTTTTTCCGTGTGATTTTAGCTCATACCTTTATGTCCTTCCGAGGGTGCAGCCCCGGAGCCCTCTTGAGTCTAGCTCTATGACCCAGGGTTTGATAAGGTTAGCGACCCATGTTTTAGGAGATATATGCTAAGAATGAGGTGAGAATTGTAGAGAATTAAATGTTTAATGCTGTTGAAAAATATTTTGTTTACATCTTGAAGCATAGAAATGATAGAGGGTAAAGATTGGCAGATTAGTTCTGATGTCAAAGCGGAATACGCCCTTGTTGCATCGATTCCTGTGTACTTAATAACTCTGTTGTTTTCTATCAATTTTGTAGTTTTCCTCTCTGAAATTTTCTTATTTTTTCTTTGGGTTTTACTATGGGTTCTAAAAGAATTAATTTTATGTTTAACACCAGTTGAGCGTTCTAATGATGACTCCTTCCTTTCTCGTTGCTTTTGTTTTTCTAAAGATACAAAAGTATAAGTTGGGAACTAATAGTTTCATCACATACTTTATTTATTGTGGAATGGTTTATACCACCTATTCCCACAAACTGATATATACCTCTGAAGGGACCAACGTTTTAACGTGGGTCCCAAACATTTGTCGCTACCACGTATGACCGACAAACTCTGCAGACATACACATACTGTACACTCTCGTCTCTCATTTTGCTCTCCATTATTGTTTTCATAATTTCACATTCCACTTTGATATATTAGAGTAATTTATCTCTCCCATCAGTCATATACTTTATTAATATTAAGTTCATAATTTTTCGTAGGTCATTATTTTCTAAATTCCTCGTATATTTTTTGATAGTTGTTCTTTTTATAATTTTCCTTTATAAAGGGTTTATCGTAACTTCCTCTATCCTTTCATTGGGTGGGATAATTGAAATTGATTGGTCATATATCAGCTTAATAAATTAACTCCGTACAAAAGATTGAACTAAATAGCATTAAATTTTGATAAACCAGCATGTATTTATTTTCATCTCGGGGGCGAAAATCATTAGATTTCAACCAAAATGCCAAAAGAATATAAGATAAAAGACCCATTACACACTCTCGTCAAGACCTCCTTGGAAAATATTGGAAACAATGATAATACTAAGATCCATAAATCCAAATTCTCTGAAGTTTTATAATTTCCAAAGGTATTTTCTTTTAGAATGAGAAAAACTTCCACAATTAGTCTGGTTTAGACATTTTTATTTTTGCTAACCAGCGCGTTGAATTATAAAAGCGATTCGGTGTCGTTGTTTTTTTTCTCATACAGGGTTTTCCGAATGTTTTGTTGCCCCATGAAAAACAACTGTAATATTACAATAATTTATATATATATATATATATATATATATATATATATATATATATATATATATATATATATATATATTTTTTAAGATAAATAAGCAGGCTAAATTTAGGAAGTTCATTACTATATTATAACTTCTTGGTACCGACGTTTCGGGTAAGGAACCCATTCTCAAGGATGTGAGATTATAAATATATACAAACATCGATTTTTTTTAGAGAAGTTATCAGATATTTATAAATTAACTATATGTGAAATGGGAAGCAGCAGAGGTGGTAATATTCAAATTATAAAAATGCAGGGCTTTTAACTATTAGGGAATAGGAAATATGTTTTTGTTTTTAAATAAAACTAAGATTAATTAGTTTGTGGTGTCTTCATTGTAAAAAAGGGGAGATAATAGAAATATTCGAAAGATAGGGGTTGTTTTGGGGAAAGTGGATTTGTCATGTGTAATTTGTGGATGATTCTAGTTGTAGTAAAAGTGGAAATGAGCTTGTGTCAGAGTTTAAAGTGGGGTTTTTAAATCTAATATATAGAGATTCCAATGTACGTAGTTGGTTTTTGTTGTTTGCTGTGTCTCTAATTGAAAAATTAGAGACACACAAATCCACACCATTTGGTTTATGGTGTGGATGTCTGTTTTCGTAGTGTATTCGGATAGGGGAGAAGTCGGGAGTAGTGAGTGGGGCTCCAATTCTATTGCTGATGCCTAAATGTGCGCAAATACAGGTATGTAGTGTGCGCTGTGTCGATCCTAAATACACTTCGGAATTACATCTCGAGCAGTTGAATTCATATATGATGGAGGATCGAAGCAGCGTTGGTATTTTGTCTTTAATGTTGAAAGATGTTGTACTTAGCGTGTGTTTGGAAAAATTGGCACAAAATGTGTTGCAGGAAATGAATTCTTAAGAAATGGTGAGAGTTTGGCACAGAGAAGTGAAGTGAGGGCTCCTATATATGGGAGACACACAAAAACCTTTTCTTTTAGGGTCTTTCTATGAGGGATCTTTCGGGGTAAATATTTTATTGCTAAAATTTCGAAGAGTTCGGTCATATAAGTTTGAAGGATATCCGTTTTGTTGGAAATAGTTTGTGAGGAAAGTGATCTCGTTGTGGAAATTAAGGTATGATGTGGATAGATTGTAAGCGAGAGAAAGTAAGGTTTTGATAGAATTTAATTTGATTTTGGTGAAACAATGACTAAGAAAATGGAGTCCAGAGCCCGTATGTGTAGGTTTTCGGTGAATGGAAGTGGAGAAACCGTCGGTTGTGCGTGTTATTAGTAGGTCAAAGAAAGGAATGGAGTCGTTGTTTTCTTTTTCTTGAGTGAATTTAATATTTGGATGTAGCTGGTTTATGTACTCTAGGAATTTATCAGATGAACTTTTAGAGCGGAAAAGGGCGATGGTGTCGTCTAAATATCTCCTGTAGAAGATAGGACGGAATTGTAAGGGGCATTTGTCAAGTGCTTCTTCTTCTAAGTTACACATGAAGAGATTTGCGAGAGGGGCGCCAATAGGATTTCCCATTGCCAGGCCATCTATTTGGTGAAAAAAGTTTCCATTAAACGAGAAATAGTTTTCGTGAGAAACTGTAAGTAGTATTTTCTTTATTTGTTTCTCATTAAAACAGTGAAAGAGAAAATTGGGGAAAGGGAACGCACGAGAAAGAAAAATATTATTGTTTCTAAAAGTGGAACACTCGTGTATAGGGAGGATACGTCAAAACTAGCCATATATAGGTTGGAATTTTGTTTTGTAATTTCTTCTTTTAGGTGTAGAGAATTTTTGACAGTGTATTGGTTTGTGGCAAAGGGGGTTATAAGTGGGGGCAATGAATTAGGCTGTTTTATAATGAGAGAGGTTATAGGTTGCTAGAATAGGTCGAAGAGGGTACATTAGGTTTATGGATTTTAAAGAGACCGTAGAGTTGGCCGTAGGTGGAGCCTGTAGAGTGGAGCTGTCTGTAGGTCTCTTCGCCAAGAGTGCGTTTTTTTGAGTGAAAGAATAAGCCTATTGACTTGGTCTTCGAGTCGGAGGGAGAGTTTCAGCGGGTCTTCTTGGACGGAAGCAAATTTGGAATGGTCATACACGAAAAATGCACATGATTTTAGATGACCGATCCAAATTTGCTCCCGTCCAAGAAGACCCGAAAACCAACTACGTACACTGGAATCTCTTTATATTAGATTTAAAACCCCCACTCTAAACTCTGACACAAGCTCATTTCCACTTTTACTACAACTATAATCATCCACAAATTACACACGACAAATTCACTCCCCCCAAAACATCCCTTATCTTTCTAAAATTTCTATTATCTCCCCCTTTTTACAATGAAGACACCCAAACCTAATTAATCTCAGTTTTATTTAAATACAAAAACATATTCCCTATTCCCTAATAGTTAAAAGCCCTGCATTTTTATAATTTGAATATTACCACCTCTTCTCCTTTCCATTTCCCATAGAATTAATTTCTAAATATCTCATAACTTATCTAAAAAAAAATTTTATGTTTGTATATATTTATAATCTCTCATCCTTGAGAATGGGTTCCTACCCGAAACGTCGGTACCAAGAAGTTATAATATAGTAATGAACTTCCTAAATTTAGCCTGCTTATTTATCCTAATATATATATATATATATATATATATATATATATATATATATATATATATATATATATATATATATATATATATATATATATATATATATATATATATATATATATATATATATATATATATATATATATATATATATATATATATATATATATATATATATATATATATATATATATATATATATATATATATATATATGGAAAACTCACTAAGTATCGCGTGAGTAGGCAATAAATGCAACAAAGCCCACAGGGAAAATTAATATGAGGATTCCAAGTACTTTCGAACTTTACTTCGAGTTCTTTATCAAGGAATAACAGAAGTATTGAAAATTATAATATCTATAAGGATGATACAAAGGAGAGGGAACGCCCACAAAAAGCAAAAAAAGCATTTTGTTGATTGTTTTTTTGCTTTTTTGTGGGCGTTCCCTCTCCTCTGTATCATCTTTATAAATATTACAATTTTCAATACTTTTGTTATTTCTTGATAAAGAACTCGAAGTAAAGTTCGAAAGTACTTGGAATCCTCGTAATAATTTTCTCCGTGGGCTTTGTTGCATATATATATATATATATATATATATATATATATATATATATATATATATATATATATATATATATATATATATATATAATATATATATATATATATATATATATATATATATATATATATATATATATATATATATATATATATATATATATATATATATATATAATGACCGAAACATTGTCCATGCATTATCTTTCACCGTGGTTCTTAAAGAGGTGAAGAGGTGCTAACAAGACATAACGAGGAGCCTGGCGTTTTGAGTAGAACGCTTGTTAACTGAGTTAATTGTGGGTCTGTTTAGTTAACTTATTTCAAAAAGTTTTTTCCCCCAAAAATAACCATCTGCGTAAACTCTATTTCTTTTGTTTAGTCTTTTTACCCTTTAATGTCTATTATATTTGATCTAAATATTAATTTTCCCAATATTAATTTGGATTATGATTACCTTCAAAATGATTGAAGATTATTAAACAATATTAATAAACATTATTAGTGAATTTTATGTGTTTCTCGCCTTCATTTGGTTTTTATTGTAATTTTTTTTAGTATAATATTTGATAAAGACATAAAACTGCGTGTAAATATAGTTAATACCTGTATTATTATTATTTTTAAAATATATTCGGCTTTACACTTCACTTGCATAATGTATAGGTATATAAGCTTCCTTCTCCATTGCGGTTACATATCAATATAAAATGGTAAAATAAACGAGTGTAAAAATGACAATGATTTATCGGAAAACCGGAAAAAGCATAAATAATGGCAACATAAAATTAATATCTGGTTTGAGCGCCCCCCCCCCCTTGATCCTCAATAACTAACTCCTGTAAGCTGTTTCCTATAATATTGTACAAGATTCGTGCACGTTTCTGGAGGAGTTTTATTCCACTCTTCTTGAGTTAAATTTTGAGATTCAATAATGTTGCGATGGCCTCTCTTGTGCACATGGTTCTTCAGTTTCTTCCACAAATGCTCAA
Source organism: Ceratothoa steindachneri (assembly GCA_963969495.1). Lineage (NCBI taxonomy): Eukaryota > Metazoa > Arthropoda > Malacostraca > Isopoda > Cymothoidae > Ceratothoa > Ceratothoa steindachneri. Next base: position 49,507,243 of record OZ018332.1, read on the forward strand.
TGGCGTTCAAATCTGAGTTTTTAGAAATCACTTGAGTAGAGTAGTGTGGTTTTGTGCTAGGAATTTCTGAGTAGATTTGCTGTTGTTTGTGATCGTTGTCTTGTTGAGAGGTAAAATGCGTTCCAAATCCCAGTTTCCTTGCCGATTACTTGATGTTTTCACTTAGCTTGCCTTGATAGTTTTCAGAATTTAATGTCTAATCTATCAATTTTCATGTGCCAGTGCCATCGGTAGCAAAGCATTTCGACAAAATAATCGAACCTCCTCCATCAGGGCTTTGTCATATTTCGCCAAACGCACCGTTGTTCACTTCTACAAAAGAGCTCGATTTCTATCCTATCTTGCCATATTATTTGATTTAATTTAGCTTAGATATCTCTCAGATGCTCTTATAGTGAACAATAAGCGGGCCTTTTTATTAGCCCTCTTTAATAGATCCTTTATTCTTGGGAAATTTCCATGAAACTCTAAACTCTGCAAATAACGTTGTACTGTTGACACTTGTACATCAATGTCCCGTGCTGCAATATTTGCTTGTAACGCATTTAATAAAGTCTTAAGATTATTTTGTCTTCATAGGCAGAATATCTTTAGGGCTAAGTTTCTTTGGTTGACTTTCTCGCAGGCAATGCATGTGATGCCTTTAGGTAGATTTATATTTCACAAGAATGTGCTTTACAGAACAAAAAATGGAACGTTCACAATGGAAGAATTTGAATCAATCCTAGACAACGGCCCTCAGCTTATGTTAGGAGTCATTATCTAGGATTGTGCTTTAGGGAGGTCAGTATTTAAGAATGATATTTTGGCGGGTCATTAGTTAGGATTGCATTTTTTAAATAAGTAATAATAATTAATAATAAGATTAAGATATAAATATAAAGTAAAAAGGCTACTTGGTTAAGATAATATTGGTTAGGTTCGTTTAGGTTCAAATAACCTAACCTAGCCTAAACTGACAAGACTTGACCTAACCTAACTTAACTTAAACTAACCAGACCTGACCTAGCCTAACTTAACCTAACCTAATATGACCTAACCTAATCTGACAAGACTTGACGTAGCCTAACCTAACTTAACCTATCTCGCAGGATCGATTCGGTTTCATTGGATTTTAAAATTTCTGCCCCCATATTTCTCTTTCTTACCCTTAGGTTAATATTTTATCCTTGTGTTAGTTTAATTTGTTTGTGTATTTTTTGTGTTTTATTAAAATTTATTTTACCGACTATTTTTTTAAATATACCAATCAATTTCTTGCGGGTCATCAACTATGATATTTTGGGCGGATCATCTTCTAGGATTGAAATTTCTTGGGGGTCAATAGTTCGGAATGGTGTTCTCGGGGATCGTTGTCTAGGATTGATTCGGAATTATTTTCTAGATCCATCACCCCCGATGCTCAGTTTAACACTATGTGTTCCTATAGGTCCTCAATACTCAGCGTTCTTCACTATTACACCTTTGGAAATGTTTTCCCAGCGAAGTCGTGAAAACAATTGATTGATTTAATCTGTTTTACAGGTTCTGAAACCATATAAGGATTATTGGCAGGGACAACAATTGATAACTCTCGTACATGAATTAGCAGCTACTATTTTTTCACGATCGTTCTAGTTTACTCTAGAATAGCTTTGCAAACGTTTTAAAAACTTCCCGAGTGTCGATTTATTTGAAACATGCCTATGTAATCATTAAAACATAAAAGTTATGTAGCCTATACTTTTACAATCGCATAATACCGACTCGTATACAAAACTAGCATTTACATGTATATATTATAATCCCTTGTTTTAAGTGATTTAAATATACATACAAGTATAAGGAAAAAGAAATGTTACTGATTCAATCTAAGCTCGAAACTCGTATTCAAATTTAAAAGAATATACTAATGCGCCCCTACAATGCATTATAATTCGTTTCTGACGTTGCCAATACTTATGCACGCAGTTGTACATGATACCTTTAATATATACATGTATTCATTGTGTACTAACGTTTAGTGATGCGAATTGAACACATCTTCAGAGTAAGATTAGTTTAAGTTCGGCCTAGCTTTTATATGAAGTTATGTAGCATGGGGCGATGATATTGTTTAAATATTATTATCATTAATAATAAAAATAAACATGAAGTTCTGGAAACGCGCATACAAACTTGTTATGATCGCATTTTTATAATTTTTTAGCTAAAAGGAGAATGTAGGGAGAAGGTAATCAAGATTATGTATGGAGGTCAGGAGCTTCCATTTTTAATGGTACTAGAACCTCCGTCCCCGTAATGGCAGGAGTTATAGTGAGATTCAAAAGTAATGAAGAATCATTGGTGGACCAAATTCTAAATGTAGTATTCATGTAGGCGTGCCGTTTTCACATAGAAAGGGCGGAATGGCCAATCGCTGCTTCGGATTGACAGGTATCCTGGCAAATGGTTAAATATGACTTCACTTGGAATAACAATTCTTTGTTCAATATTTTTTCACGTGTTTAATGCCCTCTTTCATCCTCATTTGGGTCTAACCAGGCGTTGTTATATATTAAAATATCACAATTCTTTGATTGTGTATGCTGAGATTTATGGTCATTGTCCTAATTCAAAACCTGAGGGTGATATGTGATTAGTTGGTTAATTGTGCCACCCCTGGAACTTGGAAAGCTCCAGGTACTGGTCAACTTTGTAGGGAAAGGGGTAGTAAAAGCCATACTACTGCGCTATGCCACTGAAACCGCGGGAAGGAAACCCCGTGGAGCCTGAGTTAGAGCCAACCCTACTGCGTCAGGTTAGTCTGGATATGAAAACCTCAAAGGCAGGTTCCGGAAGGGGAGATACCGTCGTGTGTTTATGTGTGTGGTGACGCAGATGGGCGGACCTTGTATGTGCGCATGAATCACAATCAACGTAATGCTTCATTGGCAGCTACCCTCTGAGAGCTCTGATTTTTTTTCTCTCCTCTCTCCGAGACTTGAACCCGACACCCAGGCGTGGAAATCCAATGCTCTATCCAATACGCTTGCGAGAGCTTTTCTTGAGCCAGTGGGTGATGATTTTTGATTGCGTTGTAATTAAATTTACCATCTTGTTCTTGCCTTTAGATTTACTTGTTTTTACTTCTCCTCTTTCTTTATCCCTCCTGAATAATTTTGCCAGCGTTGGATTATATCAACTTTTGAGCAATTTTCGGAGTACTTCTCCTCGAACTGATTTCGCAGTATCCGAGTACTAGAGACTTTATTAATTTTTTTATCATCCTACATGTAGTACATTCATAGATATGCTTGAATAACCTAACCTAACACACAAATAGCTGCAAAACACATTAACTCACTACATAGTTATGCGCTCGACTACACATTACACTCTTGAGCTACATACTTATGCCAAACTTGTAGAATTTATGTAGAATGTGTTTCACAATTGTCTCACTAAATCCGTCGAAATTACATCAATTTCTCAATTAACTCGTTTCAAACGAAAAGAAATAGCGCGTTTTTTAAAGAATCTCGCACTTAAAAAAAAAGGCGCGCTTTTTTGAAGAATCCCGCGCTTAAAAAAATAGCGCGCTTTTTTAAAGAATCCCGCGCTTAAAAAAAATAGCGCGCTTTTTTAAAGAATCTCGGGCTTTAAAAAAATGGCGCGCTATTAAAATAAAGCCGGGAAAAGCTTGCATATGGAATATGACAGTCGTTAGAAAATGATTTTTAAATGTGTCCCATGTAAAGAGGTCACTTACATCGATGTATGCATTTACAGTGTATATATTCGTAAGTGCTTACAGAGATAAATGTGTCATCCAGTGGTGGGTGAGAGTGGATGATAATATAAAGATGGATCTAATTTTCATTTGTTATCTCCAATTTTATCGTTTTTTCCACTTAGCACCTTGGCTCTCAGTGGTTGCCAGATCACCTTGGGGCGTGGTTGGGGTGATTCGGAATCCACTTTATGAGATGCTGGTACGCCGGATCTCATGTTACTCGTATGTAGCCATGTAGTTTGAACTTGGAATTGTTGGTTTTAATTTTCCCATGAAGTATAAAGAACCCCGGCCGGATATGAAAGTCCCCAAGGCAGGGCCTGCAACTAGTAAATCAAGGAAACTTGATTTGAGAAGAGCAGACTTTGCAGGTCTTCGTGCTGGACTGACTGAGGTGAGGCTAGAAGTGTGCGATGCTGTTGAAGACTCGTGAAACAGTTTCAAAACCACATTCATGAGTCTTCAATCGCATTTCATCCCTTTGAAATGCCCCCGTCGTTCTTCTGTTCAACCAAAGTGGTTTAATCAAGAAATCAGCCAACTGCTTAGGGAGAAGAGAATTGTGTACCCGCAATCGAAGATCTCGGGTGACTATGGCGAATACCGGAGGCTATCCAGGAGAGTGAAGTCCAGCATAAGGGCGGCTAAGCGGTCTTAGGAACTCCGAGTGGCGAGACTCTGTAAAGAGAATCCCAAGGAGTTCTTTGGATATGTAAACAGCCGTAAACCAATCCGTCGAACGATTGGCCCTTTGAGGAATGAGGAGGGGACATTAAAGCACTTAGATGCAGAAAATGCTAACCTACTCAACGACTACTTCTCTTCAGTGTTTACAGAAGAGTGTGGTCCCATCCCCCAGCCAACGAGTCCTACTCGGGGGAAAAGCTGGACGATATTGACTTCACCGAAGGAGAAATAAAAAAGAAGATCACTGACCTAATGACGAATAAGTTACCTGGCCCGGATGGGTTTCTGCCTAAAGTGTTGAAAGGAGTGCGCGATCAAGTGTCACGATACCTGAGCGCAATCTTCAACATGTCAATCCGGACCGAATGCGTCCTAGAGACTGGAGTGAAGCGGAGGTGACTCCTATCTTCAAGAAATACCGACCTATCAGTCTAACTTCGATAGTCGGTAAACTCATGGAAAGCATGATGGTGGACAAAGTGACGTCGCATTAAGAGTCAGAGTTGCTACTGAGGAGTTCCCACCACGGCTTCCGAAGTCAACGATCATGCCTGACGAACCTTGTGGAATTTTTCCACTCCGTGTTCAGTGAGCACAATCGGGACAAGGCGGTGGATGTGGTTCACTTAGACTTTAAGAAAGCCTTTGATAAAGTACCACACCGCCGACTTCTCCGGAAAGTGCGAGCACTGGGCATAGACGGAAAAGTAGCAGGCTGGATAGAGAACTGGCTAAGGGACAGACGGCAACGGGTGGTGGTGAATGGGCAGGCTTATAAGTGGGTGCCCGTTACTAGCGAAGTGCCTCAAGCTTCTGTCATGGAACCACTACTATTCATCATCTACGTCAACGACATGGACGGTGACATGGTTGCCAAGATTTCCAAATTTGCCGACGCTACCAAGCTTGGTATGAACGTTGCAAAGGATGGAAATACTTCCCGCCTGCAGGAAGATCTTAGGAAGATTGGGGAGTGGTCGGACACGTGAAAAATGCCTTTTAACGTGAACAAATGCAAAGTGAAGCATATCGGCCACCAAACCCCTCAATCTCAGTATATCTTTAAGGGCACTGCTCTTGAATCCACCGACACTGAGAAGGATTTGGGTGTAACAATCACTAGTGACCTCAAGTTCTCGAAAAAGTGCATTGAGAAGAGAAAAAGGCCCAAAGGATGCTAGGCTACATAAAGCGCCAGTTTGGATATCGGAACAAGGAGATTGTACTGTGTTTGTACAACTCACTTGTCCGACTGCACCTGGAGTATGCGGTACAATTTTGTAGTCCTTCATTTAGAAAGGACATCGCGAGATTGGAACGCGTGCAAGCCAGGACAACCAAACTGATTCTCTCTATCAGATATAAAAGTTATGAAGATAGATTAAGGGAATTAGATCTGTTCTCGTTGGAAACCCGAAGACTGCGTGGTCAGCTCATCGAGGTTTTTAAAATACCTCGAGGGTTCGACAATGTTGACTACAGGGATATTTTCACACTTGTTGACAGCAGAACCAGAAATCACGGCTTTTAACTTGAACTGAAACTTTACAACAACGATCTGTGGGGAAATTTTTTTACGTACAATATCTGCGGTAGTTGGAACGGACTTCCAGTGGAAGTTATCAAGAGTGAATCTGTTGACCAGTTCAAGTCAAGACTAGACAGGGTCTTGACAAATGGCCGTGAAAGGACGTAAAGCATTTGAGCAGAGATGTGCCCGCTTGACAGCTAGTCCAAAGGTACCCTCATTGAATGGATCGTAAGGTCTTCTAGGGTACCTTTTCCTTGTTACTACTTGTTACCTCTCCTCACTCAAAGGTCCCATCATAATAATTAGGCTCATTATTCGTAATAAAATGCGGAGTGACAACAGCCCTTGGCGTGTGGCACGATTCTACTTCTCCTGCCTTAAATTTAGGGTGGTTCTTCCGTAAAATAGAAATCAATTGTACTCGGTATAATCCCTGCGTGAGTCCCTGGAAGTGGGGTTGTATTTTGGACACGACGTTTAACTGTGACACGAGAAGAAAACCCCTATCAAGTGCATCCGTAGGTCAGGGTTACAGAAGACTCTCGTATCACTCTCCAGTCGAAATGGGTCACGCGGAGTTATGTGGCCCATGTATGACCTCTGTGATAGGCCCCAGGAGCACACGGCCCTCACTCTTCATTAGGTGAACAAACTCCTGCCCAAGGCAGTTGGCAGGTAAGAGCGGGAGTAAGAATTATCGCGCGAACGGAACTGGCGGTCAACGGTTGACGACTTTGGGGCTACCTACAATTGACCCAATTGGTCATGTGACTAAACTCACTTTCGCTAAGAGAACGATAATTGCATATATTATTATTATGTATTTAATGAGAGATGGAGTGTTTGGGGTATATTTAGTTATAAACAAACTAAATAAGATATTTGCCAATGAAATAAAATATAGTGAATATTTTGTTATTTTCGGTATTTGAAGCATCAGTGTTGAAACATTTTGAAACGAGTTTTTTCAGAACAAGGTTGCTAAATTTCTCTTATTTTTTAAAAATAATTTTCCAGCTTAATTAACTTTATCCATAACATTATATTTTAGGAAGGCAATTTTTTCAACAGTCTTTTGTGTTAATTAAGGTAAAGTTTCATCAGAATTTGTAAATTGGATAAAAGACCAGCGTGTTCAAATCGGATGATACAACCTCAATTAAAAGAGAGAGAGAGAACGAGAGAGAGAGAAAGAGATAGAGAAAGTGAGAGAGGGAGAGAAAGAAAGAGAGATAGAGACAGAGAGAGAGAAAGGGAGAGATGGAGAAAGAGAGAGAGAGAGAGAGAGAGATAGAAAGAGAAAGGATGGAGAGAAAGTGAGAGAAAGAGAGAAAAAGGGAACGTTTGAAACGTCTGATGAAAGGTCCAGAAGTATTATTAGCTATGCTGTAATGTACTAGCTAGTGTATGCAGTTGCTATAACAATTCTGGCCACCTTTATAATACATGGTGTGTGCCCGGGAAAGGCTCCTCATCTACGGCAAGATAAGGCCTGTATCCAATACGCCCACCTCACAGTCCCAAAAGAAACTCCATCTGATGATTCAATAATTAAATCTTCTCCAATTGAAATAATTCTTTTTTACATCGGTCGAGTAGTTTATTACATGCAATCATGAAGCATGAGCGTCTCTCAGACATGCCTGATGTAGTGTTATGATGTTTATTGGTGTAGTAATCATCTTTGAGCGATGCATACCATGTACTTTGCCTCCTTTCGTTTTGACTAATTCGTTTACTCCTCCTATCTGCCTGTGACTATCCCATCCATCTATAGGTTACTACCCCCTTCCCCTTATGCAGGCGACGACCTCCTCCCCCGCCTTCTGCAGAGCGATCAGAACTATGCGAGCCGATTGCTTGACCCCTATCCCTGCTTCTCTCCTTCGGGTTATCGAACAGGGGATAATTATAATATTTTGAGGAGATTTGGAATGAGATTTAATCGAGATTCAATGGATTTTCTTGAATACCACTAAAGTTATAGCGTTAGACAAACGAATGTAGTTGATAGACTATAGTACACGGGAAGTCAAACGTTTTGAGGCCCACTGAAGATAAAATATATTATTTCAACCATACCATACATGAAAAGTAAAGCGTTTGAAAAGCTTAAAATTAGAAAAAATGTGAAAAATATCAGCTTAACGTTCTTTGGTCATTTCTTTCATCGTCGGGTTTTAAATATTGAATTTAAAGCGAAATACCAAGAAGGGAAAAATACAGCAGATTTGTAAGGAGAGATTTCGCAAGAAAGTAACTACAGTATCTGTGGAAGATACATAACTGTACATGCTTCTAAGAGTATTAGGTCCGCGAGAGCAGGTTATCTGTAGAGGTTGGTACTAGAGATTACACAATCCTCAGCATGTCGACCGCGGCAAGGCTTCCATGTTAAAACTGACACCCCTTTGTGAGCCTATGTTTGGGTGTCTGAGCGACAAGCAGACTTATTTCTACATCAATACAATGAACAGTTTCTCTCCTTCTGAACTTCATGTAGAAAATCCAAATTTGCTTACGCATCACGTTGAAATTTGCATTTTAATGATTATTAATTTACTAGCTATACGACGAGACTTCCTTGAGGAAAATCCATTATTTTTTTAATAGAGAATTCTATATTTGATCCTCACTCGACACCTAAGTGGATTTAGCTTCCGATTCTTTCCCAGTTAACGTCAAATCAATGTCCTTGAAACTTCAATGAAAGGGTTTCAAATCCAATAGTATGGGTCGCTGTTTAGGGATGGACAGTAAAAATTCACTTTATCTGTTAAATTTTATACTATAATAACAGTTATATCATATATATATATATATATATATATATATATATATATATATATATATATATATATCATATATATATATATATATATATATATATATATATATATATATATATATATATATATATATATATATATATAATTATTACCATAAGAGGTATTTCCAAACTACCTTTTCTAGCGTTTTCAAATTATTTTTTCCTGGAATGCTTTTATTTCGAGGGAATTTTTCCATTTTTAATATTCATGCTTGTGTTCAGGCTATTAAGATACTGAAATATATCACTCAAATATTCTAACTTTGACATCGAAAATTCACATTCCATAGATTCATAAAAGCGTTTTTGATTTACTTTATCCAAAAAAGAAAGCGGCTTTTTTTCGGAGTTCTTTCGCATGACAGACCTTTCTCACATGGGTATGTAAAAGTAAGCGCAGGTGTTAAAAATCCATATGAATACTAAGTTGCTCGAATAAATGAGTTTTTACTGACATGGTTTTAATCAAATTTGCCATTTCAATTGTTGATGTAAACGTCCTTCAATTTATCTTCATATTTTGCGACCTAAACATCGATGGAAAAAGCAGTTTTAATAAAACCATTTCAATGATAAAGTTCCATTTTTTAGCGTATTCAAAAATATCTTCACTTTTTGTACTGACCCGCAGTTCTTTGCATTAAAGGAACCGATTTACTATTTTATTTGGATAAATAAATCCAAGGTAACCTAATAACTGTGATTTTTTAGTAATATCTGATGTTTTTTTGTATATGAGTGTATCTGTCTGAAATATAATAGATACAAATTGGTTCACAATAAAATACATTACATTAGTGACACGCATACTTGCTGCACATCAGGCTACAGTTTGGCACCGATGTAGACAGTTTGATACTTATTGTATAACAACGAGCACTTTATGTTGCCAAACGCATAGTTTTTGTTTAAATTTTGTAATTCTGAACGGGAGGATTTCAATAGTGACACATATACGAGGGTTGGTCAATAGGTTTTGCGAATCAGTAGGGCAAAACAAAGGAAGGGGGATGGCTGTTTGTGGGGGTGTTATGACAAGTTATGACAAGTCAGGACCTGCGGCCGCACGCTCCTGCCTCGTCTATTTAAGAAGCAGGAGCTGATCGCACATCGTCAGTTACAAATTTTTCAACAATGGAGAAGGTTGAGCACCGCGCAGTGATCAAATTTTTGACCAACGAAGGCAAGAATGCAAATGAGATCCACGAACGCATGGTTGCAGTGTACACCGACCCCGCCCCTTCTTATGAAACGCTTGCTCGCTGAAATAGGGAGTTCCGCCATGGTCGTCAGTCCCTTGAAGATGACCCCCGTCCAAGACGCCCGTCAGACGTGACCAACGAGGACAATGTGGCCCGTGTGGAGAGGATGATCCTCGAAAATCTACGGGTGAAGGTCAGAGAAGTCGAGCGAGAACTTGGAATATCACATGGAAGTGTTAGCAACATCATCCACGACAATTTGGCCATGACCAAGGTCTCTGCCCGTTGGGTCCCTAGAAACCTCATGCCCCATGATCGACTTCAACGTCGTCAAAGTCCACAAGGCCAGAGTTGCACAAGCTGCTCTGCGTGAGTGCGGATTCGAGGAGCTCAACCATCCCCCCTACAGTCCAGATCTGGCCCCTAGCGACTACTTTTTATTCAACCAGCTCAAGGTTGCACTGCGTGGACACCTGTTTGAGAACGATGAAGATGTCCAGCTTGCCGTCCAGGAGTGGATTGAACAGCAGTCGGGAGATTTCTGGTTGTCGGGAATTCGAAGCCTCAGGGACAAGTGGCGCAAGTACATTGAAGTCGAGGGTAGTTATATTGAAAAATATTTAAACACTTTTCATCATATCTCGTTTCCTTATATCCGAATTGCAAAACTTATTGACCGCCCCTCGTACATTGAAGTAACCAGCCAATAGATGCTATATAACATCCCCATGCAGACCGTCAATCATGTAGTGACCATGTTGGAATAATACTCAATCAGAATCGATTTCAAATACCGGTTCCGGAGAGAAAAAGACAGCAGAACGAACTGGGACAGATACAAAGAACTAATTTTGGTCCTCGTGATCTCTCTGAAGCAATCTTGGAGGAGATAGATAAAGAAAATGAGCGATTTGAAAACATCTACAGGAAACAATATATTATTATTATTATTATTATTGTATATTGAAGCTGCATCATTTAGCTTTCAACAAGATATGATGGTGATGCTTTTTTCAATATGATAGGCCATTGCGGCTTTTGTCATCCGTTGAATGCTATGTTAGGTTATGTAATGTTATGTTATGTTACGTTATGTTATGTTATTCTTTTTACACATCGGTTTCTTGAGGTGCACCCTGCTATTTTTTTTTGCCAGCAAATTTAAATAACGATGCAGCTATTACTAATGTGCAAATTCTATTACTAATCGACACATTTACGTCGGTGTTTTGTGATGTATATTTATGCACCTTTTGAATTAGTCCACTTCATAGATTTTCTGTTTTGTGTTTTTGCGATTTTTCACATTTCTGATCTGCGACTTGGTGAAATATGAAGTTCCACAATACGCTTCTTGCTTGTACACCCATATTCCGATTATATTTTGTGTGTGGAAGTGATTAGCTAACAGCTATTTTATTAAAAAGTTGATTAATGCTTTTATTTTTTGTTAGTTAATTTCAATAATATTTTTATTTATGTTTAAGTTAATAAAATGCTGACTAATACTTTTAATATTTATTATTTAATTTCGATATTTTTATTTCTGTTTAACTAAATAAAAAGGTGACTAATACTTTTAATTTTTGTTAATTAATTTCGATATTTTTATATCTTTTTAAGAGAATAAAAATATTCGAATGTAATGAATTTAACCGTCCAGTTTAATTCGTTTCTACCAGCTCGATGGCGCATTCCTAAATTCCTATGCCTCATAGAAGCTAGAAAATGAAGGAATAAATCCAGCATCAGCTTTTTTTCAGCTATTTGGAGTTTTTGTTCTAAAGGTCATGATTAAAATCTATAGTCAGCATTTTATGGAATTATCTTTTAGGGATATAGCTAAATATTGGTTGAAGAAAGTTGAAAGCAATGAGTCAAAGGATTTTTTGTAAGTATTTTGAATGTTTTTTTAAGCTGAGCAGGTAAGGCTTCACCGACAGGCAGTTTCGCCATTTGAGAGGAGCATGTAGGTTTTCTGTGAGTCAGAAGGTCATTTAATTATTTTCATAGCTCAGCATTGTGCATTCAGAGTAGCAAATCACCTAAGGGGTGTTTGGAACGTCCGTTTCTCTTAGGCCTCAGGAGGCAAATACTCTGTCATTGTTTATAGCGTCATTTTAATATTACTGAATTTTCTTGATTAACGGACACCTATTATAGCGTTAGCGACTTTTCAACTACTTCTAATACAAATCTAGCTCAATTTTAGCGAGTTTAACATTTAAATGTAGCGACATTTTGAAATGTTGATTTAGCGACCTTGCTTCTTGGGGCGCCCCAATGGTCCGGCCGCACTTTTTGAGAGGATAAGTCGCAGTGCCTCAATGAATCGAGATTATTTGAATGGGTTCAACAGCCTGGGTAATCCGAAAAGGTCAAGTGAATGGAGAAAGGCAGAAAAGGAGAATGGACAGAGAGTAAAAAAAACAATTAAGGAAGAAAAGACGTGCTACAGCAAGTCTCAACATCACTAAATAATAGAATTAGAGCGGGGTTTCACCCCCTCCCCACCCCACAAACAAGGTTGTTAACGTCAATTAACAAATAAACATACATAAACTTGCCTTGACTCACACATGGTTTGCCATGTTTATCCCATGTTTATTAATATCATTATATATATATATATATATATATATATATATATATATATATATATATATATATATATATATATATAATATTGATGATAAATCCCAGACGCGGATGCAACATCTTTTAATTTCTTACTACGTTTCGAAAACCACAAGTTTTCATCCTCAGGCGAGAATAAGTTTACTAAAGTTGATACATTTGAAGAAACCATGAAAAGGCCAACGAGACATTGAATTAGTTTAAAAGGTGACCAATTATAAAATATCAATAAAATGTATTATAAGTTAAAATTTTAAATATGACTTGGTAATAGTTAAATTTGCTTTAAAATTGACTCAAAAGGTAATTAATAAATTTAAAGTTGATTTCAGAAATAAATTAGAAACTATAAGAGAAATTGACCTGGCATTAGTTAAAGATAATAAATTTAAACTTTGTTTTTAATTTTGTAAACACTGTAAGAGTTAAAAACATTTAATATAAAAACGGTTAATTGTGGTACTTACTAAAGTGGAGCCATCCTAGAGAGTGAATGGTGGGTTTAACAAGAGGCTAGTATTTATAGGTTACAGTGACGCTTAGGAGAGAGGAACATCAACTAACCAAACAGTAGTTAAAAAAAACAACCAACTAACAACTGTAGTTAAAATTAGTTAATTAATAAAGAGATTTCACTTACATCTTCAATGAGTGTGGGTTTGTAGTATTTGATATATAAAGATTCGAGGGTTCTTAGGCAATTTTGGTTGTTGTTAAAGTCTAATTCTTGAAAATTATCAATAGAAATGTCAATTTTACAGCTTATGGTGTGTTCCCTAATAGATGACTTTTCCTTTTTTTTCAATATTCTGTTTGTGCGCCAACTAATCCCCATATGAGCCGAGAACCTAGCTCCAAGAGACCTGACAGTGCTGCCAATGTAAGAGGTTCCAGTACAACTGGGACATTTAAATATATAAACATTATCACTGCGGAACTCCAAAGAGATAGGATCTTTACTGATAAAAAAATTCCTATCGATAATTTGTTTCTAAAAACTATTTAGGGATTGATTTGGGCAAAATATCTTTTAAAAATTAATAGGATTTTTCTTTTAAAAGTATCGTTTAAAAAACCCATCTCTGAAATTAGTAAATATATGGGCATTATAGGAACTTTTATGCAGGATTGAGGGCGGTCAATGAGATTATCAAATAGCTTTTTTAAAACTCTATCATATAGGTCAGAAGGAAATAATTTTTTTAGAAAGTATTTCCTAATAAAAATAAATTCATTATGGATTAATTGGTAGGTGGATGTTAGCGAGAAACTTCTATGTCTTAAGGTTTTTACTGTGGATATTTTGTATCGAAAATCACAAAAACTAAAGTAGTTTAAGCCTAGCCCTGTGAAAGTTTTTTTTCACTAAATGTATGTTTGAATTTTTTGCTAACTAAAAGATCAAGAAAGAACCTCTTATCATTTGACTCTATTTCCATGGTGAATTTGATGTTGGGGTGTAAAGTGTGAAAAAAATTCAAGAAAAGTTGGCTATGTACATCATTATTGAAAATTGCAAAGGAATCATCAACAAAACAGCGGTAGAAGGAGGGTTTGTAATTTAAATTAGTGAATAACATTTCATCTTCGAGATTAGTCATAAAAAAGTCAGCTGCAAGTAGCCCTATTGGAGAATTCATTGCAACACCATCAATCTGGCAGTAAACTTTATTAATAAAGCTGAATCAAGATTCAGAAAGACTTAATTCCAGCGCCTTTTTGAATTGGCTTCGTGAAAATCCATGAAAAATATTTTGGGGATGGAATACCTTATTTAATATTAAATTCATTGTATAGTTGAGGAGAATGTTAGTAAATAAATATTCAACATCATAACTCACTCTATATCCATCGTTAACTTTGCTGAGTAATTCTTCTTTAAACTTATAGGAGGTTTGTATGGAGAGCTGATTTTTAGATAAAGGTGAAAGGAGTTGAATTAGATATTTGACTCCTTCTTTGTGTATTTTAGGTAGAAAATACATGGATGCTAAATAACTGGAAGATACAAATAATTCATTATAGGTATCTTTAGGAATAATTGATGCCTGCTTAAGTTGTGTTAGGAAAAGATTAACTTTATCTTCGAATGGTAGAAGAATAGTTTTAGGTAAATCATTGATGGGTTCAAATTTCATTCTGTCATTAAATATACTATGGGCTTTTTGTACATAGTCCTCCCTATCAAGGTTCACTACACCCTTTCCAATATCAGGTTTAGTAACTATTATATCCTTTTTGCCCGCAAGTGTCCGTAATACTTTTCTGTCTTTAGGCTTAATTATGAAGTTCAAAGTTCTAGATGAATGTATTTAAGAATAAAATTCGCTGGAGAGAGAAGATAACTCAGAACAAAAGTTAGTAAAGTTTCCTTTTATAGGTAGATCCTTACCCTTGCGTGCTATATTTTCAGAATACAGCACAAATTTAGGTTTAGCTATTTTGTAAAAAGGGAGTTTAAATTCAGGTCCCAAAGTAAGTAGAAATTTTTCAGATAAAGTCTGGCAACCTGTAAAATTGACTTCTCTTTTTACAGTCCGTATCCACTCAACACTTCCTAAAACCTGAATAGCACAAAGTTATCCAAAATTGTTTCTGCATTCGAGTCTCTTCACAGCAATATCTCGCTATCAGTTATTGCACCAAATCCAATCATAGTTTTCATCGGAAATAGAGCCGGAAGAACACTATAAATTTCATCCATGCACAATTATCAAATTTATCACAGATATCTATTACTCAACCTCTCCGTCCACTTCATATTAAGAAATCTCTCAAAACCAATCTTTTTCTACACTTCGCAAATCAGAAAATTCACTCTGTTCTTCTCATCTTTTCTTCATATACGCCCTTACCTCCTTATAAAATTAGTTTTATAAAGGGAAATAAATTAAACTCTTCGCTCAATCGCTGTTTAAAATTCCGACAACATTGCCCGCAATGGCTTGCCTCCCATACCTCCACAACCGAGAAGAGGGCTTCTGTGGTTAGATACCTTCTACAGATTTTTACTTCATCTACTTCTTCCCTTTTTATCATTACAAACTTTCTGTGAGAGCTACCCTCGTTGGTTTTAGCTTTATATATTTTTAAAATGTCCATCTTTACTTGGACTGTTTCCCTGTGGAGGGGAAGGGGGTAAAACGGAATAAAAATAATTAATAATAAATAAATAATAAATCTTGGGTGAAATTTTTCTTCTCTCTATAATATTATGAATACACATCTCATAGGAAACCCCCTCCCCATCGATTACAGTGGAGTTAAGCAACATCGAGTATGGTAAATTTGGGAGTCCTTCATTTTGAAAGGACATCGACAGATTGGAACGCGTCCAAGCCAGGGCAACCAAACTGATTCCTTCTATCAGGCATATGAGTTATAATGATAGACTGAGGGAATTAGATATGTTCTCGCTGGAGACCCGGAGACTACGTGGTCAGCTTATCGAAGTGTTTAAAATACTTCGAGGCTTCGACAGACTGGACTACGGGGATATTTTCCAGCTCAGCGAAGGGAGAACAAGAAATCACGGCTACAAACTTGAACTGAAGCGATACCACCGTGATCTGTGTGGGAAATTCTTCACATGCAGTATCTGTGGTAGTTGGAACGCACTTCCGACGGAAGTTGTCAACAGTGAATCTGTTGACCAGTTAAAGTCAAGACTAGATAAAGTCTTGCGAAATCACCGTTAAGATCCTCGCGAGTGATCTTTGAGGTTGCCAACCGACACCTTTGAGGATTGCGCCAAAAGTACCCTCCTTGTATGAGCCGTAAGGTCTTCTAGGGTACTATTCTTCCTTGTAGCTCCTTGTAGCTCCTCTACGCTGCCAAACGCTGTAGAATCTACAGTAGGAATCCACAGAAAGAGAAAGTCCCACTGAGAAATAAAATATCTCAAAATCCCTTACAAAATATTTTATTTTTAATTATAAAAAAAATTATTGAATGAAAACATTAATTTATTAATTCCCTTTAGTAAACTTTATCCATTTTTTGCTTCGAATATAAATTTTAATTAGGGCCAAATTTTTCCTTATGGTCCAACTAACGTAATAATAAAATGGCAAGAATATTAATTCCGTATAAAGAGATTAATTCTACTTAAAATGAGAAAACTCACTCATTAAAAAAATAATGGCGTTCCTTAACAAGTTTAGTAGCTTGTTTATTGTGTTTTTAGTCGGCAAGGTTGGTAATCAGTAATCTAACCGGCAGTTAATGTTGCGGGTCGAACCCATGGTCGAGGGAATTATAGCAAACCTATATTGTCAACACCACCGAGGATAAGAGATGATAAAGAATTGTCAATATAACACAAATGATAACAATAAGAGAAATGAAGGCAGTTTATAAAAGTTAATTTAATGGAACGTCTGATGTGTTTAGATACGGTTGTAGCCACCATGGCGAAATGATCGATGCAATCTTGAACACATGATTGAGAAAGGTAAGATTGTGTAATTAAAAGTATTAATTCTTTTGACTTTTTTTTTTAAACATACCTTTTTATAATTAATATATCATTTGACATTTTCAGTCTTCGACAGTTGTTACATAAAAGGGAATTAATACATTTTTTAATTGAATTAAATATGCTATAATAGGATACATGGTAGAGTAGAATTAAAACTCGCAACGCACTACTCCACATGAGGCAATTAAAAAATATTTAGCATTATTATTATTATTCACTAACTCTATAATTGAAGGAGGAGATTTTTTGGAGTATTTGAATAATAATTTCATCTTAGTTTGGGTATGACTTATGTTTTTTATCGAAGTTATTTCTAATAATTCTTTTATTATATCAAAAAACAAAATGGTGAAGTTGAGAAATAAATATAAGTATCTAAATTTTGGGAATTTTTTAAATCCCAAGGGATTACAAATGGTGAAGTTCAGAAAATTTATTTTTATATATCTTCTATAACTCTATATTTTAGCAACGTGATATTTTGAAGGACGGGGGGGAATTTAGTTTAGCGTTCCTTTTTATAATTATTATAATTGGCGAAGTTCAGAAAATTGCTAAAAAATTAACCATGGCTGCTTTTTTTTAGATTTTAAATTTTAATCTTAGTAGCGAAGCACAAGCTCCCCCAGTGGCGAAGCCATTGCCTGATAACACTACATTTTTAGAACAATATTTCTTTGAGTCTGGTTATGAATTGGTTATATTTTTAAGTTTTTATCTAAGTTCGTTCTAAGAGTTCCTTTAAAGTTTGAAAAAAATAAAAAATGATGACGCTCAGAAAAAAATATATATGATTAGCGAATGTTTTTGAATTATTTTATAACAAGAAGAATTACAAATAGGGAAGTTCAGGATATTTATTAAATTTAGGGGTGGATGCTTTTTACTTTATTTATTAGTATATTCAAAAGTTTTATCGAAGTTATTTCTAAAATAGATTTTCAATTTCAATCTTTATCAGGAAAAAAAAAGCTAATGGGCACTAAAAACGAGTTAAACAAAATAAAATTATTAGAGAAAATTTACATGGAATAAAAATATGAATCGTCAAGATGTTTTGAAGGTATTTAAAAAATTTCCGCTAAAAGTTTTATGGTCTTTAGACCTAGAAAATAAGCATCGAGGGGAAAAAAATAGAAGGGCTGTTTATTCGTATATTTAATGCCTTTATACAAGTTCTTTCTAAGATTTCCTTTATATTTTTAAAAAAACCGCGGGATGGTTGGTTTTTCGTATATTCAATACTTATATCGAAGTTATTTTTAAGAGTTGGTTTAGTTTGAAAATTTTTCGTATATTTGATGCTTTAATTGAAGTAATTTCTAAGACTTACCATTTTTTCCGACCTGATACTTTTTACTTACTGAACTTATGAAGGAAGATGAGAAAGGTTTGAATAAATATTTAAAGACAAGATTATTAATACAATTTTAGAAGAAAATAATAAAGATTTCGATAAGAAAAGAGAAAATCAAAAATAATTTATTAAAAAAAAAAATTTCAACTGCGAGAAGATATAGAAAAATAAGAAAGAAATTAATATATTTTAGATGAATTTGAAACTTTAGGAAAGGTAACTGATCAATTGGATCATGAAATGGAAATCGACACAATTACCTTGGCCTTAGGCCAAAGAACGAAGGTCTGCCTCTGTGGTAAAAAATGACTGCAATTTTTACTTTACCTCAAAATTGAAAAAGATTTGCAGTAAAATATTTGTTCATGTTATTTTGAATGTGCATTTATTCCTAGCGTTCAAAAAATATTATTATTGTTTTTTGTATTCGTTGTTTTAATTGTTTTATTGTTGTTGTTTATACTGGTAATTTGTTATCTTGATGTTGTTGTTATCGATGATGTTTTGGTGTTATATTTAACGAACTAAAAAAAATAAAGAGTCACGAAAAGAACGACCGACTAAAACAACAAGTCACAAAAAGACCTACCGACTAAAAGATAAAAGAGTCACGGAAAGCCGACCGATTAAAAAAACAAGAGTAATGGAAAGACCGACACTGACTAAAAAAATGCTAGAGTCACGGAGAGCCCAACCAACTAAAAAAAAAAGAATAAGGGAAAGACCAACACCAACTAAAAAACAAGATTCACGGAAAGACCGACCGAATAAAAAAACGAGAGTCACGGAAAGACCGACTAAAAAAACAACAAGATTCACGGAAAAACCGACTAAAAAAGCAACAAGATTCACAGAAAGACAGACACAAACTAAAAAAAAACAAGATTCACGGAAAGACCGACACCAACTAAAAAAAAACAAGATTCACGGAAAGACCGACCGACGAAAAAATAAATCAAAAAACAAGTCACGGAGAGGATATAAAAAGTTCAACAACAGTGAAATGACAAGTTTGGAAATAATCCTCCTGCTCGACTTACCGGTCATACCTCAAAATGCTCCGATTAAAATTTTTTACTGCAATTCGACAGTTTTGCGGAGATGAGGACATTTACTTTCAACAAGACAGAACATCTCTTCATTACCAATAGTATGTGAGAACTACCTTGACGAAACCTTTCATAACCGCTGGATCGGACGATGAAGTAGTATCGAGTATCCATCCCCTTCACCAGATTTGAATCCACGACGTTTTATGGTGTCACTTGAAAAATGAAGTAGGCTGTAAAAGAACTACACCACTTGAACAATTAAAGAGCATATGTGAAGAAGTGTGTAGAAAGATTCGATCGAACATTTTTGTTGTAGTCCGCCAATCAGTAAATCAAAGAACGCAGTGGTGCATTATTAACAATGCTCTACACTTCGAACACTTACGTGGTTACACCAATTAAACTATATATTTTTCGATTTTATTTATCATCATCATCATAACTAACTCTATATTTTAAGAACGGGATTTGGGGAAAATAGTAAATACTTTTTTTCTTAGTTTGGAAATGACTTGGTGTGTTTTGTGGATTTTAAAAAATTGAGATAACAAGAGGAGGGCTTCGCCACTCCTCCTTACAAATGGTGAAGTTTAGAAAATTTATTTTTATATCTTTTCTTCTTCTATAACTCTATATTTTAGCAACGTAATATTTTTAAAGGGTGGAAATTTAGTTTAGAGTTCCTTTTAAAGATTATTATAATAAGCGAAGTTCAGAAAATTTATACAAATTTCACCATGGCTGCTTTTTTTTAGATTTTAAATTTTAATCTTAGTAGCGAAGCCATTGCCTGGTTAGCTTGTTATAAGTTTGAAAAAAATGTTTACATTATTTTGGGACTTTATGTATATATAATGTCCATAGTCTTTTTAGAAAATAGAAAATGCATTACAAGATCAAATGATTAAAATACTTTATGTAATTTATTATAAAATATTTTTATAATTTGTAAAATATACAAACACACCTTGTACACACATAGGTATATATGGTGAAAAGCTTATGTACATACATATAGGGCATAGAAAGAGAGCGCTCCAAGTGGGGGGTGTAATAGGATGGGAATAAACTGCTCATCGGAGCTCTTTCTACCGGGTGACAGCCCCAAATGTTCCTTTTTTATAATGCTATAATTTGTTAGCCATTAAAACTTGGAGGTGAAAATAAGTATCATTACAAAGAACATTATTTTAAACTACCTTAGGTAGCATAGACTTGCATGGATAGTCTCTGCCAGCCTAGGATATCCTATTTATACAGATATTAAACGATTCTGTTTTAAGTTCTCAAAAATGGCACAATTAACTCTTTAACAGCGCAGGTTTGTCGTGGAATTAATGATTTATCTCTCCATAATCAAATCACTGCGTCATTTTCAAGCAAGATATGATATACGATTAGACAAATAAATATCCAGAGAAATTACGTCAAGTGGAATCACACAGCATAATTCGTAATTAAATAAAGGAAATTCCGGTTGTAAGAAAAGTGTGATGACGGAAACGAATATTGACGAGGTAAGGACTTTAATTGATTGTAATGAAACAATTTCAGTGAGAAAATTGGCTGCTGAGAAAAATTTAAATAGAGAAGTTGTGCAAACGATTCTCAAAAAAGATCTTAATTTAAAGCCATACAAAAGTCAATGTCATCAAGAAATTTCAATGCAGGATAATTTTCAGTGATGAATGTCACGTTTACCTGAAATGCATGACAAGTAAACAGAACTATCGGAAGTGGTTACTATTTAAGCCAAATAATCACTTTCAAAAACCTTTGCACTCCCCGAAGATAACAGTATGGTGTGAATTAAGTGGAAATAAGATTTATGAGTCCTATTGCTTTGAGGACTATGAAATAGGACAAGCTCAGTCAATTAATGCTGCAAGATATCTTGACTTGCTTAAAAGCATTTTCACCAATGGCACTTCATATCCTGACGAAGGGTTTCAGCGAGATGGCGCTACAGCTCGTACTGCATGTGTCACCATGACATGGTTGAAGGCTCGCTTTCCTCAACGACTAATGTCGCATAAGACAAATTTTCCTTGGCCGTCCAGGTCACCTGAATTGTCACCTTTCGACTACTTTCTATGAAGTTTTGTAAAAGAAAGACCTTTTTGAGCTGCACCATCCAATATCGCAGAACTGAAGAAAGAGTTCTGAGAAATCATGGCGTCCATCATTGCCAATATTTTGTAGAATGCCACAAGAAATTTTGCTAATCTTATTTATAAGTGAATAGAGTCCGGTGGTGGGCATTTCGAATGTTAAGAAGCTAGCTAATAAAATGTAAAATATTGTTCTTTGTAATGATGCTAATTTCTACCTTCAATTTTAATTGGCTAACAAATTATAGCATTATAAAAAAGGGGACATTTTTGGCTGTCACTCGGTAGTATGGGAATACACTGAAACTGATAAGTTGACGTATTAAGTTAATTTGAAATACATACAATGGTAAGTGACTTAGTGAATGAACGATTGAGAGATCATGGCTCGAACCTCCGTAATGGCGGAACCTACTTTTGCTTTAGTCTTTTTCGAAAACTTTATTACTTTTATATTCTTAAAACATAAAATGGCCAATGGGAAAGTAATTTATTATAATCAATAAGATGCATGCAGGTACCACAGCAATTAAGCCAATATAAAGTGAATACACACACACACACACACACACACAATTGATAGGTGTTCAGAGTTGCCCATAATCGCTGTACATAAAACCGCCTTCGGGCGAGTGTAGCTAAGGACCACGGTAAATATAACAATAAGTAGCTTCACCTTATCTATTTATTTGGCTAAATGAACCGAGGCAAAAAGGAGCCAAGTTCTGAAATTAAATTAAGCCATAGTAGAATATGGTAGGTCAAAGGAAGGCGTACCCATACCAACCGGTTAGGTAGGTATGAGGAAAGGTAAAGGAGGATTTCCTGTGGACCGAGTGTTTGATATTGAAAGAAGTACAGGCAAATATAAAGCATAAAACAAAATAAAAGCCATGATAAAGGGGAGTATATAAATTGACGATAATAAGGTAGGGAGAATAGAGTATAACGAGGAAAGAATGGTAACAAGAGCACAACGAAAAGTCATAATTAAGAGGAATACCCATGTTAAACAAAGTGAAAGGGTATTAATAGGGAGGAAAACCTGCGTGGAACAATAGTATAAACAAGGAAAGGTTATAATAAGTTCTAAACACCAATGTAAAATAAGAGTAAAAAGATGAGTCATAATAAAGGAGGAATACCCACGTTAAACAAAGTACAAGGGTATTAATAAGGAGGGAAACCTGCATGGAATAATATTATAAACAAGGAAAGGTTATAATAAGTTCTAAACACCCATGTAAAATAAGAGTACAAAGATGAGTAATAATAAAGGAGGAATACCCACGTTAAACAAAGTACAAGGGTATAAATAAGAAGGGAAACCTGCGTGGAAAAATATTATAAACAAGGAAAGGTTATAATAAGTTCTAAACACCCATGTAAAATAAGAGTAAAAAGATGAGTCATAATAAAGGAGGAATACCCACGTTAAACAAAGTACAAGGGTATTAATAGGGAGGAAAACCTGCGTGGAACAATAGTATAAACAAGGAAAGGTTATAATAAGTTCTAAACACCCATGTAAAATAATTGTACAAAGATGAGTCATAATAAAGGAGGAATACCCATGTTAAACAAAGTACAAGGGTATTAATAGGGAGGAAAACATGCGTGGAACAATAGTATAAACAAGGAAAGGTTATAATACGTTCTAAACACCCATGTAAAATGAGAGTACAGAGATAAGTAATAATAAAGGAGGAATACCAACGTTAAACAAAGTACAAGGGTATAAATAAGAAGGGGAACCTGCGTGGAAAATTATTATAAACAAGGAAAGGTTATAATAAGTTCTAAACACCCATGTAAAATAAGAGTAAAAAGATGAGTCATAATAAAGGAGAAATACCCATGTTAAACAAAGTACAAGGGTATTAATAAGGAGTGAAACCTGCGTGGAACAATATTATAAGCAAGGAAAGGTTAAACATCCCTGTAAAATAAGAGTACAAAGATGAGTCATAATATAGGAGAAATACCCACGTTAAACAAATTACAAGGGTATTAATAAGGAGAAAAACCTGCGTGGAACAATATTATAAACAAGTAAAAGGTTATAATAAGTTCTAAACACCCATGTAAAATAAGAGTACAAAGATGAGTCATAATAAAGGAGGAATACTCACGTTAAACAAAGTACAAGGGTATTAATAAGGAGGGAAACCTTCGTGGAACAATATTATAAACAAGGAAAGGTTATAATAAGTTATAAACACCCATGTAAAATAAGAGTACAAAGATGAGTCATAATAAAGGAGGAATACCCACGATAAACAAAGTACAAGGGTATTAATAAGGAGGGAAACCTGCGGAACAATATTATAAACAAGTAAAGGTTATAATAAGTTCTAAACACCCATGTAAAATAAGAGTACAAATATGAGTCATAATAAAAGAGGAATACCCATGTTCAACAATAGTACAATGACAGTTCATAATGATGGCAGTATACACGTTTTAAACAGGTGTGTAAGCGATTGTTAATTCATAAGGGCCGATTTTAACTTTCAAAATCTACATTGCAATGGTAAAAGAGGTGTTAAGTGTAACCCAAATGATTTACTCTTGAGCAAAACATCTTTAATTTAATTATAACGAAGACAATTATGTGGAAAGTGTTTTCGTCGGGGAGGATAAAGGCAAAGGCGACCAAAGACCTATGCTTCTTTTTCTCGGCTTTTTCCTTCCCGCCGTCGCCGCCAAAGATTTCAGTTTAGTGAACTTCTTCGGTAAAAGACTCATCCATTAAAGTTTTGGCAGAGATTTTACGGACGGCTGCAATTCCTCACTCAACCATATCTATTTATCCGGGCTTGGAACCGTAACTGAGTTGGGCTGGCTTGCCCCCTTCCCTTCTATTGGCTATAGTAAAAGTCCATATATTATTTGTTAGTTGCTATGTGGTCAATAAATCACTTCTTTATAAGTTATTTCTATTATTAAACCAGGCATTGGCTTCGCCACTCTCCCCTACGGGGGGAGTTTGTGCTTCACTACTAAGATTAAAGTGTAAAATCTAAAAAAAAGCAGCCATGGTTAAATTTTTATAAATTTTCTGAACTTCACCAATTATAATAATTTTATAGAAGATATATAAAAATAAATTTTCTGAACTTCACCATTTATAATTCTTTGGGTTTTAAAAAATAAATTTGATAAAAAAACATGTCATAAATAAACTAAGATGAAATTATTATTCAAATACTCAAAAAAATTCCGTTCTTAAATTATAGAGTCAGTGATGATGATGATGATGATGATTAACTTCAATAATTGAGTTTATTAACATTTTTCTTGTCTTTTAGGTCTTTCAAATTTCGAACATATTTATTAGTTATTTAGTAGTTTAATAAGTGCAGAGAAGTCAATTGAACGAGTCCCTTATCGTCGAATCCACAACCTTCTCCTGTGCGAATACAGAATTAAAAGAGGTTTCATAGTCGCACTTTATTGACTCCTAAAAGCAGTTTTTTCAAATCAAACCCAAAAGAGGTAATATTTATAATTTTATTAAGGCAAATTTTGTTGACTTTCGTAGTAGAATGAGGCAATAAATTCCTTAATATCAACAGTATCACCAGGACAATTTTTTGACAATTATTATTTGGTGCGGGAACGGATAGGTCCCAAAACATAAAAGTACTCATAATCCAAATAAGTTCTTAACAAGGATCATTAATACCATAAAATTTGCTATAAGAGAAAGCAACCGCTATTACTTTATAAAAGAAAGTAGTTACTGTGTAAATCACAAAAACTTACATTCAATACGGATGTTGAGTACAAAGAAAAGCAAAAACGAAATTGATGTTCCTAAAGCGTGGAAAGATAACTCCAAGCTGTTTTATATGTATGTACAGTCGCTCAAATTAATCATGTCAGATTTTTCAAAATGTTTCATACAAGAGTAGGTTAATGATATACTTATTTATATTTTTTATAAATCATCTTCTATAAATCATTTCCGCTAGGCTTTGTTGTACCGCGTTGTCAAGTAATAATATTTTCCATGGAGTTACGTTGAAAAATTAATTATAGAGATAAAAAAAGCCATATGTTATTGCAATTATTTTTGTAATATGGTGGATTAAAAATTAAATCAATTTATAAAGTTAATTAAGCTGGACATATGAAAAATTGGGTGAGATTTGGCACACCTGGTTTAGAACAAAACCTTTTCAAAATGTTTCGATAGTTTTTATTAAAATATCGAAGTATCGTAAAAAAATGACTAAGTTTAATCATTTATTTTATTGGTAAGTGATCTAGTTTATAACAAATGTACCCCAGACGCTACATTTCTTTATTAAATAAAAATAATATTAAAGTGTCACGCTCTGAACGCTAATTCAGAGTAAATTATGACATGATTAATTGTGACAACTGTACATATAAAGAAAGTGATTCAAGATTCTATACAGCTTATTAAAAATTACGAAGTGTATATGGCCATCGACACAGGAATTATCGCGCAACTTATAAATTAGAATTTTTCCGAGGCGTTTACCCTCGAAAACATGTCACATTCCTGTTTTTCCCGATTTAAATGAATTCAATGAATAAAACATATTTCCCAATTTTAAATTCGCAGAGATCAAACTTTCACATTGCATAGATACAAGAGGAGCGCCTTCGCCAATCCTCTTTGAAGGAGGAGCTTGCGCTTTGCAGACAGAATTTCGTTCTCTGAGTCTGACCTTACGGCCTATCCAGGTTTGGCAAAAGCCTTTTGGTTAAAATAAAAATAAAAAAAAATGTCCAGTACATATCATCATCATCATCATCACTAACTCTACAATTTTAGTAATAATTTCATCTTAGTTTGGTTATGACTTATGTTTTTCTATCAAAGTTATTTCTAATAATTCTTTTATAATATCAAAAAACAAAATGGTGAAAGTTAAGAAATAAATATAAGTATTGAAATTTTGGGAATTTTTTAAAACCACAAAGAATTACAAATGGTGAAGTTCAGAAAATGTATTTTTATATCTCTTCTATAA
Source organism: Ceratothoa steindachneri (assembly GCA_963969495.1). Classification (NCBI taxonomy): domain Eukaryota; kingdom Metazoa; phylum Arthropoda; class Malacostraca; order Isopoda; family Cymothoidae; genus Ceratothoa; species Ceratothoa steindachneri. The sequence goes on from OZ018332.1 coordinate 49,533,893, forward strand.
CTCTATATTTTAGCAACGTGATATTTTGAAAGGAGGGGAGGAATTTAGTTTAGAGTTCCTTTTTAAAATTATTATAATTGGCGAAATTCAGAAAATTTCTAAAAATTTAACCTTGGCTGCCTTTTTTTATTTTAAATTTTAATCTTAGTAGCGAAGCGCAAGCTCCCCCTGTAGGGGGAGAGTGGCGAAGCCATTGCCTGGTAACTATATTTTAGCAACGTGATATTTTGAAAAGGGGGAAATTTAGTATAGAGTTGTTTTTTAAAATTATTATAATTGGCAAGGTTCAGAAAATTTATAAAAATTTAATCATGGCTGCTTTTTTTTAGATTTTAAATTCTAATCTTAGTAGCGAAGCGCAAGCTCCCCACGCAGGGGGAAACGGGCGAAGCCATTCCTTGGTTTCCTAATAATTTACTCTTAGTCTATTTTTGTTCACATTACTGTTTATTTTCTAGGCCTAAAGGGCAGAAAATATTTATATTTGGATTTTTTTCTAAATACGGAAAAACACTCCTCACGATATTTTCTTCCAAATTGTTCTGATGATTCTACATCGATAAAAAAAAGTAAATATCAATAAACTTTTCTAGGCGTATTTTTTGCGTAAATCACGAATATAACATCCGTCTCTTTCTGCGACCCTCCAATTTCTCGTAAATTACCATCGTACCTACGTTAAATAGACTGATGGTTCCGTAGGGATTGAGTGCAAAGAGGATTAGGCCGAAACTGACAACTCTAAAAGTTATAAACGGATTTTGATATAATTTTAATGAGGTGTTTGTTCCTAAGGTATTTGTCAACCTAACCCATGAAATTTATGAAAGTATACTCAATATTCTTTTACTTATACGGGTCCAATTCCGTGGTAACTCTTACGTAACACTTCATAATTTTCTAACTTACTATAAATGCTTCCTACTTTTACTTTTTATTTAATACTTGTTTCTGTTACTATTTATATTATTTTTCACACACTACCGTGTTTTTTATTTACAGGCGACAGAGCTAAAATGCCTAGAGAATGCAAAAATTCTAGACCGCATAAGTTACAAGGAGAATGAGTGGTTAATTTGTGTTGACTTGAAAGTAGTAGCACTACTTAATGGGCTACAAACTGAATTCACCAAGTTTATGTGCTTCGTTTGCAAGTAGGACACTAGGGGCAGATCAGAACATTATGTACGCTCAGAATGGTCACCTCTGGAAACTATGATGCCTGGAGGCCATAATGTAATTCATGAGCAACTAGTTAAGAAGGAGAAAATCATTTTACCGCCACTGCATATTAAACTAGGCCTAATAAAGCAATTTACCAAAGTACTGCAACATAACAAGCCATGCTTCCAGTACCTTAGAGCGATCTTCCCTAAAATAAGTAATGCCAAGATAAAGAAGGCATATTCGTAGGTCCTCAGATTCGTCAACTTATAGCTGATGAGGACTTCGAGGCGACAACGGATGAAACTGAGCTAGCGGCCTGGCATGCATTCAAAGATGTATGCAAAGGACTTTTGGGAAAGCACCAAGGGGCCCAGCGAGAGCATATAGTGGAGAGCCTAATCGAGGGCTAAAAAGATCTCAGATGCAATATGTCACTGAAGATACACCCTCTTCCTTCTCATCTTTCCTTCTTCCCAGAGAATGCAGGAGATGTGAGTGATGAAAATGGAGAGAGGCTCCATGAAAATATAGCCTCAATGGAAAACAAATATAAGGTAAAATGGAGCCCTGTCATGCAGCTGATTTCTGCTAGAACCTGAAGCGTGACACACTTGAGACGTCTTGCAAAGGAAGTAAACACTAAAATGTAGGTTAATACATTATATAATTCTAAAAACCTGCTGATACATAATATATTCATGAATTAATTACAATGGACACATTTGATCTGATTTTGGGAGCCAAATTCATTCATGGTTTCGTGGAAATCGGTATCAATTGCATAATTATTAAATCGGCAATTTACAAGAAAATATACCGTGATGGGAAACTTTTGTTATCAAATTCTAATTCAGCAAAACTCAACTTCATAATAAAATGCACTTGAGATCTATTTTTTTTCTTGACACTGAAATTGTTGTAAAGTGTAATTTCATTGAAAATATTTATACCACAAATTATAGACGTCGATTAATTAGCTTAACGTCGGTTATGGGTAAACATTTGAAGTTAATTGTAAAAGCAAAAATCGTCGATCACATGGAAAACAGAATTCAAGGTAACCACCAGAGTTTTATCTTATAAAACGTCGTTTAGTTTTAACTACCTTATTAGAATATTTTCACGATACAACTGGAAAATATGATCACCATAAAGACTTGAGACATTATTTATCTTGATTTTATAAAGGCTTTCAATTCGGTTCCTCATAGGAGACTTCTGGAAAAGCTTAGTGCTTAGGCAGTAAGAAGAGGTAGCCAATTGCGTTGGATCGAGGACTCTCTTACAAACCGTGCATAGAGAGTGGTGATAAATGGAGAATCGTATAATTTATCTAAGTCACTAGCTTTGTGACTCAGTCGCCATTTTAGAGGCTTCTATTATTTGTTTTTCTTCATAGACTACTTAGATTTAAGGATACTAAGCAAATTGTCAAGTTAGCAGACGATGCTGAACTAGTAAGTTATAAAGCCGAACACGACTCCGATCGAGAGGAAATACAGCAAGATCTTAACTAATTATTAAATTGAGAAGCTACATAGCAAGTAACCTTCATATTAAGTGCCAAATAATGCAAATCGACTCTCGAAAGGAAAACTTTGCTTAGACATTAGGCGGTCATCGATTGAAAAACGACAGAGAAGAACAAGATATCGATGTATTAATTTCACACGATTTAAAATTTTCGAAACACTGCGGTGAAATCCATAACAAAAGAAGAAAATGGAACAATTTGTTTTATCGAGAGTAATTTTGAATGTGAGAGTAGACAAATAGTAGTTTCATCGTTCAAATCAGCCGTGTGTCCTTATTTGAAATATGCAGCTCTGTTTCCTAATCTGCAAAAGGATATCGCCACATGGGAGTGAGTACAGCGAAGGGCGACGAAACTCATTCTGCAACTGCTACACAGATTTAAAGAAGAGAAAGTGCTCTCGCTTGAAGATGGGCACCTTCGAATCCAATTGCTAGAATTCGCCAAAGTTTTGAATGGTTGCGATAATATAAAATTGATTCCCTTTTGAAACGCGCTGAAAACATCACACAAACAAATAGTCATAAATTGAAGTTAAAACGTTATCAGATGAATATCGTAGGAATCTTTTCATTGATAAAATGAAAGGGTTAATTAATCATTAAAACACCATATTAAATTACATATAATAAGAACCATAATTTCACGTGATACTTGCTTTCTACTCTAAAGGTCTTCCAAATACCTGCTTATTTTTATTTTCTCATTCTTCCTACCACAAACTAGGAATGGATCTAAGGTAATGGTGGATAAGAAACATCATCCGCCTCTTGAACAGGGTGGACCACCAGAATGAATAGGGAAATTAACATACAGATCTTCATGACAACCTTTGTTGAGTTTCGGGGCACCAGGAGCCAATTCTTTTTCTTTTGGCAGGGGGGGGGGTCAAAAAGAGTCTTGTTCTGCATTAGGAAGATGTAGATATAGATATCCATTGGCAAGATTCCTTGAAACAGAGAAGAGTGTGTGTACTGCACCCTGAAGGCGAAAGAGGAAAGGTAACGATGTTGTGATGTGATATATGTGTGTGTGTGTGTAATAATCTGTATAATATCTATCTACCACCGTGAAGGTAGGGCTGGAGAGTCCACTAATTGGTAGCCAGCCCTCTACGCGCTCTGACATTTGTGTCTCCTCTCGATTGGGATCGAACCCGGAACCTCGACGAGAGAAAACAAACACTGTATCTACTAGGCGAGTGAGAGCTCCGGGGAATCTAAGGTTCTTTGTGGGTCGTAATTCTATGAATATCCAATAAAGCAATGATGAGTAAGAATACAAGTAAGAATAGGTCATAATAAAGAAGTACCAATGGTTAACAGGAGTAGAAATAAAGAGGAATCATGATAAAGAAATTTCCCTAGCATTGAACAGGAGTACAGGCAAAGATATGTCATCATGGAGATGTGCCAATGTTGAACTAGAATACAGGCAAAGATAGATCATAATATTGGAAAAATATCAATATTGAAAGGAGTACAAAGAAATAGTATACAGGAGAGGAATATCCCTGATGATCAACGTATAAAGAAACCAGGCAATGGCTTCGCCACTCCCCCATACGGGGGAAGCTTTCGCTTCACTACTAAGATTAAAATTTAAAATCTAAAAAAAAGCAGCTATGATTAAATTTTTATAAATTTTCTGAACTTCACCAATCATAATATATTTAAAAAGGAACTCTAAACTAAATTTCCCTACTTTCAAAAAATCACGTTGCTTAAAATATAGTTATAGAAGATGAAATAAAAAAGCAGCCTTGCTTAAATTTTAATAAATTTTCTGAACTTCATCGATTGTAATTCATTTTCTTTTAAAACATACTAAAGAATTGGATAATCATATTTTTTATGAACTTAATCATTTTGTATTTTCAAACTTTAATGAAATTCATAGAAATTACCTTAATATAAATTGAAAATATACTTAAGTCATAACCAAACTAAGATGAAATTATTATTCAAATACTCCCAAAAAATCCCGTTCTTAAATTATAGAGTTAATGTTGATGATGAAGTGTTTTCCTATCCGATGGATCAAAATTCACTCCTTCAATCTCTAATGGGTAAAGGTGGGTTAATTTATACAGATATATTTACCAAAGTTACATCTTAAAGATTTGAAGGGTAGTACTATTCGTTTTAGTCTCTGAACTAGAGGTCGGCCTCAACCACGGGCTCCAGCCGGCGTCGCAATCTGCTGCAGACTTTGACGACAGTCATCCTCTTTAACTAGAAGAAAACTGTAGTAATCCTGGACCAAAGCTCAACCTTGATGGTACACGAGGACTTTTTGGTCTCTCTCTCTCTCTCTCTCTCTCTCTCTCTCTCTCTCGCTCTCTCTTTCTCTCTCTCTCTCTTAACCTCACCCAATACATAATAGGTTAGGGGTTGCAGTCCTAGGATTTAGGAGGCCAGATGTTCGGAGTGATGTGGTCCAAAAGTTGTCTGACAGCCAAAAATGAGTCCTCCTGCTTCTGTGGCATAGTGCAGAGTCCTATTGCTACACGCAAGGCCTTGCAAATACCAATTCCTGGATCCAAGGCAACGGCAGATTCTACAGGTACTTAACGTCTCCCTATGAGACGATAACGGGGCATAACTTGGCCTTTGCTACTGACCACCCTAAACACCATAATGTAGACCGAGAACTTGGTCTTCTTGACTTTCGTTACATCTTTAAGGGGTACGCCAAGCCAGCTGTTGTTGTGCGAGTTCACCACCTGCTCCTGGCAGAAATTATTCTCGTCTGAGAAAAAAACAAAATCTGCTAAGCTTGGGAGAAGACTTCATTTTGTGCACAAGCTTCGTAGTACGTTCCTTTTGCTTGTCCTTCATCTTCTGCAACAGAAGCTGGTCATTTGTCATTTTTTATGAGTAATAGCGATTGTAATCATGCACTATCTACTTCGTGAAACACTCTAAGACACTCTTGTCCTAGTATAGCCTTTTGACTTGACTTACTGGGATTGTTGTCAATGATGGCCTGGATTTCCGCGACAATTTCGGGGGTTTTGTCTATCAGAACACTTAGATTAAGGTTTCCAATCCACTGTACCCTTTTAATTATATCCTGGCTCATCTATTTATTTCCTGAGTCTATGTAGCCTCCTCAGAATGATAGCCAATCACTCAGAGATCTTTTCCTTGCAGCTCTCGGCGTGAATACCAATCAGCACAGTTTGTCTTTTCCAAATATTTGCTCCCTTCACAAATGATATACAACTGAGTCTACTATGATAAGAATAAATGAGAACAGACGCCTGACAACACGCATGCGTGGAATTCAGCCAACGTCGACAAAATATCCACCGCACCCTGAATATGCATTAACAAATTCAAACACAACGTTTCTTTCTCACACTATATTATCTACACCAAAATAATAACAGAAAGTGAACTGTTTAATGCCCTTTAAATGATTCTTGATCGCTCTTTCAGCTTTCTCAAATGATTTAACTGCACGGCAAATTTTATGTCCAAAACGATTATCATAACACGAGATCTTTCCACAGTGTTATGATAAATTAGGCCTGAGTGAAAGTGATTTGGGGCTTTAGGGGTCCAATTTCCGGTAGATCAGGGGCTTTGAGAAGAGGTGCCTAAAATTTAATTTCCTCATAACATAATTTTAACATTTTTGTATAGAACTGCCATTGCCATTTGGGCTCTGATCTTTGGATTGAAAAGGTATAGAAAGGAATTGAGGCTCGGTTGGGACCCCCTTGAACAACGCGACGCCTAAAAGGGGGCCGTTCAAACACAGTGGATGAGTTCCCCTTTTTTCGCAAACTGCGCTCTATGTGTTTGAGGGTTGACTGAAGGGTTGTCAGACTATATTCGCCGCAACGAGTGAAATGGACGATGGGGTGCGGCAAGCACCGACACAGGGGTCCCATCACTATTGCCACAGATCACCTGCCCGCCTTCTCTCTCTCACTCTCTCTCTAATCGTCCATTTCTCGCTTCCGTGAGTATAGGTTCGAATGGGATCGTCAGGCCAGTTTCGAATGGGTTGATCAGACTAGTTTTGATTGGGTTCGTCAGATTAGTTTTAGATGGGTTCATCAGACTAGTTTTGAAGTGGTTCGTCAGACTAGTTTTTAATGGTTTAGTCAGATTAGTTATGAATGGGTTCGTCAGACTAGCATCGAATGGGATCGTCAGACAAGTTTTGAGTGGGTTTATCAGACTAGTTTTAAATGAGTTTGTCGGACTAGTTTTGAATGGACTGATCATACTTGTTTTTAATGGGATCGTCAGAATAGTTTTTAATTGGTTCGTCACACTAGTTTCGAGTGGGTTCGTCAGACTAGTTTCAAATAGGATCGTCAGATTAGTTTTTAATGGGTTCGTCAGACTAGTTTCGAATGGGATTGTCATAGACTTTTGGATGGGTTCATCAGGCTAGTTTTGAATGGGTTGGTTAGACTAGTTTGGAATGAGATCTTCAGACTAGTTTTGAATGGGTTCGTTAGACTAGTTTGGAATGGGATCGTCAGACTAGTTTTGAATGGGTTCGTCAGAAAATTTTGAATGAGTTCGTCAGTGTAGCCTGGAATGGATTCGTCAGGTTTGTTTTGAGTGGGGTGATCAGACTTGTTTTGGATGGGGTCGTCAGACTAGTTTTAATTAGTTAATCAGGCTAGTTTCGAATGTGTTCGTCAGAATAGTTTCAAATAGGATCGTTAGATTAGTTATAAATGTGTTTGTAAGACTAATTTCGAATGGGGTTGTCAGAGTTTTTGAATGGGTTCATCAGACTAGTTTTAAACGGGTTTGTCAGACTAGTTTGGAATGGGATATTCAGACTAGTTTTGAATGGGTTCGTCAGACTGGTTCGGAATGGGATCGTCAGTGTAGCCTCGAATGGATTCGTCAGATTCGTGTTGAGTGGGTTGATCAGACTTGTTTTGGATGGGATCATCAGACTAGTTTTAATTGGTTCATCAGGCTAGTTTGGAATGTGTTCGTCAGAAGAGTTTCGAATAGGATCGTCAAATTAGTTATGAATGGGTTGGTTAGACTAGTTCAGAATGGGATCGTCAGAATAGTTTCAAAAGGCTTCGTCAGACTATTTTCGAATAGTATCGTCAGACTAGTTTTGAATGGGTTTGTCAGACTAGTTTTAAATGGATTCGTCAGACTATTTTCGAATGGGATCGTCAGACTAGTTTTGAATGGGTTCATCAGACTTGTTTCGAATTGCTTCGTCAGACTAGTTTTGAATAGCTTCGTCTGGCTAGTTTAGAAGGACGCAGTCAAAATAATTTTGAGTGTTGTTGTCAGATTAGTGTGGAAGCGAGAGAGAGAGACTAGTTTTGAATGGGGCTCTCAGAAAGGGGGTTGTCGTATTAGTTTTGACTGGGGATATCAGACTAATTATGAAAGGTTTGTCAGACTAGTTTTGAGTTTCTAGCGTTCAAGTAGACTACTTTTATTGACTCTGTATCCTATGCCATTTTCTCTTCTTTTTTAAACCAATTTTCAACAGATTCATCGATTTGGGCTCGTTGCGTTTACATTCTGGGAGAAACTTCATAATACTCTTTTTTGGGGAAGACATTTATTATAGAGTAACATTGCTGTAGCAAAAAAAAAAAGCTACAATCTTGAGGAAAATGAGGAGTAATAAATCTGGTAGATTTGCTTGCTTTATATACATAATGGCTAGGTAACTAGTATAGGAAAGGTAGAGAAGAAGGCGTAACATGGACAAAGAGAATAACCCGCACACCAATACGGAAGCGAGAAAGATGGTCAAATTTAGCCGTCTTTTTCGTGCATGTGGGATTTAATTGCTCCCCTCTAAAACCCCTTACATCCTACTTCCCATTCGATCTGAGCTAATTAAATTTGCTTTCAGCTGAAAACACTTCCCCACTTTTCAGTACTCCACAAGAACGCTGGTTAATTATGCCATGTTATTCGTTTTAAAGTGCTTTTTAGTTCACCTTCTCTCAAGCGACTTGGTGCATTCTGGCCAAAAAAAATTCATGTTCATGTCTTCGGCAACTTGACTTGAAATACCGGCTGCTGCCTCAAATGGGTCATTCATCGACATGCGTCGCACCTGCAATCTTCACCAAGAGTGTTTTATTTTCTGAGGGCCTTGTTCTTTCCTCGTCGACTCGCAGGACTCTGTATCAACGCTGAAGTTTAGTATGGTTTAAGTTACAATCTTTGATCGATTCGAAATATCAAACAGTGTCTAATAAATGTGTAACACCATCAGTAGAAGTCTACATTGCACGTGAGGTATTGTTGCCATCAATTTTTTACGAATTTTCATGTGCAGTGGAAGTTATGTTATCGTTCGCTAGTTTTCTAGTTTAAGACGCATCCTTTCTTCAAATGCATGTTAGTTTCCTTATGTTTTTCATTTGCTTTTCTATGAAATGAAATTTGGACACTATCAGGGGCAGATTTCCAAGAAGATTTTTTTAATTTTTCCTGGAAATTAAAAGAGTATTTCAAGAAAAGATCAATTTTGGTATTTTGTGCTTGGGCGATATTGTACGTTAGGTTGTTAGGAATTTATTGCTTGTAGAAGACAAAAAATTATACTACTTTTTTTGTAATTTTCCCATTTTTTTTTTAAATTGTTTAAAGATAACTGTAGTAAGGCGTATGTAGTTATTAAGCTATAAAATGGTGTTTCAGTTCTGTATGAACTGCCTAAATGACAACGGTTATACCATAATATTGCTTAATCTCTATTAGCTCAAGTATTTGTTAACCATTTCTGGACAGAATTGTTACAGAAAATGATGGAGTTCTTTCCTGCAAAAGTAGATGCAAAAATACAATGGCTTGATCGCAAAAAAAGATTCCTACCCCTAGACGTGGTCTGAAAGAGCAGAAGGCTGTTTGGTAGGATAAGAAAGGACTTATTCATTACTTGCTCCTCATTAATAAGCACACCACTCGTGCACACCTATATGTTCAACAATTGCAACGTTCAAAAAGGTCCTATACTGGGTTGCCCACACGTTGCACGTTTCACTTAAGAGAAACATTATTGCGTTAGGCTGTGAACTTCTTGCTCATTTGCTATATTCACCGAACCTTGTACTAGGTGATCACCATTTATTTAAGTAATTACAACATCACATAAAAGGCAAAGTGGACACTAGGATACGGAGATGGAGAAATTACATCAAATTTTATATTTCATCCAAACCAAAGGAATTCTCGAAGGTATCCACCGTTTACTTAAAGGATGGGAGCACATTGTCAATAATGAAGGAAACAGTTTGCCTGAATAAATGTTCATTGTTTTTATATATTAAAAGTTATATTACTTTATTTTAAAAAACGAATTAATTTTTGACATCGTGATTAAAAGAGCGTGATAGCAAAATAACAAGAAAATAAAAGAAAAAAAAAATGTTAAGGGAAGGGATAGAAGAAGGCCGGAGGATTATAAAGAGTTGAAGAAAAGCGCGCGGATACTCGAAGAGACGAATTGAGGCAACGATAATGTAAAAATGTCCCACAGGAAAGAGGAAACGCGAATTCCCGAATACATCTTTGAACTATATTCAGTTCATCCTCAAGGAATACAAGAATTTTTGTTCAGGATTCAATATATATATATATATATATATATATATATATATATATATATATATATATATATATATATATATATACATATAGATATAGATATATATATATTCGTATAGTTAGCCAATAGATTTTCTTCGTAACATAATTTAATGAAGGCGACTGCTAACTTATTCTTAATTGTTATCTTTTCGAGTCTCTCGATTTGTCTTATATTCCAGAAAATAAGACAAATCGAGAGATGCGAAAAAGAAAACAATTAGCAATAAAAACAATTGAGGGAAGAGAAATTCCGCGTTCCTTTAATTATAAATATTCCCTCGTTTTTCCTTTTTCTCGCTCGTTTACCTTTCTTCCTCGTAGTCCTTTTCTTCCTCGACGGTGATTTAGATGATTAAGTCGCAAACAAATCACCTCATCCAAATACCTGAACCAAATTTAATGGATTTTGGTAATTGCAGGCAAGTAATTAACTTGGCAAGTTTGAAAGCACAGAAACAATTCTTCATCTCCATTCAAAACTTTGCTTTCGATGCATAATACTATCGACAGAGTTTTTTAATAATGATGCGATAGGGAATTGGTCCTATTGTACGTTACAAACAATATCTTTTAAGCCAATGATTGTTTTAACATACATTATTATAGACTAAGTATGGATAATGCCCTTTCCCACAATTCTATGTAATCTTTTCTTGGAAAATTTTGAAAAACGCCCTCCTTTCCCTTATTTTACCTCATCCCATAACATGATTACACTATGTCGATGATATATGTGCCACCTGGCTTATTAATGATAACATATTTGCGATTTTTATAACGATTAAGCAACATCCACCCGACTATCAAATTTAAAGTTGGATGGGAACTAAACACCGTTTCATTTTATTGATGTCAAAATATTCAAAGTAAACAATAAAACATATTGTCCTGTTTACTTAAACCAACCAACTTGAGTGCCTATATGCATTATTTTTCTTGCTATGATGAATCTGGAAAAATGTATGTAGTTTCTGCCCTTTTACTGAAAGCTTATCGCATATGTGATTCTTGTTTCCTGCAGGAAGGAATTAACTTAATCACTTAAACATTTATTGAATTGCATTATACCTATGGTCCATAAGAAAATGTCATTATAAAACCAGAAGCAAATTTTATTCACTGTCTAATTCTAAAAATCGCTTAATAATTAGAATATCTTCCTATATTCGCTTTAACTAATAAATTTAAAAAGGTAGTAGGAGTCAAAAACATTAATGTTGCCTTTCAGTGAGACAATATTATACGTAGTCATCTGTGAAAAAAATATACTGATAAAGAGCAGGGCCCATGTGAACGATGCAATATACACTGGCGAAAGCAGCAGATTCACTAAGAGAGTGAAGGAACACGAATGCCTAAATATCTTCTAGTTTGTTTTTATATACATCTAGTGAAGACAATGCAATTGATTTTGATAATGCAAACATAAGTTATTATTCCGATAATTAGCTGGATCAGCTCTCATAAAGGAAATCCCCAACACTAATCTCCTGATTAACACAATACTTATCTGACCTATAATCAAAAATGATTTTCCTCGCACACCCCTGATTAAATTTTGATTTGAAAATTGAGTGTCCCTAAGTTAAGCATCTTTTTTAATTCATTAGTTTGCCAGCAATGAAGCTGAAGGATGTCTCCGTCGAAACTTGGTTCGAAATTAATTGGTCCAAAATACTGTGGTTTCTTTTTTGCATATATATCGTCATCGGTGGCTGGGACTCGTCTCCGAGTATTCACTTCATTTTCTCCTCACTAACGGGATGTCATTACTAAACTGGGTAAAATGATAGGCCTTTTGATGGCTATTAACTTCAATTCTTACTCTAAAAAGCTTAATGCATGAGTCACATTGGATTGTAGGTGCTGGTTGGTGTTAAGTTGCTCTCTCCTTCCTTCGTCGCCATTTGAAATCATTTTCAGTTCGTTTGTTTTCTTAAAAACGGGATGTTCCTGTTTTGGTAGTACAGTGCGTTGGTTGATTGTCATTTCCCATGAACAACGATCAATTAACAATTAGTGTCTTTAGAATTTCCTTCAACTTGTCTTTGTACTCTTCTTTGTGGCGGCCACGGAAACGTCTTTCGTAGTTCAGTTAAAAAAATAGAATATCTTTGGTAAACTTTCTTCACTCATACCAGCCATATTACCTGACCATCTTATGTGATGTTTGATGATTATAGTCTTCATGCTGATTTCTCCCGCTCTTTCTACTACATCATTGTTGATGACGTATTCGTCCCATTTGATGTCCAAGATTGAGCGGAGTTTCTTTTGGTGAAATTTTCAAGCTCTTTCAGTTTATGGCAGCACAGGGCTCACTTTTCACATAAAAACACCTTTTTGTGGACACAACTATGGTATTGTACACTACCACTTAAGTTTGCATGTTAAGACCACTGTTCCTGAAGACTCTAAACGAGAGCCTCACCAAACCTGAGTGTACTTCCTTACATCCTCTTTTCTACACCCTTTGATCATGAAAATTGGGCAGACAAGAGGACGTCAACATACCCAAAAAGTGATGTTATATTCTGGCCAGTCACTTCAAGGCGATAGTTTTACAATGATTTTTTGTTCTTTGTTGACTCTTAGTTCAAACCAAGAAAATTCCATACAACAATTGTTGATAGATTGTTCTAAGTCTTCAGGTGAGTGGTCTGGGGCGGCGTTGTCATCTGCATGCTGCATTTCTCTCACTTTCTTATCTCATTTATTAATCGGTTGCATCGGATTTCCCAGAATCCTCTCCTTGATACAAAGCTGTTAGCTTATAGTATCGTTCTATAGTGGTTTTGACAGAATATCTTGATTTTTTATTTTTTTAGCAATTTCTATTTGTGATAACGCTTGGCTATGGAAAAGTTAGATTTGTGCTTCCTCTGCTTCTGTAAGTTCTTAAATTTTAGTCATATCACTTATTTTTAACGAGGAAAAAGCCATGGATATCTTAGGTCAACAGAAGAAAAGCGTCTTCAGTGGGACAAAGATCATAAAAAGTTGAACACATGAACAATGATCTAAAGTTATTTGGTCAGATGAAAGTAACTATCAGGTATGTAAGAAATACTATGGTATTTATGTTTTACGTGTAATGTTATTTTAATATTGTCGTAGAATAGACTCTCGACGATATACCATATATAACTATTCGTTGAGGGAACTTATTTAATTATCATTAGAGTGCGTGGATGTCTAGGCTGGCTGATATTATGTATCTTCGATATGCTTAAGAAGTGGAACTGAGCTCAAGGATAATGATATTGCTATCATTAATAAAATAGAGTTTTATTAATAAAAACTATCAACAACACACAAAACGGAAAATATTGACATAAACAGAGAACGGAAGGGTCGTGGGGAATCTAGCTAATCCGAGGATTAAGAGATTTAAAAAGGTAAAACAAATATAAATTAAAGGGATGAGATGGTTCGCTAAACCATTTAAGCACAGGATAGAGTTGACAAAAAGAGTTAAATAGTCAAGGTAACGTCCGGCTTACTTTATTATACTTCGTGCAGAGGAAGGCGAAGTGAAGGAATTTTCGGTCCGCTGGCGAGTTCCAGCCGAAGGGGGGGAAATTAAATGATCCTGACGTGGCGTCTCGGGAATGAGAACCGTTTCTTGACGAACGGCTTGAAGAACAATGGCTGTTCTACGTTGTTCTCTTCTGAACAACAGGGGGGGTCAGAACCGTCTCTTGTCTACGGGCTTGAGAACAATGGCTGTTCTACGTTGTTCTCTTCTGAACAACATATGGGGGGGTAAGAACCGTTTCTTGTCAACGGGTTCGAAAGAAGAATGGCTGTTCTAACGTTGTTCTCTTTCTGAACAACAGGGGAGGGGTGAGATCCGTTTCTTGTCAACGAGCTCAAAAGAACAATGGCTGTTCTACGTTGTTCTATTCTGAACAACAAGGGGGGGTGAGAACCGTTTCTTGTCTACGGTCTCGAAAGAACAATGGCTGTTCTACGTTGTTCTCTTTCTGAACAACAGGGGAAGCCTTGTGGACTTGGCGTCACGAAGGCTCGAACCTTGGCACACAAGGGATATTTTCCCTTTTCTGGACAAGTGATGGTGAATATCAAGGTCGAGGTCCCTTGGCGCACAAGGTGAGAGTGGATCATAGTGATGTTTCGCGACGAAAATCTGGATCTCCAATCTGAATCTTAGTGGTTAAGTTTCCATATAAATAGCCGGGACATCTCCTTGGCGTGGGGGACATTGGAGTGGGAGCTTCGAGGGAATGCACAGCCGAGCCTGAGAACAATGCCTTATCTGCCCATAAGCCTAACTCAATCTGGCGAGGTTGGCGCATGGGGCGAAACGGGGGAAGATAAACCTCCTTGTTTGAACATTGACTCAGGTGGCTGCGATAAGGCGCCAGGCTTCAAAGCGAAGATGCACGTGGGTAGCATCGTGTTTTTAAACAACATGTGATAACGGTTGAAATTAAGTGGGCTTAAACCGTTCTATCACACCCCTCCCTTCCGGGGGGAAGTTGTCACTTCGAAAAAAAGAGAGAATGCACAACGATAGAGCTCCGTTGTGGGGAACTCGTTTTCTTGTACCAACCGTACCTTCCTGCACCTAATTAGTATTACCTCAATACATATGATTATTTTGATCTTTTGATTATAGGGGAAAATAACCTTTATGTAATACAAACTTAATAAAAAAAAAGGGGCATGGAACAATGAAATGATATAAAATTAGTACATATGGGACAAATTATTTATACGTAATTTAATGGGTACAAATATATATACATACAAAAAAAAATAGACACTGAGCGTTACAAAATTCAGACATATACATTAACTAATTATATTACAAGAGAATCTAATTTAAGTCATACAAGACGGTATATACATACAGGGAGATCCTAATCCTACGAATACAATTACTCTACGCTATTCGGTAACGCATTTCTACTGAGTGCGTTAGCGACCTGGTTATCGCAACCTTTTATATAATTTATTTTAAATTGATACTCTTGCAAGAGTAAACTCCAGCGCATAATTCGGCCGTTGGAGTGTCGTACATTCCAAATATATGCTAACGGACGGTGGTCAGTTCCTATCTGAAATTCTTTTCCTATCAAGTACCTTCTGAATTTGTCTATAACCCAGATAATTAATAGAGCTTCCTTCTCTATAGTGGCATATCTCTTTTCGCGTGGGAATAATTGGCGACTAGCATATGCAACTGGATGACTCGTTCCGTCATCCTCATATTGAAGGAGTACACCTCCAATGCCCTCGTTGCTCGCGTCGGTCTTAATCCTAAAGGATTTTTCCGGGTTGGGCAACTTTAAAATGGGGGCAGAAATGAAATGAGCTTACTCTTGAGCTTATTAAAATGGGAAACAGCGACATCATTCCAACGTAGACGATCGGGTGAATTCTTTTTTAAAAGGGAGCTGAGGGGCGCCGAAATTGCAGCGAAATTCGGAACAAATCGCCGATAGTACGAAGCTGATCCTAGGAACGATCTTAATGGCTTCTTGGTAATCGGGAGGGGAATGTCGGCGATTGCCTTAATCTTGTCCTCTTGGGGACCCAATTGGCTTTGTCCTATTTTGAAACCCAAGTATTTTCTGGTTTCGTGGGCAAAATGGCATTTGCTGGGGCCAATGGTGGGGCCATTTTCGCGCAGTCGCTCGAAGAGAGCTAACAGGGTGGTTAAATGGTGACTCCATTCGCGAGTAGCGACGTAGACATTATCGAAGTAAAAGGATACATTCGGAAGTCCATCTAACAACCTTCTCATGAGACGGTTATAGTTGCTACAAGTAGTGACGAGGCCAAAAGGAAGGCGCTTGAATTACATAATGCCTTTCTCCGTTGCAAAGGCGGTATATGCTTTCACCTCGGGCCGGAGGGGGATTTGATAATACGCCTTGCACAAATCGAGTTCCGAGATGAACTTGGCGTTTTCAAAAAGGTGGAGGTCTTGGTCTACCAACGGGATGGGCTCGGCGTCGAACACAGTTACCGAATTTAACTTCCGGAAGTCGATGCACATCCGATAAGAGCCATCAGGTTTCTTGACCATGACGATTGGGGAACAATAACTAGAAGTGGAAGGTTCTATTATGTCTAAACTAGTTAAATTATCAACTTCGGCGTTAAAGGCTTGGTGTAAATGAATCAGCATGGGATAGGGTTTTGAACGGACGGGTTCTAAGGTTGTTAATTTGATATCATGCTCGAAACTAGTAGCGCACCCAGGCTTCTCTGAAATAACGTCGTCGAACTGACATAATAGTTCTTGTAGCTGACTTTTTTGATGTGGTGTCAGCTGCGCGTCAATATCCAGGTCAGTGGGTTCCAAAGACTCGCCTGGTAGCGAAGGAGGAGGGTAATCGGCATCAGGTTGGGTGCACACTATCTGTATTACATTAAGGGACTCCGCGGGGTAATCTTCTTCAAGCGCCGATGTTTCGTCCAGTGCTACGAACGTATCTCCATGGGCGCGTTGGGTGTACTTTTTTTCTTTGGGTCCACGGACAGTCTCCGTGTCCTTGTCTTGGGCCTTATCGCCTAAGGGTGTTAGTAATTCACACTCCTTTTTTGCCGTCCTAAGGTCCTGGTTAAGGATCTCCGAGAATTCGGACAGGATCGGGGTTCTGAGGGGGACGGGCTCCTGGGCTTCTTTCTTAGCTCGGCCTCGAGGAAGGGCGGCCTGAGACACAGGGTCGGGACTTACTTGGGGGCTCTGCCCTATAAGTACGGAACAGAATTGTATGGGTGCTGAAATGACTTCAGCCCAGCCATCATAATATTGACACTGCAGGTAACATCTAACGACGGGAATCGGTTCGCCCGCAAAAGGTAGTCATGTACCACCGCAAATTTTTCGTGGTTAGGGTCCACTGGGGGGAGGAGTTCGTCGGACACGATGAAACACGTACATCTTGTGTCCCTGACGAGAGTCGATACTCGGCAGCCGTTCACGCTGCCCTCCTCAAATTTCAAAGTTCCCGATGAACTTTTATCAAAAATAAAATTTACCTGGTGGCCTGACGGAGGGGGGGGGGGAAGTTGCTGCTTGGGTCTGCACCACCGGGGGAGCCGGGGTGGCATTAATCTGGTGAACTTGGTGGGCTGGTCCGCTCTTAAGCCTAGAATTTTGGGGGCAATTCCAGCTCATGTGGTTTTCTACACCACAGGTGAAGCATATGATGGGTCGCTTCGGGAAGAGAGATGGAGGAGAAATCTTAACGGGAGGTTTGGAGTCCCGTTGTTGGTTTTGGGGTAAGAAGTTTTGGGGTTTTACGGGGCCCGGAAACTTCGTTAGCTTTCCTGGGAAGGGGCGCGAATCCTTCCTTCTTTCCTGGTTTGGGGGTTGGTGAGAAGTTCGATTCTCCTTTGGGTATAAATTATGGCTTGCGGCATAGACATCCGCTTCTTCAGTGCATTTTTTAAAGGTCTAGCACCGACGATCCTTGACGAACGCGCGAAACTCCGTCGGGAGAGACGCCAAAAATTGATTCCGCAACTCGAAGTCTGTTAAGGACTCGTAGTTCGGATCAACCTTTGAGGATTCTAACCAAAATTTAAAATTCCTCTGAAGAATGTATCCGAATTGACGGAACGTCTGTCCGGGTTTAATACGACCTCCTCGAAATTCTTGGCGGTAGAAATCGGGAGTCATATTATGAGCGGCCAATAACTCAGCTTTTAAGGCGCTGTAGTTAATTGTACATTCAGATGGTAAAGATATAAAAATTTCGTGCAATTTACAATTTAACAAGGGAAGTAATCTAACTACACCTTCAGCCTCCAGATCCATGTTATTGATTTTGAGGATCTTTTCGAAGTGGACTAAAAATGCTCCGAAATCCTCTCCGTCCTTGAAATTGGGGAGCTTTAGTGAGAGATTGGGAGGGGGGGGGGCTTCAGAACGTGACCTGGATGACTGTATTTCTGCTTCAACACGAGCTAATTCAATCTAATGGTGAAGCTCAGCTTGTCTTTTCCGTTCCTCTCTTTCTTCTCGTTTAATTTCTCTTTCTTCTGTTTGATTTCTCTTTCTCTTTCTTCTCGTTGGATTTCTCTTTCTCTTTCCTTTCCTTCTTGTTGGATTTCTCTTTCTCTTTCTTCTCGTTGGATTTCTCTTTCTTCTTGTTGGATTTCCCTTTCTCTTTCTTCTCTTTCTCTTAACTTTTCTCTTTCCGTTCTTTGCTCCTCTTGAACGTACTCAATTAATTCTTTTCCAGGAAGTCCCAAGGACTCTCCTTGTGCTTTAAAGATTTTGAACTGAGTCATCTTTGCACTTGGGGGCGCAAAAGTCAACCAACTAAAATTCCTTGTAACAAGAATTATGCCTTCTAGAGAATTAGCCTACCTAAATATGAGCACCGACCTATTCGTACTTGGTTTCTCGAACTAAATAACCACTGACTAAAATCACACAAAAAAAACACAAACCAATTATTATAACAGTTCCTTGAGCTACTCCAGCTTCTTAAGTTTCAAAAAAGGGGATAGCAATCGTTAAAACAAAAGGCAACTACTATACTCTATTATTATAACGAATAACACTATGCTTTACTCGACTGAGACCAGTGTTTGCAAAGATATAGCGTTAAACCTTACATACTTGATACCAAAATTAAATAGTATATATATATATATATGTCGTAGAATAGACTCTCGACGATATACCATATATAACTATTCGTTGAGGGAACTTATTTAATTATCGTTAGAGTGCGTGGATGTCTAGGCTGGCCGATATTATATATCTTCGATATGCTTAAGAAGTGGAACTGAGCTCAAGGATAATAATAATGCTATCATTAATAAAATAGAGTTTTATTAATAAAAACTATCAACAACACACAAAACGGAAAATATTGACATAAACAGAGAACGGAAGGGTCGTGGGGAATCTAGCTAATCCGAGGATTAAGAGATTTAAAAAGGTAAAACAAATATAAATTAAAGGGATGAGATGGTTCGCTAAACCATTTAAAGCACAGGATAGAGTTGAAAAAAAGGGTTAAATACTCAAAGGTAACGTTCAGCTTACGTAATTATACTTGTTGTGCAGAGGAAGGCGACGTGAAGGAATTTTCGGTCCGCTGGCGAGTTCCAGCCGAAGGGGGGGAAATTAAATGATCCTGAAGTGGCGTCTCGGGAATGAGAACCGTTTCTTGACGAACGGCTTGAAGAACAATGGCTGTTCTACGTTGTTCTCTTCTGAACAACAGGGGGGTGAGAACCGTCTCTTGTTTACGGGCTCAAAAACAATGGCTGTTCTACGTTGTTCTCTTCTGAACAACAAAGGGGGGGGGGGACCGTTTCTTGGTGAACGGGCTCGAAAGAACAATGGATGTTCTAACGTTGTTCTATTTCTGAACAACAGGGGAGGGGTGAGAACCGTTTCTTGTCAACGGGCTCAAAAGAACAATGGCTGTTCTACGTTGTTCTCTTCTGAACAACAAGGGGTAAGGGGGTCGAGAACCGTTTCTTGTCTACGGGCTCAAAAGAACAATGGCTGTTCTACGTTGTTCTCTTCTGAACAACAAGGGGGGGGGGAGAACCGTTTCTTGTCTACGGACTCGAAAGAACAATGGCTGTTCTACGTTGTTCTATTTCTGAACAACAGGGGAAGCCTTGTGGACTTGGCATCACGAAGGCTCGAACCTTGGCACACAAGGGATATTGTCCTTCTTCTGGACAAGTGATGGTGAATCTCGAGGTCGAGGTCCCTTGGCGCACAAGGTGAGAGTGGATCGTAGTGACGTTTCGCGACGAAAATCTGGATCTTCAATCTGAATTTTAGTGGTTAAGTCTCCATATAAATAGCCGGGACATCTCCTTGGCGTGGGGGACAATGGAGTGGGAGCTTCGAGGGAATGCACAGCCAAGCTTCAGAACAATGCCTTATCTGCCCATAAGCCTAACTCAATCTGGCGAGGTTGGCGCATGTGGCGAAACGGGGGAAGATAAACCTCCTTGTTTAAACATTGACTCAGGTGGCTGCGATAAGGCGCCAGGCTTCAAAGCGAAGATGCACGTGGGTAGCATCGTGTTTTTAAACAACATGTGATAACGGTTGAAATTTGAGCGGCCTCAAACTGTTCTATCACAAATATAATCTTTGAAGAAAATTATGGAAAAATCAAATTTTTTGTAACAATTTTGCGGATTTTCAGGACTTCTGGGGCTAACTAATACACATTTGCTATAAATTTAATTTAAAATAAGAAATATTGGTTAAATTTTGATTTAAGAAAACATACCATTTTATTAATTACACAATATTCAGTAAAATTTAAAGTAATTCAAACATACTAACAAAATACATATTATTATGCAGGAATCGCCTATGGAACTCGAAATTACCTAATCTCGACTACCTTGTCAGTGCCCGGTTTAATCCCATGATAATTTATTTCATACCCTAATAATTTTAAAGATTCAATGCAAAAACATAATTTGCCACCTTGATAGGCACGCTTAACCGTGTGTAAATCTGACTAGGGTTTGAGTTCGTTTCTTCTTTGTTTTGCTCACTATCAGGTCGTATGTGTAAGCAACAATAAATTCCATATCCCTCAAAATATGGTCAGTGTAACGCTAAAATGTTTGGGAAGATACTTAACTATTGAGACACAAGCCATTCAAAGGAACCAAGAGGAGCAAATAGGAGAGTTTATTGCACCGAACTTGCTTCCATTTGGAATCTTAAGAAACAAAATATTAAAATCTACTTTTGAGAAGATATTGCAACTTTCAAAATTTGTGAATAAAATCTGTTAGATAAGGGAAGGAATAACGGTGAAAAACTCTGAATTTAATCACTGGTAATCACAAGTGACCTTATATGATTGATCTAACTTCTGGAATAAGTTAATGATGGAACTGGCATAAGGGGATTTGCTGAGGCGTATTTTTCCTTAAAATATATCATTTCCAGTTACATTGAGCATCTTAGGTTAGATTCTATGTGGGCTAAGTCGCGTGCTCTTAATTATTTAAATAATTTTTAAAAATAATTAACAAACGTATTATCAATTATCAAACATATAAAGTATTCGAAACTTTCAAAAACTCATTGGAAAGTAAAATGGTTACCATCTGACCGACATAATAACTGATAGAGTCCCGTGCACTTGACTAAAAAGGGGCCAACTCGTAATAGATAGTGGAAATATGAATGTGCGGTTTGCGAATTTTTCACGTCACCAATTTTATTATAGGACTTCGAATTGTGGTTAAACTCAAAAGAGGACGGAACTTTGCTGTGAGCTGTCCGCGCTGCTGCCCCAAATCCTGAAAGGCCAAAATCCCGAAACGCGACCCTTATTAAACTCTTCTTTATTTAGATCAATGTATTTATTGACTGCGCCTCGTTTTTAAAGCTAAATATTTGACGTTGTAGGTTTTGTTTAGGTTACGCTATATTTTTGGTATATTCTCAAGATTTTACCAACCTTTAGTAAGGTTAGAATCTACTTCTTTAGAATTTAAAGAAGTTGTATTTATTTAATATTATTAAAGAAAGGTTTTAAAATGAAAAAAAACTTGTAAAAAGTGATTAGAGAATGAGAGTCCCCAAAGATATTACAGAACTAGGTGGTATTCACGCTATGTGAGAAAAATTTTAATCTTTCGTCACGTTTGTTAAGCTAAGCTAGATGTCTTATTTACTATTTAATGACCTGTCATCTTAAAAAAAAGTTGACACCAATATCTACTTATTTTGAAATTTAAGATCACCGGACAAAAAAAATTAGTCACCAAGAGATAAAAAAAAATTTAACATCTAAAGCATGTAGGAACCTTAGGTAGCCGAGAGGCGTAGCTTAGTTTACGTCTAGATGTTAGTTAGGCTTTATTTGTGTTGCGGACGGCGTGAAGATCTGTAGATAGCAAATCAACTCTACTTAAAATGGGCCGGAAAAGCGACGTCATGGAATGTCAAAAAGGTGTGATTGCATTTGGCCGCGCTGAAGGTCATCATATGAAGGAGGTGGCGGAATTTGGCAGTCTTTCGACGAGTACGGTCATCCAGATTTACAAGCAATTGCAGAACTCCTAAAATGAAAAAAACTCTTGCCAGAACTGCGGACGGAAGAAGGTGTTGACAGACAGAGACCGTCGTAGAATCTCTAGGCTTTTAATTGCAAATCGATTTGCTTCCAGGCAGGAATTGGTAAAAAACATCAATTCTGGTCCTTCACCACCCATTTCAGAAAGAACATTACGCAGGAAATTCCATGGCATGAACATATGGAGCAAAATGGCGTGCAAGAGGTACTTACTATGGTTACAAGTGACTAGGTTTTTGCCCGGTAGGCTTATAATGTGTTGGTTGGCAGTTTGGCTTTTCAGGATTTTAGCCTTTCGGGATTTTGATTTTCCAGGTTATGACACAAATCAAATTATCCGATGTTGATAAATACACAGAGAACTCCATTGTATTTAAGGATTGTATTAGTGGAATTTGTAGTTTCACCGTCTATTAATTGCGTTTATTTTAATATTGACTATGGTGTTATAGTGGTTCGGAAAAGCTGCACCTATAATTGGACTTTGTACGTCGTAAACAAGGAATTACAAAGTTTAATTCTTGCCTAACCAGAGTGAAATACCTATAATCTTCTTGCCATATATTTGTATGGGGGATCCTATTGCCTTATGGAGAGGGATACAGGTTTCTTTTCTCTATCGATCAGTCGTTGAAGCCGATAAGATGAAGACTACTGTGCCGTATCAATGATTAATCGCCTGACCGTTAGAGGATCGATAAAGTGCAGGCAGCGATTGAGCAGAGTGATGTTGAGCACATCTTTAAATCTTCCCGCCTCTGAGTTACTCTTTTGTTCGTTCGATTGCTGCATATCGTGGCGCATCCGTGGGAATAGTCTTAAAACTGCTTAAGACACCGGCATATTTCCTTGGGATGGTGGAAGCAGACCGATGAGGCGAAGGGGGTCATTCCTTCACCTTCTTGATAGTTTCAACTTTGCCAATAAAGAGAGCGGTGATTTGGTTTTGAGGTAATAAACGCATATCATTTGAATAAGATATTTCTGAATTGATGTGACTCATCAGTGATTGGTTCTCTCTAGGGCACAGGTAGAGGTGTGTGTGTGTGGGAGGTCACTTTATGAATAGCTTTCTCAAAATATCCCCACTTGCGTTGTTTCCCAATGCGTACCGCAACGTTTTGAGTGGGCCCACGCAATGGAGATGAGAAAATTATGTCGATCGGGACAGAATCTCCATTTTACTAGCGATGCTCGGAACACATCGCTTTAATATGGCAACCTTGAGGTTTCCGTACATGCCTAGGCTGATAGAATCCACGAGAAATGTGGAAATGCTCTCGAAGTTGTATTAAGGCAGGGCTCGGACCAAGGATTATATTTGTCATGGTCACTGGTGATGTGTTCAAAGTAAAAAGTAGCTAAACCTGATTAAACCACGCATTGAAGGAGTTTGGAATTCGGGAAAGGTAAGTACACTTATGGAAAGGTTTATCGGGACGTCTGGGAGAGTTACGCAGTCTTGGCTCGTCATGAAGCTGTTTTTGCAAGTGGATAGTCGCTGGTTAGGCACTGCGTGGGTTGGTAACTCAGGGCTCATCATAAAAACTGTAGATAGAGAAGGTGCTTGGCGGGCCCGATCTCAACTTTTTGTTTACCCTTCCCCGGCCCCGTGTAGCTTGTCGAAACTCTCCTCTTATGGATGTTTGTTTTTAATGGAATCAAATTTTCCTCACACTAACAAGTTTGTGATAAACAGTTTTCAACCAGTGTTGATTAATAATTGAAACTGAGCTGGAGGATGATCAACTAAGATGGTAACGCGACTTTTGAATGTCCTTATTACCATTAGATGATGCTTTGATATGACTGTACGTAATTCATTAAAATGTCTACGGTATTTTTGGATCCTGCCATTGGTGTTAAAAAATATTTTCGACTGATGGGTTTCCCCTTTTCCTCTTTCATCTCTCTACCACTCTTTATCCGTCTATTTTCTCACGGGTCTGGGTGTCCTTTTTCTGTGAAAGATCTTGCGTTGAGTGTTGAAAATTTTGTTGTTGAAATACGAAAGTTTATCGGTCATTGCGCTCCACATTGTATCGTTTCTACTGACTCTTGTAGATCATCTTCATTAGGTTACGCCTCACACCTCCTACTTGAGTTTGGGGTGAAATGGAAGTACCCTTTTAGAGGCGTGAAATATCAGGGAGGGGGGTTTCCTTCAGTCATGCATACCCACTCTGGTGAGGTTGGGTCCTGATCTTTTATTTTAGTTACAAAATTTCAAGAACGAGTGAACAGAGCCACCGTTGAAAAGGGCACGTGTACTTAGATAGAGGCTCAAGAGGCACCCTTAGGAACAGTATGTCAAGACCTACGATTTGAAGGGCAGAGTCTCCTACTCTTCTATGTCTTCCTAATCATAGTAGCGACCGTTTCATTTAATAT